>CM050508.1:38665000-39320000 GCA_027563665.1 Antrozous pallidus
CACGTCGGCTTTATCCACGCGCGGTCCCCGGACGTGTAGATTCTTTCGGGCCTTGGCTACTGTGAGGTATGCTGTGATAAGAGGGGGTGCAGACGTCTTTCTGAGATAATGATCTGCCTCCCTCTCGTAAGGAGCCTGTGGTGACACCTGGAACCCCCTCTCGTGATCTTTGCTCTGAAGGTCACATCCTCACAGGTCCTAGGGTTAAGACCTGGTCATCTAGGGGAGGGCATTATTCTGCCAACCACAGGACCAGCGAGACAGCCCAGAACAACTAGCATCTCATAAGCACTGAATTCTGCAGCAAAATTTTCTCTTCCTGGAGTTGAGAAGTCTGTTTACAGCCGCTGGTTTCATCCCTCTCCTCAGGGCTGCGCCCAGGCCAGGCCGTGCCCAAGGTCCCCTGTCCTTGGTCTCCTATCAGGGACTCCAGATCCCTTTGGAAGCAGTTCTTACAAAGAAAAATAAATTAACGTCCCCCTTTCTCCAGGCTGCGTGGCTGAGCCCGTCCTCAGGTCTCTCTCTCTGTGTGCCTCAGTTTCCTCCTCCCTAAGAGAAAGCATACTGAAATATGGTAGCATTCCTCTCGGGAAAAACTGCTGTTTGAATTTTGAAAGATTGATTCCTGTTGACTCAGTGGCGCCATGGATTAAGCTGTACCATCTGCTTTCGCGAGATAGGACTGTGTTCTCACGTCCAGCAGGAGGTATGGTTAGAGATAAGGAGCCGGCAACAGGGTCAATCACAGTCCACTGGCACCTCCCTACTCCAGATACGGCCTTGACAGCTATTCTCAGAATTCAAAACAATGAAAATTTATGGTTAAGACCCTTTAAAAGGACTGCCTACACCTGGGACGGCACGGTTGTGGGTGTTGGTCTCCACCCGCGTGTGGTGCCCTCGAGACCGTCCTGGCCAGTTCAATAAATGCTTGCTTGCTTATTACCAACTTAACTATGGATGTTTGCAACTGGTCATGGAAGTTGCCCCATAACACATACATACGTGTTCTGTAGAACTCAGCCCCCGGAGCTGGATTTCAGGGGCCCCCTCCCCTATCCAGCCTGTGGCAAGTTACAAAGGGCTGGAGCGAGGAGGGCGTTCCCAGTGGAGCCCCCCCACCCCCCCGGGGGCCTTAGGATGGAGTCCCACTCTCCTCATGCCCCAGGCCCACCTGCTCCCCTCCCATCATCTCTTTCTCCCCGCCCGTCCTCCCCTAGTGCCTCTCAGCCTCAGCTTTGCCCAAGGACAAAATCAATGACACAGAGAGTGAAGACCAAGTTGGTCAGTTGTCTGCATTCCTGGGATTTTGGCTCCTGCCATATTGGGGGTGCTGGGTCCCCGGGGCGGGAACAGATGTCAAGGAGGGTGTGGCTGCTCCTGAGGGCTCTCCACAGCCTCACGGGGACGTGAGTGTCCCCTTCCAGCCAAGAGGGGCTAGTCTGACGCCTCCGTTTATTGGTGTTGACAGCACAGATGATCTAAGTATATCCTCAAATAAAATCACCTCCAGCAGCCTGGGCCTTTCCCAGGGTGAGTGAGAGTGACTCCTGCTCCAGACTGTGTGGGGACCGCAGGCTCCCCAGGGAGTTTGTCAACGGAATCTCCTGAGTCACGACTGGGACAGATGGCCCGGGTGGTGACGGAGGAGCATGCTTGTAGGTCTGCCTGTAACTTTCCCCACTGTTCTTTCTTTTTTCAACCCTCACCCATGGCATTTTTCCCATTGATCTTTAGAGAGAGAGTGAAAGGGAGGGAAGAGTGGGAAAGACAGACAGACAGAGAGAGAGAGAGAGAGAGAGAGAGAGAGAAGAGAGAGAGAGAGAGAGAAACATCGACTAGTTGGAGCCCACATGTGCCCTGTCCAGGACAGGGGGTCAAACCTGCAACGGAGGGACGTGCCCTTGACAGGGAATTAAACCTGCCACCTGTCGGTCTGCGGGCCGGAGCTCTAACCACTGAGCAACCGGCCAGGGCCACTTGTTCTTTCTGGACTTTCCGCTGTGAGGTCGGGGCTGGAAACGTCCTCCAAGGAATCTGTTGGGCGCAGAAGGTCCCTGGCAGCTGCTCTCAGAGCCTTTTCTGAGTAACTCCCTGGAGAGTCCACAGGGCAGGCAAAGCCCTTTGTCAGCTTGACAGAAGGTCAACACAAAGCAGAACCCAAACCAACACGCAGCTAACCCCGGGGAGACGACGAGAGGCCAGAGGGAGCCCCCAGCTCGACCCCAGCCCCAAACCAGCAGCTTCCGTGTCCTCAGAGCGGACCCAGTGACCGCAGCGGGGTCTGTGCCAGGGAGAACATGGGCTGCGGCGTTTGGGTGAACACGTGAGGGTGGTCACTCTGGAGCCTGGGTCCCCGCCGAGAGACGAGACGGGCCAGTCCTGTGGCAGCCGGGCCCGTTGGATGCTCCGTCCTGCCCGTCCAGGGCAGTCACAGCCGCAGGTGGGGCTCCGGCAGGGACAAAATCCTGACCTCGCCTCATGGCCTCGGGGAACACGTGCTCTGCAAACCTGAGCTTTCCCAGCTGTGGACGTGGGCATTCTGGGAAAGCAGGGCCTCCTGTGACCTCACCTTGGGCATGCCCGGGGCGGCGGGGGGGCAGGAGGGGGGCTGAGGTTTATGGACATGTCTGACCGAAGGGGAAATAAATGGGCAGCTAGGAGCCAGAAAGCTGAGTTTCTTTCTATGGCTGTTGCAAGTTGAAAGCATGTTGGTCAGCTTTTAAGATGTGTGCGTTTTAAAGGCAGGGAGGCCGTTTTCACAAACACGTGTTCCAGGTATCGTAGGTTTTATTGGGCACCTACTGTGTGCTGGAAAGCAAAACCAATGGCATTCCACGGCAGCCGGAGCGGAGCAGCGGGACGGCGCGCGGGAAGCTTGGTGGTGGGCGCAGTGGCTCTGTGGGTGGGGCCCCACACGGCCCCTCACGGCTGTCCCTTCTGGGGGAACTCCCGTGGCTGGCTGTGTGTCTCCGCTCCACGCGGGACTCAGGCTGCCGTCTTGTCTCGGGAGCACTGCGGGGCGGCCTCCAGGGGAGCCTGCAGCGCCCTGTGCCTCAGCTCCAGCTTCTGAGCCCACTCTCCACGGAGCCTGGGACGCAGAATTTCACCGTGAGTCCCTTCCCAGGACCCCCACAGCCAGGCTCCTCTGTGGGCACAGCACCGCGTGAGCACAGCTGCCCGGCCCTGGGCTGTGTCCCTCCCAGCGGCAGCTGTGACCTCGTGAGGTCGAGGAGAGCCCTGCAAGCTCGGGCGGGCGGCCACTTCAGGGCAGGGCCGTGCCTGTCGCGGAGGGTCTGTCTCAGAGCCTAGACCCAGAGGGAAGGCACTTTGCCCCAGGAAGTAGCTTCTGGAAACTTCCGAGTCCCAGAGAGACTGAGCCACGTCCTGAAGTCTCTGTTTGGTGAGGCTGGGTTCATGGCGGAGGGGGATGGGCCTGCCCTCCTTCCCTCCCACCCCCAGCACCCTCGCACTGCACCCCGACCACCTCAGGAGGCAGCACATTGCGGTCACCACAGCACAAAGCACAGGGTGACCCGGCTGCTGGGCCGTCAGGTTCAGGGGGCCAGGCTCCCCCAGCCTTTATGTTGGCCCCAGAGAGTGACCACCTGGTGCCTTCGGCCTGAGGGAGTGTGTGGTTTGGCTTTAGTGGTGGAGAGGTGGGTGCTTGGCTCCGGCCAACCTCTGGGGTGAAGATATGCACTCACTTGTCCTGGCACCTGAGGCCTGAGCGAGGAAGGCACCTCCCAGCACCAGGTGTTAGACCAGGACACAGTGCCCACGTGTCCGTAAGTGACAGCCCCATGCACGACTGTCACGCTCCTGCCCCTGCGCCAGGCCCTGGCGCTGCCTGGCTCCTGGGAGCCGCTGGGTGCCTGTGGGGACGTCTCAGGGGTTGATGGAGTGTGGGATGGGGGGACAGGCATGTCCTGGCTGCAGTTTGTGGTCTTGATAACTAGCCACATCTCTCCGAAGAGGCACAGACGTCCGCCCACAGTCCCATCCCCATCAGCCCAGGACCTTGGTGACGTACCCTGCTGGTGCTGATGTGCCCTCACTGTTGGACCCAGAGCCCACCCACTCCTGGGCCTGCACCCCTGGGCAGAAGACCCCGTGGCTCCAGGGCCTGATGGCAGAAGAGGCCAGGACAAGGCCCTGAGACCCAGAAGGAGCCGCAGCTGGAAGGAGCGTCGTGAGGAGGAGCCCCTGAGAGCTGGAGTGGGGGCCACAGCATGTGGGGTGGGCTCTGCCACACAGGACATCAGACCAGGGCAGGTGTCCTGAGTGGCTGAGCCCCCCCCGCCCCCCGCAGCCAGCGGACCACAGGCAGGGGCGGGTGGGCCAGCGCAGCCACAGGCGGGGGCGGGTGGGCCAGCGCAGCAACCGGACCTCTGGCAGCTGGAGGGCCAGTCCAGCTCTGTCCTTGCCGCCACCAGGATCCTCCTTCCCAACCTGCTCTCAGGGCAGCCCCGCTGGTGCTATTTGAGGAAGAGGCTGTGGCCACTTTGGTATCCTGGCCATTGGAGGCCTGGTCTAGGTGTGAATTATGTGCTAATCTGCCCTCTTAGCTGTCCCTGAGATCAGATACCCTGGCTCTGCTTGTAAGGCCCCTTAGCAACAAGGTCACGGGACTTGGCTGCAGAAAGAAAGGGTTGCTTTGGATCTGCAGTTCTGCAAATGTGTGGGAAGCAGGAGAATGAACACACTCAGTGGGAGCAATCGTAAGAATATCAGGTAAAGCAGGACATGCCTCCATAACAAGTTCCACATGTGCACAGGAGTGTGAGAGTGTAAGGGACGAGACATAAAGTGTGGGATGGAGGGATGGGGTGATGGAATGTGGGGAATGGAGGGATGGGGAGATGGAGTGTGGGATGGAGGGATGGAGGGATGGAGTGTGAGAGTATAAGGGATGAGATGTAAAGTGTGGGATGGAGGGATGGGGTGATGGGGTGTGGGATGGAGGGATGGGGTGATGGAGTGTGGGATGGAGGGATGGGGGGATGGAGTGTGGGATGGAGGGATGGGGTGATGGAGTGTGGGATGGAGGGATGGGGGGATGGGGGATGGAGGGATGGGGGGATGGGGGGATGGAGGGATGGGGTGATGGGGTGTGGGATGGAGGGATGGGGTGATGGGGTGTGGGATGGAGGGATGGGGTGATGGGGTGTGGGATGGAGGGATGGGGGGATGGGGGGATGGAGGGATGGGGGGATGGGGGGATGGAGGGATGGGGTGATGGAGTGTGAGAGTATAAGGGATGAGATGTAAAGTGTGGGATGGAGGGATGGGGTGATGGGGTGTGGGATGGAGGGATGGGGTGATGGAGTGTGGGATGGAGGGATGGGGGGATGGAGTGTGGGATGGAGGGATGGGGTGATGGAATGTGGGGAATGGAGGGATGGGGAGATGGAGTGTGGGATGGAGGGATGGAGGGATGGAGTGTGAGAGTATAAGGGATGAGATGTAAAGTGTGGGATGGAGGGATGGGGTGATGGAGTGTAGGATGGTGAGATGGGGTGATGGAGTGTGAGGGATGGAGGGATGAAGAGATGGAGTATGAGATGGAGGGATGGGGTGATGGAATGTGGGGGATGGAGGGATGGATGATGGAGTGTGGAATGTAGGGATGGCTGATGGAGTGGGAGGAATGGAGGGATGGGGTGATAGAGTGAGGGATGGAGGGATGAAGAGATGGAGTATGGGATGGAGGGATGGAGTGATGGAGTGTAGGATGGAGGGATGGCTGATGGAGTCGGGGGAATGGAGGGATGGGGTGATGGAGTGAGGGGAGTGGAGGATGGAGGGATGAGGTGATGGAATGTGGGAGATGGAGGGATGGATGATGGAGTGTGGAATGGAGGGATGGCTGATGGAGTGGGGGGGAATGGAGGGATGGGGTGATAGAGTGAGAGATGGAGGGATGAAGAGATGGAGTATGAGATGGAGGGATGGGGTGATGGAATGTAGGGAATGGAGGGATGGGGGGATGGAGTGTGGGATGCAGGGATGGAGTGTGAGAGTATAAGGGATGAGATATAAAGTGTGGGATGGAGGGATGGAGGGATGGGGTGATGGAATGTGAGGGATGGAGGGATGAAGGGATGGAGTGTGGGATGGAGGGATGGAGTGTGAAATGTAGGGATGGCTGATGGAGTGGGGGGAATGGAGGGATGGGTGATAGAGTGAGGGATGGAGGGATGGAGGGATGGAGGGATGGAGAGATGGAGTATGGGATGGAGAGATGCGGTGATGGAGTGTAGGATGGAGAGATGGGGTGATGGAATGTGAGGGACGGAGGGATGGTGTGATGGAATGTGGGGGATGGAGGGACGGATGATGGAGTGTGGAATGTAGGGATGGCAGATGGAGTGAGGGGAGTGGAGGGATGGGGTGATGGAGTGAGGGGAGTGGAGGGATGGGGTGATGGAGTGAGGGGAGTGGAGGGATGGGGAATGGCACCCTCGGGTGTTCCTCTCTCTCACTTACTCAGTATTGTGATTAGAAGCTGAGGTAGTGTGTGGCATGAGATCTAGGAGTGCAATGCTGTTACTGGGGCGGGTGGGGGCGGGAGGAGGCTGAGTGCCTGAGCTCTGAGGCCGAGCCCATGGGGTCTGCTCTGCTGTAGACCACCCAGCGCCGACCCCGCACACCTGTCCAGGGCGCTCCTACGGATCCGCTCGTCCTCCCTCTGCAGCTGCTGTGCGTGACGCTGGATTTTCTTCTCCCAGAACACCTTCAGCTCCTCTGCGTCCGAGACCACCCGTCTTGGGTGCCTCGGAGTGTAGCTTTTACTCATTTTCTGGAAGAGGGGACATTTACAAGACTCAGCCATTTTGTGCTGTGTTCTGAGAGCACAGGGGAGCCAGGAGAGCCAGCAGTGAACAATAAGGATGCAGGCTCAGCCCCCAACGTCGCCTGTGCCTGGCATGCTAGCTCCCCAGTTGTACATTTGATAGACTATGGTAAAGCAAGGCTGACTGACGATAACCTCCCACCTGTTCCTTTGCACTGAAATGATCTGAGATGAGGGCATCAGTGGTCTCAGAACACAAACCCAGAACCTACAAGACCGTCTGTACTGAAGGACCTGCTCTGACAGCTGCTCTGCAGAGAACGTATCCCTGTTAATGCCGCATCGGGAGCCCGGGGGCAGGCTGTCCTCATCACCTGCCCCGAGTGTGCACCTGCCTGGCCTGGCCCCAGGCCTCTGTGGACACCACCCTGTGCTCTTGGAAGAGTTGATGTGGGGGGCAGGGGTGACCCCAGGGCAACTGTCCGTCCAGAGCGTGAGGCCCTGGGTTCTCCGAGTGAAGGAGGTGCCTGCTGTCGGCAGCTGCCTGAGCCCTGCCCTGGGCATGAACTCTGACCTTCAGGACTCAGGGGGCAGACAGGGCGCCTTCCCTGCCGCTCTGGGGGCTGCCTTTACCGCCTGTCTGTTGTGCAATGGGAAGCACAGTGGCAGTTTCCCAGTTGGGGGCCATCGCCCCGTTTGGGGAGGCGCAGGGAAGTTTGGAACCGGCTCAGGCCGTGCTGAGCCAGGGCCGGGATTATCTTGGAAATGCTGTGTGGTGGTGGGATGGCCAGGTGTGGGCCCTCCCCTCCCCCAGGCCCTCCCAGACTGCCCTTCCCCAGCGCTGAACACACACATCCGTGCTGAGTGCATGAAAGGAAGGAAACCGGGCTGAGATGGTGCTGACTGTGGGCTTTGCTCCACGGCTAGAGGAGGGGGGTAAAGGAGGGGGACTCTTGGACCCACTCAAGGGTCTGGGCAGGACCCCCTCCCCGCCCTCGGAGAAATGGGATCACTGAAACCGAGTGGAAACAGAGCCGAGACCAGCTGCCTCTGGCTCAGCCCCTGTGCGGCACCAAGCATCTCTGGCGGGAGCCCACATCTCCGGCGGGAGCCCACAGGAGAGGGCCCCGGAGAGCCAGGAGGCACAGCGAGGACACACCTGAAGGCAGGTGGGGGTGGACAGGGGAGCACCACAAACCTGCGTGGGGAAAGTTATAGACAGTGAAATTCCCCTCAGACGGGGCTTACTGTTCCAGTCGCTTCTCGCCCAGCCCGGAGACCTCTGGGTGGCGGTGCCCTCCGTCCTGCATGCCTAGGGGACTGCGGCCGCTTCCTCTTATATGAGTTTGGTGACCGGTCTTGGCGTCAGTTCGGTGCCGGAAAGGCGACCTGCCTTCAGGCTGGCCGCGGCCCCTGGAGACCGTCTGGCTCCCGGACACTCACTGGTGGGCACACGTCCCTCAGCGCCTGGTCCAGGAGCCAGCGAAACTCTCTGCGAGATCGCCAACAGGGACAAGAGCGCCCTCCCTCTCTCTTTCTTTTAAACTACGTTTTTCTTTTTTTAAATATATTTTTTATCTTTATTGTTCAGTTTATTAATTACATTGTTCCCTTTTTTCCCCCCCTATAGTTCCCCTCACCTGGTACCCATCCCACCCTCCGCCCTCACCCCGCTCCACTGTCCTCTCCCATAGTTGCATGATTTTTGTCCAGTCTCTTGCTGCACTTCCCACATCCCCTTTCTCCCCAAGAGTTGTCAGTCCATTCCCTCTCTATGCCCCTGATTCTGTTACATTCACCAGTTTATCCTGTTCATCAGCTTATTAATTCACTTGATTTTTAGATTCATTTGTTGATAGATGTGTATTTGTTGTTCCTAGTTTACACTTTTATCTTTTTCTTCTTCTTCCTCTTCTTAAAGAATATCTTTCAGCATTTCATATAATATTGGTTTGGTGGTGATGAACTCCTTTAGCTTTTTCTTATCTGTGAAGCACTTTATCTGACCTTCAATTCTGAATGATAGCTTTGCTGGATAGAGTAATCTTGGTTGTAGATTCTTGCTGTTCATCACTTTGAATATTTCTTGCCACTCCCGTCTGGCCTGCATTGTTTCTGTTGAGAAATCCGCTGACAATCGTATGGGTGCTCCCTTATAGGTAACTAACTGTTTTCTCTTGCTGCTTTTAATATTCTCTCTTTGTCTTTTGCTCTTGGCATTTTAATTACGATGTGCCTTGGTGTGGTCCTCTTAGGGTTCCTATATATTGGGGTTCGGTGCGCTTCTTGGACTCCTAAGTCAATTTCTTTCATCAGGTGGGGAAGTTTTCGGTCACTATTTCTTCAAATAGGTTTTCATTATCTTGTTCTCTCTCTTTTTCTGGCACCCCTATAATTCGGATGTTGGTATGCTTAAGGTTGTCCCAGAGGCCCCTTACACTATCTTCAATTTTTTGGATTCTTTTGGTTTCTTGCTTTTTCAGCTGAGTGGATTTTACCTCTTTGTATTTCAAATCTTTAACTTGGTTCTTGGGGTGCTCCAGAGCACTTTTAGGTCTTTGTATAATATTTTTTATTTCAGTCAGGGTATGCTTAATTTCTGGTTGGTCCTTTTTCATATCCTTGAGAGTCTCCTTTATATCCTTGAGAGTCTCCTTCATTTCCATGTTGGTCTTGATCATTTCCTTGCAGGTCTCGTTCATATCCTTGAGGGTCTTGTTCATTTCCTTGTAGGACTCATTGATTTCCACGTTGGTCTTGATCATTTCCTTTGTGGTCTTGCTTATTTCCTTATAGGCCTCGACCTTTTGTTGGAGCCTCTTGAAAAACCCTATAACCGTGGTTTTGAATTCCATGTCCAGTCGTTTTTTTTCCTCCATTTCTTTCACATCTGATTTCTTTCCATGTCGCTGCATGGTGGTTGCTTCCCTAAGTTGGTCAATTAGCTTTGTGTGGTAGACTTCCTACTAGGGACAGTGGCTCAGCCTCCCCGGTTACCTGAGGTGGATATGGGCTGCACAGTCTTGCTGAAGTTAAGCTCAGTTAATCGTTGTTAGCACTTGGAGGGTTGACCTCCAGGCCAATTGTCTGTGAAGCTCAGCTGTGCTCAGGTTGGGTGGGCGGAGTCTCCGGGCCAAGCAGACAGCGTTAGCTCCGCCCTATGAGGCCCTGGGGACTCTATGCCGGGGGCAATGGCTGTCAGCACCTCTGAGAGAGAGCCGCTGTGGAGCTCCACCGGCTGCCGGGGAATTCAGACTCTCCCCAAATGAATCTACACTCCCAATGTCTCACCCAGGGTCATAAAACAAAGCAGACTGATGGTTTTCCAAATGAGAAAGCAAGTCCCAGAGCGCTCTCTGCGCAGTCACGCAGCCGAGCTGTTCGCGTGAGCTGCCTTCTCCACAAGCCGGGAGACCCTGCAGCACCCGAGCTTCGGCGTGCCCTCCCACTGTCCAGTTTTCACCCCGTATGATAGTGGGTTCCCTGGACTTCGCCTAGAGCTGGAGAATCAGTTCAGTGGGATGTCTTTGTCTCCCAGTTCGAGAAAACTGGCCGGTTTTCAGCCACCCGCCCTCTCCGCGGCGCGCGCTCCAAACCTCTCTCCTCGCTAATCTTTCAACGCTGTCCGCCGCCGCTCCTCCGAGTCACAGTGTCCTATCTTCACTTTTATTTGTGGAATTTTCACTCGGCGAGCTTTCTGGTGATTCTGGAAGGTGTTTGTTCTTTCGTTAAGTTGTAGTATTAAAATTGTTGAGTATGACTGCAAGATAGGTGTTTTACCTATGCCGCCATCTTGATTCTCTCCCTTAAGCTACGTTTTTATTGATGCTTTTATTGAGGGATAGAGAGACAGGAACATCAGTGATGAGAGAAACATCATCGGTCGGCTGCCTCCTCCTGGGGATCGAGCCCACAGCCCGGGCGTGTGCCCGGTGGGAATCGAACCTCAAACTCTTGGCTCCTGGGTTGACGCTCAATCACTGAGCCACACGGGCCAGGCAAGACTGCCTTCTCTCCATGGCTGATCCCAAGAAGCCTCAGAGACTGAGGTTTTTAAGAAAGCAGCGTGTGTCCAACCCCCTGATGTTGGCATGCAGGCAGGGTGTCTGAAGGGATGGTCTGTGAAGAAGACACTGTTATGCTGGGAAGGCAGCACAACCGCAAGTAGCTGTTTTCTCATTTGTAAACCTCTCGTGGAAGTGCTACACGGAGTGTGTGAGTGTGTGTGTGTGTGTGTGTGTGTGTGTGAGGCAGAGTGTGTGTGTGTGTGACAGAGTGTGTGTGTGTGAGACAGTGTGTGTGTGTGTGAGACAGAGTGTGTGTGTGTGTGTGTGTGTGACAGAGTGTGTGTGTGTGAGTGTGTGTGTGTGTGTGTGTGTGTGTGTGACAGAGTGTGTGTGTGTGAGACAGTGTGTGTGTGTGTGAGACAGAGTGTGTGTGTGACAGAGTGTGTGTGTGTGTGTGTGTGTGACAGAGTGTGTGTGTGTGAGTGTGTGTGTGTGTGTGTGTGTGTGTGACAGAGTGTGTGTGTGTGAGACAGAGTGTGTGTGTGTGAGACAGAGTGTGTGTGTGTGTGTGTGACAGAGTGTGTGTGTGTGAGACAGTGTGTGTGTGTGTGAGACAGAGTGTGTGTGTGTGACAGAGTGTGTGTGTGTGTGACAGAGTGTGTGTGTGACAGTGTGTTTGTGTGTGACAGTGTGTGTGTGTGTGGCAGAGTGTGTGTGTGTGACAGAGTGTGTGTGTGTGACAGTGTGTGTGTGTGACAGAGTGTGTGTGTGTGACAGAGTGTGTGTGTGTGTGAGACAGAGTGTGTGTGTGACAGTGTGTGTGTGTGTGACAGAGTGTGTGTGTGTGTGTGACAGAGTGTGTGTGTGAGACAGAGTATGTGTGTGTGTGACAGAGTGTGTGTGTGTGTGTGTGTGTGTATGACAGTGTGTGTGTGTGACAGAGTGTGTGTGTGTGTGTGTGACAGAGTGTGTGTGTGTGTGTGTGTGTGTGTGACAGAGTGTGTGTGTGAGACAGAGTGTGTGTGTGTGTGAGACAGAGTGTGTGTGTGTGTGACAGAGTGTGTGTATGTGTGTGTGTGTGAGAGAGAGTGTGTGTGTGTGAGCTAATTTGTGTGCTGTGTGCTCGGCGTGCCCTCCCTGCCCCTTGGCTGCACTGGCCACCGTCGCCCACAGGCTCACCTGAGCCCAGCCCAGGTTTCCGGGGAGACTCCGGTCCTTCCCTGGTGACAGGTGCGGAGTCTGGGTGAGGAGCAGGGACGGACCGTACAGCACGTGGCGGTTGGTACGTTTGCATCGGGAATTCTGTGGCGGACTCTCTAAAACCGTGGATGGCCGTCACCTCCGGGGAGCGGGGCCAGGAATCCGGGCGGGTGGGGGCAGGAGACTTTTTACGGTGCACGTATTGGCACACACTTGTTCAAACAGGTATATGCGTTATTTTCTGGGGATAAGGATAACTTAAGAAGTGGGGAATCCCTAAACAAAATGATGCCTTTGGGAACGGAACGATACTATCCGAATGTTAGAATATGCTGAAAAGCATACGGAGGAGAATTTATCCACAGCTCATCTCGACATTCGACCATGAGCAGGTTCCTCATCTCCCTCTGGGTCTCTCGTCTTCGACTCGCCAGCCCTCCCCCCAAGGAGAAAAGACACGCCCGCCCTGCTACTCTCAACTCTTCCTGCACACTCCAACCTGCACAGTGTTTGACATGTGCACGCTTTAGTATTCACCTAACATGACTGGGTATTTAGACCGATTCCAATTTCTCGCCCCTATTTATAACTCCGCAATGAATTTGTACTTAGTCTTGTATTCCAGGCTATTGACTTATCTGGTCGCGAGTCCTGCAGGTGGAATTCAGCTCAGCGGGCGGAGATATTTTTAAGGCTCTGTATACAGTGCCAGTTGCTCTATTAGTCCCTGTGGGGACGCCAGCCCGAAGGAGGGGCCTGCGGCATCATCCACGGGGGGGAGGGGGTTGTGCTTTAACCAAGAGGAATACATTGGGATAAATTGCTGAGACATTGACTATTACCTTCCGTCCACCTAGATTCTTAAAAAATAGAGTGACATAAAGATAAGGTTTGCTTGATTTAAAGGGACAGGGTGGCAGGGAGGCAGCGGGTCCCTGGCTGGAGGTCCTGGGCCCGACATGTGTGTCTGGCTGCAGGGACCCCTCTGCTGGATGCAGGACTCTGTTAAAGCACCACGTCCTGCTCTGATGTGCCAGGACCCTTGCAACTGAACGCCTCGTCAACGGGCCTCCCTGGGGGCTTCGCTGACCCTGGACCTCCCAGGAGCTCTGTCCCTCATCAGCTGACCCCAGATCGCAGGCGGGGCTCCCGTGCTGAGGGCCCTAGGCCAGCACTGTAGGCTGGACGGGCTTCTTAACCCAGGCGGGGTCACCGGCTCCAAAAGCCACCCTCCCTCCCCGAGGTGCCGCGTTCCTGCCGGTGACAGCGCGGCATCGTCTCCCTGGGCTCACCTTTGCTCATTTCATCTAATGTTTCCATAGCTGCTGTAACCTGCTTGTCACCAAGGTCTTTTTAAATGCACGTGTTTTTACCGATTTCAGAGAGGAAGGGAAAGGGACAGAAACATCAATGATGAGATCGTTGGTTAGCTGTCCCCTGCAGGCCCCACTCTGGGGATGGAGCCCGCCCCCGGGCCAGCGCCCTGACGGGGAATCCAAGCCATGACCTCCTGGTTCGTAGGTTGATGCTCAGCCACTGAGTCACACGCGGTGGGCGCCAAGGCCTTTGCAGCTTGACATCTGACTGTTCAAACAGCTGCCACCTGTTGTTCATCTCTTTTATCGCTGGCTCACTGACCTCTGCATACTGACTTGTAAACACCCACCTAAGGTCTCGGTCAAGTCAATGACTGCAGCTTCCGTCCAAAGGAGCAGAACGGTCTGCATTTAATGGCAGAAGTGAATGTTTGAGTTGAAGTTCTTTTTAAAAATATATATTTTATTAACTTTTTTTACAGAGAGGAGAGGGAGAGAGAGTTAGAAACATCAATCAGGCCGAGACCGGTTTGGCTCAGTGGATAGAGCGTTGGACTGTGGACTGAAGGGTCCCGGGTTCAATTCCGGCAAGGGCATGTGCCTTGGCTGCGGGCACATCCCCAGTGGGGGGCGTGCAAGAGGCAGCTGATCGATGTTTCTCTCTCGTCGATGTTTCTGACTTTCTATCCCTCTCCCTTTCGCTCTGTAAAAAATCAATAAAATATATATTAAAAAAAAAAAAGAAACATCAATCAGCTGCCTCTGGGGATGTGCCCACAATCAAGGTACATGCCCTTGACGAGAGTCGAACCTGGGACCCTTGAGTCCGCAGGCCGACACTCTATCCACTGAGCCTAACCGGTTAGGGTGGGCTGAAGTTCTTTCAGAGAGAGATAGATGGAGAGAGAGAGAGAGAGAGGAGGGAGAGAGATTCAGAAAGCCGGGCATGCCAAGGGAACATTCTGGAAAGAACACAACTCATCAAAAAGTCCCCACAGAGAGTGTTGAAACCAGAGACATCTATGTTAAAAAATATATTAATCTTCCTTTTAGTATTTATTCTGACAGATGTTATATGCAAGCAGAGAGGGTAAGACACAAACACTAATAAAGTGCTGTTTACGTTTTTAAATTCCTTTCATTCTCCAAGAACCCAGTCAACTGAAATGTAACAGATGCCTGGTTGAGCCGATTGTTTTGTGTTTGGGGGGGCTTTTTTGGTCATAGAAACTCTAATTTTTTTGGACACTGAAAGAAGTTTTCGGTAGGTGAGGGGATGGCGGGGTCTCTGTGAAATCCTCCCCGGAATTCTGCGGAGTCTCCTGGCCCAGCTTCTCAGCAACAAGCCCCGTTTTCTCCTCGTCAGCTGAGGCCGATGTGCACAATGTCTCCGTCTCCAAATGTGACCCTGAATACGAGATTCTGGGAGGAGCCCGTCAGCCTGTCTGTCGGCCAAAGGAGGCTGCGCGTGGGGCCCGGGCATCCACAGGCCTCTCCCGGCGGGCCAGAAAAACAGCCAACCGGGCCAGAGCCGAGGCCCAGCCCACCTCCTCCCGACTCTGCCCCGCGGCCCTGGCCCGGAATGGGAGGAGCCCTGGGGCTCAGCTCTGGGTTCCGATTGTGAAGTCAGGGTGCAGAGGGTGCAGCAGGACCCACCACCAAATGTGTTCCTAGTCCAGGAGGTGCCTGAAATAGCCTGTACAGCCAAACAGATTTCCCTAAAGTCCCTAAATTTCAGTTTGTAAAAGTATGACAAGTATTATTTAATTCCTACTACTTAAGCTATTAAATTTTTTTTGTGTGAACATTTTGGTATTTTCTAATCCGTGTTCCATTATATTGTGATACTTTTTATTTTATATATATATATTTTTTTTTTAATTGATTTTTTTATGGAGAGGAATGGGGAGGGACAGAAAGTCAGAAACACTGATGGGAGAGAAACATCGACCAGCTGCCTCCTGCACATTCCCCACTGAGGATGTGCCTGCAGCCAAGGTACATGCCCCTGACCGGAATCAAACCTGGGACCCTTCAGTCCGCAGGCCAACGCTCCATCCACTGAGCCCAAACAGTTTTGGCTACATTGTGATACTTTTTAAACTCGCTATTTGAAGTGATTTTTTTATTTTTTGAAAGGGCGACTGTTGGTTTCCATGCCCAGCCTGGCACAGACCTGGTAGACTGTGGTACCAGAGGGCAGCAGCCGATGAAGCCAGGCGCTGTGCCAGGCGGGCAGCCTGGCCAGGCCAGCAGCAGGCTCAGTACAGGAGCAGAAAGAGGTGGGCCAGGTAGGCAAAAGCTGGAGGCACCAGGGGAGCCCTGGGCAGGAGGAAGAGAGAGGGAGGCAGAGCTCTGGTGGTGCCAGTCCTGGTGGCGGGTGCGGCGTGGGCTCCAGGACATACTTTTCCCTTGTCTTCTTCAGGTGCTCCTTGTCGGGTCTTGCATGAACTCGGTGCCTGTGAAGTGGGCAAGGACGGGGACGGAACGGGATCGGCCCGGTGGCCACCAGTCTTCCATGTCTTCCATCAGCCGCTGCTTGCTGACGTCTGGGACCAGGGGTCTAACCGGCTGTTCATTCCGCTGTGGGGTGCTGTCAGCCAGCAGGGCCGCCCAGAAAGGCTGTGCAGTCTTGTTGAGGGAAGTGCTGCATGCAAAGGTGGAGGGGGGCGGGAGTCCGAGGCAGGGGCCAGGGCCTTCCACCTTTGCTCTGAGCCAACTGGACCCTGCTAAGACCCAGGCTGAGGCGCTCCCCACAGGCTCAGATCTTGTTTGGGGCTTCAGTGTGCGTAAGGCGTCCAGGATTCTCACCATCAATACTCAGCACCCAGTCGCCAACAGCTACCCCAGCCCGTGCAGCTTTGCCTCAGGTGTGAGCTTCGAGAGGGGCACACTGAAGTCCTTGCCCCCTTGCAGCCGAAAGCCCCAAGGGGCTGGTCCCTCCAGCACCACCTTGAAGGAATCCAGGGTGCCTGCCTGTTCTGCCCTGCAGGGCACTGCTCGAGGGCTGGCTCCAAAGAGCCGCCTTGGGGTCAGCTGAAGTGTTTCAGATTTATATCAGATAAGCCAAAGAGAAAAGAGGTTCTCACAGCTTTTCACCAGGAACCTCAGTGCCAACCTCTCGCGTCACCAGCACCCCCAGTTCTGACACCTCGTGTCACCAGCGTGTCAAAGCTGAAGAGTTAACACTGCTTAATGCGCTCAACTCAGCCAGTCTCTACTCAGCTTCATCAGTTTCTCACTGACACCCTTTCTCCGTCCAGGATCCAGCCGGGTCCCACACTGCCCAGTCGCGTCTCCTCAACCCGCCCCACCTGGGACACTCCCGTCCTGCCCCGGCTTTCCGACTTTGATGCTTTGGGGGGTACAGGTCGGGCATCTTGAAGAATGTTTGTCAGTTGGGTTTGTGTGATGTTTTATCAAGATTAGATGATGCTATGCTTGCCCTCCCCAAGAACCTAGACTCTGCTTGTCCTTCTCAGGTGGTAACATTAGGGCTACCGAAGGTCAATCCATCTCCCTGACGGTGATGTCGACCTTGATTACCTTTCGGCTCCATGTAATTCCTGTTTTCCCCGATGGAGATGCAAATACCCATTTCTCCTGGCACTTAGCATCCGGATGAAGCTCTTCCTGCAAGAATTATGAATGTGGCATGTTGATTTTCTATGACTCCCTTCTTTAAAGTTATTTTTAAATTAAACTTATTGGGATGACATTGTTTAGTGACAAGTATCAGGGTACAGTTCTATAACACATCATCTAAATATTGCACTGTGCACTCATTCCCATAGTCCTGTCTCCTTACATCATCATGCATTTGACCCCTTCACCCTCTCCGCCCTTCCTCACCCCTTTTACATTTATTAATTGGAATTGTTTTGTTGGAACAGGCTGTCCCTTCTCTCCCATTTACTTACTTTTTCCAAAAATTTTTATATTAATATGGGCTCACGGGTGTTTATCCTAGGGTTATAGTCCAATATGATTTTATTTTTTGCTTAAATTGTCCCAGATTTGGCCAACCCAGTGTAGCTCCTGTGCCCTTTAGACAGTCCTAAGCCCTGACCATGACAAGTTAGCATCACAACTTTAAAAAAAATTAATCCTGTTAAACTTTGTCATGGTAACTACTTCAGAAGAATGACACAGGACATATCAAAACTCCTAGGATGCAGCTAGGTAAATTCATTAGGTGAGAAGGAAGACTGAAAAGCAATGATCTACGTTTCCGTCTCAAGAATCTAGAAAACTAACAGGGAATAGGACCAGAAAAAGAAGAAAGGAAGATAATAACTATAAGAACTTCTTTTGAACCTCTGGCATATCAGTTTTCTAGTTCAGTGATTTCTACTGTTACCTTGAAATCAAAACATGACAAAGGCTTTTAAATAAAGGAAAACAGAAGCCCTTTCCCTCTGATGATAGCAACAAAAAATTCTAAATCATAAATTGACCAAATTATGTACAAAGGTGATGCATCAGATGCAGAGGGGTTTTTCCAGGGTGGTTTAGCAGCATGAAGGAGAAAATCCGTCACGTCTATAGATGCAGAAAAGGCATTGATAATGCAAACTCCATTTATTGTAGAAACTTTTAGCAAACTGTAAAAACAAAAGGGAACTTTTGTAACTTGATAAAGAGTGTATGTGAATTCCTGTAGCAAACATCATTTTAATAGTAAATTAGTTAACGTATGTTTATTAATGGTGTCATAGATAAGAAAACAATGAGGATTTGAAAAGAAGCACAGCATTTCTCACTGATGTGATTACATACACAGAAAATAGAATTCATTAAAAATTCTTAAAATCAGTAAGGATATAGATCATTATTATGAAAACCAATTGCCCCTGGCTAGGTGGCTCAGTTGGTTGGAGCATCATCCCATACACCAAAAGGTCGTAGGTTCCATCCCAGTTGGGGCGCTCTCTCTCTCTCTCTCTCTCTCTCTCTCTCTCCCCCCCCCCTCTCTCTCTCAACATATCCTTGGGTAAGGAATAAAAACAAACAAAACAAAAATACAAACTGAACATTTAAAAAATCTCGACTATAAATTCAATGCAATCTGAATTACTATGCCAGAGTTTTCTTGGACATCTAACAAGCTTCTTTTAAAAGGCGTGTGGTAGTCAGCCTCTGACAGACCCTGGTGACCACCCCCTGAGGCCCATGTCCTGTGTGACCCTCCCTTACGCATGGCCGCCCGGTGATTCACGCCTTATGAACGGGACGTGCCAAAGTGATGGATGCCACTTCTGAAGTTAGGTGACAAGAAGCCGAGCCCTCTGTCTTGGATTCCCTGTGGTACTGCCTCTGGGATGGCAAGCTGTCTTGTCACGAGGACTTTCAAGCAGCTGTCAAGTCTGAGTCCCACGTGGTGAGGGACTGAGCTGCCAGCAACCACACGGGGAGTTCTGAAGGCAACAGCGAGCTTTCAGAAGTGACCTCAGACCGGCACACAGCTGGGCTGCAGCCTCTGAAGAAACCCTGAACCAGAGTCACTCAGGTCCCGACCCACAGAAATACGGTGTGAGATAAATAACAAACATATGCAATTTTTAAAGCTATAGTTACTAGCCCAGGCCTGTCCCACAATATTCTTGGCTAACTGCATATTCAAATAGTATAACAGCCTTATTACAAACATGATATTCAGAAAGGCCTGACGTGTGATCTTTCCTTGGAAACTATAAAACATCAGAAAAGAAGGTAGGCAAGTAAATGACAAATGAAGAATACATATAAGTAGAATGATTTCTCCTCTATGCCAGAGAATCAAACAATTCTTGGTTCCTAATGTAATTTTCCAGTAAAAGGAACTAGCTCTTTGGACAAAGAACTGGTAAAGGTTTGAGTGAGAGGAAGTACAAGGAGAGTTAACGTACCAGAAAACAAGGTGCATAAGGACTGATGGAGGCATTGAGGGGCTCCCATTTTGATGAATTTTAATATCAAAACAACCTAGTTACTATGGATTTGAACACACTGAAGAACAAAAAATTTCTAGAATCCAAAAAATAAAAATGAGAGAGAGTAAGGGAGGTCAACTTTTCTCTTTTAGAAGAATGTAGAGTGAAAAAATATGCTCTAATCCATATGCTTCAGTCCAGCCCTGCCATTTCTTCTTTGCTCAGCCTAGAGGTCTTTATCAGTCAGGTCAAGTTTGCAGGTCACTCCCTGAACTGAGGTTTGTATGAGAAGTCCCTGGGTAGAAATGAACATGAGGGTCTCTGTTTTTTAAAAATCTGAGTCCAATTACCCACCAGGAGCTCTTCATAGTAGGTATTTTTTTTTTCTTAGCATCCATATATCTGTTGTCTGCTATGTGAGCTGCACAGGGACCCTGGAGTAAGCAATGAGGAGAGAGCTGGAGGCGGATTTTCTATTCTGATTCTAACCAGAGGAGAAGAGAGGTGTCTGGAGAACATAGATTTGGGGGCAAATTTCCATTCTAACTTGAGGCAGTATGTGAAGGGCAGAGCAGGTGCTGGACTAAGGGGCAAGGAGAGAACTGGAGACAAATTATCGCCTCTCCTCACAGATTATTGTTGATGTTATTAATACTCACCTGAGGATACTTTCTCAATTTCTCTCTCTCTCTCTCTTTGTTATATTTTTAAAAAATATTTTAATCTTTATTGTTCAGTTTATTAATTACATTTTTCCCCCTATAGCTCCTCTCCACATGGTAACCATCCCCCCCTCCGCCCTCATGTCCCCCCCACTGTCCTCTCCCATAGTTGCATGATTTTTGTCCAGTCTCTTGCTGCACTTCCCATACCCCTTTTCTCCCCAAGAATTGTCAGCACATTCCCTCTCTATATCCATGATTCTGTTATATTCACCAGTTTATCCTGTTCATCAGATTTTTAATTCACTTGATTTTTAGATTCATTTGTTGATAGATGTGTATTTGTTGTTCATAATTTATATTTTTACCTTTTTCTTCTTCCTCTTCTTATAGAATATCTTTCAGCAATTCGTATAATATTGGTTTGGCAGTGATGAACTCCTTTAGCTTTTTCTTATCTGCAAATCACTTTATCTGACCTTCAATTCTGAATAATAGCTTTGCTGGATAGAGTAATCTTGGTTGTAGATTCTTGCTATTCATCACTTTGAATATTTCTTGCCACTCCCGTCTGGCCTGCATTGTTTCTGTTGAGAAATCTGCTGACAATCGTATGGGTACACCCTTATAGGTAACTAACTGTTTTTCTCTTGCTGATTTTAATATTCTCTCCTTGTCTGTTGCTCTTGGCATTTTAATTATGATGTGCTTTGGTGTGGTTCTCTTAGGGTTCCTATATATTGAGGTTTGGTGCGCTTCTTGGACTCCTAAGTCAATTTCTTTCACCAGGTGTGGGAAGTTTTTGGTCACTATTTCTTCAAATAGGTTTTCATTGTCTTGCTCTCTCTCTCTTTTTCTGGCACCCCTATATTTCGGATGTTGGTATGCTTGAGGTTGTCCCAGAGGCCCCTTACACTATCTTCAATTTTTTGGATTCTTTTGGTTTCTTGCTTTTTCAGCTGAGTGGATTTTACCTCTTTGTATTTCAAATCTTTAACTTGTATCTTGGGGTGCTCTAGAGTACTTTTAGGTCTTTGTATATTTTTTATTTCAGTCAGTGTATGCTTAATTTCTGGTTTGTCCTTTTTCATATCCTTGAGGGTCTCGTTCATATCCTCGTCGGTCTTGTTCATTTCCTCAAGGTCTTGTTTATTTCCTTGTAGGTCTCAGCCTTTTCTAGGAGCCTCTTGAAAAGCCTTATAACCGTGGTTTTGAATTCTATGTCCAGTTGTTTTTTTTCCTCCATTTCTTTCACATCTGATTTCTTTCCATGTCTCTGTATGGTGGCTGCTTTCCTGAGTTGGTTGATTAGCTTTGTGTGGTAGATATCCTCTAAGGGACAGTGGCTCAGCCTCCTCAGTTACCTGCGGTGGATATGGGTTGCACAGTCTTGTTGAAGTTAAGCCTAGATTAATCATTGTTAGCACTAGGAGGGTTGACCTCCAGGCCAATTGTCTATGATGTTCAGCTGTGCTCAGGTTGGATGGGCAGAGTCTCTGGGCCAAGCAGGCAGCGTCAGCTCCACCCTACGTGGCCCCAGGGACTCTGTGCCAGGTGGCAATGGCCGCCAGTACCTCTGAGAGAGAGCTGCTGCTGAGCTCCACCCACTGCCAGAGAATTCAGCCTCTCCCCAAATGAGTCTGCACACCCAATGTCTCACCCAGGGTTGCAAAACAATGCAGTCTGACGGTTTCCCGAATGAAAGAGCCAGTCACAAGTGCTCTCTGTGCGGTCACGCAGCTGTGCTGTTCCCAAGTTCATGCGCACTCTGCACAAGCTCGTCTCTCCACAAGCTTGCAGACCCTTGCAGCTCCTGAGTTTCGGCGTGCCCTCCCACTGTCCAGTTTATACCCTGTATGATTGTGGGTTCCCAGGACTTCGCCCGGAGCTGGGAAATCAGTGCAGTGAGACGTCTTTGTCTTCCCTGTTCGATAAAACCGGCTGGGTTTTCAGCCGCCCGCCCTATCTGCTGGCGCGCGCTCCAAACCTCTCTCCACGCGAATCTTCAACGCTGTCCGCCGCCGCTCCTCTCAGTCACCGTGTCCTATCTGCACTTTTATTTGTGGAATTTTCACTCAGCCAGCTTTCCGGTGATTCTGGATGGTGTTTGTTCTTTCATTAAGTTGTAGTTTTGAAATTGCTGTGAATGGCAGCAAGATGGGTGTTTACCTATGCCACCATCTTGGTTCCCTCCTCAATTTCTCTCTTGAAGGGAGGGAGGTGGAGAGTGAAACATCGATGTGGGAGACACACAGACTGGTGGCCTCCCGCACATGCCAAACATACAACCTAGGCCCCTGCCCCTGCCCAGGAGTTGAACCTGTGACCCATCAGGCTGATAATCTAACCACTGACCTATGTGGGCTCCACACAGCTTTTGATGTGGTCATGGGTCAACCTGCAAAGACAGACCTGTGGGCAAATTCTCCCTCCCTACTTCAGCCAGGGTGTGAAGAGCACAGTGGTTCTTAGGGCAACTGGCCAGGAAAGACCTTGAGTACAAATCTGCATCCTAGCTCTAGCCACCTTGTGCAGTGAAAACAGTTGCCTGACAAAAGGAGAAAGATATGGAGCTGAATTTCCCATCCCTGCTTTAGTCCATATTTGATTAGCAAGAGGATATGAGGAAGGAGGCCCGGGAACATGAAGGTCCAGTAGAAACCTTGAGATGATTTGTTTATCCTGATTCCAGCCCAGCAGCTAATGGGCAGATGGCATCTGCGGAAACAGGGAGGTGAGACAAGGCTGCCTTTCTCCATCCTGGTGTTGGCAGTGTGTGAGAGGTGGAGGAGGTGCCTGCCTGGGCTAAGGGGCACACTTCAGCCATTTGGAGTTTTGTGAGCACTTTCCCCAGGCTATTTTCAAGTCAGCATTCCCTTGGAGCTGTTTTCCTGGGGAGAGTGTTCCGTGTTCCAGTGGGACCACTTTTTGTGATCACCTCTTCTGGACAGGATTTGGTAGTTCACTAGTCTCACAGAGGCACATTAATGGAACAGAAGAGGTGCAGTAGTAGACCCAAATAGGTAAATTTTCTGTCTCCTCAGATCATTAGAAGAAATGTGCATCTATAATAAAAGTGCAGTATATAATAGCAGAATGACCTTCTGGACAGCCACACTATGACACACACTGGCGTCAGGCCAGCCAAGGCAGGTGTGATGTGATTGGTTGGGAGGCCCTGCCATTGCTCATGACTGCCCCACATAGGGAGGCCCAGGCCACCCTCTGCAGGGTGATCTATCAGGGTGCTCCACAGAACCGGGGTGTGTGTGTGTGGCAGCAGATGGGGCAGCACCAGGCCAAGGCAGATGTGGGTGGGGGCCAGGGCTGTGAAGCCAGGGCTGCAAAGCTGACAGCTGGGGGAAGATCTACCCTTGCACAAATTTCATTATTCAGGCCTCTAATCATACTAATAGCCTAGGTGGTCGTGATGCCCTCACACCATCACAAGGAGGCTGCATGCACACACAGCAGGCACATGTGGGTGGGCGGAGCCTGGCAACAGCTCCGCAGGACTAGGCCTGGGGGTCCCATGGCTGCACGCGCCATGGTTGTGGGGTCGGGCCGCTGCTCTGCATGGTGAGGCTGGGGTGGGGGGGGCAGTGGTCTCGGAAACGCAAGTGCTGCCCCTGCAGCTGGCAGCCAATGACAAGGAAAATAGGCCCCTGACATCCGGGAGGGCAGGACCTGAGCACCTGGCGTGGAGGGAATAGGACAGGCTCCATGGGACAGAACACAGAACAGTGCTGCGAGCAGAGCTGGTTGCATCCAAGCACAGAGGCTCCTCTTCAGATGTGACAGGCTGTAGAGGCCTGGCTGAGAGGGAAGGGGCAAGCGTGGTGCTCTGAGTGCAGACACCATGGCCTCCTGCCAAGGCCTGAGCAGCTCATAGCCCTCACAAGACAATATGCCGCCGCCGCCGCCGCCACTCATACGACTGCCCCTGCCTCCATCGGAGCAGCACCTGAGGCTCGTGGAGGAAACGGAGGTGGCACAGGTGCTTGCTGACATGAGGAGGGTTGGACCCCACTCTGCCCCCACCGCCCGTGTTATTCCGGAGGAGGAGGGAATGTGCATGTATTTCATCCTGAGTGCCGGGTATTCCTACTGGGATCCTGATTTCGAGTCAGGGTATGGGAAGGCACCCCCTCCCACAGAGAGCTGCAAACATTCTCTCCTGAGGAGGTGGCTGGGGGAAGCCTGCAGATCGACATTCAGGTTACCCAGCTGGAGCCTATCAGCCTTGGTGGAGAGGCCTAAGGTACGCGTAGCATAGGGGGGTGGGAGTGTAGGCAGTCCATGGGTTACGTCGATTCAACGTACATTGTTTCATGGTTACCTTGCCATCTCCCATCCTATCTACTAAAAGAGTAATAGGCAAATTGACAGAACTGGAGGGAACCAAGATGGTGGCATAGGTAAACACCTATCTTGCTACCCCATACAACAATTTCAAAAAACTACAACTTAACGACAGAACAAACATCATCCAGAGTCACCGGGAAGTTGGCTGAGTGGAAATTCTACAAATAAAAGTAAAGATAGGACACTGTTACTCAGAGGAGCGGCGGAAGGCGGGGTTGAGGATATACGTGTTGTCAGAGGTTCGGAGCTGTGCACCAGTGAGCGGATAGGGTGGGCAGCTGGATACCCGGCTGGTTTTCTCGAACGGGGAGGGAGACAAAGGCGTCCCACTGCACTAATTCCCCAGTTCCGGGTGAGGTCCAGGGAACCCACACTCATACGGGGTGAAACTGGAGGAAGCACACTGAAACTCAGGTGCTGCAGAGGTCTGCGAGCTTGCGGAGAGAGCGTGTAAACTTGGGAACTCCAGAAGCATGTGAGCGCGCAGAGGGGACTCGTGACTTTCTCTCTCATTCGGGAGAAAAAAAAGAAAGAAGAGAAACCACTGGACTGCATTGTTTTACAACCCTGGGTGAGACTTTGGGTGTGCAGACTCATTTGGGGAGAGGCTGAATTGTCCAGCAGCAGGTAGAGCTCAGCGGCAGCTTTCTCTCAGAGGTGTGTGCAACCATTATAACCAGGCACAGAGATCCAGGTGCTGCATAGGGCGGAGCTATGAACGAGACCCTTGAGGATATGAATGAGACCCTCGAGGATATGAAAAAGGACCAACTAGAAATTAAGCATACACTGACTGAAATAAAAAATATTGCACAAAGACCTAAAAGCAGTCAGAGGACTGTAAGAATCAAGTCAAAGATTTGAAATACAAAGAAGCAAAATCCACTCATCTGGAAAAGAAGCAAAAGAAAAAAAATCCAAAAAATTGAAAATAGTGTAAGGAGCCTCTGGGACAACCTCAAGCATACCAACATCTGAATTATAGGGGTGCCAGAAAAAGAGAGAGAACAAGATAATGAAAACCTATTTGAAGAAATAGTGACCGAAAACTTCCCCACCTGATGAAAGAAATTTACTTAAAACTCCAAGAAGCGCACAGAACCCCAGACTATAGGAATCCAAAGAGGACCACACCAAGACACATCATAGTTAAAATGCCAAGAGCAAAAGACAAAGAGAGAATATTAAAATCAGCAAGAGAAAAACAGTTAGTTACCTATAAGGGAGCACCCATATGATTGTCAATGGATTTCTCAATAGAAACGATGCAGGCCAGATGGGAGTGGCAAGAAATATTCAAAATAATGAATAGCAAGAATCTACAACCAAGATTACTCTACCCAGCAAAGCTATCATTCAGAATTGAAGGTCAGATAAAGTGCTTCGCAGATAAGAAAAAGCTAAAGGAGTTAATCACTGCCAAACCAATATTATATGAAATGCTGAAAGATATTCTTTAAGAAAAGGAAGAAGAAAAAGGTAAAAATAAAAATTATGAACAACAAATACACATCTATTAACAAATGAATATAAAAATCAAGTGAATTAAAAATCTGATGAACAAGATAAACTGGTGAATATAACAGAATCATGGACATAGAGAGGGAATGGACTGACAATTCTTGGGGAGAAAAGGGGTGTGGGAGGTGCAGCAAGAGACTGGACAAAAATCATACACCTATGGAAGAGGACAGTGTGGGGGAGGTAAGGGCAGAGGGTGGGATGGGTACCAGGTGGAGGGGAGCTATAAGGGGGGAAAAAGGGGACCAATGTAATTAATAAACTGAACAATAAAGATTAAAAAAGAAAAAAATTGACAGAACCTCCTATCAAGCCATGTCCACCAGCCAATCAGGAGCAAATAAACCCCAACCAAGATGGCTGTGGCCACTGAGAGGATGGGCTGGCTGGGACAGTGAGCTCAGCGTCCGCACCCCACCAGCTCGCCTGCAGGGAAGGAGGAAAGGGGCTGGCCGGGGCCTCGAGTGCAGCATCTGTGCCCCACCAGCCCGGCTACATGGGTGCAGAGAGAGAGAATGGGCCGCTGTGCGGAGGGTGGGGAAGAACAAGAAAAATGGGTCTTTCCAGTTCCTGATGCTGATGGAGCCCTATGGGTGCTGGGCTCCTCCACCTGCAGCCCCCAGTCATAGCCCAGCAGACCCTGCCTGCAATCCAGATGTGACCAGCATGGCCCGCGGCAGGAGGGTGTCCAGTGGGCGCACTACAGGCATCAAATCACTGCCGCCGAAGCCACCTCCCTCACACACACACACTCGCAAGTAGTGTGGTCCAAAGGGGCGATTCCTGAGGCGCCGCTCCCATGGCAGCAAATGTGCACCATGCCAGGCAGGGAAGCCAGGCCTGAAAGCCCAAGCCCCCAAGTACCCAACAGGGAATCAGGTGCCGGGGCCCTGAGGGGGCCCCAGGACAAGCATCTCCCCAAGGCTGTGTGGAAGGAAGAGAGGGACCTCTGGCTAGAGGCCGGGGTGAAGAATGCTGGCATCTTTGTAGGCTGGGCTGAGGGACACCACCCCCCTCACACACTCACCCTCCCAGCATGAATTTTGTGCACTGGGCCTCTAGTCCTATCTAATAAAAGAGAAACATGCAAATGGATCATACCTTTGCTACGCTACCAGCCAATAGGAGCGATATTTATATTAACCCCCAACCAAGAAGGCAGACGGGCCCCCTCCACTCCAGCAGGCCAAGGCCAGTGGGGGTCTGATCACAGCCCAGAGCCAACAGGGGGTCCGGACCCGCGCCGCCACCCCAAGGCCCAGCCACGGCAAACCTGGGGCAGCGGCGGGGGTCCCGATGGTCCCCCCAGAGGCAGCAGAAGATTCAGACCCGCACCGCCGCCCTGAGGCCTGGCCACACCACATTAAAGCTCCTTTTATTATTAGCATCTTAAATTAATGTGATACATTTATTACAATTGATGAGCCTTTATCAACACATTATTAACTAAAGTAAAATCTGCAGTTTACATTAGGGTTCATTCTTTGTGTTGAACATCTTATAGTCTTGACAAATGTACCATTAATGTAGTATCTGACAGAACAGTTTCATTGCCCTAAAGATCACCTGTGGCCCACCTATTCCTCCCTCCCTGCTCTGAACCCCTGGCAGCCAGGGGGTGATCAGGCTGACAGGCAGAAGGGGTTAGGGGCAATCAGGCAGGCAGGCAGGCAAGTAGTTGGGAGCCAGCAGTCCTGGATTGTGAGAAGGATCCCAGACTGGAGAGGGTGCAGGCTGGGCTGAGGGACAACCCCCCTGTGCATGAATTTTGTGCACCCGGGCCTCTAGTTTATTTTTTTTTTTAAAAAGTTCCATCATTTCAACGTACGAACTTGTGTGCTTTGTTTTCTACTAGTGGCCTGGTACACAAAATTCATGCACATTAATAGGGAATTAGAGGAAATATTTTAATATGGCTATTGGCCTTTCTCAAAGCAGTTCCTACCAGCATTAGTAGTACTTGTTCATGACTATTCTTTAGACATTTTCTGTCGTCACCGCCATCTTCTTTAACTTCAGAGGCATGTTGGCCTTTAGACATTTTGTTGATGCCGACTTCTTTAGGCTCAGAGCTATGCTGTCAATAGTTGCTCTTTAGACATATTCCCACCTCCCTGCTGTCAGGGTCTGGGATGCAGATGAATGAGTCCTGCCTCAGTTATTTATATACTAGTGGCCCGGTTCACGAGATTTGTGCACGGAGGGGGTTTCCCTCAGCCCAGCCTTCCCCCTCTCCAATCAGGGACCACTTCAGGGATGTCTGTTGGCAGTCAGAGATGTCTGTCAGCAGTCGGACATCCCTCTCGCAATCTAGGGCCACTGGCTCCTAACTGCTCACTGGCCTGCCTGCCTGCTCGCCCCTAACTGCTCTCCTACCAGCCTGATCACCCCTAACTGCTCCCCTGCTGGCCTGATTGCCCCTAACGCCTCTGCCTTGCCCCACACCTGGGACCCAGGCTTCCCTCCCTCTGGTCAGCTACAGGCACCCAGGACCTGGGCCAGCTTCACTCAGGCCAGCAGCAGCCACAGGCAGCCAGGACCACAAGGCATGTGGCTTGTCCTGGGCCAGAAAGGCAGGCACAGCTGTTGGCATTCGGGACTGTGGAGTGGGTGGCTTGTTTCTCTCCCAGTCTGTAGCCTGTCTGGTCCCCATTCCTCTCTCCCAAGTGTTGAGTGTCTGAGCTGTTATGGCATGAAGGTGTGGTGACTATTTGCATATTAGCTCTTCATTATATAGGATTTTAACTTGTCACAGACTATCTTCAAGTGGATATTTTACCACTTCATGTCTTGTATAGAAACTTCACTGTAACAAAATTTCATTTTTCCCAGGCAATCTTTGTGCTATTGTTGTCATGTATTTACACGTTATAAAACTGACATTACATTATTATTTGTTTAAATAGTTAATTATATTTCAATAATAAGAAACTTCTTTATATTTTTTCCTATGCATATACTGTCTTTGGTGTTTTCCATTTCTTGGTATAGATCATTATTTGTATCTGGCAAAATTTTATTTCTGCTTGCAGGACTTCTTTTAACATTTCTTACACTACAAATCTGCTGATGATTAAAAAATTCAATCTTTTATACATAAAAATATTTTAACTATTTCTAAAATAGTTTAAAATATATTTTGACTATTTTAAACTATTTAAAAAATATTTTCACTCAGTCTAGAATTATAAATTGAGAGGATTTTCCCCCTTGTGAACATTTTAATGATGTTGCTCTTCTATCTTCTCCCTTACACTGTTTCTGATGAGAAATCTTTTGTAATCTTTATGTTTTTTTAAAAAATATATTTTATTGATTTTTTACAGAGGGGAAGGGAGAGGGATAGAAAGTCAGAAACATCGATGAGAGAGAAACATCGATCAACTGCCTCTTGCATACCCCCTACTGGGGATGTGCCCGCAGCCAAGGTACATGCCCTTGACCGGAATCGAACCTGAGACCTTTCAGTCCACAAGCCGACGCTCTATCCCCTGAGCCAAACCAGTTCCGGCTGTAATCTTTATGTTTATTCCTGTGTATAGTGTGCCTCTTTTCTTCCGACTATAGCCCGCCACACCGGCCATCGCAGGGCTCTGCGATTGGGCCCAGCCATCGCTGGCTGGCCCTGCCCACAGCCCGGCCCAGCCCGGCCTAACCTAGGACCGGAAAGGGCCTCAGGGAGGCCCTGTGATTGGCTTGTGGGCGTGGGAAGGTACGGTCAATTTGCGTATTACTCTTTTATTAGATAGGATACTAGGGGCCCGGTGCATGAAATTCGTGCACTGGGGTGGGAAGTCCCTCAGCCCAACCTGCCCCCTCTCACATACTGGGAGCCCTCGGGGATGTCCTAATGACGGCTCATCCCCGGCCTACTGAAGGCCAAAAACCTCTGGTGGAGGCTTTCGTCCTTGGGCAGGAGACCTCGGCCAGAGGACCCCGGCCAGCGTTCGTCCTGTGATGGGGCTGATCACTGGCTGGCCCCGCCCCCGCCCCCACCCTGGCCCAAGCCCGCCCCAAGGCTGGGGAAAAAAGCCTCTCGGTATGAGGATCAATTTGCTTATTACCTCTTTATTATATAGGACTAGAGGCCTGGTGCACAAAATTCATGCATGAGGGGGTGTCCCTCAGCCTGACCTGCACCCTCTTCAAACTGGCAGTTGGACATCTATCTCACAATCCAGGACCTCTGGTTCCTAACCACTCATCTGCCTGCCTGCCTGATCCCCCTAACTGCCCTCCCCTGTTGGTCTGGTCACCCCTAATTGCCTTCTCCTGATGGCCTGGTCCCCTATTTTTTTTTAAATGTAATCTTATCCCCTTCACACACAATTGTATTTGACTTCCTTATTGGCTTCTCACACAATTTTTCTCTCCTTTTTCCTACTGACTTTATAATTTATAAACTTTTCTTTCCTCCTCATTTCTTTTCTTTTTTTTTTAAAAAAATATATTTTATTGTTTTTTACAGAGCGGAAGGGAGAGGGATAGAAAGTCAGAAACATCGATGAGAGACATCGATCAGCTGCCTCTGGCACGCCCCCCACTGGGGATGTGCCCGCAGCCACAGTACATGCCCTTGACCGGAATCGAACCCGGGACCCTTCAGTCCACAGGCCGACGCTCAATCCACTGAGCCAAACCGGTCTCGGCTCCTCCTCATTTCTTATTTCTGTTCCATCATCCTTCTTCCCATCTTTCTCCTACCCTTCCTCCCTCCCCACATTATTTCTTTCCTACCTTAATTTTTTCACTTCCTCCCTCTGACCTGCTTTGCTTTCTCCATTTCTTCCTTCTACCCATTCCTCTTTTAAGCTCTACTGGCTCCCCTTTAAAACTTTTCTTTCCTCCCCCTTTCTCTTATTCACATCCTTCTCTACTTACATCCACTGTTTTAATATCTGCCTAATTATCCTCTGCTAGAGGCCTACTGCACAAAATTTGTGCATGGGGGGGGGATTGTTCCTCAGCCCAACCTGAACCCTCTTCAATTTGGGACCCCTTGGGGGATTGCAATCTGGGATTGCATTCCTGCCTGATTGCCCATTTCTGCCTGCCAGCCTGATCCATACCTAATTGTTCCCCTGACAGCCCGATCATCCCCAACTGCCCTCCCCTGACAGCCTGGTCACTCCCAAATGCCCTCCCTGCATATTCCCTCTTTATTAGATAGGGTTTTTTTCTTTAACATATTGGACAGTATACCTGATGTGGTCTTGACAAACCAGTAAAAACGTAAACCCAAAGTGTCATAAAATAAACTCCTTAAACAGGAATTTCATGAGACCTTGGAAGGTGATATCGTGTGGTTGTTTCTTCCTTTTTTCCTTTTCTTTTTCTTGATGTTTCATCTCTTGTCCTTTCTTTTCTCCTTTTATTCCTTTTCTGTCCTCTCTTTCTCTCTACTTTTCCGTTGGTAGAATCATCAGTACTTGAATCTGTCTTGCTTCCAGAAGACGAAGAAGAGAGAAACACACTGTCATCTGAAGAAAAAGATGCTCTATGTTGGGACCGGTGGTGTTTCTGGTTTTGCTCTTTTCCCGGTTTGTTTGCCATTTCTGCCGGCCCGGCATCTTCAGGACTTGTGCGTGGGCACTTCTTATTCATGGCTACAAAACCTCCCTGCCTTGGTGGAAACTGTAGGGGAAAAGGCCTTCCTCCGGGAGTAGGGCGCTCAAGCCCTGCCCAAGGTGCTGAGAAACCAGGGTGGGGAGCACTTGCCACCGCCCTTGAGGAGCCAACCTCCGAACCTCGGGGTACTCTCCAGTAATGTAACTGCAATGTCCCCATTGCCTTCAGAAATTAGTTGTAAGTTACTTCCGATGTGAAACCCTCAGACATTTCCTTTGCTGTTCCTAAAGATTTTAAACAAAACCCTTTACCTCCCTAACCTGGTCAGAAGTTTCTACCCAATGGGAGAGGTTTGCTGGACAGCATCGCCCAGATAATCAGCCCCCATCTCCAATCACTTCTCTGGGAGCAAGGGAAGTTCCAAGGCTACAGGTGTGTGTGTGGGAGGGGGGGGGGGGGGAATCACTCCATGGAAGCACAAGCCCTCTGGAGGCTGACACCCTAGGCTGCCGCTGGGAGGGGATAGCTCTGGGGTGTGTGGCTGCCTCCCAGGCCTACACCCCTAGCTGCAGGTGAGAGCTGATTGCTGGGAGACTGGGGTGGGGGGTGGGGATAGGCGGCATGGGTGTCTCCCAGGCCCACAGCCCAGATCGTGGCTAGGAGCAGATCATGGCAGAGGGGCGGGAGGGAGAGGAAGACGGGGGATATGAGTACCTCCCAGGTAACTGCCCAGATTGTGGCTAAAAATGGATTGTGCCGGGTGTGTGGTTGTTTCCCAGGCCAATGGCCCGGGCCACGGCTGGGAGTGGATTGCTTGAGCGCCTCCCAAGCCAACTGCCCGGGCCACATGCTGCCTGCTCTCAGTGCAGCCCTCCCTGGGACTGGAGGGCCTAAGACTGGGCGCTGCCATCTTGTGTCTATAGGCACCACCACTTTGTTGTGGAGTGACAGTTAATTTGCATATTGATCTTTTATTAGATAAGATCACTTATCTTTTTTCTTTCCTGACTCCTACTTTTAAAATTGTTCCCAGTACACAACTATACTTGATTTTCATTATAGCTCTTACAGTTCACTCACACATCTTCTTTCCTTCTTTAACTCTGCTCTTTACTGACTACTTTATAAAGTTCTTCTCTCCCTCCTTCCCTTCTTAAAGCTTCCGTTGGTGGGGTGCATTAACCCCCAGCACAGGGCTCAGCCCAGGCCAGGTATTTGCCGAACCCCCTTCCCTGGCCTCACCACCACTGTCCTGCTCCCATTCCCTTCCCAGGATGCCCGGCCCAGAGAGGGAAGTTTCTGCTGCAGCAAAGCAGGCACACCTCCACCCAGAAGGCCTCGGACTGCCCTCCATTCTGTCCTGGACGGTGGGTGTCTCCCCGCCAAAGGTCACTGCCCTCTTCTCCCTGTCTGGGCAGGTCTCCCTGCTCTGCCCCCCTGCAGTCACCACCCCCTTCCCATGCAGTTTACTTCCCTTTTCCATTCCTGTGCCTATTGCATCCTACCCCACCCCTGGTCTTGCAGCTGCCTGAGCAGAGGGTGGGGTCCCATGACACGATGCTGTAACAGACAAATTTGTATTATTTCTCTATTATTAGGTTAGACTAGACACCCAATGCCCAAAGATTCATGCAAGAATGGGCCTTCCTTCCCCTGGCTGCTGGCACTGCCTTTCTGCCTTCCCACCCTGCCCAGAAGCCTGGAGTGGCTGGGGCAGTGTGGAATGCCTGCGTGATCGCCATGGTGACAATGCAAGTGTCCCGCCTCTGGTCAGTTGGCACCTATGTATGTAAATTAACCAATCTTTGTTGTGTTAATTTGCATACATATTCCTGATTGGCTGATGGTTGTCACAAATGTACGGTTAATTTGCATCTTACTCTTTTATTAGTATAGACTAGGGGCCCAGTGCACAAACTTCGTGCACTGGGGGTGGGTGGTCCTCAGCCCAACCTTCCCCCTCTCACATACTGGGAGACTTCAGGGGATGTCCAACTGATGGCTCACCCCTAGCCAGCCCAAGGCCTAAAGCCTTGGGCACCCAGCCATCTCCCTGTTCAGCTCAGCCCAGCTGCCTGCGACCACCCAGCCCTGGGGGCCAGGCGCTCGCTGCCACTTCCGCTCACAGCACCTGGAAGCTGGGCACTCCTTGCCACCGCCGCCACTTCCCCTCACAGCACCTGGGGGCCGCCTGGGGGCTGGGCCCTCCCTACTGCCACTGATGCTTCCACGCTCAGCCACCCCCGGGTCCGGGCACTCCCTCCAGCTGCCATTGCCATCCCCGCTTCCACTCACAGCACCCGGGGGCCAGGTGCTCCCTGCGGCCACTGCCACTTCTGCACTCAGCCCCGGGGGCCGGGCACTCACTGCCGCCGCCGCTTCGTCTCCACCTCTCAGCCCCGCCCCCCGCTCCTGATTGGCTGGTAGCATAGCGAAGGTACGATCACATTAACATATTACTCTTTTATTATATAGGATTACTTATTTACCACAAGTCAGGAATTATCTTTCTTTTAAATTATTTTTACTGTTTCACTACATTACTGCTGTGTGTGTGCTCCATGTGATGACGCAGTTGCTTATGTAGGTGGGTTCCAACTTATGGCTAAAATCACGTTAGGTCACACCATAGGAACGGGTCTCTGACGTAACCCGAGGACCTACTCTATCGAGTGTAAGCTGGTCTACAGGGGAAGGAAGAGGCCATTGTCATAGTGGAAGATGATGAGGAGGTGGTAAAGGAGAATGTGGGAAGAAGAGGAGGAAGAGGAGGAGGAAGAGGAGGAGGAAGAGGAGGAGGAGGAGGAGGAGGAGGAGGAAGCCTGGTGGGCCCACAGCTCTGGCCTAGCTCTTTGAGGCAATACATCAAGGGTCCCCGATCTCACATGATTTCACGCACTGGGTCACTAGTTATACAATAAATGGCATTAGGTCATGAAGTAAGGTGCAGATCACAGATAAAAGTCTACCAGCAGGGCCCTTTCCTGAATGGGGAGGCAGGGCCAGGCTGGGGTGAAAGGCGGGGCCCAGACTTGAGGCTAGTACTAGGGCCAGAAGTTATGCTAGTGACCTTGCAAAACAGAAAGTGATGTGCCCCAGAAACAGAAAGACCAGCCATGATGTGTGTGACACAGTCAAGATTTCAGGAAGAGCCGGGCTAAACCTGAGAGGAGTGGAGGCATGGACATGAGGAGGCAGGTGGCCCAACCCGAGCTGGGGGGTGTTGTGGCTATGAGCAGGCAGCTGGCAGATCTGGGGCAGCAGTGGCCTGGGAACAGTGCTGCCGGGTCCTGAGGTGTGAGGCGACCTGAGGTGACAAGTGGGTGGGGTCTCAGGTCTGAAGGTAGCCCTATCGCAGCTAATTTTCATCACTGCGACTTTTGTTTCTCAATAAGCCAAAGCAGCCCATCCCTGGCTCTCCTGTTGCTTCTCTACACTGAGCCCTTTTTGTTTCTCTGCCCTCTGCTTTCATGAAATCACTCTAAAAAAAGATAATTGTTTTAGCTGTATAAAAACACTAGGGGCCCAGCACGTGAAATCGCATGAGACCCAGGACCCAGAGTCCTGTGGTGCGGCAGGACCCAGAAACCCACCCATCCGTGCCTCCGGTCAAGTCTCCAGAGTCAAGTCTCTGCCCACTCAGGCCTGCCTCGCCGCACATGCAGCCCTGCTCGCCCGTGTATGCAGCCTCCTGCTGATTGGTCATTACAGCACGATGGTGTGACGACCAGAGGCTTTTTATACAACAGACTAGGGGCCCGGTGCACGAAATTCATGCACTGGGGGAGGGTGATCCCTCAGCCCAACCTGCCCCCTCTCACATACTGGGAGCCCTCAGGAGATGTTCTACTGACAGCTTACCCCTGGCCTGGCCAAGGCTTTAAGCCTTGAGCACCCAGCCATCGCCCTGCAATGGGGCCGATGGTTGGCTCTGTCCCAGCCCCGGCCTTGCCCCGGCCAGCGATCGCCTGGCCCCAGGAGCCAGGTACTCGTTGTCTGCCTTGGCTCCGCCCCTCCACCCCAGCCCTTGTCCCAGACAGCGATCACTCGGCCCTGGGGGCCGCATGCTCACTGGCTGGCTCTACCCCAGCTCCTGATTGGCTTGTGGGCATGGCTTGATCAGAGGTACAGTCAATGTGCATATTATGCTTTTATTAGATGGGATTAGGGGCCCGGTACATAAAATTCATGCACTGGGGGTGGGTGGTCCCTCAGCCCAACCTGCCCCCTCTCACATACTGAGAGCCCTCAGGGGATGTCCTACTGATGGCTTACAAAGGATTTCGGCCTTGGGCAGGGGACCTCGGGCAAGGAAACCCCAGCACCCTGCGATGGATCCATCGCAGGCTCTGCCCCTGCCCCGGCCTGCTGAGGCTTTGGGCCTTGGGCAAGGGACCTCGGCTTGGGGACCCCCAGTGGCCTGCAATCATTGCTGGCTTCGCCCCTGCCCCCTTGGCTTTGATGGCTTACCTCACAGTGACACCCAACACAGGAGCTGGGTGCCTATGTATGCAAATTAACCGTCATCTTTTTGGGGTTAATTTGCACACTCACTCTGACTGGCTATGGGTGTAGCGGAGGTACGGTCAATTTACATGTTTGCCTATTATTAGGTAAGATGGCCTGGTTGGTTAGAACAGTGGTTGCCAATCTTTCAGACCTCGCGGACCACCAGTGGGTGACCCCTGGGTTAGAGCACTGTCCTGTACCCCAAAAGCTTGTAATTTCAATGCCCAGTCGGGGTGCTCATGGGGAGACAACCAACCAATGTTTCTCTGTCACATCAATGTTTCTCTCTCTCCTCCCTCCCTCTTTCTGAAATCAGTGAAGATTAAAAGGAAAAAATTATAAAGATAGTTTAAGCTAGAAAAAACATGAAGAAATGTAATGTGAGGAGGTAGAAAAATTCTTTTTGTTAGTTTTAAATGTATTAATGATTGAATGAAATAGTATGAGTTCAGGATCTGGATTCATGGCATTCTAGAAATCATAAGTATTATGTAAATGAAATTGTGTCCCCTGTAGGTAATCTGAGAAACTCAAATATTACAAATGTTACACTTTCAAAGAAGGTGAATTCAAGACACTAAAAGACCAAGATTATTGATTCTTACATGGTTTAGAATAGTTGCTATTGTTGCTTTTGTTATTCCTCACCAGAGGATATTTTCCATCGATTTTTAGAGAGAGTGGGAGGGACAGAGAAACTTTGCATCGAGCTGAAGATCGAGCCTGCAACTGAGATATGTGCCCTTGGCCAGAATTGAATCCGTAACCTTCAGTCTGTGGGCTGATGCTCTATCCTAGCCAAACCAGCTAGGGCTAGAACAGTTTTTAAAGAGTAATTTATGAGCAATGAAAAGTAATGATATTCAGATAGCTACAGTGGCTCATCATGAGATCCGGTCTTCTAAGGCGTCACTCTTGCAGGAACGCGGAGTTTCCTCTCTGACCCACGTGGTGCTTGAGTCTGTGGTGTTGGCGTCCAGTGAATGCCCCCGATAGCTTAGCCTTGCCAGGAAGCGAGCCAAAGACACTTTTGCCTGCTTCAGGTGGCACTATGTTGCTGACGGTTCAATTTACTTCAACAGACACTCAGGAGGTGACTCCACAGGACCAGAAGGCACCTACACAAACCTTGGGGAAAAAATGAGGCAGAAAGAGTGTTAGTCTACAGAGGAGGAGCAGAGGGATTGCTTGGTGTGGAAAATTGTTGTTTTTTTTTTAAGTTTATTATGTGTTAATATAATGAGAGTTTTGGTGAGGATTACAGTTACTGAACATAGGTTTACCTATGCTTTGCTTTGTATTATAGAGGAACTAAAGGCATTTGTGACTATTAGCAACTGTGTTCTGTGGAACATTAAAAAAATTATGAGAAAGTGTATTTCTAGAAATTAATTGGTTCATAAATTTACCAATCTAAAAAATACTGGTATCAGACAACTCAAAATTCCTTATGAAGGGATCAAAATTCTGCCACCCTGATGTTGTTTTTTGGAGTATTGATTTTAAGCTATTTATCAAGAAAAAAGACTCAGAAAGAACCTTTGACTCCTTCCTTTCCTTCCTGCCCAAATATTCTTCTCTGTTGCCATCTAGTGTACATATAAAGAATAGCACCTATCTACTAAGCTACTAGTATATCTGCTCATATCACTTTGCAAGGATTCCTTGAAGGCCACCTAATATCATTCCTAGTTCAGAATGTTTGTATACCCATGTTTTCTTTCTGTCTTTGAACCTTTCCTCATGTGGGGTCTCTGATTCTCTCATGTATATGAGAGTCTGTTGCTAATAATCTCGGTCATATTATTTGTTTATTAGATCAGAAAAGAACCTTGAGTTTAAAGGGAAGTTTCTCCCCCACTTAAGCAAGTAATCAGATATTTTTACAAAATATATTTTATTGATTTTTTACAGAGCAGAAGGGAGAGGGATAGAAAGTCAGAAACATCGATGAGAGAGAGAGACATCGATCAGCTGCCTCCCGCACGCCCCCTACTGGGGATGTGCCCGCAGCCAATGTACATGCCCTTGCCGAAATCGAACCCGGGACCCCTCAGTCTGCAATCCGACGCTCTATCCACTGAGCCAAACCGGTCTCGGCCAGATATTTTATAGAATATAAATTTTGGAAGTACACCTACCCCGTTCTGAAGTAAGATTTAACAATTTATCTAAAAAAAGTAACATGTTTGGGGCTAAATGATTTTATTAATGAAATATGGAACAACCTACTAATATAGTTTCTGAACGTAAAACTTTTATTTACCATTCCAAAAGTGGGAATAAAGATGACCAAAGATTTACATTTTGCATGTTGATTTAAAAAAATATTATTTCTTACACAATGCAATTTGACTGACAGGTTCAATTTGGCTTATACAAAGTGAGCTACTCTGCAAGTCATTATGCACCTATATGCGTGATTTAATTTTGGTATAAAATTAAAAGAGATTTATGTAGAAACTAAAAAAAACACCTAAATACTAATTTTATGTGGTTTTTATGAAGTCTCCTTAGCATGAACCATTCCAGTAGATTAATAATGTCTAAAGTCAATTTGCAGTGGACTGAAGAAGTGAAGTCGTGCAAACTGAAATTATATGCTTCTCTTTTACCAAGTTCCACTGAAAGTGGAGGAAGCTGTGCTAGAATTTAAAGGGAGCTGCAGAGACAGGAAAGAGGAAGGAAGGGAGGGGTGGGGAGGGGAGAAGGGACTGAGGAGGTACATAAGTTCAAAGGGAAGGGAGAAATGGGAGGGAGAGGAGAGGGAGAGGAAGGAGGGAGGGGAGGGAGGGGAAGGAGGAGAGGGAAGGAGGGGAGGGAGGGAAGAGAGGGAGGAAGGGGAGGGAGGGGAAGGAGGAGAGGGAGGGAAGGAGGGGAGGGAGGGGAGGGAGGAGGGGAGGGAGGGACTGAGGAGGTACATACAATGAGTGGCCAGATTATTATGATCTCTGAATGCATAATAATCTGGCATGCATGCATGCGTGTGCACGTGTGTGTATATATATGTATACACACACTAGAGGCCCAGTGCATGACATTTGTGCACGGGGGGCTGTCTTTCAGCCTCGCCTGTGCCCTCTTGCAGTCTGGGACCCTTTGGGGGACGTCCGTCCATCTTTTGGCTTAGGCTCACTCCTTAGCGCTGCCTCAGAGGCAGGAGAGGCTCCCACCACCACTGTGCTCGCCAGCTGTCAGTCTGGCTTCTGGCTGAGCGGTGCTACCCCTGTGGGAGCACACTGACCATCAGGGGGCAATTTCTGTGTTTAGTATCTGCACCCTGGTGGTCAGTGTGCATCATAGCAACTGGTTGTTCTATCATTCGGTCAATTTGTATATTATTAGCCTTTTATTATACAGGATGTATTAGAGGCTGGTGCATGAATTCGTGCATGGGTGGGGTCTGGCCAGCCTGGCCAGGGGGAGGGGACATGGGTGGTTGGCTGGCCTGCCTGCTGGTCAAATTCCTGGTCGAGGGGACAATTTGCATATTAGCTTTTTATTATATAGGATATATACTGAGTGGCCAGATTATTATGCGTTCAGAGATCATCATGATCTGGCCACTCAGTGTAAGTTCAAAGGGAAGGGAAAAATGGGTGGGATCTGAGCCAATTGCTGAGGCTTGCAAAGCAAGTGCAAAGAGAAGAAATGGCAATACCAAGAGCCTCGGTTTTGCTTCAACCCAGAACTATTTGAATTTTTAAAATTTGATTGTTAACCATTTGAAAGGGACCATGTTTTTTTCACATTGTGCAACTTACTAAATCACAAAGGTCTCTCCCTCCTGAAGTTACAGTGGAGAAGTCAGCTAGGGCAGTGGGTATCACCAGGCTCTACTGGAGCCAGGGGGTTCATTTCCAAGATGCCTGACCCATATAGTTGCTGGCAAGAGGCCTCAGGTCCTTGCCATGGGGCCTCTCTGTAGGACTGCCGAGTGTCCCAAAGCACGGCATCTGGTTTCCCCAGAACAAGTGGGCCAAGAGAAAGAAGCCAAAGTTGTAATGTCTTCTATGACCCAGAGAGGTGTCAATTAAGCAGTTGAATATTTGAAGTTCAGGAGAGCAGCTAGAGAGAGAGAGACCCTATTCTCATACTTGGCCAAGACCGGTTTGGCTCAGTGGATGGAGCGTCGGACTGCGGACTGAAGGGTCCCGGGGTTCGATTCCTGTCAAGGGCATGTGCCTTGGCTGCAGGCACATCCCCAGTGGGGGGCGTGCAAGAGGCAGCTGATCGATGTTTCTCTCTCATCGATGTTTCTGACTTTCTATCCCTCTCCCTTCCACTCTGTAAAAAATCAATAAAATATATTTTTCAAAAAAAAATAATAATCATTAAATAAAATTTCATAATGTCCTATTTATGATTTTTACGTGGGTCCTGCGCAAAACAAACTTTTGTTTCTAGCTTTTAAAAATGTAAATAGACTGCCTTTTGCAAATTTTCTATATCCCGCCCCCCAATTTTCATCTTTCCTGAGGGAAGTATTTAAAAAGCAACGTTCTATTTTTTCTTATTTTTTATCCTATTTTTATAACTGTCTTGACATACTCATTTCAAATGATTTAAATAATTAAGAAGTAAATGTCATTGTTTTCGAAGTGTTCAAATATGGATATATTTCTATAAAAAATGTGATATAAAAATGTTAAAAAATTGAAAAATTTTCCTTCATATATTTTCAAACATTTTTTCTGTTAAAATATTCAAAATTATTTCTTAAAATTAAGACATAAGCACTAGTGGAATCAATTTTAAATAAAAATTCTTTTAAATTTAATTTAAAATTTTTTAATATTATTAAATATGTTAGAAAAATAACACCATTCCCAATTTCAATCTTTAAGACATCTAGTTGCCAATGTGATATCTATCATACTTACTGAATATAAATATCATATCCAAACATAAATACATATAAATTTAAGAATAAAATACTCCTTAGCAACCATCAAGAGGACCTCCACAAGCACACATGAGAACACACAGTGAATCTACTGCATTCATGCCACCTGATGGGAAGGATTTGATATGTTAACTGGTCACTCTCATCTAAGTGCTTCCTCTGGTCCTCCTTTCCAATGTGAACAACAAACCGCACAACTTTTGCAGCATTTTGTTTCAAGGACTTTGGGCAAGAGAAGTAGGTAAGTTTCTCCAGAGACCTGAAAAGAAAGGGCAGAGAATGACTGCTTTGTAATTGAATTTCATCAGGCACATTCTCTCTCCCCTCCCCCACCAAAGGAGAGCAATAAAAAGGGTCAGAAACACCCGACTCTGTTTCAACAGTAGTCTCCTTTACCTGCACACAATATCCAAGTAAGAGCTTTGAGATGCAGGACTTTGGGGACAAAGACTCTGACCTTCTGGTAGAGGGCTGAAAGCACTATGATTAGTATCTAAAAATTATTGGGAGCATTGCATTTGATAGAGAATAAAAGGCACATAAAAGTCTTCCTAAACTTCCATCTCATTGTTTTATGTGTGGGTGTTTTGTTTTGTTTGTTTACTTTTTAAGTTAAATTTATTAGGGTTTTTTTTTTTAATCACATGTCTAGCCCAGTAGTTGGCAAACTCATTAGTCAACAGAGCCAAATATCAACAGTACAATGATTGAAATTTCTTTTGAGAGCCAAATTTTTTAAACTTAAACTTCTGCTAATGCCACTTCTTCAAAATAGACTTGCCCAGGCCATGGTATTTTGTGGAAGAGCCACCTCAAGGGGCCAGAAAGCTGCATGTGGATAGCGAGCCGCAGTTTGCCAACCACTGGTCTAGCCTAAGATGGAAAATTTCCTCTAGTTTTGGCAGACAACTATTTTCTATGTAAAGACCTTTTTATTTTATTAAACCCTCTGTCTTATTTTCTTCAGTCTTAATTTCTTTTAGTTCCTACAGATGGGTTAATTTATGTAATTGCAGCATATCTTCCATTAGTTTGTACAGAGGAAAGTTCTGTAGTTTTGCACATATTCTGTTCTATAGATATAATGCAGAATTTTCTAAACAGTTAATATCTAAAATTTAGTTTTTTGAAGAAAAACAAAACCACAAAAACACAATCTCTTTCAAGCAGTTTTTTATAGTCAGTTTTCCATGCTTAATTTTATGAAAGGCTTAGTGCTCCATTGAGCACATGAAAAAAGTGATCCCAGGTGTAGCTTTTATTTCACTGCACGTTATAATAATGTTATGGTCATAAGGAAACCCCTCTATGTATGAAATAATTATTGTGTGAAGTGTTTACTGTGAGGAGACCTCAATACTCCGTAACTTCCAATTGGTGAACACCCCACTATCTTGATGTGAATCCCCTGAGCCCTTAAAGTGTAAATGCCCTGCTCCTAGCATAAGCACACTCTCTGGCCCACATTGGTAAGATACAAGTTGTTTACTACTGGCTATGTAAGCACCGGACTTTCTTCAGTGACATCTCCTGCCTGATGAGAGAACTCCATGTTGCTCCGTGACACAAGCCCCTGACGGCTCTGCTGTACGAGCCTAAACCAGCTGCGGTCATCTGTCTGTCTCCGTCTTTGTCGTCCGTCTTTCGGAGTGCATCACTGGGTGGCCTTTGCTGGAGCCTAGGACCCACTAGGAATAGGTAAGTAAGCCCTGTATGATTGCATAGTAATTCTGTCTTGTGTGTTCATGTGTTCCGGTTCAGCTCGGCTGTCTGGACATTGAAGCACCAGGGGATAGGCCATTACTGCTGAATCCTGTTTGTCCCATTAAGTCTAGACAGATAATTAATTGGGGCAGATAAACAATTGGCGGAGCCGGCAGGATTCCAAAACCAATTTCTCCGCATCGCAGATGGATAATTATTTAAAATTGGCAAAAACACTCAGGTTTCGGTCGGAGTATTAAGGAAACAACCACTGAGTGTAAAGGGGATTAATCAGGCACCAACCCAGAGCAAACTAGTCTCTAAGGACATGTGTCAGTGGTTGTCTACCGCAAGGGCATGCCCAGGAGAGTCTGACCCCGGCTGGTGAAACCCCTGAGGGTCACAGCAGCCTCTCTGCCCAAGCAGAGCTGAGTTGGCAGATTATTCCAACCATCTATTCCCAATCCAGAGACTCGACACTGGAGCATAATTGGGTTGCCCAGGTTTAGTCCAAAATCAAAACTCCCCTTCAAATGAAGAGAATTCAATTAAGGGAAACTCAAAGTAAAAGAAAAATGAAACTTTTTGAAGAATAAATTTACAGCAGAGCTGAACTTATGAACAAAATTTTGAAGAAGCTAGATAAAACTCTAAGTTTCTAAGAAAACTAACAACTCTCCATCTAGAAATCGCATACTGCAATAGGAACACACACCATACACAAGGATTCTGTCTGGTAGGTACAAACCAAGACTGTCTCACTCAACACCATGCAGAAGGAAGGTTCAGGACTTCTTCAACAAGCTTTTCAAAAGAAACAACCCTACCAAACCTAACCTACCATCAGAAAGCAAACGGAGACTGGTAGAGGACGCCCCGAGGGCCAAATATAAAATCCACAGCCCCAGGCCTCACCAAAAACACAGTAGGTCCTAACAATCTGATTCCATTAACAGAAAGAGCACCACCACAGGAGGTAGTAGGAACATCACTACAGACAATCCATCACCTGCAGGAGGACACTGACAAGGGAGTATGGCTAGCACAGAAGAAGGCAGTTGCAAAATACTCCAGCAAGCCAGTAGTAGTAAAAAATAAGCTAATAAGATCGGAAAATGAAGGAACTTAGGAATCAAATCAGTAGAATTCACCTCATTTTAAAGGCAGGAACTAGCAGAACTCAGAAGACTACTAATTCAAGGAAAATTAACGGCCGTAGACTGGCTTGGAAAATCTATGAACTTGGAGGCCACACATCTATGTTAAGTGCAGGTGAACTCACAGCACTGATAGATGCAATAGAATTAGCCAAATTAAAAACAGCACTAAAGGAAGTTGCAGTAAGATCAAATACAGTAAGATCACTATGGAGCTGGATAGGAGATGCATGGAGAAGAGCATTCCAGCAGTGGACCGGTCCTCAGGACAGTTTTTAGAACACTGGGAGTCTCTTACACAATTACAGACCCAATTAAAGAAACTGGAGATTCTAACTAGCCTCTATAAAAACCAGATTTGAACTCACCATGGGAAAATTCAGATGTAGAAGGGATAGTCAAAGTACTAATGAGAAATGCCCCCAGATGGCTACAAAATGCAGCTTCAAAACCTTATCGCAGGGTTCAGCACTGCAGAGAATATTAAAAAGAAAACCCAACTGCACCAAGACCTATTAGCAGAAAAGAAATTCGCCTTTACGGCAAAGGAATCAAAGAGAGATTCATTCCCCATGCGATAGTATAGAGGACTTCTAAAACCCTTAAAAACACCCCAAACCAATCAAAACAGACAGAATGACCAATAAAGACAAGGACAAGTGTTTTACTGGAGAAAGAACAATCCATTCTTCAAGAACAATAACCCATTCAGAAATAATAATCCATTTAGAAGTAACCCATTTAGAAGTAATACCAACCCATTCAACAGAAACCCATTCACCCAACCACAAAATCAAAGAAACCCTTTCAGGACAGAGATCTGAGACAACCCATTCCGAAATAGTCAAAACCCCTTCAGACAGAACTCATTGCCACATATCTTGCTATAAAAGATTCAGTAGACAAACATTTTACTAAAATCTACATTTTCGGAGGAACCAATATGGTGGTATAGGTAAACACCTATACTGCTGCCCCACACAATAATTTCAAAACTACAACTAAAAGACAAAACGGACATTATCCAGAACCACCGGAAAGCTGGCAGAGTGGAAATTCTACAAATAAAAGGAAAGATAAAAGGACACCAAGACTCAGAGGAGCTGCGGAGAGCAGAGTTGTGGAGATGCAGAGCAAGAGGTGGGGAGATGTGCATGAGCAGAAAGGGCAGGTGGCTGAATACCCAGCTGGTTTTCTGAACGGGGAGGGAGACAACGGCTCTCCACTGCACTGATTCCCAGTTCCGGGCAAGACTCGGGGAACTCAGACTCATATGGGTGAAACTGGACTGTCAGGAGGAAGCACACTGAAACTCAGGAGCTGCAGAGGTGCGTGAGCTCATGGAGAGGGCGTGTGGCTATCATTCAGATTTGAAGATCAGATAAAGTGCTTCACAGGTAAGAAAAAGCTAAAGGAGTTCATTACCGCCAAACCAGTGTTAAATGAAATGCTGAAAGGTGTTCTTTAAGAAGAAGAATAAGAAGAAAAAGGTAAAGATAAAAATTATGAACAAAAGAATTAGTGACCCTTTACACCCTTCTACTTTTTTTCTAGAAATACTCCACTCTCCAAACTGAACCAGCAACTGAACCAAATTTTGGTGGAACTCTGACTTTATTCTGATTTATTCTCCTGTCAACTGACTATTCCCTCTACAACAGGCGGCGAACATCTGGTTGGACACTCTACTCTAAACCTCCCTATACTCTTACCTGACCGTACCTGGGCCAAACCCGAGTCTGACCTACTTTATGCTGAACCTTATTTCTGCCCTCGAAATCCCCTTCTTGAATTCATACCTAATATCTACATTGCTGCCAACCCATTCAACTATCCCTCTTTCTCAGTACCCATGCAACCCTATACCTCAAGACCCCGTATATATAACTCAGGCCATTTTTATTTCCTTACCTGCTTTGTGAATATTACATATTATGATCACATCTCTAATTCTGACCTCCCTTTTGATTTCTCTAATAACTGCACCCTTCTTTCTCACACTATGAATATTACATATCTTAATGACACCCAACATTCCAGTCCTTTATTGAAAGAACCTCCCTATATTTTCATCCCCATATTTTAAGCTGAAGCATCTGAGAAAGTGCAGGTTGGAATAAATTTCTAGGCCCAAGATGCAGCCTCTCCAGCCCAGGATGCAAATGAAAACTAAAGCAACGTTCACGTCCCTGTAAATGATCTGCTTGGCCGGAAAGGCAGCCTGTGCCCACTTCCTTAGGTATCAATAGATCTGTTTAAATATTTTACTTATAAACAGTATTGCATGCTTATAAATAATTCAAACAAAAGAAAAGCTTATGGTGTTATTTCAAAAATACTTTCCATATGCAGCTTAATTTTCTCTTAAACAGCGTAATATCCAGTTTTGCAGCCTTCTCAGAAAATTTTTCTCTCCATCTCAAATGTTGACTTTGATCAGGTGCTAGTTTTCAGTCAAACATTGTTTTGGAGTTTATAAAATAAATTTAGTCCTTGCTAGAAATCCATCATGTTGACTTTATAAATAATGATATGGGAAGTGAAATCTAGATTTCTGACATCACCAATGTCTCCAGCTATTCAATTTCCTTACCTTCTCTTACACACAAAAAAAAATCGTCAAGAAGAAATAACACAATTTGGACCCATAAATCCATCAGTGTTCTATCAAACATAAAATTCTCTAGAAATTTTTTTCAGATTTCCACTATGTATTCGATTCTATAATAATCATCACCGGGATACAGAAATCAACCCAACCCATATTAGACAAAGGAGGCAACAGCATACAATGGAGTCAAGAGAATCTCTTCAAAAAATGATGTTGGGAAAATTGGACAGATACATGCAAAAAAAAAAAAAATGAAAGTAGACCACCAACTTACACCATACACAAAAATAAACTTAAATGTAAGTTAGGAAACCATAAAAATCCTAGAAGGAACCACAGGCAACAAAATTTCAACACCTCTCTTAGCGATATGTTTATGAATATAGCTCTTAGAGCAGTGGTCGGCAAACTGTGGCTCTTTGGCCCTTTGAGTGTGATTCTTCCACAAAATACCATGCCTGGGCAAGTCTATTTTGAAGAAGTGGTGTTAGAAGAAGTTTAAGTTTAAAAAATTTGGCTCTCAAAAGAAATTTCAATCGTTGTACTGTTGATATTTGGTTCTGCTGACTAATGAGATTGCCGACCCACTGTCTTAGAGCAAAGGAAATTAAGGAGAAAATAAACAAATGGGGCTACATCAAAATAAAAAGCTTCTGCACAGCAAACGAAACCATCAACAAAAGAAAAAGGAAGCTTACTGTATGGGAGAACATATTTGGCAATGAAACATCTGATAAAGGGTTAAAATCCAAAATATGTAAGGAACTCATACAACTTAATAAAAGACAAACAATCCAATTTTAAAAAAATGGGCAAACGACCTAAATAGACACTTCACCAAAGTGGACATACAGATGGCCAAGAGGCATATGAAAAAATGCTCAAGGTCACTGATCATCAAAGAGATGAAAATTAAAATGACAATGAGATATCATCTCACACCTGTCAGAATGGCTATCATCAATAAATCAAAAAATGACAAGTGCTGGTGAGGATGTGGAGAAAAGGGAACCCTAGTACACTGCTGGTGGGAATGCAGACTAGTGCAGCCACTGTGGAAAAGAGCATGGAGTTTCCTCAAAAAATTAAAAATGGAACTGCCATTTGACCCAGTGATCCCACTTCTAGGAGTATATCCTAAGAAACCAGAAATACCCATCAGAAAGAATGTATGCACCCCTATGTGCCCAGCAGCACAATTTATATAGCTAAGATCCGGAAATAGCCCAAGTGCCTATCAGTAGATGAGTGAATTAAAAAAAAAAAGCTATGGCACATTTATACTATGGAATAATATGCAGCAGTAAAGAAAAATATCTTACCTTTTGAGACAGCATGGAGGGACCTAGAGAGTATCATGCTAAGTGAAGTCAGTCAGTCAAAGACAAGTATCACATGATCTCACTCATATGTGGAATCTAATTAACAAAATAAATAGATGAACGGAGGGGATCCAGATCCATGGAAGCACGGAACAGAATGCAGAATCTGGGAAGGTGGGAGAGGGTGGATGGGTGGGAGGTAACAACCAAGGACCTTGTATGCATATATGCATAACCCATTGACACAGAAAATAGGGTGGTGAAGGCCTGGAGGGGGAAAAGAGAACATATGTAATACTTTCAACAATAAAGACTTATAAAATAAATACTGCTAAATCTCTCTCTCACACACACACACACACACACACACACACACACACCCCACACACACACACTGGGATAGTGTTTCACAAAGGAAGGTAGATGGGCCACCTGTGTCAGAACCACAACATCAGGATGGTAAAACTGTAGATGACCAAGCTGGCCCCCCAACCTTCCAGTTCAGTGCCTTTTGTTAGAGCTAGGACATGTATTTTTAACAGGTTCCTCCACCCCCAATTCTGCTCCAAGGGATTCTCACCCACTGATTTTGAAGAACCACTGGTTTGCTAAGTCCTAGCTGCAGTCCTCACTAGCCCCTATGCCCATGATGGCGAACCTATGACATGCGTGCCAATTCTCATAGTCAGTGTTATCTGTATTGTCCCATGGAGGAAACAGCTCAGAAATGTTAAGTAATGTGTCAAGTTCACAAAGTGATAGGATTAGGATTCAAACCTAGATATGCCTGAGGAGCATGCTTCAGTTTTTCTCTCCTACAAAATGCAAGAGAGTTTTATGACTTCATAAAGGACTTCATATATGAAAAGGAAAACTCCAATAGTAAAGATTCAGATTCTTTTTTTTTTAAGAATAAATGTCTTTATTTATCCTTTAATCCTCATCTAAAGACATCTTTTCCACTGATTTTTAGAGAGTGTGGAATGGAGGGGGAGAGACAGAGAGAGAGAAGCATGGATGTGAGAGAGACACATCAATTGGTTGCCTCCTGCACACACTCCAACCAGCCTGGGGATCAACCTACAACAGAGGTACATGCCCTTAATGAGAACTGAACCGTGACCTCTAAGTTCACAGGCAAAACTGCCTAGGGCTCTTCATTTTTTATTACAGTTTACAGTCAAAATTATCTTGTATTGGTGTCAGGTGTCCATCACATTGGTCAGACTATCATGCACCTCACACACTTCAGATAGTGTCTCCCTACCTCTGATATTTCCCCTACACCTGTCACCATACATAGTAATTACAATATTATTGACTTTATTCCCTATGCTATCCTTTACATCCCCATGACTACTTCTTAACTACCAGTTTGTACTTCTTAATCATGTTACCTTTTTCACTCAGTCCTCTGGCAACCATGAGTCTGTTCCCTGTACCTATAAATTTGTTTCAATTTTATTTTTTTCTTCAGATTCCACATATAAATGACATCTTATGATATTTTTCTTTCTCTGATTTATTTCACTGAGTATAATACCCTCTAGGTCCGTGATGGCTAACCTACGACACATGTGTCAGCACTGATACGCGTAGCCATTTTCAATGACACGCAGCTGCATGCGGTCCCATACAGAGAAGTATGGGGCTGCATGACGAGAAGAACGTTTGTTTCATCCTCGGCTACTGCACGGCCAGGTGCAGTAGACGAGGATGAAACATTTGCTGTAGTGAAGCGTAGACACTTTAAATTTTCAAGCGAGATGTAGAAACTAAAACTTATAAGTATTTTCCTCAAGTAACAAAGTATTTTTGAGAAGGCCAGTGCAACTGTACAAAATGAAATGGAACCCTTGCATAAAAAGTACCAGCATGTTTTAGACTTGTTACTTCACCAGTTGAGTGATAGATTTAATCAATTTAGAAGCCCAGAACAGACCATAAAAATAATTAAGTATCCCGATGTAGTAGTCTACAGTAGTTTGGAATTAAATGGTTTCCAATGGATGCAAATTGATGATTTGGAGATGCAACTTTCAGAATTTCAAGACAGCATCTGGGCTCAAGTATTTGTCAACTTGAGGTCAAAGCTTGAGAATATGGAAAGGTGCCACTTGGAGAATCAAGAGGAGTGCCACTATGAACAGGAAATTTGGAGTACCTGGAACCGATTACCAGACACTTTTAGCACCCTGAAAAATATAGCAATGGCTTTACTCATAATTTTTCCCTCCACATACTTTTGTGAGACCTTATTCTCAGCGTTAAATAATATTAAAACCAACAAATGAAACAGACTGACATAAGAAGTTAGTAGCACTTGCTTGGGCTTGAAGTGTACAAAATACCAACCTTCAATTGAAGGTTTAGCCAATGAAATTCAGCAACAAAAAAGTCACTAATAGGCAGGTTAGTTAAAGAATTCCCCCTCCCCCTCAATTATCTTAGTTCAGGGCACCCCACACAAGTTAAATAGTATCAAGACCAACAAAAGAAACTGACTGACAGATGAATAAGAAGTCACTAAGTAGGTAAGTTAAATAATTAGTTTTTAGTTTATTAAATACAGTTATATATTACAATTATACATTTTGTTATTTAAACTATAAATATTGCAAAATTATGTTGTTGTTTTTTCTCGAAGACACACCACCCAAGTTATGCTTGGTTTTTTGGCGAATTTTGACACACCAAGTTCAAAAGGTTGCCCATCACTGCCCTATGTCCTGCTCTAGATAGTGTGATAGGACCGATAAAATAGATCGTATGACATCTAAGGGATTCTTCTTCCTCCTAGAAAAGAACAATACACTTAAATTTGCAGTAAACATAAATTTAATTTACCTAGAAAGAATGAAACTAGCACAGATTTCTGCATTAAGTTCTCTCACTTTTTATTTTGCAGCAATAAACCTGGGAATTTCTCTCTATAAACTGTCCCAGAAACAAATTGTGCTTTTTCACCTTTTCCCAGAAAACAGAGTTCCCTTTAAATGTACTTAGACCAGCCCTTGTCTAGTTGTGAACTGAATGCTATAACAAATTACAGTCAACCTCTACTTCTCAGACATATTTACACAATACTGAAGAACTCTATTAAAAATAAAATAAGTTGCACAGTGTATTAGAAAGCCATAAAGCTATGAAGGAAAAAAAGAACAAAAAAAGGATAGGAATGTCAGATTAGGGGGGATATTTCAATTTTGTGTGTGTTTTTTTTAAAAAAAAACATTAGAACATTTTTTTAAAAATATATATTTTATTGATTTTTCAGAGAGAGGAAGGGAGAGGGATAGAAAGTCAGAAACATCGATGGGAGAGAAACATCGATCAGCTGCCTCTTGCACACCTCCAACTGGGGATGTGCCCGCAGCCAAGGTACATGCCCTTGACCGGAATCGAACCTGGGACCTTTCAGTCCGCAGGCTGACTGACGCTCTATCCACTGAGCCAAACTGGTTCGGCTTTGTGGGCTTTTTTTTATACTTTTTTTTTTTTTTTTGAGATTGCCATTTTAAATATGGTAGCCTGGGAAGGCTCCACTGAGAATGTGACATTTGAGAAATAAAAATAGAGTTTGAGTCGCACAGATATTACGGTTAGAGCTTTCCAGACAGAAGAAACAACAAATGCAAAAGTCCTGAGAACTGAAAGTGTCTAGCGCATTTGAAACCGGGATATGGTGTGGCTGAGCAGAGTGGGCAGGGGAGGAAGCAGCAGATGAGGCGGGGGAGAGGAGGCCGGAAGCTTACGGACCAGGGCAGGATTTTTAGCTTTACTCTGAGGGGAATAAGCCACTCTGGAGGGTTTTGAGCAGAAGAGTAATGACTGCGCACTCAAAAGCCTCACTCTGGTTATGGAAGAATGCGGAGAACTCGAGGGTTCTTTGGCCACAACCTCAGAATGCTGTTATCAACGGAGAAGGTTTCACTTCGACACTTTACATCTGAGATGTGTATCACATATCCCAGTGGAGCTGAGTGCAGAAATTGGGAGGGGAAAAAAGTTTAAAACACATTTAGAGTTATCCAACTCACTAGTAAAATTATTTCTTGACGACTGACCTCTTTATGAAGTAATTTTTAAGTACATAAGCTTTGTAATATTCCACTAATAGGAAATCTGCCTTTAACACTACTAAGAATAGCTTACTTAACATTTATTTATTATATAATATTTACTACATGCCATGCACTATTCTAAGCCCTTTAAGTAATTTGTGATTCCTTGAAATTACCTGAAAGTCTTTGTAACTCGTTTTGTAGCATCTCTCTATGTTTCCATGTAAACATACTTCGGGTAACTATGTTTAGGCATGGGCCATGTCTCAACTGTCACAGTAAAGCTGCATAATAAATACCCCAAAAGTTGAGTCTTAAAATAACAACCATTTATTGTTGCTCCTAAGTCTGTCAGTCAGCCAGGCAGTTCTAGTCTCAGGCAGTCACCTCTAGGCAGCTCTGGGGATCCCGCCAGGTTTGGGCTGATTCAAAATACCTGGGATGACAGCTTTGTTCCAGCTGCTCTCCCGGCCTCCAGCAGCTAACCCAGGCTTGCTCTTACGCTGATGACAGGATTTCAAGAGAGAAAAGAACGCAAGCCTTCTTGAGGTTTAGACTTGGGGCTTTTACACTATAATTTCCATCGCTTCCACTGGCCAAAGCGACTTACTAGGTCATCCCAGATCCAAGGGGTGGGGAAATATTCCCCAATTTGTGATGCAAGAAGCTGCAAAATTACATTGCAAGGAGAAATGGACACAAGGTGAATAACTGGGCTTTTTATGTGACTTACCTACCCTTTCACACATTTTCATTTGTACTACTCTCAAACATTCTAATACAGGGTCAGTTCCCAAGTATTTCCAAGTACATATGAAACATGCAACAACAGAGACTACATTCTAGGCCATAAAACAAATCTTATCCAATGTACATTCTTAGACCCTAACAGAACTAGAAATCAGTAAGAGAAAGGTATCTGGAAAATTCTCAAATACATGGAAAGCAAACGACACATTTCTAAACAACCCATAGGTCAAAGAGGAAAGCTAAAGGGAAATTTTAAAATATTTCGAATGCAGTGAAAATTAAAATAGTCTCTCTCTTATCCTTGAGCGACATCCAAGACTCCCCAGTGGAGGCCGGAGGCTGGGGATAGTACTGAACCCTATACAAACACCGTGTTTTCTCCTATGCACACATACCTATGACACAGTTTAATTTAACATTAGGCAAAGAGATTAACAACAATAACTAATACCATAGAACAATTTCTTTTTAAGAGAGGGAGGGATTAAACCCACAACCTTCCAGTTGCAGCAGACGACGCTCCAAACCACCGAGCCACACTGGATAGGGCTAATCGGGAGCAATTTTAACAACACGTTACACTGGAAGTTATGTCTGTGTGGTCTCTCTCTCTCTCAAAATATCTTATTTCAGTAACTCACCTTTCTACCGAACGGACCCACTTGGCCGCTCCTCGTGGTATATCTGCATTGCCACAACCACTGCTCTCCCGCTTCGGGACCATCACTGCACGTGGCCAGAGGCGGGAAGGCGCTGACGCTGGCTGACGCAGGGAGGATTGGCGTTCAGGCAGCGTGAGTGGGTGGAAAGTGCATGACATCTCGCGAGATTTCGCCACGCCACGCAAAGCAGCGAGCAATTTCACTGAGTTAAAAAAAAAAACTAAAACCAACAGCCTAAGTACTACTTTAAAAACAAAATTTTAAAAATTAAACCTGACGCAAACAGAAGGGCTAAAATAAATATTTGAGCAGAAATCAGTGAAATTAAAAATATTAAAACATTTAAGAAAAATCTATGAAATTCTAAGTAGTTCACACTAAATGAAATTGAATTTGAAATAACAATTTTCTTGAGATATTAAAAAGCATTTTTTTCTCACACTTTTTAATGTCAGGCTTTCTTTACAACTTAGAAATTGAAAGCCCCCTTAAAGCACAAGCACATATTCCATTAGCTATCAGAGATATATCGTGCTGCCTCTGAAAAACTCCACTGTACACTCATGTAAGAATGGAAAGGCAAGTAATGGCTTATGTTTAGAAAAATGGTTTGATCACAGAGACACCCAGAAAGGGTCTCAGCAACCCCCAGGAGTTCCCAGACAATACTTTTGGGGAAAGATAGGGGTTGGGTAATCTGGAAGGGCAGTGAGACTAAAAGGCGAATATGGTGAATTCAGGGTCAACAAGGGTAAAAAAGGGGGGGGGGGGTGAAGGGAACACACTAAATTAATCATTTTGAGTCCTAGAAAAAAAAATCAAAATGTTTTATTTTTGCTCAATCTCCAGTACCTAACATAATAAGACTAATAAATAACCAACAAAAAAAATTGAAAAATGAATGATCAAGAACTTTCCGTCAAGACCAGGCAACAAGAGAAAGAATGCAAGGGAAGGGTGTATTAAATTTACATTTTATAAGGACCTGATAATACGTTTTTGAGAAAAGGCAGAATAACATTTCAGAAAAGGAGGAATTTAAAACTTTCAAGTTACAAATTACATTTGTATTTGTTTGTTTGTTTACTTTAAATCCTCACCTGAGGACATTTTCCCATTCATTATTAAGAGAGTGGAAGGGAGGGGGGGAAGACAGAAATTTTTTTTGTGTGTGTGGACTGACATTTTTATTTTTCAGTTACAGTTTATTTTGTATTAGTTTCAGGTGTACAGCATAGTGGTTAGATAACCATGTACTTTACAAATTGTTCCAATATTTTTTTCAGTACTCATCTGACACCATACATAGTTATCACAATATTGTTGACCTCTCTGTGCTGTTCTTTACATCCATGACCATTCTGAAACTAACAATTTGTACTTTTTTCCCCACCCCACCCCTTGCCCTTACCCCTCCACTGTCCTTTTCCATAGGTGTAGGATTTTTATCCAGTCTTTTCCTGCACCCCCACACCCTCTTACCCCCGAGAATTGATAGTCCACTCCCTTTTATGCCCCTGATTCTATTATACTCACCAGTTTATTCCATTTGTCAGATTTTTTATTCACTTGATTTTTAGATTCACTTGTTGATAGATGTGTATTATTGTCACTTTGTTGTTCATAATTTTTATCTTTACCTTTTTGTTCTTCCTCTTCTTAAAGAATACCCTTTGGTATTTCATATAATCCTGGTTTGGCAGTGATGAACTCCTTTAGCTTTTTCTTCTCTGTGAAGCTCTTTATCTGACCTTCAATTCTAAATGATAGCTTTGCTGGGTAGAGTAATATTGGTTGCAGGTTCTTGCTATTCATCACTTTGAATATTTCTTGCCACTCTCTCCTGGCCTGCATAGTTCCTATTGAGAAATCAGCTGACAATTATTTGGGTACTCCCTTGTAGGCAACTAACTGTTTTCTTCCTGCTGCTTTTAATATTCTCTTTGTCTTTTGCCCTTGGCATTTTAATTATGATGTGTCTTGGTGTGGTGCTCTTTGGATTCCTTTTGTTTGGGGTTCTCCGCACTTCCTGGACTTGTAAGTCTATTTCTTTTACCAGGTGGGGGAAGTGTTCTGTCATTATTTCTTCAAGTAGGTTTTCAATATCTTGCTCTCTCTTCTTCTGGCACCCCCATAATTTGGATATTGGTAAGCTTGAAGTTGTCCCAGAGGCTCCTTACACTAGCTTCAATTTTTTGAATTCTTTTTTCTTTTTGTTTTTCTAGTTAGGTGTTTTTTACTTCTTTGTATTTCAAATCTTTGTCTTGATTCTTGGGATCTTCTAGACTGCTGCTGGATTTCTGTATATTATTATTTCAGTCAGTGTATGCTTAATTTCTTATTGGTCCTTTTTAATATCCTTGAAGGTCTCACTAAATTTCTCAGAGGTTTCTAGATAATTCTTGAGTAACCTTATAACCATGGTTTTGAACTCTATATCCAATAGTTTGCTTTCCTCCATTTCTTTCATTTGTGACCTGTTTCTTTGTCTCTGCATTTTGGCTGCTTCCCTGGGTTGCTAGAGTGGTTTTGTGAGCTAGATGTCCTATAGGGCCCAGTGGCTCAGCCTCCCTAATTACTTGAGATGGACACTTTTGCGCCCCTTTGTGGGCTGTGTACACAGTCTTATTATAGTTAAGCTTTGATTGCTGTTGGTATCACTGGAATTGACCTCCAGGCCAATTGGCTGTGAGGAACAGTTGTGTCTACAATGGGAGAACTGTACTGAAGACACCCTTATAGGGCAGGACTTGCTTCAGTGGGGCTTTGATACTCACTGAGTCTGGTCCCTGAGTGTGTCTCTTATGGATGTGAAGAATTGTAATCTGGATGGTCTCACTCTGACCACTGGGTACACTGCCTCTTCGATCTCTGAGAAGATGTAAAATCAGCCACTGCCTCAGGCCACCCAGCAGGAGCTACAGAAAGATCTGCAGATTCTTCTTTGCTTGGGGTTTGAAGGTGTCCATATGAGGGCCAGCTATGAAGCAATGCAAGTTGCTGTTGAGCCTTTGGTCTTCTTTTGGAAGCTCTGGGGCTCTCTGACTCAGCTGCAGTTTGTTAAGTTTTAGATTGTAAAAGGCCAGGCCATTCGTATGCAAAAGCCTCTGATACAGCTTGGGTGGGGTTGTAAATTGGGTGGGGCAAACAGCAATGGCTGCCTGTCAGCCCTGCTCCAAAGAGGTCCCCGGGTCTCTGTGTCCCGCAGCACTATGCAGGAACAATGATCACTGCAAGCACCTCTGAAAGTTACCCTGGTGTTCCAGCCTGATGCCAGATAGTCCAGTTTCTCCCCGTATGAGCCTGAGTCTCCAGAGTCTCGCCTGAAACTGGAGTTCAGAGCGGACGGGAGCTTGTGTCTCCCTCCAGATTGAAAAAGACACCAGCATACCCAGTTGCCAGCCCATTTCTGTACGCACCTCTGTACCTCAGCACCTCTGCACCTCCTCCTAGTCTCAGTGCACTTTTCTCTTTCCCTCTAGTTGTATAACTTCCACTCAGCCATCCCTCCCATGGTTCTGGATGATATCCGTTTTGTCTTTTAGCTGTAGCTTTGATATGATTGTGCGAGGCAGCAAGTTCAGGTGTTTATCTATGCCGCCATTTTGGTTCCTCCTCAATTTACCAGAGAGAAATATTGATGTGAGAGAGACACATCAATTGGTTACCTGATCAAGCCTGTACATGCTCTTGACTGGAATCGAACACAGGACCCTTCAGTCCGCAAGCTGATGCTCTATCCACTGAGCCAAACCAGCTAGGGCAAACTACTACATTTTAATTCAACAGTGAAGTTCTTTGTAGAACTTCAGCTCCTAAATACATTGCTAGATTTCTTTAATTGGTAAAAAACATAGCTGGGAACAAAACACCATAGTTCTCCATTTGCCAAAACATCCAACAAAACACACACACACACACACACACACACACACACACACTAAACCTGCAAGAAATAAGTGGCAAATACTCTGAGTATCCTGACAAGGCACACACGTACCAGAGGGTAGAGACACACCACAAAAATTCAAAGGCTTCTCACACTGGTGAAGTGATAAGGAGTCAAGTGGTCTGGGGCACATTGAGACATCCCTTCCTAAAGGACAAATTACTCACCTTCCTCCTCCCACCACTAAGAGACACCAGCCCTTGGTAGCTTTCTGGATTTTGGTGACAACACAAAATACACTTAGCAAAATGCTTCAAACCATTTATCAGGTGACTTGGAAAATTTCCGTGGGTCCCAAAATGAGAGGGTACCAGAAGAAAGTAAGAAAGCGCACTGGAACAAGCAACTTAGCGCCTAACCATCAATTCTATCATAGCATTTACTGCGTGACCAGAGGTGCCCATAAGCTTGGTGTTGTCAGACTCACCAAGCCAGGAGCTAAGGGTAAGGGCTTCAGGCGCTTGTTCCCGCGCGGGGTTGTGGAGCGGGGCGCGCCGGGAGGGGTTGTGTGTGGGGCAGCGGTGCTTGGTGTTGCTCAGCGTCAAGCACATTGTGGATCCCATGACCGGTGGGGGCCGCTGGCGGCGTTCCCTGTGGCCCCGTGCATCGGCCGCTGCCGGAGCGGTTCCACTCAGAGCCCGACTCTCCCGGAGGCTCCAGGGGGAGACCCAGGGCCAGAGGAGGACTGGCGGCCGCCGCCCAAGCATGCGGAAGGCGCTAAGGCAAGAGCCCCCAAGATTAAAAATAAAAATAAAAATAAAAATAAAATAAAAACAAGAGTGAGAACCCATGGTACACTTAGGACTGGGGCCCAAGCCGGTTTAGAGCCTTCCAAGGTTCATGAAAAGGCAGCCCAGAACTCCATGTCACTCACCGCCGGGAAACCAACATCTCTCAACTCACAGTCTGACTTCACTGGAGTTGCAGGGGGAAAAAATCCATTTGGTTCCCAAATGGATCGGATGGACATGTTGCTGCAAGCCAGTGACGAGGGAAAACCCACCCCATGAGCTGAGCTTCCAGCAATAAACCTGGTTGGCACCTTGGTCCGGTGATGGGATGTCAAATTCAATGCTCACCACAGATTTTATTTGTGTCAACGTGTTTCCAGTTCTGTACCTTGTTTGAGCAGGTTCTCTAGTCCTGCTCCTCAGGAAGCGCTCAGGGGAAGTGTTTCCCACACTCTTGCATGTTGAGAATGTCTGAGCAGTGATCTTTGTACTTTTTAAAATGTTTTGTTAGAAAATCTTTTGCTCATCTCTCCCCACCTCCAATATTTCAAATGTGTCATTTTTCCTGATATAGTACTATTTAGTCTAGCTAAGTCACTTGCTGCCTTTGTCTACACAGCCAAAACCAGTTTATATCTGGGATAATTAATATTCTCAGGTAGGCCACGTGTTCTTTCAACATCTAGTTCCAAATAGCTTTTTTTCAGCAAAGTATTTTTCTTTTTTTTAAAAAATATATTTTATTGATTTTATACAGAGCAGAAGGGAGAGGGATAGAAAGTCAGAAACATCGATGAGAGAGAGACATCGATCAGCTGCCTCTTGCACACCCCCTACTGGGGATGTGCCCATAGCCAAGGTACATGCCCTTGCCGGAATCGAACCCGGGACCCTTCAGTCCGCAGTCCAATGCTCTATCCACTGAGCCAAACCGGTCTCGGCTCAGCAAAGTATTTTTCATGTAATTTTGTTCTGATATATATTTTTAAAATTTTTTTTAAAAATATATTTTATTGATTTTTTACAGAGAGGAAGGGAGAGGGATAGAAAGTCAGAAACATCGATGAGAGAGAGACATCGATCAGCTGCCTCTTGCATGCCCCCTACTGGGGATGTGCCTGCAGCCAAGGTACATGCCCTTGCCGGAATCGAACCCGGGACCCTTCAGTCCGCAGTCCGATGCTCTATCCACTGAGCCAACCCAGTCTCGGCTGTATTTTTTAATTTTTAAAAAAATTTTTTGCAGTATAACTTAGATATAATAGTAGTACATGTTTTACTTTTTTCCCATTATCCTCCCCCAGCCTCCCTACCCACCAGCACATGTCCCCACCTTCACACCCCACCCCCCCGCCCCAGTATCTTTCATTCATTGGTTATGCTCATATGCATGCATGCAAGTCCTTCGGTTGATCTCCCCCAGCATCCGCCCCCCACCCTCCCCTGCCTTCCCCCCTGTAGCCTGACAGCCTGTTCAATGCCTCCTGCCTCTATATCAATCACTCTCCTCTGTTTCTTTTCTTCAAAAATATCTTGCTTCTGCATACTAGAAATAAATGTATAAAAACAAAAAATGTTTGAGTCTCAGTTTCAATGTCCAACTGTTCTGAGTCCCAGTTTCAATGTCAAATAGTTCTTTATGTGTATATGTCAGCAATGGTATCCAGATGGTGGACACATCATGGCAATGCAAGATCCATCCTCTCTGGTTTGGTCCTGGGCCACCTGCAGACATGCACAGCTGCCGACTGCTAGCATGGCAAGGTGTCGTCAGTGTCCCCCACCTCTGGACCGTCCTCGTGACTGCAACAGACCCGTCAGTTCCTCACTGTCACAGGAACCCACATGGTCTTGGAGTTGTTCTCTGAAAACACACAAACACATTCTCCACCAAAAGTTAACAAAGGGATCCTCTCTGCAGATTAGATTAGGGATTCTTTTTATTTTTGCCTAAATGATTTTCCTTTGGCTTATTTTGATACCATGTGTGTTTTTTCATGGGTGTCCTGCTGTTGGCTTTACAAATGGAAGATACTTTTCTGAAGAATTTTCTAGATGTAATTTACTTACAGGTATTTTTCCTTACGTGATATTACCCCACTATCCTCCCCCCATTTTTTGATTAATGGGGGCTTTTGAAAATTTTAGATTGCAGTCTTGGTAATTTTAAGTTTTAATTTTTGCACACAAATAGTGTTTTAGGAACAGCTTTTGGTCCAGTACACTTAAATTTTCTTGAGTATTCACTTATTTCACTTGGCCAATTTAAATTAATCTGAAAACTTGATTACTATTTTACTGTCAATTTTAATACTCAAGCAGAAATCTTAGTTTACCCTGTAAATATTAGTGGAAATGATTATTTGCATTCTTGAGTAGGCCCTGAGCATTCCTGGTAATTGACTGGATTTAGATATAGAGCAGCTATTGCTGGCCGAGTCTCTGTCTGCAACCTGGGTCCCAGTCTGAGTTGTGCGTGGGAGGCGAGCAGCTGTGGGGGCAGGAGACCTCCCTCAGAAGGGGTGTTCTGATATTTTTAAATCTCTAAAATTGATATTATCTCACTAATCCTTTATAATTTTTAAAGCCATCCTCTTTTTAAAATCCTATTTTCGCTCAGTCTTTGTGACTCAGTGTTTGAGCGTTGACACAGGAACAAAGAGGTCACCGATCGATGGTCTCTCTAAAAATCAATAAAAACATTATTTTTAAAAATTATATTTTCCTTAAGGAATTATCGTTTATCTGCCTTTGTGTTTATTCTAGTTTAGTCTTTTTAAACATCTTTAAAAAATATTTTATTTTTACAGAAAGGAAGGGGGATAGAAAATTAGAAACACCAGTTGCCTCCTGCACACCCCCGACTGGGGATGTGCCTGCAACCAAGGCATATGCCCTTGACCGAAACCGAACCTGGGCCCCTCAGTCCACAGGCCGACGCTCTATCCACTGAGCCAAACCCATTTCGGCTATTCCAGTTTAGTCTTCATTTCTGAACTACTTTTTCCCCTTTATTCATAGTATTTTCCAGATTCTGTTTTTTGATATTCTTTCACATTTTGAATCATTTTTGAAACATCATATAATCCACTTTTAAATAATAGGTTACAGTCTTTACTTTATGGGCATGCCTTTTTGACATGCTTTCAATGGATAGAGGATGTAAAAATCTTGCAGGACTATATAGTTTTATGTTACTTATTTTGGTGTGAAATAAGCTTTTCTGAGCTTTTAGAAAGAGACTTGTTTCAGGATAACTTCTCTAGTTCAGAGTTGCCCCTTCTGTGTTTTATAAAGCACTGGAAAGTAAGGAGAGATTTCATAGCTTTTTTCGTGTTTTTTTATTTTTAAAAAATGTATTTTATTGATTTTTTACAAAGAAGAAGGGAGAAGGATAGAGTTAGAAACATCCATGGGAGAGAAACATCGATCAGCTGCCTCCTGTACACCTCCTACTGGGGATGTGCCCGCAACCAAGGTACATGCCCTTGATTGGAAGAGAACCTGGGACCCTTCAGTCCGCAGGCCGATCGATGCCCTATCCTGTGAGCCAAACTGGATTCGGCACTTTTTTCGTTTTTGTTCTTGTTTTCAGTAATTTTATTTGTTATTGGGACATAAGTAAGACATAACACTGTGTGAGGTGTTCAACATGCTGCCTTGGCACATGTTATTTCCTGACTCTCTAAATAAATGCTGTGATGGGTACAAAGACACATAAAATACAATACTAAGTAAAAAACAAACAGAAATATAGCAAATGAATATTTTTAGTCAGATAACAAACCTCATGCTCCACAGAGGTCTAAATAAATAAAAAACAAAAACAAAGTAAAACAAACAAACAAAAAAAAACCCAGTTTTTTTTTTACAAGTGTGTAACGCAAATGTGAGTTTAACGAGATTTAGTAGCCAGTTCTACTTTAAATAATAATGAAATATAATTCTATTTAAGTTGCAAGAGAAAGCCTTCAATATAAAAGTTTTAGATGAAAAATGCTCTATAAATGAAAACAAATTTTCGTACATGCCAGTACATTCCTTAGAATCACCTCATCTCAGAGAATTAAACAAGTCTTCAATGGTAGTTTGCCTGGGATTTAAAAAGTATATCAAAACCTCCCATACAATGTGTTATTTTAGTTATTCTTGATAAAACTGTATTAAAGATGCAGATTACCTAGACACATGTAATATGGTGAAATATGTTTCAATTAAAAACCCTCTTTACACATGAGAACCATCTTGATGAGGTTCTCACCAGCCAAAAGGGATAATTTGAACAAAACAATAATGACTGAAATGGTAAATTAAGAAAAAAAAAAGTCCTAAGCTCACAGTAATAATGAAGAGGAGGAATTTTTTAATTACCAATGGACACCTATGGAGGTTGCTAGGGCACCAAAAATTACTCTGAAAACTAAAAAAGAGAAAGGACTAAATTTTTATCCTACCATTCTGTCATATATGTATTTCATAATAGCCAAACAGTGCTATTCATGGATGGATCAAGCTTCCTCTATATAAAAGCATTCCAAATAATATATCAGGAATGATATATTTGGAAAAATCATCATTCCAGCCCTAACCGGTTTGGCTCAGGGCATAGAGCGTCAGCCTGTGGATTGTGAAAGGTCCCAGGTTCGATTCCGGCCAAGGGCATGTACCTTGGTTGCAGGCACATCCTCAGTATGAGGTATGCAGGAACAGCTGATTGATGTTTCTCTCATTGATGTTTCTAACTCTCTATCCCTCTCCCTTCCCCTCTGTAAAAAAAAAAAAAAAAATCAATAAAATATTTTTTAAAAATTCTAAAAAAAAAAAAAAAAATTAATCATTCCAAATCTTAATGGAGTAACCAATTCACACACGTATCATTCATACATGCTTTAAAAAAATTATGTGAAAATGTTACAGGGGACTTTCCAATGAAGGTGTAAAGGCTTTTTCTGCCATATGGCCAATAACCAACCTGAGCATCAATAAAAGGGGGAAGGAATATCAGAATTAGGTGCCTCTTGATTTCAGCTGACAGAGTATACCATACTTATGTGAAATATGCTTTCTGAAAAACAAATGGACAAATACCACTTCATAATCTAATTAATCCTCTCTAGATCGAACTTCCTGCAGCAAGGATGTCAAACTTGCTGGCTACAAGTTTGACATGCTTGTACGACATAGGATAGATAATGAACAAGTTAAGCAAGAAAACAACCAAATTCAGTCCATGAGGTTCTATAGGAAACTCACACATGGTTCCTTCAACAAGTTACTGTGTGTGGGGGGGTAAGGGGACTAATTTAGATTTCAAGACACTCCAAAGACTAAACAACCAAATACATGTGTACACCAACTATAAATACATTTAACTGGAAAAATTTTAAACAAATTGGATATTAGATATTAAGAAATCATTATTAATTCTGTAGGTATAATACTGACATTGTAATCACATATGGAAATGTTCTTTGATATAGCCTCAAATATTTAGATTAACATACATCACATTTGAGATATGCTTTCAACAAAATAAAAGAGGGAGAGAATAAAAAGTATGACAACATACTGATGGTTACTAAAGCTGGATTACGGGTATATGACGGTTCGTGACAGATTTGCTCTATTTCAGCAGGCACTCAGAACTTTTTGTAATAATAAAATAAATCATTCTTTCAAAAACATTTGATACATATAATTGGCAAAGTTTATTATCAAGAACATTAGAAGGTCTTTTAAAAGACTGTTTTGGTTTAAGAATACTGAAAGATGACAATCCACGATAAGACATATACAAACAAGGATAATTAAAATATTAAATACTATCCAAATTAAAAGGCCATAATTCAAATTGTTAACAATCTTTGTCTTGTTAGAAGCACCTGTACAGTAACCCTTCATGAAATTCATCCACCAACTCATGACTACAAAGCCTCAATGACTCAATTATATAATTTAGTTAACAATGCTGAATGTTTTGTGTTTACACATGCATTTCCACAGAAAACAGAAAATCCTATTTACAGAGTTTTTTTGTTTCTTTAAAACATTGACTCAAGCATCTTTTAAAGTGGGAGCTACAAATATGCTGTATCCTTAAAGAGAAAGGCTTCTAAAAGAAGTATGAGATAGCTGTCCAACACTGCCAAGAGTGGTTATATAACTAACCGAAGAAAAACCAGCAGTGCCCTGCTGTTTTAGTGTAGCAGCCTCTTCCTTTGCAGTTGGTTGAGATCTTAGCTCTCACTATACTACCAGCCAAACATGTACTCCATTGCTTTGGATACAAGACTTTCATCTTTTTTTGGCGTCTGTCTGTCAGAAATGACCTATTTTGAAAAAACACAATTGTTAAGATTATGTTTTCTTCAATATCATAGTTAATTCTACAGTTAATGATTAATTTAATAGAGCCAAACATTAAAACACATTTGTAGAAATGAACTGAATATTTAAACATTAAGACATGTCTTTGGTTAAAACGTCCTTATGTTTTTTTGTTTTGTTGTTTTTGTTTGTTTAAATATATTTTATTGATTTTTTACAGAGAGGAAGGGAGAGGGATAGAGAGTTAGAAACATCAATGAGAGAGAAACATCAATCAGCTGCCTCCTGGACACTCCCTACTGAGGATGTGCCCGCAACCAAGGTAAACGCCCTTGACCGGAATGGAACCTGGGACCCTTGAGTCCGTAGGCCGATGCTCTATCCACTGAGCCAAACAAGTTAGGAGCCTTATGTTTTTAAGAATGGTAAAATTTTATTCCTTTGGCAAAGCAAATTTCAGCTACTCCTTAAATTAGAAAACTGGAGAAACACAAAAGTTACTAGAGATGAGGGCTTTAAAATATTGGTTTTTTTAAAAAGAAGAAACTAAAGGGAAAAAATGTCACCAGTTCAAGAATGATCTCCAAATTTAAGAGGAAGTCAAAAGACTAAACTGACAACTTTTTAATTTGCTGTTTTAGAACCCAGGTCTGTGGCTAGGCAAGTTCAGAACTCTTGCCTTATTAATTAGGGGACAATAACAAACTGAGAGAGTTATAATACTCCTATCATTCTTCAATGAATATAAATAAATTCGTCCTTTAGAACCAAGATGGCAGCATAGGTAAACACCTATCTTGCTGCTCCACACAACAATTTCAAAACTACAACTTAATGACAGAACAAACATCATCCAGAATCACCAGAAGGCTGGCTGAGTGGAAATTCCACAAATAAAAGTAAAGATAGGACACTGTGACTCAGAGGAGCGGTGGAGGGCAGTGTTCAAGATATGCGCGGAGTCAGAGGTTTGGAGCTGTGCGCGGGCGCAAGTGGAGAGGGCCGGCAGCTGCAAACCCGGATGGTTTTCTTGAACGGGGAGGGAGACAAGTCATCCCTCTGCACTAATTCCCCAGTTCTGGGCGAGGTCCGGGGAACCCACACTCATACGGGGTGAAACTAAACAGTAAGAAAGCATGCTGAAACTCGGGCACTGCAGAGGTCTGCGAGCTTGTGGAGAGGGCGTGCAAACTTGGGAACAGAGAGGATTCGTGACTTACTCTCTTGTTCGGGAAACCACCGGACTGCATTGTTTTACAACCCTGGGTGAGACTTTGGGTGTGCAGACTCATTTGGGGAGAGGCTGAATTGTCCGGCAACGGGTAGAGCTTGGCGGCAGCTTTCTCTCAGAGGTGCTTGCAGCCATTACCACCTGGCACAGAGACCCAGGTGCCACATAGGGCGGAGCTGATGGAACTCAAGGCTTCCTGCTCAACCTGGAGACTCCATCCACCCAACCTGAGCACAGCTGATCCTCACAGCTAATTGGCCTGGAGGTCAAATCCTCCTAATGCTAACAACAATAATCTAGGCTTAATTTCAACAAGACTGTACAACCCATAAAGGGCTGCAGCAAGAGTATCCACCTCAGGTAACTGGAGAGGCTGAGCCACTGTCCTTTAGAGGACATGTACCACACAAAGCTAATTGACCAATTCAGGAAAGCAGCCACAATGCAGACATGGAAAGAAATCAGATGTGAAAGAAATGGAGGGGAAAAAACGACTGGACATAAGAGTCCAAAACCATGGTTATAAGGTTTTTCAAGAGGCTCCTAGAAAAGGCCAATGAACTTAATGAGACCTTCGAGGATATGAAAAAGGACCAACTAGAAATTAAGCATACACTGACTGAAATAAAAAATATTATACAAAGACCTAAAAGCAATCTAGAGGACCGCAAGAACCAAGTCAAAGATTTGAAATACAAAGAGGCAAAATCCACTCAGCCAGAAAAGCAAGAAGCCAAAAGAATCCAAAAAATTGAAGATAGTGTAAGGGGCCTCTGGGACAACCTCAAGCATACCAACATCTGAATTATAGGGGTGCCAGAAAAAGAGAGAGAGCAAGTTAATGAAAACCTATTTGAAGAAATAGTGACCGAAAACTTCCCCCACCTGATGAAAGAAATTGACTTAAAAGTCCAAGAAGCGCACCGAACCCCAAACTATAGGAATCCAAAGAGGACCACACCAAGACACATCATAATTAAAATGCCAAGGGCAAAAGACAAAAAGAAAATATTAAAAGCAGCAAGAGAAAAACAGTTAGTTACCTATAAGGGAGTACCCATACATACGTCAGCGGATTTCTCAACAGAAACGATGCAGGCCAGACGGGAATGGCAAGAAATATTCAAAGTGATAAATAGCAAGAATCTACAACCAAGATTACTCTACCCAGCAAAGCTATCATTCAGAATTGAAGATCAGATGAAGTGCTTCTCAGATAAGAAAAAGCTAAAGGAGTTCATCATTGCCAAACCAGTATTACATAAATGCTGAAAGATATTCTTTAAGAAGAGGAAGAAGAAAAAGGTAAAAATATAAATTATGAACAACAAGTACACATCTATCAACAAATGAATCTAAAAATCAAGTGAATTAAAAATCTGATGAACAGGATAGACTGGTGGATATAACAGAATCATGGGCATAGAGAGGGAATGGACTGACAATTCTTGGGGAGAAAAGGGATGTGGGAGGTGCAGCAAGAGACTGGACAAAAATCATGCAACTATGGGAGAGGACAGTGGGGGGAAGTGAGGGCGGAGGGTGGGATGGGTACCGGGTGGAGGGGAGCTATAGGGGAAAAAAAGGGGACTAATGTAATTAATAAACTGAACAATAAAGATTAAAATATTTTTTAAAAAGAAAGAAAAAAATAAGTTCATCCTTTAAACATTTTTAAAATGAGAAAATTTGAAATGAAAACTGGTCAATGTTTTCTATTCCATCAGAACTGAAGGTTCTTCATTTGTGATACCATCAGATTTAGTTATCAATTTAATAGGTTTTTTAATATTCCCTCATGCCAGATAGGTTTCCATATGCCAAGATAATTCAGAAAAAACCCCAACAAATTAGCCTATCAAAATGTTTCTTTAAATAGCAAAGAAATTTTTTTTAAAATTTAAGGTAAGTTTCCAATTGACCAAAATTCTAATTTTTAAAATAGGAAATTAAAGAATGTAAAGTTTATAGGTTTCATCAAGTCAATCACTTCAGTGGGAAATATTTAATGGCATACAAATCCATCCAATGAAAAAGTCAAACATGCTAAGTAAGCACTTCAGCCTTTAAGTACACTTTTTTTAACTAACCCTTGAAATACCTGATAGTCACTAGTAGAAGCTTTGTATGCTGTAGCGAGAGGTCTCATGGTAGAGATCCGAGGAGTACTTCCAGGCTGGGTTGGTGTTCCTAAGGTCTTGATTGGTGGTGTAAAGGCTAGAGATGAAGATGATACAGCATACCTGTCACTGCTTTCCATAACACTCTAGAGGAACAAAGATAAAGAACTTCTCTGGTTATAAACATAAAATATATTATTACATCCTACTTATGAAGAAAACTTTACTAAGACATATATTTTATCTAAATAATATTTTAAATAATTTTGGGCTTGATTAAGCAATGTATGCTTCTTGGCTAGCATTGGAGATCTAATGTTAAGCTAGAAATTTAACTCCAATGACTTCAAACATCCTCAAGACAACTACAGATTCACAAGAGTAGGGATCCCCTAACAAACAATATGGAAAATCAGTAAGAAAAAGAAAAAAAGTCTTTGGGGAAATCTGAGGGAAGGGAAAATTAAAGTCCAATGCTACTTAGTACCTGCAACCCCAAATTCTCATCTAGCCTCTGCAAACATCTGGTACCGTGATCCTAGACTATGAGCATTAGTATGTATATAATCTCCAAGCAGTCCCTGGTAGGTAGTATATTTCCCATTTATTTACTTAAAGAATGATCAGGCCCTAGCTGGTTTGGCTCAGTGGACAGAGTGTTGGTCTGTGAGCTGAGAGGTCCCAGGTTTGATTCTGGTCAAGGACACATGCCCAGGTTGCGGTTCGATCCCCAATGGGTGCATGCAGGAGGCAGCTGATCAATGATTCTCTCTCATCATTGATGTTTCTATCTCTCTTCCACTCCTTTCCTCTCTGAAATTAACAAACATATATTTAAAAAAAAAGAAAATCAGGATGATTTTAAAGTCACAAAGAAAACTTTAAGTTGTGCTCAGTATTGTTTTATAAATGTATAAATATATAATAATTTTAAATATTTTAAAATAGAAATAAAAAGTTTTAAGTTAACCCTCATGTGAAGTATTTAATTCTGAAATAGCACTATTCCTTTAAAGAAATTAATTCAATGCTGCTTTGCATAAGACAGAGACTGGGTTAGAAGTTAAGAAACCTAGAGTAGAATCAAGGCCTCATCTTTAACAACTCTGGATAAATTACTTAAGTCCTCTTCAACTCATCTTTATCTTTAAAACGAAATAGTTAGGAGGGGGGGGGAGAGATCAACCAAAGGACTTGCATGCATGCATATACGCACAACCAATGGACACAAGATAATGGGGGGAGGGGATGGGGACATGCGACAGAGGGTAGGGGAGGCTGGAGGAAGGTCAATGGAGGGAAAAAAAGGAGATATATGTACTATTATATGTAATACTTTAAACAATAATAAATAAATACAATGAAATAGTTAGGATGGATTATCTCTAAATTTTAAAGTCTTGTGACTAAATATATTTGGCTTACCAACAAAAGAGGACAATAACATAGTTAACTAAGAAAAAGAGGCCTGCTAAAGCAGTGATGTAACCACCAATGTCAATATTTAGATTTGTGCTCTTCATTTGGATGAAGGCATTTCCCTTACATCAGCAATAGCTTACTTTATCTATACATGGTTTTACACCAATCATGATGGACTCGCCAAAAACCTTCCCATCTTTGCTTAAGGCTTTCCGAGCCTGCAGTTTAGATTGATAACGAATATGCATCCAATTTCCGGTGTTAGACATCTGCAAAGAATAAAGTTGTCTCTTAAAATGTAAAATATGTAAAAATCTAAACTCAATGAATTACATTAGAAAATTCCACTTTTTATTTGATGGATTATAAAAGGCTATATAGTTGGACTCAACATAAATGCCATTAAACAATTTCAATAATCTCAATTCTCTATCTAGCTCTCAATTTGCTAATAAAAGGATTTGTGACAAATATTATCTGAAAGTAAAGTAATTCTCAAAAGATAATGGTTTCTAGTAAAAAGGTCTTATCAATACTTGCTATAAAAATTTTAAAACTGTATTCATCACCTGATTTTGTGTAGAAGTAAGTCAATCTCTAGTAATAGAAAAAATTGTTATTTATAACTTGTTCAAGGCCACGTGGCTGGAGCACGGTCCTGTACACCACAAGGTTTTGGGCTCCTGGTCAGGACCCATACAGAGGCAACCAACTGATGCTTCCTTCTCTTTCTCTACCTCTCTCTAAAAAAAACCCAAACACCAAAAAATAAAAAACCAAAAAGTAATTAATTAAAAAAAAAAAAACACATATATTCTTGGATAAGGATTAAAAAAAAAAAAAAACTCTATAAGCGAAAAAGCCTTAAGAACTTTGTAAGTCAGGAATGCCTTTCTTTTCCTTTGTCCCCAATAAAACAAGCTCAATTTAGAAAACAGTTATATAATACTTGGTATAATTTATGTTTTTAAAAGACTGTAAACTAATTTAAAAAAAGGGTTGGAAAGAAGCCTGAAATTCTAGTTCTCTGGCTTAAATTTTCTCTTTGTCCCTTTTTGACAAATATACAATTTCCAGCCTTTTAGACTCTTAACAGATATATTCCATAATACTTAAAAAAAAAGTAGGAGCAGACAAAATTCAGCAGCAAAGTTTCCTTCTAGTCATAGCTTATCTGTCCTCAGCCTAAATCTTGAACTAAAAAGAATTAAGCCTTACCACATGTTTTAAGATATTCCCATATTGTGCAAATTGTAATAATATATAGGAAGCAGATGCCTGAGGAAACCTGAAAAAGAGAGTTGTCCGACAATAAATAAGAATGCAAATCACCACACTTAAGTGTTTCAAAATAAATCCCTTCCAACTGTCTAGAACAGCAATTTTCAACCTTTTTCATCTCATGGAACACATAAACTACTAAAATTCTGCGGCACACCAAGATATACGTCTTTTGCTGATCTGACAAAAAAAACAAAACAAAACAAAAAAAAACCCAACAGGCATAAATTTGATTCACAATGGATGGCTATTGTACTGGCCATAGTCATTTTTTTTGACAAAATAAGGGAAAAGAGGTCAATGCCCCTGACCAGTCAGGCATTGCATGCTTTAAAAATGCTTGTGGCACACAGCTGAAAATCGCTGGTATAGAACCACAGGAAATCCTTGATCATCTCATTTCCTCCATCAGCTAAATCTATCACTGACCATTGCCCAAAGACAAATGTTAAAATTAGTTTTGACTCCGCCATTCTACTGTACCTCCAGATTCCTTCCCTGAAACCTCTGAAATCCTCAATACCACTAACCACAGCTCTCAGAATAAAATTATAAAGTTGCAGTTCTGTATATAATTTATTTTATAAGGGTGGGGCGTGTGTGTGTGTGTGTGTGTGAGAGAAAGAGAGAGAGAGAGAGGGAAAGAGAGAGAGAGAGAGAGGGAGAGAGGAGGGAGAGAAATATTTAAGTATATTACAGTTATTAAAAGGGAAAGAATTTAAAATTATATAGTCATATCATTTATACCAAGCACCTGAAAATTCATAAATTTAGTCCTGAAACAAAAATAATAGTCAGTGCCAGTATTAATCGTATACAAACATTTAAAAGGATGGTTACCAAAATTTTAATAGCCATATACTCTGTATATGGGAACATTCAAGTGATTTTTACTTTCTTCTTTATCAAGTTCTCTATAGCTTGAATATTTTACAAGACATTAATACTTATATAGTCCAAAAAGCTATTTCAATTTGAAAATCTTGACTTTCCTTAGTCAGGAATTCAGTTATCTGGAGCCGGAAATAGGAAAAAATAAAAAAAATCTGAGTCCCCCAAAATAAATAACACCACACATTAAAATCTATGAGTAAAATATTCACTGAACTCAGGATTGGAATTTTGTTTTATATAAGCTTGAATATGATTTCTAACCCTAAAGAAAAACAAAAAATGAGACAGGGTGGCTAACAAATGAAGGAGGAAAATAATGGTTGCGTGTGAAGAGGGTACTTCAGAAATAAGACATAATTCTAAGAGTCTAGGTAGAAACATTCCAATATCCTGTAAAAGAATCACCCTAAAGCAATGAATGGTATACCATGCTGACTCTGATCTATTTCTCTATAAATGATCAAAATACTTTACCTATTAGAAGAAATGTTTCAATTTCTGCAACTAAACTCATATAGAGGGTTATTAAAACGTAAAACCAGCAGAAAATAAATAGGTGAGAAAGTGTATGTCTTAAAAAAGAAAAAAGGGGCTAGAAGAAGTAATTCAAGTAATTTACACAATTACTGAGGAATCTTATAACTGACACCACTACTGCTAAGCATTAATAACAGACTTGGGAATAGACATCCAAATTAAAAAAACAGAATTCATGAGAGAATATAAAAATTCACACATAAAAATTAAGTAACCAGCCCAATTATTATGAATAAAGAGCTCTGAGTGCAGGTTTTCTGCAGAATAAGAAAAACAATGATCCTGCTTTTAACTTTTTACATACATAAAATCAGTAATGCATAGAATCTCTCTGAAAGATTATGCAAAATTATTGCTTTAAAGAGGGGGAAAAACTAGCTTAGGATCAAACCGGGAAGGAAAACTTTTCACTATATTTTTTAAAAATTGAATTTTTACAGAGAGGAAGGGAGAAAAATAGAGTCAGAAACAGTGATGAGAGAGAAACACCAATCACCTGCCTCTTGCACACCTCCCACTGGGGATGTGCCCACAACCAAGGTACATGCCCTTGACCAGAATCGAATCTGGGACCCTTCAGTCCACAGGCTGACACTCTATCCACTGAGCCAAACCGGCCAGGGCTCACTGTGTATTCTTATTCTTTTGAACTTTTAAATAAACTGAATAAAGTCCACTAACATTTACTGTGCATTGTTCTTTCAAGGTGCTCATGTGTTATCCTATATAATAAAAGAGAAACATGCAAATTTGACATCTTTTCTCCTGACTGGCTATGCTACCAGCCAATCAGGAGCAGGGGCTGGGCCAAGTGGTGCGAGCGCGGGGCCCCGGGGGTGGAGATGACATGGTGGTGGTGGCAATTGCCCAGCCCCCAGGTGCTGTGAGGGGAAGCTGTGGCAGTAGCAGCGGTGGTGGCGGCCGCAGGGAGCACCCGGCCCCCGGATGCTGTGAGCAGAAGTGGTGGCGAGCGCCCAGCTCCCACAGCCAGGAGGTCGCAGGCAGCCGGGGCTGAGCTGAGCAGGGCAATGGCTGGGTGCCCTAGGCCTAAAGCCTCCCTCTAGCGAGGCTTTAGGCCTTGGGCAGGCTGGGGATGAGCCATTGGTTGGACATCCCCTGAGGGCTCCTAGTATGTGAGAGGGAGTAGGTTGGGTTGAGGGACCATCCACCCCCAGTGCACAAATTTTGTGCACCGGGCCCCTAGTTTTTATATATATTTTTTACTCCCAAATGAAATATAATTAGGTCTGATATCAGTATGACATATAACACATTCAGAAACAAATCTTCTATAGTACAGTATAAACAATAACAGTTTAAAAATCATAAGACATGGCTTTTTTCCTGAGGCTTTACTAATAACGAGATGTAAACCTCTGAATAAATCAATTTATCAGTGTCCTCGTCTGTAAATGATGTAATATCTCTAAGATGCTTTAAAGTACTTTTTTGAGCTAAAAATCTATTCAACCTGGAGATTATGTTAGGTGAAATAAATCAGTCAGAGAAAGACCAGTATCACATGACCTCACTCATATGCAGAATCTAGAAAACAAATCCGGAGACATAGAAGGATGGACCAGACTGTCAAATCCCAGAGTGAAGGCAGAGGTGGGTGGATGGGTAGGTGGAGATTAACCAAAGAATTTACATGCATACTATAGGTCCAGTGCACGAAATTCGTGCACAGGTGAGGTCCCTAAGCCTGGCCAGCTATCAGTGCTGATCAGGTTCCCTGCCTCCCAGCTTTCTTCTTCACTTGCCATCTGCGCACTGCCACCGCACGGTTCCAAGCCTCCCCGCCTTCTCCTTCCCTTACCACCAGTGTCTGCTGCCACCGACCCCCAATTCCCCACCCCAGCCTGGGGCCTGGCACCGTTTGGGTGATTGGGACCTGCTGGCTAAGGGGAAGGACAGGGAGGTTGGCCAGCAAGCCCCATCAGGGATCAGGGCCTGTGGGCTGAGGGCAGCGCCTGCATTGAGGATCTGTCTCCTGGTGGTCAGTGTGCATCATAGTGGCCAGTCATTCCGTCGTTAATGGCCGCTTAGACTTTTATGTATATATAGATATACACAACCTACAGATACGTGTGGTGAAGGCCTGGGGTGGGGAGGGTGCAGGCGAGGGAGGGTCAATGGGAAAAAACAGACTATCTATAATGCTTTCAATAATAAAGATAAATTTTTAAAAATCTATTCGAAATGCATCTACATTATTATGCGTAGAATATTTCGATTAATATTCAATAATCCATGACTAGAAAGTATATGTATACTTGTGACATAGTATTTATATGAAATTCAATTTGTCAGTTCCAAACTGGTTAAGTCACTATTAAGCAGAGAAACAGTCACTATCCAGAAAGATAGAAAGGAGCTTCCTAAGTCTAACGGAGCAACTCTGTTCCAATGTCCAGCAAATACACAGAAGAGAAAATAATCTAAACCCTAGATAATAATACACATGGTGAAGTGTCAGGGTGATCTGTACTGATGTCTGCAACTTACTCTGAAATGCACCAACAAAAATAAATGTAGCAAAGAGTTAAGTGCAGAATCTAGGTGGTGGGTATATGGGTGTCTGCTGTGCAATTCTTTTAATTTTTTGTATATTTGAGAAAACTCATTATAAAACGTTGACGAGGGGCTATTATTTTTTTAATGGTGAATGATCCAGAAACCTTACCCGAACACAGTTACCCATGTGTCATCGAGGTGATCTTCAGAGGTCAGAGAATCTCCTTGAGTATAAAAAGGATCAAGCTGTGCAGGAGACAATGTAGTCTTTCGTGGCTGACCAGTGTTTGCTGGACTAAACATACTTTGTCCTGTATTAGTATATTTAGTAAGTTAGTTACCAATATAAACAATTTGGTTATTTTTAAATCAAAACTTTTAGTTTTAAAGGAAAAAATATATTAAAAATTGGCAATTGCATAAATAATTTAAAATACACAACTGTTCTGAAATGATAATTTTATACTACCATACAATTTGAGAAGTCATTAATAAGTGAGAATAACTTATGATTTTGCAAATGTTTTATTAATCTTTGGTTAAACCTATACCAGAAGGATCTTCAGTCAATTTCAATGACTTCTGTTGGGTTCATCTTCCAAACCTTTCCTCATGGCACCTCTGCCTTAAGAATATTCAGTAACAACTCATTACCCACAGAACAAAATTCCAATGCCCAGGCCTCCACTATAATGTTCTACCTTTATTTTTCCAATATGCCACTAAATGGTCCCTAACCCCTATCCTAACCTCTAGGATGTGAATGCAGTTTTCTTTTGTTCAGGTCATTTCCATCTAAAATTTCAACCTGTGGGTGGCTGCTGTAGAGCCTAAGACCATCGAAAAACACAGATATTAACAATAAGATTCATAACAGTAGCAAAATTCCAGTTATGAAGTAGCAACGAAAATAATTTTATGGTTGTGGGTCACCACAACATGAGGAACTGTATTAAAGGGTCGCAGCATTAGAAAGGTTGAGAACCTCTGCATTAGCAGCTCCATTTAACAAATTAGGAAATAGAGTGATGTGAAATAACATCCAGAATGGAAGCTGGAATTCCAATCTAGGCAATTCAAACTCAAAGTATGAGTTCTGAATCTATAACCTAGTTAACACTCATAATTACTAAGCAACAGTTGTATACATGTGGTCCTTAGATCCTGGGCTCCCCAAGACCCTCTCATGGTATCAGCTAAGTCAAAATTATTTTCTTACTAATTTAAAGTTTCATCTGCCTTTTCACTCTAATTCCCTCTAAGAGTACACTGCATTTTTCTAAAATCTGACGTGGTTCAATCAATTCAGAGAGAATACCAAAGCAGATAGGAGAATTCAGCTGCATTTAAAGTAAGACATTAAGATTTGAACAACATAAAACAATGTCACTCTTCTCATGAAAATCTTTTCTTGTAGAAAAATATTTTTAAAAAGGTTATTTATGTTCACATGAAACAGACTATTTTTATTTATTATATATATATATATATATATATATATATATACACACACACATATATTTTTATTGATTTCAGAGAGGAAAAGAGGGAGATAGAAACATCAATGATGAGAGAATCATTGGTTGCTTCCTGCATGCCCCCTACTGGGGACTGAGCCTGCAACCTGAGCATGTGCCCTTGACTGGAATCAAACCTGGGACCCTCCAGTCTGCAGGCCAATGCTCTATCTACTGAGCCAAACCAGCTAGGGTGAAACAGACTATTTTTAAATGAAAACATATTTAAAATGTTTTCCGCTTTTATTTTAATGCTAAGTATCAATAGCTATCATCTAAAAGCAATTGGTTCTTCAATTTTTAAAAGAACAGTGTCCTACAGGACCTTGCACACGGTTTAAACTCATGTTTACTAACTTTCTGAAGGCTCTCTGCTTAACACATTCTTACTATACATATATACCTGGTGCCTTGTCATTTTTCTGAATTCCCAATTGAGTTGAAAATCACTCTAAGTCTTTCCAAAGTATTTATAGTCAAATGGATTTGTTAATGTATATTATCAAGAAATGAAAAAGATACTCTACAGAGGGGGAAAAAGAGGTATTGTGGTAAAAGTTTTATAAAAGACCATATACTATATTGTCCTGATGGGAAATTTACATATAATAAGCTTTTGAAAATTATCCAATAAAAAAAATATTTGTAACTACATTTGACCTAAAATGTCCTGTACTGTACTTGACCACATTTTACCCTCAATAAAACACATCGTTTGGTAAATGCTGATCTGGTGTCAAGTACCTCTTATATGCTTTATAAATGCATGACTAACATAAGAATTTACAGGGACCAAACCTATTAGAAAATGAATAATAAAATTACTATTCCAATCCAAAGCTGAGATGCAAAAAGAATTACAAGTTTTATTTTTCTATTAATGAATACAGAATGATTTCCTCAGAACCATATAAAAAGTTCTCTTAAACAAGCTAATATTGTCTCACAGTAACACAGTATTAACCCATAACAAATGAGGACTGGAGAATCAAGTTACTCTCAAGATATAACACTCAAAAGCTCAAAGAAAAATTTTAAAAAACTAAATAGTGACTGGACTTGTTGAGTCCTGAACCATTTAGATTCCTTTTCCTCAACAACTAAGTTTCATTATTTTTTGTAGTGCAGTAGCAGTTAGAACAGGAGGCTGTAGAATAAAATAATAATCTCCCAACAAAAATCTAATTAATTACCCTAACCGGTTGACTCAGTGGATAGAGGGTCGGCCTGTGGACTCAAGGGTCCCAGGTTCGATTCTAGTCAAGGGCATGTACCTTGGTTGTGGGCACATTCCCAGTACGGAGTGTGCAGGAGGCAGCTGATCAATGTTCCTCTCTCATCAGTGTTTCTAACTCTCTATCACTCTCCCTTCCTCTCTGTAAAAATTAAATAAAATACATTTTAAAAAATCTAATTAACTGTCTAATCCCCTTACAGTGAAGCCCAATAAGAGATAAACAGCCTCTCAGCCACTCCCTGCCAATGTTGATGCTCACAAATATACTAATTCCAAGTAGCTTTCTAGTGACTCATTCAAAAAATATGCCTTTACCAAGAGAGATGAGAGATGGGAAAAAGAACTAGAAGAAAACAGACGATATGAGCGGGAACGAAAAAGACCATCGGTAAGTCAATCTCACTGGTAAGCTATTATGTCTATGAAACAAGAATAGGAAGCTACATTTTTAAGTACATTAAAAGATCAACAACAGAAAAGGTTTGTGGGAATTAAAATGACAAAATACTATTATCAGAGCTGGAAACTGAGATTGAGGACAGGTCTCAGAAAGCAGAATATATACATAAAAAGATAATGTAAGGGAGAAAAAGTAGAAAATCAGAAAAATTTACAGTGCTCATAATTAGAAGGAATTCCAAGAAAACAGAGGGAGACCAATTATCAAATACTGTACAAGGAAGTTTCCCCAAACAAGGGAAGTTTCCCAGAACTATTAAAGGATCCATTAATTAATTCCCTAGCAAAACAAATGGAAAAGTGCTAAACCAAGGCACATTTGTGAAATTAGGAACACTAACCACAGAGATTGTAAATTTTTCAAAACCAGGCCACATACAAAGACTCAGGAATCTACACTGTACATAACTTCTATAGAATACTAGAAGCTAGAAAACAATAGAATGATGCCTCCAAAATTCTGATGTAAAATACTGTACCTACCAAGTTAGCAATCCAGTATAAAGACAGAAGAAAAAAAAAAAAAAAGGATATCAGAAATGAGGTCTTGGATTTCACTTCCCAGGCAAGCTTTCCTAGAAAGCTACTCAAATCTGTTCTTCATCAAAACCTATCATTTTTAGAAATAAACTAAATTTAGAAATAAACTGTTATGTAAGAAAAAGCTAAACTCTAGAAACTTGCTAAATAAAGCAAGTCTTAGGATGATAGCTGTACACCATGCTGAAATAGAAAACAGCCAAGAGAGACTATGAGAGAGATGTTCTCAGTTTAAAACAAATTAAAAAATGTGTTTGACAATATGAACATTTAAAAAAAAGACAGAGATGGACGAGTCCTTAAAAGTGAGGAATCCTTCCTTCTTGTTGGATCAGAGAAACAAGACAGAAGAAGCCAAGAGTGAGTGAGTGTAAAAGAGACTAGACCTACACTTGCTGATATTGGAAATGGAGGGAGAGTCTAGGAATGTGGATGACTTCTAGAAGGGAGCAGTTGGCAGCCAGAAAAAACAAATAAACAAACAAACAGACACAAACAAACAAACAAACAAGGATCTCTGTCCTACAACTGTAAGGAACCAGATCCTGCCAAGAACTCAGATGAGCAGAAAAAGGATTCTTTCCTAGTACCTCTAGCAAGGAACTGCTGGTACCTTGGTTTTAGCATGGTGAGACTTATGTTGGACTGTTGACCTCAAGAACTGTACATGGAGAGGAACAATCCTCTCAGTGGTGTAGTGCTATTAGTTCAACGTCCAGCCTTCTGGGAAAAGAAAACAGACCGACCTGAGTTGTAGCATTTGTTGATTTCCACGGTGTAACAAATCTCACTGTGGATGATATCAAGACCCCAAGATGATGTCACTGAACACTGTGCTAGGAAGTTCTCAATTCCCAGGAGCCAGAAAGAGCCGACCAACTTCTGCACACCACTGAGTGCATATTCCTCTGGTAGCACTATTTGGATATGGTGCTTAAGTACTTATATGACTGAAGACTGAGAATTTGTGACACATACTAGTGAAAATGAAGAGAGATCTGTTAGAGTAAAGGAAGAAACAAAGTCAGATGCAGAAAAGGCACAGCTGCGCTTGGGCAATGAATAAGTGTTCAGAAGGATGCAGACTTCCCTGAGGGTAAGTGGGGCCTGATAAAATGTGAACAGAAGTGACATACGTCACATCCAGGTGGAAGGATCTGGACCGAGTGTTGAACTTCCTGCTCCTTTTCCTGCTGTGGCGACTGTAAGGCAGAGCTCTGGTGAGGAGACGCCAGGAGAGATCTGGGCCAACACACGGAAGGCAGTGGCCCGGAAGCTGACCTGGACGTCTAGCGCAAGGTTGTTCAGTAAAAATTTTCTGTGTTAAACCAACAGGATTTCATGTGTTTATTACCTCACTCCAACCTAGCTGATCCTAGGTCATCAAATACATGTGCCTAAAGTTTAGACATACTGGTGGGGTCATTGTTCTTGTTCCACAATTTAGGTTCAATCTTTAATAAATTTCCTTACTGGATTTATATAACTTTGAGGTAAAGGACTTTTCTAAAAAGAGTATATATGGAATGATTCCTTGTGATTTCCCTTAGGAAGATGGCATTGGAGGTCTGGGACATGGCAATTTGCACTTCTTTCTTAATAAAATATTTAAGAAAAAAAAAAAAAAGACAGAGATGTATAACAGCAAAAGAACATTTGTTTAAAAAAAGGGGAACAAATGGCACACAGAAAATTAGACAAATGGGAAAAGAGACAATTATTAACTAAAAAAGTTTTACAGAAAGGATAAATTATAATACTTGAATCAGCATTAACAATGCTTCAGATAGTTATAATGATATAAAAATAATATAAAAGGAATAAAGTTTGATATAATTATATTGCAATAATGTGGGAGAGATAAGATGTAATATCTCCAATCATCCTATCTAATAAAAGAGTAATATGCAAACTGACTATACCTCCAATCAAGCCATGCTCACAGTCATGCCCACCAGCCAATCAGGAGCAAATTATGCAAATAAACCTCAACCAAAATGGCTGCCACCACTGACAGCAGGAGGGAGGCTTGGGTTTCCCTGGCAACGGAGGAAGCCAAGCTTTCTGCATGCCACTGCCGGCTTAGGCCTCCACTCAATGCTACAATGTTTCAATTATAGAAGATACATTATCCCAACAGAAATGGCGGCAGCCATGGAGCTGGAGAGAGAAGAAGCTAGGGTTGCCAGGGCGATGAAGGAAGCCAAATTTCTGCAGCCCCAGGGCCTAGGCCTCTACTCTAGGCTACAAAGTTTCAAACAGAAATGGCTGTCGCCACAGAGCGAACAGAAGGCTTGGCTCCGCTCCAGGCTACAAAATTTCAATTGTAGAACATAAATTAATCCCAGATCCCAGGGCCTCCGCTTGGGTCGCTGGGGTGCATGGCTGGCCTGCGAACCACTATAGGCCCCTCGCCCAGGCTGCCCATGTTCCAAAGGAACTCCCATCCTGATCCAGGACACCCTTCAGGGCAAACCAGCTGGTCCCTACCCGTGCACCAGACCTCTATCCTATCTAATAAATAGAGTAATACGCAGATTGACCATCACTCCAACACATAAGAGGGCTGCCTCCATGTGGTCAAAGATCCTGCCCCAATGTGGACACAAGATGGCCACTACAAGATGGCCAGCAGAGGAGGACAGTGAGAGGTTCCAGGCCTGCAAGGGAGGGCAGTTGTGGGCCATCAGGCCATCAGGGGAGGACAGCTGGGAGGGACCAGGCCTGCAAGGGAGGGCAGTTGGGGCAATCAAGCCTGTAGGGGAGGGCAGTTAGGGGTGACCAGGCCAACAGAGGAGGGAAGTTGGGGGCAAACAGGCTGGCATGGGAGCAGTTAGACATCAATCAGGCTGGCAGGGGAATGGTTAGGAGGTGATCAGGCTGGTAGGCAGAAGCAGTTAGGGGGAATCAGGGAGGCAGGCAGGCAAGTAGTTGGGACCTAGCAGTCCTGGATTGTGAGAAGGATGTCCGACTGCCCGTTTAGGCCCGATCCCACTGGGCCTAACATCCCTCAAGGGGTCCCAAATAAATAAAAATAATTCAGGGTACAGGCTGGGCTGAGGGACAACTCCCCCTCTAACCCCATGCATGAATTTCATGCACCGGGCCTCTAGTCTTAAATATAGCAATACTGAAAATGGAAAATCAAGAATTAGCAGCAGCTGGCAGAAAAGTCAAGTCAAAGATCCAACAAGAAAGGTCAGACAGATTCTGTTATCTTTAAAGATGGAAGGGGAGCCACGAGCCAAGGAATGAGCACAGCCCCTAGCAGCTAACAACCTCCAGGTGACAGTCAGCATAAAACCAGGGACCTCAGTCCTACGACCACCTGAAACTGAGTTGGGCCAGTACTCTGAATGAGTCTGGATGCAGCTCATCCCCAGAGCTTCCAGAAAGGAACCTAGCCCTGACACCTGACACCTGACCTCTAAAGAAAGAACCAATTTGTGTCCAGACATCTGACCTACAGAAACACAATAACAAATGTGTATTGGTTTAAGTCAAACTCATTAGTCAACAGAGCCAAATATCAACAGTACAATGATTGAAATTTCTTTTGAGAGCCAAATTTTTAAACTTAAACTATATAGGTCGGTACATTGTTATTAACTTAATTAGGGTACTCCTAAGCTGGCCTTTGCTAAAAACTCAAGGGGCCAAAGAGCCGCTTTGGTTTAAGTCAATAAGGCTTGTGGTAATTTGTCATGGCAGTAATTTAAAAGTAATACATATATTGGTACAAGTCGGGTGCTGCTGTAACAACTAAGTATGTGGAAGTGGCTTTGGAATCGGGCTGTGAGTAGAGGCTGGAAGAAATTAAAGGAGCATAACAGAAAAAGCCTAAAAAGCTTTGAACAAACTGGAAGTAGAAATCTGGACTTTAGGGACACATCCAGTAAGTATTCACAGATTGCTTAAGCGAAATCTTTATTTGGATACTACTTTTGTTATGCATTCTGACATAATGTTTTACCTGGATGTTTATTACATTTTGTATACTATTATATAACTGTTGTTTTGGTTCACTTTAAATCTTGCTATTTTGTCTTTTTTAAAAAAGTGTTATTGAGTTTAGAGGAGACATCAATCAGCTGCCAACTGGGGATCAAGCCATAACCTAGGCATGTGCCCAGATCAGGAATCAAACCACAACCTCTTGACCTGTTGGTTGGAGTGTGCACGGGGCCTGAGCCACACTCGCCAGGGCCCACCTCCTTTATATCTGAGCCACCATCACCCCTCACCTGAATTAATGCAGTAGTCTTCTATCCGGTCTCCTTGCTTCAACCCTTGCCCTTTCCCCAAAGGCTATTCTCACCACAGCAGCAGTCTCATTCTATCTGTTTTCTGCCTTTTCTGAGTAAAAACCAGTTATTACAATGATCTTCAAGGCCTGTAACGTCAGTCCCCTTTACCTCTCTAACCTCATTCCCTACTGTTCTCTGCCTTACTCCGTTCATTTCACACTTCACACTGGCCCCTTGACTCTTTTATTAACGCCCTAGGAACACTCCCCCGAAGGGCCTTTGTGCTTGTTATTTCCTGTCTGTAACACTTTTCCCTTCCTTAAGTTCAGGGTTTTGACCAAATGTTTCTTTATCCCTGTCTATAGAAAGTAGAATAATGCCCTACCCGCAATGTCCAGTCCTTATCCCTGGAACCTGGGAATACTTTACATTATATGCAAAGGAGAATTAGGTTGCAGATGGAATTAAGCTGCTAATCAGTGCCCTTAAAATAGAGAGATTACCTGGGTTATCCAGAATAGCCCTAAGTGTTCACAGGGATCCTTAAAAGCGAGAGGGAGACATGACTACGGAGGAACGACCAGAGAAATGCAAATTTTGAAATGGATGTCGGGGACCATAAGCGAAGAAATGTGGGCAGCCTCTAGAAGATGGAAAAGTCAGGAAAACAGATTCCCCTCCTCCATAAATTAACACAGCCTATGATTGCCTTAACTTTAGCCCACTGAGACCCATTTCAGACTTCTCACCTCCAGAACTGTAAAATAATCCATCTGTATTATTTAAGCCAACTTTAAGTTTGGGGCCATTTTTTATGGCAACAATAGAAGATTAATACACCACCTTATTAAAAACTAACTTTCACTCCCTACTCCCTTTTACTGACTGTCCTCCATAAAATGTATTAGCTTCTAGCAAACTATATAATTTACTTATTTTATTTATAAATGTAAATTCTGTAAATAAATGTAAGCTCTATAAAGGCAAGAGTTACCTATTTTGTTCAGTTTCTCAGGACCTGGTACATGATCATGTGCTCAATTATTTGCTGAATGAACATTAGATAGACTATAAATATATGAGTATGTAAGAAGAGTTGTGCTAATGATGTTGATGTGATAAAAAATACCGTTAATCTTAAACAAAAAATAAAAAACTAGGCTATTAGTAGTTAGTGACAGATTTATAAATGTCATTAACTAGAGGCCCAACGCACGAAATCCATGCAGGCGCAGGCCTTCCTTCCCCCGGCTGCAGGCACAGGCTTCCCTCTAGCATCTGGGACCGGGCTTCCCTCGCAGCCCTGGCTTATCCCAAAGGACAGAAGGATGTTGGGTCTAATTAGCATATTACGATTTTATTATTACAGATATCTCTCAAAACACTTTTTATTATTCACTCTTTTATGTGTTCTTTCCCCCCCCAATTCCAATGGCCTTTTTTATTATAGTTTTTGTTTAGTTAGGAGACACTATCAAGTATATTTTCAAATTATTAATATTTTGAATATAATTCACATCTTACCTTTAAATTCAGAAAATCAATATACAAAGTATTTCCTTTCTGAAATTACTTACATTTTAAAAAGTCTCCAACTTTGAAATATAAAATAAATAAATTTGGCAATTATCAATAAAGGTCTTAGACTATTTTCATTCAAAAAAGTAGAGAAAGGTCTTTGGTGTTATAAGGCACTGCTTACCTGTTCCAGGAGTTGTCATAACTCCAACAAGAGGACTCTGCATTACTGATAAGTTTGGCTACATAAAAACAGAAGAAAGTGTTAAGGTAAAAATGCAAAGTTCTAATCATAGCATATACACAGTAAGTGCTAAAGGGCTTCATTCAATAGACAACTGAATATCTACCTTACTGGAGATGCCTATAACTAGCTCACAATCAAACAGTACTCCCTAACTTGTTTTTTTTTTTTTTAGTTGAGCAGTATTAATTGAAAATATGCTAGACCATTTGTTTAAATTAAGCCACATGTGGTAAAAAGATACTATTTTTAGTAGGAAGTAACACTGCTATTTGGTTTTAGTTCCTAAGGTGCAATATTTGAACTAACACAGGTAATGGTGATTCTTCAAGCCACCAAGCTCACATAGAAAAACAGAAAGATGGCAAAATTTTATTTTTAAACAAACACAAACCATGAAGTATTATAGCTTCAAATCAGTCTACACAAAAGACAGCATACCTCTGCTGCTACTGGTAGAGAGTTACAAAGTGATCAATAGCAGTTCTTTGAAATGCGAGAAAATTAAAGTAGCTAAAAGTCCTTCTATAAACAAAGACAACAATACCAAATCAAGAATGACAAGAGTCTCTAGAAGTAAATATAGACAGATTTTTTTTTAATCCTCACCCAAGGATATTTTTCCATTGGTTTTTACAGAGAGAGGAAAGGTGAGGGAGAGACAGGGAAACATCGCTGTGAGAGACACACATCGATTGGTTGCCTTCTATACGCAGCCCAACCAGGGCTGGGGATCGAGTACAGGTAAGTGCCCTTGACCCTTCAGTCTGTGGGTCATCGCTCTATCACTGAGACAAACTGATGCTATTCAGATTTTTAAAAACAGATTCTGATTGAACTAAGGAAATCTAAAATCTAACAACCAGATTTTATCATTTAGCATTGAGAACCAAATGTTGAAAGAATGTTAGGAGAGATACAAAATGTACTGTCTAATTTGTAATAACAACATCTTTTATAATTAAAGAGAGGTTGAGCAAAGTCTCAGGAGGCAAATTTAATTTGGGTTTTAACCTAATTATAATATTCTAACCAACTTTCAAATCAAAAACATTCTCTACAGCCAAAACCAGTTTGGCTCAGTGAATAGAGCATAGGTCTGTGGACTGAAAGGTCCCAGGTTCGATTTGTTAAGTCTGTAATACTACTGTTCAAATACAACAAGCCATATAAGCATCTCCTCCTGATGAAAAAGCCTCCCGGCTCCCCATTTAAGCAATCCTATATAACCTATCTATACTAATAAAAAGGTAATATGCTAATTAGACCAGGTCGACTGGCCATCTTCCGGATGTCCCACTTCCTTCCGGACAAAGCCATGGTGGTGGAAGCCGAGGCAGAGGCCGTTAGGGGCAATCAGGCCAGCAAGAGAGGGCAGTTGGGGGCGAGATCAGGCAGGCAGGCAGAGGTAGTTAGGGGCAAGATCAGGCAGGCAGGCAAGCAGGCAGAGGTAGTTAGGGGCAATCAGGTAGGCAGGTGAGCGGTTAGGAGTCAGCAGTCCCGGATTGTGAGAAGGATGTCCAACCTTTGGGATCGGGCCTAAACCAGTGGTGGGACATCCAAGGGATCCCTGATTGGACAGGGTGCAGGCTGGGCTGAGGGGAACACCCCTCCCCCCCAATGCACAAATTACATGCACTGGGCCACTAGTTAGCTCATAAATATGCAGAAGACAGTGCTTTCAGTAAAATAAACAGCGAACATAGCTCTAAAAGGATAGTGATCTTACATTGATAAAATAATTCCTAAAACAAAGAGTTCAAATCATTACAAAGTATCCTACATCTGGATAAAACCCTGAATCTTCATTTTTTCTTTCACAGAATTATGTATAAACATTAAACTTTTAAAAGAATTGGAATGACTTAAACCATAAACATTTCTACTTGTATATTAAGTACGTTGGGGGCATGGACAGGCGAATAAAGGCATACCTATAAAAAGCACAGAATTACCTACATGAAAAAATAATCTGGAGTTCTACTACATTTTTAAGTGCATTTCATGATAAAAACAATTTAAGTAGATTCTATGATAAATGTCCTTATGCTTATTCTGTGCAACAAAGTCACACTACAACCAACTCAGAAAATTTCTAATTACTGACCCCCATGGTAGAGCCACCTAAAAACATGAAATTATCAATTGCGGATATGCGTGAGGGTATGTTTATTACCTGTCTTCTTGAGGTTAAAGGTGTTGATCCAAGTCCTGGGCTAGAAATGTCATCATATATACTTCTGACTGGTGGAGCGCCACTTTTATCTTTATGAGCTGGGACAACTGGTTGTGGTGGTGACCCACCTGCAATGTACAAAAAATATCGTCAGGTGAGAAACAAGGAAGCCTTCCATCTTTCTGATATGATTTTTTTTTTAAATAATCTTACTGCCATTACTATTTAATTTAATTTTCCTGACCACAATCCTGTGACTTAATAATGATTGCTATTTAACAACTGAGGAAACTGAGAGACAGGGAGTTGCTTTGCAGAAATTGCTCAGGAGCAGCTTACTAAGAAATAAAATAAAAAAGAATATATTTTTAAAGTACTGACTTAAATTCTTGTCTCCTAGCGCTTCTCAAACTTTAATACACATGAAAGTCACCAGGAGATCTTGTTAAAATTCAGATTCTGATTCAGAACTTGTGGGGTGGAGCCTGAGATTATGAATTTCTAATAAGCTCCTACTGATGCCAAGGCTGGTGATCCAAGACCGCACTTTGAGTAAAAGGTTATAGAATAAGTAAACAGAAATCTCAGTCTTTAGTAAATACATGTAACTTTCGCTTTCCCTAGAAAATTCTTATTTAGCATTTCAACACAAAACTTGATCCTATTTTTCAACTGAAAGTAGGTATTAACTCCAGTCTGTATAGACTTGATTAAATATTATCCCATAATGTGGGATTTGTCAAAATTAAACAGATCCCATTCATGTTTCTCATAGTAAAAAGAGATTTAAGTACATAGTAAAGATATTTTAAAAACAGCCAATTTTTAGAGACATGAAAATGTCTTTGTAAGTCAGAGGCTCGGCAATGGCAGACAGCGAAGCAGCCCATTGCCTCTGTAAGGCTGACTGAGCCTAGGCAGTACAGCATAAGCTGTTCAGAGTACAGATGACAGACGAGGCCTGACCTGGACTTCAACCTCCTGCTCTGTCATTAGTAACATATGAGTTTCAGCAATTTCTTTATTGCATTTACTCTGTTTCCTCTTGAAAAATTGAGATTCTACCTATCTCTCAAGTTTGCTAAAAGAAAAAAAAATACTTAGCATACTTCCTAGCTCATAAGTACTCAATATATGGTAGCTACAATATTAACACATTTGAAAAATATATACCAAAAAAACCCTCCAAATCTGTCCAGAATATTTTTAAGTTAATCACTTCAAATATAATTTATAATTCCTTCTACTCTTTTATATATATATTTATATATATATTTATAACCACTTTAAACAAAATAATACCTTAGAGACAATTAAAGTAAGAAGAGTTTATCTTTAAACATCTACTAAAATAATATTAGCTCACATTTGGAATGCAATCATTAAACTTCATTTATCTTTTAAACTAGTTCTTTGTTAAAGGCATCCTGTAAAAGATATAACTGGTACTTAGGCAATGACGTTTTGTGCTGACGATTTACATACGCTGTGTAAAAAGCTTCCCAGTTTGTGAAGTAAATCCTTTCATTAAACAGACTATAAATGAGAACCTTAAATAACTCTAACTAGAAGTATAATTTATATTTACCAATTTTCAAATTATACTTGGATTGACTTAATGTTTGCTATTATTAAATTTAAGATTAAGCTGAATTGAGCTGAAGTTAAACGGGTAACCATATCCTCTCCTACCCACACACACATACTTTACCATATCTAAAAAAGGGATGATTGATTAAAAAAAATTGATCTTGGTATTTTACCATATTTGTTTTCTTTCTTAGTGGTACATAAAACAATGGTGAATTTTATAATCAATGACATCTTAGATTGGATAAAATGTTTTTTAATGGGTGGTTCTTAGAATTATAATATAGTGGTCCCTCCCTTACTGAGATTTTGATACCTGCACTTTTAGTTACCTACAGTCTGAAAATATTAAATAAAAATTCTAAAAATAAGCAATTCATAAGTTTTAAATTGCATACTGAGTAACACGATAAAATATCACATTATCCAGACTGAAATGTGGACCATCCCTTTGTCCAATGTATCCCAGCTGTACACAATTAAGATATTTTGAGAGAGAACCACATGCAGCATATTATTAGAATTGTTCTATTTTATCGTGTTATTGTTAATCTCTTTACCTAATTTATAAACTTTATCATAGGTATGTGTGCATAGGACAAAAACATAGTATATATAGGGTTTGACACTATCGATGGTTTCAGCATCCACTGGGGTTTTGGAACTTGACCCCCGAGGATAATAAGGGTAGGGGCTACTGTAGTTTATAATGCTTACACCTGTATTCTTGGAATTCTATATTAAAAAGTAGAGCTATTACTTAATGCTTTAGATTAATAAATGGGTTGACAAAAGTGAATGCTGCACCACTGCTCTTTTTAAAATTCTAGTGTATTTACTGAGGTTACTATGAAACTAATTTAGGCAATTTACCTACCTGCAATTAAAGGCGATCTCATTTCCATTACTCCTACTGAAGGGCCACTAATTGATCGAGGCTGTGGAGTCACTGGCGCTGGCAAATCCCCCATTAAAAATCCAGGTAAGAACTGGGCATTAACCCCTGGTTTTGGAGACGTAGGTGAACCCAGCATCATTGGTTCAGATCCTAAATGAATCAGAAATAAAATAAGGACTTTAATGTTATAATAGCTAACAAAAAGATACAAGAATGTAGATAAGTTTTAAAATTTAATCAATATTGTTAATTACTATAAAAACCATAGTTGAATTTATTGTTTTAAAAACCAATAAAATTATTCTTAGAGAAAACTCTAAAAGCATTTTGTATTAACAATATTAATCTTTGACAACTGTTTTCATTAACATTTCACAGGTTTAAGAATAGTTATTTTTAAATTTAAGAGTTTAGGTTTTTTTAAAGCAAAATGTTTATTGAAGGCACATTCCAAATAAGGAGTGGGCCAGGAGAGAGAGAGAGAGAGAGAGAGAGAGAGAGAGAGAGAGAGAGAGAGAATGGCTCCGAACTTCTGGGTTTAGAAAAAAAAAAAAAAAAAAAGAATTTTAGTTTTAAAATATATATTTTTTTAAATCCCTAATACATACAGGAAAAGTTTCCATTTCTGGGTCAGCTATTATGCAACAACCAAAATAAGGATAAGGTACACAAGTTACTTACACAAATCAAACACAACGTTTAGCTTACTGTATGTCCCATTTTTTCTTCCTTACATACAAAAACTAAATATTTTTTGCAATAAAAGTATAATCATGTATTCATTAGAGCACATATGAAATAATAGTAATGATTAGCATCCCAGTTAAGAAACATATTTAAGCTATTTGGAAAGGAATTTTTGGATTTTTAAAAGTAATTTATTTTAAAATTACGAATAATCAGTAAGTATCCCTGATATAAATCCAATTTAAAAAGAGAACAGACACTTCACAATCATCATTTTGAAATTAGTTTTCACAATTTACAGGTTAGGTTTTATTATTCACTTACTCTAATTTCAAAGCGAAACCGCACAGTAAGAAAAACAGGGGCTCTGGAGTCAGAGATCTGCATCCCAGTGCCAGCAAAATGGGCATAACCGTATCACCCACTCACAGAGGCTTGATTAGAATTATAGCAAGTGAAGCACTTGACCCAGTACTGAATATAGCAAATGCTCAGCAAACATTAGTTATTATAACAGCATTTTATACTAGCCAAAACTGAGTGACAAATGTATAAATGTGGAATATGCAATTTCTACTTATGAAATAGCAAACGTTTTGTATGTTATTTATATGATCTGTATTAACTATTACTTAACTTCTAAACAGCCTCACAAATGTGTTTCTTGCTATCCAAATGCTGTCACGTTTATGGGTCCTCTTACATCTTGTCTTGTTATAATAGACCTAGATATTAGCAATGCAAGTGCACAAAAGAGGAAAAAGGCAAAGTAATTCAGGGAAAAGAAAAACCAAATACTGCAAAAGGAACTATAATTACATTGTAATTATTTTCAAATGCTAGTTACTATGTTACTCTGATACAATGACATTATTTCCAAAGAGAAACCACTAAAGTCAAACCAAAACCATTTTCTGAACAGATATTCAGTAATAAAAGTTTTAGGTAGCGCCATTTACCTTCTTTAACAAAAGAAAGTATATATTCAACAAAATAAAAAAAAATATAGCAATTGTAAGAAGTCAAAAAAAGTTCTAATAGTGTTTGGATATATGGTGCTCTAGAATAGGGGCAAAAAGAACTCTCTCAGACTCTCACTAACCACCCTTCAGGCTAGATTTCACTTAGAGAGCTAGCTTCCATTTCACAGTCTGTATTGCTAAAATAAGTACTGTCGTCTTATTTAGTAGCACTGCTAGTTGAAGTAACGCTTATTTTTTAAAATACATTTTTATTGATTTCAGAGAGGAAGAGAGAAATAGAAACATCAACGATGAGAGAATCATTGATCGGCTACCCCACACTGGGGATGGAGCCCACAACCACGGCAGGCTCCCCTGATTGGAGCCGAACCTGGGACCCCTCAGTCTGCAGGCTGACGCTCTGCCCACCGAGGCAAACCAGCTAAGGCGTAACGCTTACTTTTAATACACCTGAGGTTCTGGGAAAATGTTTACTCCTCACCTAAAATATCTGCAGTATGTGGACTTGAACATTTATTAACAGCTAATGTCAGATCTCTGATGAGACAATAAACAGGGAAGGGTTTGGTTTATTCACATTTGTAACCCCAAGATAGATGCACTCCAAATTTTTTTGAGTAGAAAACTGTAGAAGTAGAAATGAATAGTTTTCTGATCTCTAACATAATGCAAAACACAAATACCTAGGCCAATATCTATACATAAATTTACATGTAGCAGAGTACGTATTTGCACTGACATTATACATTTAGTTTTTTATGACTAATACTAAAACAGTTCATGTTACTCTATTTAAAAAGAAGCTTATTTTGCAATAACATACAAAGCATTACATACAATTCCAATCTAAAACAAAAAACAAATAAAACACCCCCACAAAAACTCACTCTACAGATGCATAACACGCTTGCTCTCTTTCCAAACTCAGAAAGTTTGTAACCTAATTTTCGAATATGTCTCTGTAGTCAACGATTTTTAAAATGTCCACAGGTCTCACAAGTCCCAAAAGTCAGCAGACACAAAGGAAGTCGGCATCCTGTTTTTTTCCAGAATTTTTTTAACGACATATATCAGCAACGGGAATGAACTTATAAAAATGCATTACTTGATTGACTTGAGGAAAAGACGTACAACACTTGGCCCCTTTCCCAAGATGAAGGCTGGGAGGAAGGCGCGAACGCCGCGGGCTTCCTTTATTAAGTTCAACATCTCGATGGATGCCATCATCCGTTTTATTAACGACGCACGATTTAAACTTCCTTTCATAAAACAGATTCCTTGGGCAAATGTCCAGGAGAGGGAGGAAACCAAGCCGGTACAAGCCCAGGCGACCCAAGAGCGGTGCTTGGCAACCACACCCCGGGGCACCGCCCACCCCACCCACGTGGAGGCGGGCAGGTCCCTTCCTACCGACAATCCCCGGATCCGGTCCAGGACGCAGGGGGGCTGGTGTCTCAGGTACAGGCACGCCTGGCGGGCTGCCGTTCAGGGGGCACAAAACGGGGGGTCCGAGGGCTCCCCCGTCGAGACTGAAACTAGCAGGCGAGAGCCCAATGACTCCAGCTTTTCAGTTCCGCCCGCTTCCAGGCCTGCGGCGTGGATCGCAGCGCCGGCGAGGAAGGGCAGCTTTTCACTTACCCAACGTGGTTGCCTGGGGTTCCAGGGCAAAGGCTGCCATCGCGGCGGCGGAGGCAGCCACACTTAGCTCCGGACCCTCCCGATTTTCAAAAATGGCGGAAACTCTCCCGCGGGTAGGGGCGCGCTCCCTTACCGAGTGACGTAACTTCCGGATATGCGCGGCTGGTAAGCGCTGGACGCCGGAGCCGCCATTTTGGAATGGGGCAAAGGTCTCTGCGCAGACTCGGTGTCTCCCGCCAGCTCACTGGGAAGGTGAGAACCTGCGTGGGAACCACCGCTCTTGGAACACTCGCGCCGTGAGTCTCCTGATGTTTTGGTGTTTGAGTTTCGTAGGCGAACAAGTCCTTTTATTCACGGTTTCTTAACCAGCGTGAGCTTTCCCAATACTCTGTCACCTGTCAGTTCTTCCAAGTAACACCTGGAAACTGTTGGCTTGGAGAAGCTGTTGGTGCCCTTCCCAATACCGTTTTCTGGGCTTAGTGCTTGAAGCTCATCCTCCGCGCATATTTGCTATCGTCCCTATGCAATTTTTAAAAATGTGTTATATAGACACAATTTTACAATAGAGCATCGTTCATGCTTGCTCTTTTCTTACATACAAAATATAGGAAATAATGCAAAAGATAGTAAATAATACAAACAGTAAACAAACACTCGTGCACCCACCATACCGCGGAATCCTCCCCATAGGATCCCGACTGTCCTAACCTCCTCGCCCCAAATTTCTGCTTTTCTTTAGAGCGTATATAATATCACACACACACATATATTCTATATATGTGTGCGCAAAAATAAACTGCTTAGTTTTGCTCGCTTACTAACTTTACAAAAGTGATGTGCTACATGTAATTATTGTGGGGTGTTCTCTGGTTCATACCAACCTCATCTTCAAAATAACCCACCCATCCTCCCTCACTGTTTCCTCTGGGATTTCCTGAAATCCCAAATCCAGCAAGAATTTTGTAATTTGAGTGAGGCAATAACAATCCCAGCAATAAATGAAAAGTTCCCAAAGATCAAAATTTAAAACTACTTAAATGAGTTCTCTCTCTCTCTCTCTCTCTCTCTCTCTCTCTCTCTCTCTTTTTTTTTTTACAGGGTATGGGTTGAACTGTGTCCCCAGAAAGATGTTCAAGTCCTAACCTTCAGTACATGTGAATGTGACCTTATTTGGAAATAAGGTCTTGGCAGAGGTAACCAAGTTCAGATGAGGTCATACTGAATTACCTCAAAGTTGGCAGCTTAAACCTAACACAAATTTATCTTTTACAGTTCTGGGTGCCAGAAATCTGAAATGACTTTTATGGGGCTAATTTTAAGGTGTCAGCAAAACTGGATTCTTCTGGTGGCTCCAGGAGAGAATGTTTTCTTGCCTTTTCTAATTTCTGGAGGCTAACCCTATTTCCTGGCTCTTAGAGGCTCTGACTTACCCCTTCAGAGCCAGCTGAGTAACATCTATGTCACCCAGTCTGTGGTATCGATACTAATAAAATGGTATTATGCTAATTAGGGTGGACATCTTCTGGGCAACTTTCCAGACATCCTTCTGGACAAAGCCGCAGCGGCTGCAAGGGCCAAGGCTCGGGCCAGCAGTGGCAGCAGCAGCGGGGTAATGGGGCTGGTGCCATCCCCTGATCTAGCAGGTTGCCTTCCACAGAGGGAGGCCAGACTGTGGCTGAGGCTGGGGCTGAGGCAGAGGTGGTTAGAGGCCATCAGGACAGCAGGGAAGGAAGTTAGGGTCGATCAGGCCAGCAGAGGGGCAAGTTAGGGGCAATCAGGTCGGCAGGCAGAGGCAGTTTGGGGCAGTCAGGCAGAGGGGTTACAGGTGATCAGGCAGGCAGGCAAGCGGTTAGGAGCCAGCGGTCCGGATTGCGAGAGGGATGTCTGGCAATTGGACATCCCCCAAGGGTTCCCAGATTGGAGAGGGTGCAGGCCAGGCTGAGGGATCCATCCCTCCTGTGCACAAATTTCATGCACCAGGCCTCTAGTTCAATTACAACAGCCCAAATAGACTGAGGCAGGAGGATAGGAATGTACAAAATATACAAATCCACTAATTGTAATTTGCATTATCTGACCTCTATAAATAATGACCAAAGCTATCCTATATAATAAAAGAGAAACATGTAAATTTGACTGTACCTTAGATTCTGATTGGCTATGCTGCCAGCCAATCGGGAGTGGGGGCGGGGCCAAGTGGCACAAGTGCCGGGCCTGGGGGGTAGAGATTAAATGGCGGCGGCGGTGAGTACCCAGCCCCCGGGCGCTGTGAGGGGAAGCGGCGGTGGCAGCGGCAGCAGTAGCAGCAGCGGTGGTGGTGGTGGCGGCAGGAAGCATCCAGCCCCCAGGTGCCGTGAGCGGAAGTGGTGGAAAGTGCCCAGCCCCCAGGGCTGGATGGTCGCAGGCAGCTGGGGCTGAGCTGAGCAGGGCAATGGCTGGGCGCCCAAGGCCTAAAGCCTCTGACGAGGCCTTGGGCAGGCTGGGGGTGAGCCATCATTTGGACATCCCCTGAGGGCTCCCAGTATATGAGAGGGGGCAGGTTGGGTTGAGGGACCACCCAACCCCAGTGCACGATTTCATGCACCGGGCCCCTAGTGTCTTTATAAATTAAAATAAATATTACATTTGGAAACATGTGTTTTCATAATCATTTCATTACAGTAAACAGCTGGCAGAAAGGGGGCAGCTAAATACCAAAAGAAGCATCAGTTTAGCTGCTGATTCACCTATTATCTTTTACTCAATTAAATGGTTCTTATTACCTGTTGAGAATAAAAAAGTAACTCAAAACTTATATAACCTGGGGAGGAATACAACAAATTTTTCCTTCATCCTCCATTCTAATAAGCAATTTTTTGAATGCCTACTATAGAATGCCTGGTATAGATAAACAACACAGTAAAAATATCTGCCCTCATGAGAGTCCAAGTTTTGATGAGGAAAACAAATAAGTATATAGAATTTTGGTGATAATTAGAGCTATGCCATCTGCAAAACAAGAAAGCTGGATAAAAATGTTAGTGATGGGAGCAATTTTAAACAAGGTGACAGCATTACTAAGAAGGTAATACTTGATGTTTCTGGGGGAAAGTGTCCCTGGTAGAGGGAACAGCAGATAATGAAGTGGAACCTTGATTATGCATTTTCAAGGCATGCACAGCCAAGAGGCCATTTTGGTTAAAACAGGGAGAGTGAGCTGCTGAAACTGGTTTGGCTCAGTGGATAGAGTGTCGACCTGCGGACTGAAAGGTCCCAGGTTCGATTCCGGTCAAGGGCATGTACCTTGGTTGTGGGCACATCCGCAGTAGGAGGTGTGCAAGAGGCAGCTGATCGATGTTTCTCTCTCATTGATGTTTCTGACTCTCTGTCCCTCTCCCTTCCTCTCTGTAAGAAATCAATAAAATAAAAACAAAAAAGTACAGGGAAAGCGAGGGAAAAAGCAGTGGGCAATAAGTAGGTCAGAGAAGTAATGATGTGTGTATGTGGGAGGTCAGTGCTGGGTGATGTCGGACTAATCTCAATGATGTCATGGTTAGAATTTTCAAGTAGTTTAATTTGAGACTAATTCAGCATCTTCTCCTGACTTAAAATACTAGGATATTCTATTGTATTTTCAATGCCAATTTACCCACTGTAATGCCAATTATAATATTTTACTTTAGCTTTTCATTTCTTAAAGTGGCCAGAGCAAATAAATCTTTATAGAACTTAAACATTTATATTGCAAAATGTATAATTTTGTGTCTTGTCAACAGAGTTTTGAACCCAGAATTTGACAACAAATAAGTGCTAAATCTTTTAAAACAATTAACCTCAGAGAAAGAAAGGTATTAAGGGAAAATAATACAACTTATTATTTTATTAAAGTATTTTAATACCTGGAGACAATAAAGGATACATTATAAATATTGCTACAAAATAAGTCAAATTTCACTTGAAATAGAAAAGTTTACGTTATTTTAAAAGAATATCAATGGAAACAACCATAAATTTGTTAACTGCAAATGCCATTGTATGTATTGCAAGAACATAAAACTAAAATCTTCTGGTTTAAATTCTTAAATAACTACAGGGTGATTGAATATGTTCAGGATCCTTTGGGCAGAAAAATAACTTTTTAAAAATATGTTGCTTTCAGAGAGAGGAAGGGAGAAGTAGAGAGATAGAAACATCAGTGAAAAAGAATCATTGATTGACTGCCTCCTGCACGCCCTTCTTCTGGGGACAGAGCCGGCAACCCAGGCATGTGCCCTGATCGGAATCGAACCATGACCTCCCGCTTCATGGGACCATGCTCAACTGCCGGGCCACACCGGCCGGGCTGCAATAACAATTTTCAAATACTGTACGCCATATCCTCTGAAATATTTAAGTTAATATAATGGTCTAAGTTTTGTCCAAAGAAACTTAATATAAAGATTTCTCCAGTTTTCCAAAATTTTAAATACTAATTGGTTTTCAGTTCAAACTGTATGATATCACAAACTTATATTAAAGCACAAAGTTAGCAAAACATTTAAAAAATATTAACCTCAAATAAATAGAATTTTATCATATATTCCAGTACCATTTTTCTGGTCATCTTTCTCAAGTTGCTAGGAAGGCTCTATTATTTCTTTCCAATGTTTAAAAACAAATGATACTTTCCTTTTTCCTTTAAAAAGTGGTAGAGCCAAGACCGGTTTGGCTCAGTGGATAGAGCGTCGGACTGCGGACTGAAGGGTCCCGGGTTCGATTCCGGCAAGGGCATGTACCTTGGCTGCGGGCACATTCCTGGTGGGGGGCGTGCAAGAGGCAGCTGATCAATGTCTCTCTCTCATCGATGTTTCTGACTTTCTATCCCTCTCTGTTCTGCTCTGTAAAAAATCAATAAAATACATTTTTTTAAAAAAAGTGGTAGAAAATTCTATTTTAAAATAGAGGTTAAAACTCCTTAAAATATTCCCTATATCCCAAGAAACTAGAAACACCCATCAGAAAAAATATATGCACCTCTATGTACATAGCAGCACAATTTACAACAGCTAAGATTTGGAAACAGCCTACATGCCCATGAGCAGATGAGTGGGTTAAAAAAACTGTGTTATATCTACACAATGAAATACTACACTGCTATAAAAAGGAAGGAACTCCTATCATTTGCAACAGCATAGATAGTCCTGGAAAGCATTATGCTAAGCGAAATAAGTCAGAGGAAGATAAATATCACATGATCTTGCTCGTTTGTGGAATATAATGAACAACATAAACTGATCCAGAGACAGAGAAGCATCTATCAGATGCTCAAACCTCAGAGGGAAGGTAGAGGAGGGCGGGGGAAGGGAGAGAGATCAAACAAAGGACTTGTATGCATGCATATAAGCCTAACCAATGAACACAGACAACAGGGGGGTGAGCGCATGAACTGGGGGGGGTGGGGGGGGTAGGGCCTATGGGAGAATAAGGACACTTATATAACACCTTAATCAATAAAGAAATGAAAAATTCCCTTTCCTTCAAAACAGACCTATAGCCCTAACCGGTTTGGCTCAGTGGATAGAGCGTCAGCCTGTGGACTGAAAGGTCCCAGGTTCGATTCCGGTCAAGGGCATGTACCTTGGTTGCAGGCACATCCCCAGGAGGAGGTGTGCAGGAGGCAGCTGATCGATGTGTCTCTTCCATTAATATTTCTAACTCTCTACCCCTCTCGCTTCCTCTCTGTAAAAAAATCAATAAAATATATTTTAAAAAACAGACCTATATTTGGTATACTTTTTGAAATTTATAACACATGAGATGAATTATAATGATAACATTCCTTTTTATAAATAATCAAGTGTGACAGAGTGACATATCCATAGGAAACACAATAAACATACTATATACATATTTCCCACCATTGCCTTATATAGTACGCCTAATTTAAAAGAGGAGTTACATTTATTGATCTATTTTAGATACAGCAAACTACTGTCATCTATTTATATAAAGAGCCAGTGTCTGTAACAACCAAAACGACCTCAGGCCCGACCAAGTGCCAGGCTGCACGCACAGCATACCAAGCGGCCTGAACCGCTGACCACTCGGAGGCAGGGACTTGTGGGGGGCTGCCTCATAGCACCCGCACCCCTCCCTAACCAACCACTGCGACTCCAAGCCAGCCAGGGCCCTCACCCCCACACCGGGCCTGAGAGTGCCGTGCCAGGCAGGGGCGCATGGGGTCCAGGAATGCGGTGTGGGGCTGACACGGGGTGTGTGTGTGTGGGGAGGGGGGGGAGGTTATACTGCCAAGTTCCCCCCTTCTGCTCTGGCTTGCATGTCTCTCCCCCGTCCCCTTGGTGGCCCAGCTCCTGCCTCCTTGCTTGCTGGGCTGGCCGTACTGCACCGGGGAGTAAGCCCTGGTGACCCAAGGCCCCTTCTTGGGACGGGATGGCCGGGCTGTGGCGATTCACGGGGCGTCGAGGCCCGCAGGGCACAGCCCTCTGATGGCGGAGGCGGCTGTGGCCACCCTGCGCCCTCGGCCGCGCTCCCTGCGCCAGGCTGGCAGGTCCAGAGCGGGCGACCCGCTCCTGCCCCGGTCGTGGAACAGGGAGGAAGGTGCTGGGTGCACCTTCAGCCGAGATCCTTCCGGCGTGGGGAAGGGGGCCGGGCCGGGGCCGGCGCAGAACTACCGGGGCAGAGCTGCTTCGGTGTCTCGGCGAGGCTTGCAGCAGACTCGAGGAGGAAGCCGAGACGGGGAGCCCGGGAGGCGTGAATTCCCAGGGCTGTATCCTCTCGAAAACAGCCCGGCTTGGAATGAGAGGCGGCTGTCCGCTCAGCGAAGTGAGGGGGTTCAGCCCCCCGTCGCTGGGCTCCTGTAGGTCGGAGGCCCGAGTGTCCCCCACGACAATGGAAAAACGGAGGGAGGGGCGCGGAGGAAGGGAGGACAATGGAAGGAAACCCCGCGTAGACTTTCCCCAGCCCTCTCTCTTTCTGCTGCCTACCAAAGCCCCAGGCCCGGCCACAGGTCTGTCTCCACCTTTGAGTCCCCCATTCTCCGACCACAGAGGAAAGCAACAAGGAAGGAGTCCGTGCTGCCTCCAGAAAGTATCCACACACCAGATCTGCCAGCTGCCTTCCTCAGAGGGAGGCCAGACTGGCTTAGGCCCGCGCCCCAGCAGGACATCCCTTGAGGGCTCCTGGACTGTGAGAGGGGGAAGCCCGGGCTGAAAGACCCCCCCCCCCCCAGTGCACAAAATTCGTGCACCGGCCACTTGTTTAAGATAAAATAAAAGAGAGGCTCAAAGCACTTCTGCAGACGATACAGAAGAGGTGAGCTTGCGCCATAACCAGATCACTACAGGCAACAGCTAAGCACACAAAATACAGACATAAGTAATACACTGCCATTTATGGACAAGTTCTATTCAGGCTTCATGTTACAACATTTAATGGCTGGAAACTAAACAGCACCTAGCAAAAGAAAATGTGTTTAAAAAAGTGCTTTCATGTGAATGGAAAAGGTTCACCCTGCAAACCCTCAGCAATACTGACGACAGAAACTCCACCCATCTCACATTTAAGAGGATTCTGTCTGCCTTGGTTGGCTTCAGACAACTCACTGTAGATTGATTTTATTTATACTGCTTCTCAACAGAAACAAAGTCCATAGTTTCGCATGTGATAGCATCTTATCAAGCTATAAGCAATCTGGAAACATAATTTGCGTTTATCACGTGTTTGCTCCTGGCAGCACAGGAAGGCCCACTTTCTCAAATGCACAGCTGCACTCAATGAGCATTTTCCAACTTACACACGGGAGCAGACCAGCTCTCTAGAATACCTATTTAAGAAGAGACGACTTTCTTAATAAAATCTCAATGGCTATGATATTTTCTAAGTCATGAAAGGTTGCTTGAAAGCTATTAAATAAGTCATTTAATAATTATATTAACTAAGTACATTTTATTTTGAATAAGTCAAAGAATATCTCTGAGCAAATTTATAATGTGGAGGTCAGCCTTGCCAATATGGAGACTTTATTTTTAAAAAACAAACCGTTCAAAGCCTCTGGCCAGAGGTAAAATTGTAAATACAATATATTTTATAATTTCTTATAAAACCATAACCCTTGTTTCCTTAAAATATGTTATCTAATAGGATATTGAACTAGAAAACAGATCATTGAGCAAATGACAACTAAAAAACAAATTTTCAGTAAAAAATGTTTTTCCACAGGTCCAAGAAGATAAAAAAATGTATGCCTAGGACCCCAAAAACAGAATGCTAGGGACCCAAGATGAAAAACACACAATGCAAGAGACTAGACCACCTAATTAAAGAACCAAAAGCTCACAGTAATATAAGAGAAAAAAATCCACACAAAAACTTATATATAAATGCAGTGTATATAATTACATTTTAAAAATAAAAATAAAAAGTGGGTACAAAAGGACATAAAAATTTTGTTAACACTGTAACCACTATGTAAATATTGTGTAAACCTTCACATTTGGTTGCCTCTTTTGGAAGGTTTACAGTATTGGTGTTTGTTTTTTTTTTAATATATATATATATATATATATTTATTGATTTCAGAGAAAAATGGAGAGGTAGAAGCATCGATGGTGAGAGAGAATCATTGACTGGCTGCCTCCTGCACACCCCCTACTGGGGATTGAGCCTGCAACCCAGACATGTGCTCTTAACTGGAATTGAACCCAGAACCCTTCAGTCTGCAGGCCGATGGTCTGTCCACTGAGCCCTTCAGTCTGCAGGCCGATGGTCTGTCCACTGAGCCCTTCAGTCTGCAGGCCGATGCTCTGTCCACTGAGCCAAACCAGTTAGGGCATCGTATTGGGTTTTAATATTGAATTATTTATGAAGAAATTTATCTCCTTCTGAGATGGTAAGTCAAGTAGCATTTCAAGTTTTTTCCTTCCTGGATACAGCTGCTGGAATAGAAAAGTCTTAATCACTGATTTAACCTTTCCATGCTCTAACATAGATTTTTAAATTTAAGCATTTTTCCTTCCACAGAAATCAATTATTGGTAACACATTGTTATTCTCCCTTAGCAAATCAAAGAAGCATTTAATCACACATTATAATACCAAAGAAAACATGATATAATTTTTAAAAATGATTTATATGCTCTCTCAGGACAATCCATTGACTTTCATTTTCACTTAAAAAAAAAAGCAAGAGAAAAGGAAGTTTTTATCAGTTTACTCTCTAAAAAAGGGGAAAGGTGGTTATAGAGGCCAACTGAGAAACTAGTTGTCCATCATCTGCTAGAATATAACTCATGAACTGTTGTCTCCTTCTAATTCCTGTATTTTGTCAGACTTATTGCTTTCTTTGCCTTCTTGATATGTACGAAGCTGTTCCATGAAGCCGGGATTTGGACATATGGAAGGCCTTGCATTTTTCACCAGAGAAAAAGCAGTAGTAAATGAGATTTCTTCAGAATTCATCAGGAAGCCTATTACAATTGCAGCTGCCCTGGAAACCCCTGCATTGCAATGGACTAGAACCACTCCATCCTGCAATAAAAACCAAACAAAACTCCTCATTATCAATTTAAGAAAGGTTACTAAATAAACAGTACATTCTTATACTATTAAAAACTATAAAAAACTAGAGGCCTGGTACACCTATTCATGCACATTGAAAGGAAATTAATTAGAAGGTGGCCGGCAGGCTGGACACACCCTGGAGCCAACCTCTCACAGTCCCTCCCCTGCCAGCTGCACCTGTGGCGGCACTGGGGCTTGAAGGGTGTCTGCAGAGTGAGTGGGGTCCCTCTGACAGGTGGGGTCCCCTGGCCTGGCCTTGGGAATTGAGCCAAAACCTGCAGTCTGACATCCCCCAACGGGTCCTGGAGTGCAATAGGGCATTTTGCGAAGTTGCTGTCACTTGGCAGCTCTTATGTTGAGCGGTCTGCCCCCTGGTGGTCAGTGCGAATAATACCTATTGGCCAGTTGGCCAGTCAGCCAATCGCTTAGCCTTTTATTTATACAGCTATTCATCCTATTTATTCAATTATGAAAATACAATTCATTGTAAGGAAATAGAAAAACTAATCAACCAACCAACACCTCTTTCCAACTGCTAGGATTGAAGTGCTTTGATGAGGCCTTTGGAATTCTGAACCAGTATCCTTAGTTAAACTGAAATGATCCAGTAAAGCACACATAAAAGCCTAATGAAGAAAACATAATCATAAACTGAACAAAGTCTGAGCTATTACATGTACACATAGTATTCCCATAAAGATAGTGGCATTAGTTTGGAAATCTCTGTGTAAAATAATCAGCAAGGAAAACAATTTTCTACCTTTAGATATATTCTGGAGGAAAGTTGGACAGCAGTCTGGTGATGGGGTGGGGGGGGTTAAGGTGTAGGAGGATATAGGGAGGATAAATAGTGATGGAAAAAATTTAAAAAATAAGCTAAATTTATGATGTAGTAAAATGACACAAATAGTTCATGACAATGTGAAGTAGTAAAGGTAACTAGACACCAGCATGAGGTCAATAAATGAATAACGTCTCAGGTAACCTGAAAATGATACTTTGCAAGTGAAAAGAGACACAGCGTAAGACCAATGCTGATGGGGGTAATACTGCATTAATAATGAATGTGATAGATCTGATGGAACACCACTGATACAGGTTGGCTTGTTTCAGGCTTTTAAAAAGTTAATGTTCTGGATGAAATGTAGTGAACTGTGGGACACACTACAGAACTAGACATTTTAGTTACTTAATTTCCTGATTCTTCTTTTGGTCAAAGATTGAAACAGAAGAAGGGGGAAAAACAAAACTTAGAACTAAAAACTCTCTACCCAAAGCATATATTAGCAATACTAAGTTTATAGCTCATTGACTTATTTTACTTTTGCAAGGCAGTTTTCACAGATTCATAAATCTGTTGCAAAATTCCTTTCCTAGATCTGTTGTAACAAATTTGCAAGTGCATTTCATTTCAAGAAATCCAAGTGATCCACAACAAAATTAGTTAATATTTTGAAAATCCTCATATTAAAAAGACAATTTCAATTGTTTTCTTATCCTATATAATAAAAGGCTAATATGCAAATCGACCGAACAGTAGAATGACGGGTCACTATGATACGCACTGACACTGGCAGACGCTCAATGCAGGAGCTGCCCCCTGGTGGTCAGTGCGTTCCCATAGGGGAGCACTGCTTGGCCAGAAGCTGGGCTCACAGGCTGGCGAGTGCAGCGGCAGTGGCTGGAGCCTCTCCCACCTCCGTGGCAGCGCTAAGGATGTCCAACTGATGGCTTAGGCCTGCTACCCAAGGGCTTTTGGACTGCAGGAGGGAACAGGCCAGGCTGAGGAACCCTCCCTCCCAAGCTCCCAGTGCATGAATTTCGTGCACTGGACCACTATATTTTTTTTTAGTCATTTCTGGATATTAACTTATTATACAAGAAAAGCAAAACAAAAATACTATACACATATGAAACTTTTCTCACTTTGTACAATAGTTCATTTTGATGACACTGAAGATATTTTAAAATCATAGTATAATATCTGATGAAAACTTTCAAATGAACTTCTTTTTAAAAATATGTTTTTATTGATTTGAGACAGGAAGGGAGAGGAGGGAGGAAGGGATGAAGAAAAGACAGAAAGGAGATCATAAGACAAAATTCAATTTAACTGGGGTCTAATGTTAACTGTCATTAATAATCAGGTGTTCCTGGAGAGTTAACTTTTTTCTGTAAGTGCTTCTACATTTCCATCTACTCATCTCACATAAAGTTTGTAAGAATTACATGCTGATTAAAAATGATGTCATTTCAGTCTATTTATGGGTAATGGCCAAAGCAGAAGCCCAGCCTATCAGTCTGTTGACTTGGATCCAGTACTAAGATTGAAGTATTATACCATCAGTTGGTCTTCTATATTCAGAGACCCAATGAACAGCTTCTCATCAGCTTTTCATACAATCTCAACAAAGCAATACCCAATCAGTCCTTAGAGCACCCTAAAATTCTATTGTTAAAATGCACAGATTCACAACCCCTACCGTGGCCACAAAAATAAAGGCATATTAACTTTCAAAAATATATTAATAGAACTAGAGCTACCACTATCCTGCAGTCCACTTGATTACCTTACAAATTGATCAGTAGGCAGATGGGTTATAAACTGTCAGAGTACATATATACATGGACATCAGAAGAGGAGAAATTAATTTTAAAAATAAATATATCATTGAGAAAAGAAAATTAGAAAACTAAATAGTTGTAGAAATTCATGAAATATTGTTGGACAGGAGATTTCATATTGGTTCTTCACATATTCGCTACAAAAAGAATAAAAACTAAGTAATAGATCCATATTTTAAAATTTCTGCTTTTGAAGAACTTTGGATCAAAACAAGACTTACTTTGATTTTTGCTTGTTCAATAAATTCAAAACATTCTGGAAAATAAGACAGGATATTGATTTCAGGCAGATCCAGTATAGAAATGCTCTTATATATAAAGTCACTGAGGAAAGCATTTTCAACTCCATATGCAACATTGAGAATATGAGTCACCTTAATGATAAAAAAAAAGAAAGGATGATTTAAAAAAAAATTCTCACAAAGTAGGTTAATTAAAAAGAGGCTGGAATGTTGAAATCTGTAACAAGAATACCCAATTTAAGCATGATGCGTATGTAAATAATATTTCCTCAAGAAAGCCTGATCTGGCCCTAACTGGTTTGGCTCAGTAGATAAGAGCGTCGGCCTGCGGACTGAAAGGTCCCAAGTTCGATTCCAGTCACGGGTATGTACCTTGGTTGCGGGCACATCCCCAGTAGGAAGTGTGCAGGAGACAGCTGATTGATGTTTCTCTCCCATCGACATTTCTGACTCTCTATCCCTCTCCCTTCCTCTCTGTAAAAAATCAATAAAAAATATTTTTTTTAAAAAAAGCCTGATCTGATGATGCTCCATCCCTCACCGAGGCGCTATTTCTATATATTTCCATAGCACTCCCCACTTTTCCTATTATAACCATCACTCCTTAGAGAATGTTTGTCTCCCTCATTGTATTAGAAACCCCACCAGTTCAACTTACTCGCTATTATTATTTTAAATTTAAATTCTTTACTGTTTAAAGTATTACATGAGTCTCCTACTTCCCCCATTGACCTTTCCCCTCCCCACTCCCATTCCCCAATATATTCTTATTGATTTCAGAGAGGAAGGGAGAGGGATAGAAGCATCAATGATGAGAGAGAATAATTGGTCAGCTGCCTCCTGCAAGCCCCCTGCTAGTAGGGATTGAGCACGCAACAGAGGCATCAGACTCAGCCCACGGGCCCACGCTCTATCCACTGAGCCAAACTGGCAAGGGGACTTACTCACTATTATAAATAAGCATTGTGAATGAGCAGTGACCTTGGTACAGAAAGTACTTAAAATATTTGTTTAATAAGTCAATGGATGTCTATATAAAAAACTTAAGTAAGGGAAGTGTGTCAGCAGCACAAACTTCCCTTTTGATAATTATTTCCTCTTTTTAAGTACATAGTTCTCCAGTTAGATGCACATTAGAATCACCTGGTGAGCTTTTAAAAGTATCAAACCCAAAGGCTGATGAATTAGTGTGGGTCAAACATGGGATGGCTAGATTTTCTTCCAAATGGTGCACATAAGCAACCTCCTACTCCATATATGCATTCAAACCCTTTCCCAGAGCCCACCGAGCATACGGCAGGAGCCATGGAAAGTCCTTTAAGAGAATCCAACAGCTACACAGACAGGGAAAATGAGTCAGTTTCTTGTCATAACATGCTTCTCATTGTATTATTTCTTAGCACATGTCTTAGTTTAAAAAAATATTTTTCTTGATTTCAGAGAGGAAGGAAGAGAGAGGTAGAAATATCACTGATGAGAATCACTGATTAGCTGCCTCCTCCACACCCCCTACTGGGGATCAAGCCCAAACCCAGGCATGTGCCCTGACTGGGAATCTAACCATGACTTCCTGGTTCATAGGTCAACGCTCAACCATTGATCCACACCAGCCAAGCCGCATTTTAGGTTCAGAGAGGAAAGGAGAGGGAGAGGTAGAAACATCAATGATGAGAATGCAAGCCCCTTACTGGGAAATCGAACCCGAAACCCAGATACGTGCCCTGACCAAGAATCTAACCATGAGCTCCTGGTTCATGGGTGATGCTTAACTACTGATTAACACCGGCGAGGCAAGAGCAACGGTTTTCACTGGAAGGCGGGACAAAGTGATTTGGAAGAGGCAGGGAGTATGCAAAAAAAAAATAAAAAATACAACCCTGCCTCTCACCCATGAAGAAAATGAGTGCTAGGCCCCTTTCTAGGTTCAGGAGACACAGACATGAGCAAGGAGTAAAATCTTTGCCCTTAAAATCAGATTTTGAGATGAGAATACATTCTCTGAAAGAATTCAAATGAGGCAATGCTGTGAGTTGGGAGGCAGCAACCTGAGTCAGGCTAGACTTTTCTGAAGGTGTTACTTTTCAGCTGCGACTTTATGACACAGTGAGGCCACACTCAGATCAGGGCAAGGGGACCGCAAGTTCAGTAACCTGTTCCTCTGGTTCCACAACACTTTGTTCTCCCCCAGCTCTTCACACCTCTGCTTTGTATTATGATCCTCAGTAAACATATTTCCCCCTTTTTATACACGGTGCCAGGAAACATTTTTTTTACCTTGTGCTTTTTTAGTGTATCCAGATCGTGGGCAGCGTCTTGTGACCCTATAAGAAATAAGTCACATCACCTTGAACATGGAAATAATCATCCTGACTTTTTATCCAATTTTTTGCAACAATTCAAGTATGTATTTATTTTAAAAACAGCAACTTGGGAGGACCTCATTCCAACTTTCTGAAAGACAATTTGGTGATGGCTTTAAAAATACTCATGTTGTGTCTACTCTTGGGCTGTGATTTCCCACTTCTAGGAATTTGTCCTAAAAGTTCTGGATGTTACAAAGATTCCTATCAGGATATCCATCATAGTATTGTTTGTGATACCACAAAAAAAACAAAACAAAAAAAAAACAAAAACACAATAATAGGTTGTTTTTAATCTAGGTTTTGTTTTTTTTTTAAAGCCCAATAATAGGGATTGGGTTAAATAAAAGATGGTTCAATTGTGTAGTGAAATATAAATAGATATTAGGTAGGACAAGGAAATATATTAAGTAATAAAAGCAGGTTACAATATACCATCATCCATTTTTGTAATAACAAAAAATGTGTATGCTTAAAATAGGACACAAAGTATGTAGAACAAAATGTTAAAAGTAGAATTACAGGTGATTTTTTTTTCCTTCTTTCTGCTCATTTGTATTTTTTACAAAAAATATTTGTTTTGGAATTTTAAAAAAAGAATATATTTAAAAAGACTTAGTACCAGCTGGTTTGGGTACGGTAGATTAAAGCAAGCACTGCAGGTCTATAGAATTCCACCCACATTCTATGCACCACTAGCATTGTACCCTTTTACAGTTTCTTCCTGTCAAAGTTTGCTTTCCAGATTTCCCACACTTGGAAGATGACTCTAGTTAATAAGCAAATTCTTACAAGTGAATAACTAGTTAAAATAAAGTGAAAAAAAATACAATGAGAAAATAGGATATTTATTATTCAAGTATTTTACTTTCCTGAATTAGGTTTTATTTCCATAAACAATGTTTTTCTTACCTTACCTATCTGGGAAATCTGCCAACTTCTATGACATGATTTTAGTAACTGAAAGGCCAGTAAGTGGGCTGGTTGGTCAATATTCTCTTGGTAATACAAAGCTCACAGACTCCTCATTGAGCTTTATTTTGCTTAAAAGTTAGCCTATCCCTAACCGGTTTGGCTCCGTAGATAGAGCGTCGGCCTGTGGACTGAAAGGTACCAGGTTCGACTCCGGTCATGCACATGTACTTGGATTGCTGGCACATCCCCAATAGGAAGTGTGTGCAGGGGGCAGCTGATCAATGTTTTTCTCTCATCGATGTTTCTAACTCTCTATCCCTCTCCCTTCCTCTCTGTAAAAAAAAAATCAATAAAATATATTTTTAAAAGTTAGCCTTCAAGCCGAGACCGGTTTGGCTCAGTGGATAGAGTGTCGGACTGCGGGGTGCCGGGTTCGATTCCGGCAAGGGCATGTACCTTGGCTGCGGGCACATCCCCAGTGGGGGGCGTGCAAGAGGCAGCTGATCGATGTCTCTCTCTCATCGATGTTTCTGACTTTCTATCCCTCTCCCTTCCTCTCTGTAAAAAATCAATAAAATATATTTTTTAAAAAAGTTAGCCTTCAAAATATTAACATTAAAGCTAAATGGTAGACACACAATTGCCTGTTATAGTATTGTCTGAAATTTTCTATGCATTTGAAATACTCCATAATTAAAAAAATTCTCAGCTCTCTATCAGAAGTCCTTACCATCTCCAGAGAAGGGAAATGGGATAAAAAAAATTCATTGAAATGTGATGGTTTAACATGTATTCATTTTTTAAATCATAATTCTACTTTGACAAGTCCTTACAAAATAAAAAAAGAAAACTGCAATAGAAATTCTTTCCTATTTTCACCCTAAACTGTCATTATTATATTTATCAAAGCTGGATACTTTATTTCCATTACACATACACACACACACACACACACACACACACACACACCAAAAGGAACAGGTCTATTATACTTTTTTTTAATTTAATATATTTTCTTGATTTTTTTTTTTTTTTTTTTTTTTTTTTTTACAGAGAGGAAGGGAGAGGGATAGAGAATTGGAAACATCGATGAGAGAGAAACATCAATCAGCTACCTCCTGCACACTCCTTCCTGGGGATGTGCCCACAACCACGATACATGCCCTTGACCGGAATCGAACCCGGGAGCTTTCAGTCCGCAGGCCAACACGCTATCCACTGAGCCAAACCGGTTTTGGCAAGGTCTATTATACTTTAGAGTTGCCTGCCATATTCTGAAAGTGACTTCCAGAATATGAGTATGTTGATACGAATTTAGTATTCTTTTTTAAGATATTTTTTATTGATTTCAGAGAGAAAGTGAATGTGGGTGAGATAGAAACATCGATGATGAGAGAGAATCATTGATTGGCTGCCTCCTGCATGCCCCACACTGGGGATGGAGCCTGCAACCTGGGCACATGCCCCGATTGGGAACTGAACCAATGACTCTTCAGTGCTCCTCTAACTGAGCCACACCAGCTAAGACAAAATTGTCTACTTTTACAAATGAAGTTCAACTGAAGAAAAGTCCTTGTAAGCCTAGGACAAAAATTCTCACTAATATCTTTTAGCAACTTGTCAGATACAGTTCAAGGGCCTGTATAAGATTTTTGAAAGGTAGATGCTTGTTTGAATTTATGAACTAACTGAAAAAGACAGATTATATTTTTAAAAGACAGAATATATTCTAAACTTATATTTTAGAAAGGTGGATTATATTTTATATAAATATATGTATTATATTTAGCTCTCCATTGTCTTTATTCTCCACCAAAAACAAAAGTTAATTGGCATGTAGTGCTGGGTTGGCGTTGTGTAGCTTTGAAGAGGTGAAAAAAGCTGTTGGAGGCAACCTAGAAACAACCCCCATCTCCAAGAAGAAACCTAGTCTGGTCCGAAACAACCCCTGCATCATTCATGTGGAAGAACTTTATTTATTTTTTAAAAATATATCCTATTGATTTTTCTACAAAGAGGAAGGAGAGAGATAGTTAGAAACATCAATGAGAGAGAAACATTGATTACCTGCCCACAACCAAGGTACATGCCCTTGACCGGAATCAAACCTGGGACCTTTCAGTCCAAAGGCCGACACTCTATTCACTGAGCCAAACCGGTTTCGGTGATGTGGAAGAACTTTAGATGTAACCATCCAAGGTCCCTCGGGAATAAGGCATTGTAACTAAGCGGGAAAAGGTCCTTCTTCCTCTCAGAAGAAAGGAGGTTGTGCCTAATGAAAAGATCCCATTTCCTGGTCCAGAGAGGGGACCAAATAAGGGCCAGTTTCACAAGCCCCTCCAAACTCTCCCAGAGTCCTGGGAAGGATCCCAATGCCAATATGAGAACACTACCTGATCAGCTCACTTTGGATACATCTAGATAAAAAGTAATAATTAGCAAAATTTAAAATTCTCTAATAATTTTAAACCATTATTACTACAGTGAAAGTCAAATAACTGAAAAATGTGCTTGGATATGTATCCTTTCCTAGGTGTGCAAGTCCTGGGTGAAGTTTCCAGACTAGCTAGATAAACCCACTTAATTTTTCACTACTGCAGAAACTAGTTGGATATTTATTTGGTGAATTTAAAGATAGCTCATGTTAACAATTCATATAATACACAACACAATCACAACTCATATGTATACTACAATTGGTTTCAAAAATCTTTCACACACACAACACAAAAGCCCTTTTACAATAACCTCAGAACAACCCTATGAGATAAGCAGATACTGTTACTTCAGCTTTACAGACGGCTTTTAGGAGGACCAGAGGAAAAATGACTCGCACCAGTTCACCTAGTTAGTTAGAGGCACAGCGGAGCTGAAAACCTGGACTCCCTGAGGGAGTCTGTGTGTTCACAGAGAGCAGGAGTCAATTAGACTGGAGCTTGATGTCCAGTTATAAATACTGGTGTCTTAACCTTGTGCAAATTACTTAACTGACCTTAAATCCAGTTCCCATCTGAAAAATGGAGCTGATGATCACTACTTCAGAGTTTTTAAAAGGAGTGAGATGCTGTGTGTATTAGGTTATTTCTGACTCCCAGTCCAGTGTTTTCACTCAAGAATGGCTTGGCTGCATAAACACTGACAAATTATTCATCTTTCCAATTCTTAATTTCTCTACTAATAAATGAAAAAGAATTCAAACTAATTTGAAAAAATTGTTGACTATTTTTTAAGACTACTGTACCATAGTCTTGCCAAGCTAACAAGTTTATACATTTATAAATGTGCTTCATTTGCTATTTGTGGACTAATCTTTATATAGATAAATCAGTATTTTCCATAATACAAAAAGTCATAAAGCCATCAGACTCATAGCTATAAAAGAAAGTCCACCTGTGCCTTAACATTCTATAAACAGCCACCATGGACAGATTGTGGTCACAGGAAGCCTGCCTTCCTTATGGTTTGTAACAGGCAAACAACCACTTGACTATTTCAAGTACTATTCTATAACTTTAAATGGAAGCTTGAAGTTTTTCCTAATAAAAGCACTTTTTCATTTGATTTTTAAAAACTGTATCCTTTTATATTAACACCCCTACATTAATGTGTTATTCTCCAGAGTTAAAAAAAACAACAAAAAACAAAAAACAAAAAAACAGGAAGAAACTTTTCCTAAAATTCAAATACCAGGTGCTATGTGCTACTAGAATCTATACTTTCTATGGGGGCAGAAACTTCTCTAGCTAGCTGATGGAAATCCCGTGTCCAAAAAAAAAGGAAACATTTTACCCTTTTCGGCAGGACAGCTGATAATACAAACTATCAATATATTAAGGTAAATGATGATAAAATAATATGATCAAAGGACTCAGTGACAAATCGATATACTCACCCACAAGCAACCAGGGCTTAATAACGCCAACCTGCAGGTCCAAGCTAAGATCCTGCACATAACCACAACCACCCCCACCGCTCGGCTCTACTTCTTCCACAACATGAATTCTGGCATCTTTCCATGTTTCTATAATTTTCTTCCCAGTTAGCGTTGTCACCCTGGTGCATTGCTTCCTGAGATTATTCCGGGAGAATGCTTTGATTTCCTGGCTAAGGGAGTGCATTACATGAGCAGTGACTAGGAACAAAGACAAGCAAATCCAGCCAGCACGGCCCAGGGCGGAACTGCTCGGCCCTAAGCGCTCAGGTAACAAACCAGCCCCAGGAGCGCACAGCCCTCCAGGTGACAACACCGGCGACACCCGGGAGACGGAGACTTCCGGCTCCTCCTTCCCGCCCCGCCCCCAGCCCTCAATGTAAGGCAAACTGTGATTGGCCTTTGAGAAGCGGGCGCCGATTGGATGCCGTTGGGCCAACCGAAAGCCTGCGTTTTCCTTGTAGGTTTGGTGTATCCGCTAGTGTTTCCTCTTTACTGCGGTTTAAATCTAGCTTTATTTTCACGCAGAATGGTGAAATATAAGACTTGATTGGAGAGAGGGCTGGTATTTGGAGCTCTTTAAAAGCAGTGATTTTCTATCTAGGTGGGCGGGTGTCACTTGTAGTGAATGATGTGGGTTGACCTGGGTATTGCGCCCGCTTTATAGTGCAAACCTCCCTGCTTGGAAGAGCCTTTCCCGCCAGCCAGCTTTAGGTCTAATCCAGGGGGCCACAGCAGACAGTCAAAGTTATTTCTCACTTTCTGGCCTACATGCTTCTTCTTGTTGCCGTTGCTGCCCAGATGAATATTTACTAGATTAAAAACTATTTGTAAAAAGGAGATATATGGACTACTATATCTAATAGTTTAAACAATAAAAAATATATTTTAAAAACTGTGAAATAATTTAAATCTGCAAAAATATTTTCTTCAAAGTTTTTCAATTGTATGCAGGTTGATAAGAACTTAAACATGTATTTTCTGACTTCCCTCCTACATTTTCAACCATCAGTAAAACGGCCAAAGAACCTTTTATGCAATAAATATATTCACACACTATAAGAACCATTGCAGCAAGTCCTTCCACGAAGTTGCAGTAATTCAAGCTTGTATACATCCAAGTTTGCAAAAGCAATTATAGAATGACTAGAAGCCTAGTGCACGAAATTCGTGGATGGGAGGTGGGGGGGGGGGTCTCTTAGCCCAGCCTGCACCCTCTCCAATCTGGGACCCCTGGAGGTATGTCCGACTGCTCATCTAGGCCTGATCCCAGTAGGATCGGGACTAAATGGGCAGTCGGACATCCTTCTCACAATCCAGGACTACTGACTCCAAACTGTCTGCCTCCCTAACTGCCCCTAATCGCTTCTGCCTGCCAGCCTGATCACTCACTAACCACTACCCTGTCAGCCTAATTGATGTCTAACTGCTCCCCTGCCCACCTGTTTGCCCCCAACTTCCCTCCTCTGCCAGCCTGGTCACCTCTAACTGCCCTCCCCTGCAGGTCTGGTCCCTCCCAACTGCCCTCCCTTGCTGGCCTGATCGCCCACAACTGTCTTTCCTTGCAGGGCTTGGAACCTCCCAACGGCCTTCCCCTACTGACCATCTTGTGTCCACATGGGGGCAGGATCTTTGACCACATGGGGGCAGCCCTCTTGTGTGTTGGAGTGATGGTCAATCTGCAAATTACTCTTTTATTTGATAGGATAGAGGCCTGGTGCATGGGTGGGAACCAACTGGTTTGCCCTGAAGAGTGTCCCAGATCATGGTGGGGATTCCCTTGGGGTGAGAGGCGGCCTGGGTGAGGGGCCTGTGGAGGTTTGCAGGTTGGCCATACCCTCCAGCGACCCAAGCGGAGGCCCTGGTATCTGGGATTAATCTATGTCTACAATTGAAACTTTGTATCCTGGAGCAGAGTCAAGCCTTCTGCTCTTTCCATAGTGGCAGGCATTTCTGTTTGAAACTTTGTAACCTAGAGTGGAGGCCTAGGCAGGCTGAAAGCTTGGCTTCTTCTGTTGCCAGGGAAACCCAAGCCTCTGTTCTCTCCAGCTCAATGGCTGCCGCCATTTCTGTATCTTTTATAATTAAAACATTGTAATATTGAGTGGAGGCCTAGGCCCACAACAGCAGGCAGAAAGCTTGGCTTCCTCTGTTGCCAGGGAAACTCAAGCCTTCCTCCTGCTCTCAGTGGTGGCAGCCATCTTGGTTGGGGTTTATTTGCATAATCTGCTCCTGATTGGTGTGGCTGGTGGGCATGGCTGGTGGGTGTGGCAAAGGTACAGTCAAATTTACATATTGCTCTTTTATTAGATAAGATGATTCTGATTGCAAAAGGATGCTTATTTTTTCCTGCAAAAAAAATAAGATTTCTTTGGAATTTTCCTTTTCCTTCATTGGATTTAATGAAAACATTCTCCAACACCATACATTAAAATTTTTGTTGGTTGAAACTTTCTAATGTAAAATTAAAATAAAACAAATTTCTCCCTATTGAATAGAATGATATATCAGCCCAAGCTCTCTACAGGGCACACTCTAAAGTGATGAATTGAAAATTTTATTTGCATAACTTAAACAATCACAGGTTTAAGTTCCATATGTTTACCATAAATGAAAAAAAATAATGACCAACTATTGAGCTAGGCATTGTGCTTATAAGTAACTAGAGGCCTAGTACACAAAATTTGTGCATGGAGCGGGAGGACCCTCAGCCTGGCCTGCGCCCTCTTGCAATCTGGGATCCCTCAGGGGATGTCCGACTGCCAGTTTAGGCCCAATCCCTGCAGTTGGACATCCGGCAGTCAGACATTCCCCTTTCAATTTAGGACCACTCACCCTTAACTGCTTGCCTGCCTGCCTGTTCAGTTTACGTCATAGTGACTGATCATTCTGGTCATTCCAGTCATTCTGTTGTAAGGGTCACTTAGGCTTTTATATATATATATATATATATATATATATATATATATATATATATATATTTCTAGATTGTCAGTGTTATCCATCTGGTGTTTACTGATGCTTTATATACATTATTCCATTGCATCTCACACAAGCCAACTATATACACTGAGTGGGCAGATTATTCTGACCACCTGACGTTTGTAGGTAAATTAGCTGTACACTGCATCGTATGGGATATGGAAGCCAAAGGCCTGTTCAAACACCTTTGCTGTCTGCAGTTACCAAGATAAAACATCTCCAATTCGCACAGGAACACAAGGATTGGACAGTTGAGCATTGGAAAAAAAGTCATGTGGATCGATGAATCACATTTCCAGTTGTATCATGCAGATGGCAGAGTGAGAATTCTGTGGAAACAGCATGGTGGGGGCAGTGTTATGATTTGGGGCATGTTTTCTTGGCATGATTTGGGCCCTTTAATTCATATGGGAAAACGCCTGAATAACACAACATACCTAAGTATTGTTGCTGATTGAGGTCATCTTATCATGTTGATGGTGTATCCCAAAGGAGAAGGCTTCTGCCAACAAGATAATGCACCATGCCATGGTGCTGGTATTGTGCATGAAAACTGAAATAAGGGAACAGAGTGAAAGGGCAGTGTACTATTTGCTACAAATTAATGTGAAAAGGCCCCTCTAATTAAACAAAATTTGAGCAGACACCTGAATATAGTGAAGGAGCCAGAGCTGTAGATATCTGTGGGGAAGAACTTTGCAGATGGAAGAAATAGCAAGTGTTGGAAATAGGAGTATCCTGGTGAGAGGTAGGAGAAGGGGAAGTTTAAGAAACTTCTAAGTCCCTAATGTGGCTTGTGGGGACGAGTGAAGGGAAGAGTAGTAAGAGATGAGGTCAGAGAGAAATGGTAAAGACTTCGGGTTTATTCTGAGTGAAATGGGAAACAACTGGAAGGAAATGGGTAAAGGAGTCTTGGGTCCTGTGTTGTACGACCCAGACACTCCTTGTTGTCTGGAAGTGCTTTTGGCTGGCAGAGGGGTCCTTGCGGTGAGGTTGTGCCCTTTGCAGGAGAGGCCATATGTATAAATGATTGATGAGGGAGCATAAGGACCTGGCCATCTGAAGGGCCTGAAGCAGCTCTGAAGGGTCATTCTGAACCGCGTACAGCATGGCCAGGGGTGAAACCTGAGGAAGGATGGTGAAGGATTAAAGAAGACAGACAAGAGAATACAATTGGGACCAGGTAGATCACTGTACCTGGATGAGGAAACAGTGACACAGCCTGTAAACCGAAGCTTTATTTTATAGTCAGATGACACAAAGCAAGACAAGGGCAAGGTGTTTACAATGTTCTTGCAAGTTTCAAATCTGCCTTTTTCCTGTTGTTGCCGTTCTCTGAACTCTATCAAACCTTGTTTTGGCAGCACTTGCTCCACCCTCAACAGCCCACATCCCTTAGGACTGCAGGGTCCCACTATAACGTCAAGTTTACAACCATAGGCTTTTGGCTGTAATTGTGCTGGGAAGGCTTTGCCCTCCAAGCTGGAACTTGTATGTGGCTTTGCCACAAGTCAGTCCGAGGCTTGATCCTGTCTGAACACTGTAGCCACTCTCCACACCAGTCTAGTTCTAAAGGCCAACATGTGGTTGGCCAATCCTGTCACTGGGCCGTATAACCTCCAGAATTCTCTGTTTGACCAAGCCAGACCCTGTTTTCCTTTCCACATATGTTGATCCTCTGGACACTCCTTAAAAGAGTTCTACATTCTACTTCAGTCTGTTTCCAGAGAAACCCAATCGATGACAAGTGACACGATACTATGCTTATGCTGCAGAAAGATCTTTCTGGCTGCTGTGAGGAGACGGGGTAAAATGGAAGCAGAGAGATTCATTAAAAGGTACGACAATGATTAAGATGGAAAATGACAGTGCCTTGATCTACAAAGGCAACAGTGGGGAGGTAACCAGTAATCATATTCCAGATATATGAGAACCAAGACAACAGGATTTATTGGTAGACTGGTGAGGGAGATTAGGATAATTCCAAAATTCTTTGGCCTAAGCAACTAACGAGTAGATTTGTCATTTACAGGAAAGGGATGACGTGGAGATGAAAAGTTCAGTTTGGGACATATTGAGTTTAATATGCCCATTATTCAACGAAAAGGAGATGCCAAGGGGGCAGCTGCACATATGAATCTGGACTTCATAGTAGAGATCTCTGCTGGAGATATAAGTTTTGTCAGACTCAGCTTAAAGCTGCCATTTAAAACCACGAGACTGAATGAGATGATCTAGTACTGAAGGTTGATAGAAAAGCCCAATGTGTGACATCATTTAGGGGTGAGGAAGATGAGGAGGATTCAGCAAAGAATACTAAGAAGGAGAAGTTCAGGAGATAGGAAAGAGAGGTCTAAGAGTACAAATAAAGAAAGTGTTTCAAGGAGGACAGTATGACCAACTGTGTCATATGCTGTGATAGTGTTGAGTAAGATGAAAATCGAACCTCCCAAGGAAGAACTGATTCTATGTCCCAGCATTATAATTAGAATTATATCTAATTCAATCCTCATGACAACCCAATGAAGGAGGTAATATCTTCTACATTTTTAAAAATATATATGTGGTTGATTTTTTTACAGAGAGGAAGGGAGAGGGACAGAAAGCAAGAAACATCAATGAGAGAGAAACATCGATCAGCTGCCTCCTGCACACCCCCCACCAGGGAATGTGCCTGCAATCAATGTACATGCCCTTGACCAGAATCGAACCTGGGACCCTTCAGTCCGCGGTCTGACGCTCTATCCACTGAACCAAACTGGTTTCGGCTCTTCTACATTTTTGAAGAGAAGGACATTTTATTTGAAACTTAAGGACCTAGCATTTGGTCACAGAGTTTGCATTTGTTTTTTAGATTCTACTAACAAGAATAGTTGAACAGAGTTCCTCTTACTCAAAAGCCCATGCTTTTAGTACCACATCACTCTATAGAAGATGTTGAATATTTATAATTACAGTCCTTGCTGGTAATAACAACATGCCTGCAGTAGCATCAGGCACTAATACACTGATTCTATTCATTGACCCTATCCAACTCTTCATTTTACAGAAAAGGAACCAAGGTCCAGAGAAGTAAACTGATTTGCCTAAGTCACATAGCTCATTACACATAGTGAAGTAGAACAAGTGCTAAATATTGAATCAAGCTGATTGTATGGTTTTCCAAAAGGCCATTTAAGGGCAAAACTTCTTCAAACATAGCTTGCCTGGATGTAGAGGGTTGGGAGAAGCACCACTTTCAGGCCTGGAGTCCTGATAGAGAAGAAAAAAGAAGCTAAAGTTATGAGACCCAGGACAGGGAGAGCAGGCAGCATTCCATCCATGGAGGAGGCATTGCTTATGCTGGGACATTATTGATAAAGGGTTGCCCTGAGAGAGGGGGCACATCCTTACAAGGGCTAAGGGACCTTAGATCTAGGGAAAATGGGAAATGAAGTGATACACATAGGTATATGTTCCTATGCCACCAGCCTCACACATTTTTCCAACAGATTTAGAGTGTCTACACCAAGTGCTATGCTAGTCATTTTCCAAGTGCCACCTCTAATCCTCACAAAAATGCTACTTTGAGATTAACTGATTGAAATGCAAAAGCTAGTAAACAGTGGAACCTCAGGTTAGTTGGATCCCAATGCTTACTTTTATCCCACTACAATACGCATTCTGACATCTTACATAATAAAATCATCATGGGAGAGTGTAATCTTCATTAATTCAGGTATGACTTATATGGGTAAAAATATAAATAACCAAAAAATATACTTCACATTAAAATTTTTAGCTTGAGTTAATAGTGTCAATTCTGTACATCACTGAAAATATATAGACACAGCCTGAAGTGAATACAGAAAAAAATCAGACTTCTCATGATTATGGTACTGCTGCTGAGGGAACTTTTTAAAGACATTTTCAAAAAATTAGTTCAATTAAAGCAAATGTGAATGCAAATTTATGAATACAATGCCTCATATGAATTTGTTACTGGAGAGTTTTGATTATGCAACATTTTTTTTGTATATGTATGCATAGTTATGGGTATAATAAAAAGTTTTAAAAAAACAGAAGCAGAAACTTTCTATATTTCCTCCCAAATATTAGTTATTTGCATGTCCGTAGTGATAGTTAAGGTTCTCACATGACCCAAAACAAGTGAGATCTTCCCAAAACCTGGAGAAAGACAGCTTAGGACATAATTCAGAAATTTTGAGTTCTATTCTTTATGATATAAATTTTAAAAAATAAGTAGGTTTCATATATTTGCCTAATTCTTTTTCATCTTTTCTACCTTCTCTCAAAAAGCAAATCATCTTTGTTTTATTTTCTTAAATTACTAATATGCTAGACAGGTTGGTTACTTTTATTCCAGTCACTTCTGTGGCTCAAAACCATATAACTAGGAAGTAAATCAACAAACACTTATGGAGTATCTACAGTGAGCTTCATACTCAATTAAAGACTGCAATGATGCTCCTCAAAATGGTATTTTATGGATTATAAGGCATACCATTATTTTATGTACCACCAAGAAAGAAGAAATACTGCCAATTAAATTATTACACTGTTTAAGACATCATTGATTATAAGATACATCTTGACTTCAAGGAAGTTCATTAATAAAATCCAATAATAACTAAAAATATATTCTGATTTCCAAGAGCTTATAATTTAATTTGGGAGTGGGGAAAATCAACCAAGAAAAAATAAATCAGAGAATAAGAAAAACAGTATCAGCAAAAGGACAGAAATTAAAAAAGTCATTTTGGGGGAAACTTCTTAGCTGTAAAGAAAGTACATATAGGGAATACAATTTACACAGTATGCTCTCTTCTCTTGTCCACTATTGGAAAATGAACAAAAAAAGTAAAATAAATAAAAACAAATTAGCTTTATTAGAATATATACCTTCGTGATCATCTGAAAGTGGCCAGTCTTTTGGGAATTTAAGCATCTTAAAATGTTTATTTATTGAAGGAAAGGGGAAAAAAGAAAGGAAAGGGAAAAAGAAAGGAAGAAAAAAAGAAAAAGAAATTACCTAGTTAGCTAAATTGAAAGAGGAAGAGGGAGAAAGACTAGCCAAATAACTATGCCCAATATTATTGAACTAGAGGACTGGTGCATGACATTCGTGCATGGGTAGGTTCCAAAGATCTGGCCAGCGACCAGGGCCAATTGGGGCCCGCTTGCTGCTGGCAAGGGCCTTCCTTTGTTCTGCACCACCCCCTGGTGGTCAGCACACATCATAGTGAGTGATGGAACTCCCAGTCTCTCAGTTGAACTCCCAAGGGGACACTTTGTATATTAGCCTTTTATATATATAGATACTATGGGGAAAATAACTCAAGAACTTTTTTAGTGATATACTCTGGATTTGTTTTCTTTTTTAGTTTCTTATTTTTATACTTCTACTTTAAAGAGCAGTGATTCTAAGAAGTATGTTCTTGTCATTTATTTTTTAAGGTCAAGTACGTTATTAGTCTTTAAGCTTGATTCAGACTACTTTACAATGTTTTTAAAAAGTGTTTTGTATGCCACTGTACCATATTACATGAAAAATGTCCAGAGGTTGCAGGTTCTTCCATCATCAAAGATCAGCACTGCATGGAATTTTATTATTATTACTAGAGGCCTGGTGCATGAAATTCATGCACTGGAGGGGGTTGTCCCTCAGCCCAGCCTGTACCCTCTCCAATCTGGGACATCCCTCTCACGATCCAGGACTGCTAGCTCCCAACTCCTCGCCTGCCTGCCTTCCTGATTGCCCCTAACCACTTCTGCCTGCCAGCCTGAACATCCCCTAACCACTCCCCTGCCAGCCTGATCAATGCCTAACTGATCCCCTGCCAGCCTGTTTGCCCCTAACTGCCTTCTCCTGCAGGCCTGGTCACCCCTAACTGCTCTCCCCCACAAGCCTGGATCCCCCCAACAGCCCTTCCCTGAAGGCCCTGTCACCCCCAAATTCCCTCCTCTGCTGGCCTGGTCACCACTAACTGCCTTCCCCTGCAGGCTTGACCACTCTTAATTGTCCTCCCTTGCAGGCCTGGTCCTTCCCAACTGTCCTTCCCTGCTGACCATCTTGTGTCCACGTTGGGGCAGCCATCTTGTGTGTTGGGAATGATGGTCAATCTGCATATTACTCTTTTATTAGATAGGATAGAGGCCTGATGCATGGGTGAGGGCCGGCTGGTTTGCCCTGAAGGGTGTCCCAGATCAGGGTGGAGGTTTCCTTGGGGCAGGGGGTGGCCTGGGCTAGGGGCCTGTGGTGGTTTGAGGGCTGGCCGTGCTCCTCAGCAACCCAAGCAGAGGCCCTGGTATCTGGTATTTATTTATATTCTACAATTGAAACTTTGTAGCCTGGAGCAGAGCCAAGCCTTCTGCTCCCTCCATGGCAGCAGCCATTTCTTTTGGGTTTTATTTATCTTCTGTCATTGAAACTTTGTAGCATTGAGTGGAGGTCTGGGCCAGCAAGGACAGGCAGAAAGCTTGGCTTTCTCCATTGCCAGGGAAACCTAATCCTCCCTCCTGCTCTCCATGGCCACAGCCATCTTGGTTGGGTTTATTTGCATATTTGCTACTGATTGGCTTGTGGGCATGGCTTGTGGGTGTAGCAGAGGTACAGTCAATTTGCATATTACTCTTTTATTAGATAGGATTTTACAAAAAGAGAAGAAGAATATAACTTCAGTGTGCATGTGTGCATAGACTAATGTTCATCTATGTGTGTATATGGCTATTTATGTCTTGGTAGCATAAATGTCTCTAATTTGAAAGCTGTAGAGTCACAACATGTGCTCATCTCCATGGTAACCATTTCTAAGATAAATGCACTTCTGAACAATGATCCCAAAATAGTCTGTTCCCCGTTTTTATAGATTTCCATTGTAGCTGCAACACAAATTTGAAAACCTTAATCTATCTCATAACCAACAAAATTAGAGATAACAAACATATATCCAAACCTCAGAGAAACTATGACTAAGTGCAAAGAAAATTTCTTTAATAAACTAAAGATTTCACTCCATCTGATTTTTATCTTATTGGATTATCTATATTGCTTCTCCTGCAACTTTTTGGCTTCCTACATTTTAGCCATTTATCCCTTCTGAGATTTCTTGCCTATAAAATGAAAAGGAAGAAATGATCTCCCAGTTCTTTTTTTAGCTCTAAAATTTTATGATTTCATGATCTCTCTACTCAGCTTGAACCATTATGAGAACATGAGCTTGGGGAATTAAAAACAATTGAAACTCAAGTCAGGCAATCTTTCCCCTTACTAGGTTAGATAAAATATAATTTTAAAACTATTTACCACTCCTATAAATTCAAAATATTTTAGTCCCCCCCCCCCCCTTATTAATGTTGGCTCTGAGTCTTTAGGAAATCTTAATTTTCTAAAATGAGGACAAATTGAAAGTGGTTCTTATATTGGGGAAATCCTCTCTGTAGTTTTGAAGATGCTCATTTTGCATATCTCCTCTGTTGCAATTTCAGTGTCAAAATCCTCCAAGTGATGGGGAAAGTGTGCCCCTCAAATGGACTGGGCTAGAATATGTTTCAATGGAGAGAATACTAAAAAGCAGGGCTGATTCTATCCAATCCTTCTCAGTTCTTAGGAAGTGGAAGGCTGATTGCTTGGATTTTAGTATCTTTGCTACTTTCTGTAACACAGCAACCTCTGGGGCCATTAAATTCTCTATGCTCCAAGATTTATAGGGATAAAGAGGAGGTAGTTTCCCTAAATTCATTCAGAGCTGGCATAGGCTGATTTGTGACACCATTCTTTTCCTGTGAGAGCAATCCTTACTTTAGGCCCACATCCTTTAAAATTCATTTCCTGCCTTGGGAATATCACATCTCTCACAGCATATCTGAATGCTGACAAGTCCTCCCGCTCTGGGAAATTTCTTCTTTCTCTTATCTGAGTAGAGGTGCTCCTAACAACGCATCCTGCCCAGACCTCCAAGACTATGACCGTTATTCTTGTCCAAACCGAGACTCACTCCCAAATACTCTAACTCCTTGTATGCCTGTAAATCTAATCCATGCTAAGAAAAGAAAAGGAGAGGCTGAAGAATTTGCATCTACCTTTAGGCTACAAGTACATTTTGAAAGCAGCCCTTTGCAAGCCAGCGCCATTACATTTTTTGGCTAAATTAAAGAATTTAAAAGCATAGAGCATCACTATAGAATGCCTGGAAAAGGGGTAGTTTTGGCAATGGCCTCTTCATTCCATGAAAGAGATGGTTTAGGTACTGGGTTCTGTGGGTGCTATGTTAATAATTAAAAAAAGGTTTTTCATGTTGGTCCACCATAGGCTGGTGAATTTTGTACCTCAAAGATTCAGCTCTGTCATTCATTGTCCACAGGCCAAGTGTGGCTTGAAACTGCTGTGCCTGCCTTGTCCTGACTTCTGGTAAGGCCAGCAGGATTCCAGGTACTCCTCTCTGAAGGTCATTTGTCAGAATTACTTAATCTTGGGGCATGACACTAGTACCTTTAAAGGGGCCCAATAAATAGTTTAGTATTTCATCTACTTACTCTCTTCTACTATAGAGTCAGCGCTGAGGATAAGTAATACTATAATACTCTTAATACCAACAGCTTATAGTGTTACTCATATCACATCAAGCTGGTGATCTATTTGGTTTCGTTATAGGGCCCAGACTACCAAGACATACTTATTTTTTGTTCTCAAAAGCTAATAGAGGAGCACCAAAAACTTCTCTCAAAAGCCCTAACAGCCCTAGCTGGTTTTGCTCAGTGGACAGAGCGTCGGCCTGCGGACTGAAGGGTCCTGGATTTGATTCCGGTCAAGGGCACATGCCCAGGCTATGGGCTTGATGCCCAGTAGGGGGCATGCAAGAAGCAACCGATCAATGATTTTCATTGTTGATGTTTCTACCTCTCTCTCCTTCTCTGAAATCAATCTATAATAATAAAAGTGTAGTATGCTAATTAGACCAATCAGCCAAATGACCTTCCGGATGTCCTTCCCGATGACTTTCCAGATGAAGCCAGGGCTGTGAGGGATGAGCCCCTTGCATGAATTTCGTGCATCAGGCCTCTGGTGAAAACATATATATATATTTTTTTAAAAAGCCCCAACAAGCAGCAAGTGTACAACAGTTTTCACTAAGACCTAGATAGTTGTGTGTTTTTTTCATTGACATGAAATTACTTAGACATTTCTTGGTGTGGGTGTGCTAAAACTCCTATAACTATTCTCTACTGTGAGAATTTAGGTTGTATCTAATCCATGTTATTATAAATAGTATCCTTTGTGCAATTATTTTCTTTTGTTTAGGATTTTTTTTCTTAGAGAATATTTCCAGGATTTGAATATTCAAATCTATGAGTTGTATGCTTATATTTAGAAGGTATGGAATTTTGAATGTTATTTTTACATATGTCCAAATTGATCTCCAAAAGGGTTACAGCACTGTATGAAGGTGCCCTTTATACCACAAAAGCAGTTGATTTTTAAACTTTATTTTTCTTTCTCTTTATTTCCCACAATATAGAGTGTTGCTACTCTAAATCTAGGGAGACAAAATCCCCACCCCCATTGTAAATTCATTAAGAAAACACAGTTTATGTCCAGTAAAGCTATCATTCAGAATTGAAGGTCACATTAAGTGCTTCATAGATAAGAAAAAGCTAAAGGAGTTCATCACCACCATACCAATATTATATGAATTGCTGAAAGATATTCTTTAAGAAGAGGAAGAAGAAAAAGGTAAAAATATAAATTATGAACAACAAATACACATCTATCAACAAATGAACCGAAAAATCAAGTGAATTAATAAACTGATGAAAGGATAAATTGGTGAATATAACAGAATCATTGACTTAGAGAGGGAATAGACTGACAATTCTTTGGGAGAAAAAGGGTGTGGGAGGTGCAGCAAAAGACTGGACAAAAATCATGCACCTATGGGAGAGGACAGTGTGGGGGAGGTCAGGGCAGAGGGTGGGATGGGTACAGGGTAGAGGGGAGCTATAGGGGTAAAAAGGAAACAATGTAATTAATAAACTGAACAATAAAGATTTTTTAAAAAGTTTTAGGAAGTTTGAAATAATTGTACAATATGCTGTTGTAAAATATCAAAAATTATAATAATATTGTAGAACAATATCATGTAAGGCTATTCTTTGCTTTAAGCCATGACAATTAAATTTCAAACTGGCAAAAAAAAAAAAAGAAAAAAAAAGAAAAAGAAAACACAGTTTAGATTTTTTTATGTGGTATTGAAAGAAAAGCAATTTGATATTACAAACAATATAAAACTAGAAAAATTAATATTTCTCTATTTTATTATAGCTTTTTTCTTACAATGAATCTTAGGCTTAACTTAAAATCTAGTAAACAAAAATCACATGAATAGTATATATATGTCACACACACACACACACACACACACACACACACACACGGGCCTGGTGCACAAAATTTGTGTACGGGGGATGGGGGATGTCCCTTAGCCCAGCCTGCACCCTCTCCAATCTGGGACCCTTCGAGGTATGTCCGACTGCCCATCTAGGCCCGATACTAGTAGAATCAGGACTAAACGGGCAATCGGACATCCTTCTCACAATCCAGGACTGCTGGCTCCAAACTGCTCACCTGCCTGCTTCCCTGGTTGTCCCTAACCACTTCTGCCTCCCAGTCTAATCACCCCCTGACCACTACCCTGCCAGCCTAATTAATGGTGCTCCCCTGCCAGCCTGTTTGCCTCCAACTTCCCTCCTCTGCTGACCTGATCACCCCTAACTGCTCTCCCCTGCAGGCTTGATCGTCCGCAACTGCCCTCCCTTGCAGGCCTGGTCCCTCCCAACTGCCCTTCCCTGCTGGCCTGATCGTCCACAACTGTCTTCCCTTGCAGGGCCTGGAACCTCCCAACGGCCCTGCCCTGCTGACCATCTTGTGTCCACATGGGGGCAGGATCTTTGACCACATGGGGGCAGCCTTCTCGTGTGTTGGAGTGATGGTCAATCTGCAAATTACTCTTTTATTAGATAGGATAGAAGCCTGGTGCATGGGTGGGGGCCAGCTGGTTTTCCCGAAGTGTCCCAGATCAGGGTGGGGGTTCCCTTGGGTTGAGGGGCAGCCTAGGCAAGGGGCTGGTGGAGGTTTGCAGGCTGGTCATACCTCCCAGCGACCCAAGCGGAGGCCCTGGTATCTGGGATTAATGTATGTCTACAATTGAAACTTTGTAGCCTGGAGCAGAGCCAAGTCTTCTGCTCGCTCATGGGCTGCAGCTATTTCTGTTTGAAACATTGTAGCCTAGAGTGGAGGCCTAGGCCAGCAATGGGAGACTGAAAGCTTGGCTTCTTCTGTTGCCAGGGAAACCCAAGCCTCTGTTCTCTCCAGCTCAGTGGCTGCCGCCATTTCTGTATCTTTTATAATTGAAACTTTGTAACATTGAGTGGAGGCCTACGCAGGCAGAAAGCTAGGCTTCCTCTGTTGCCGGGGAAACCCAAGCCTTCCTCCTGCTCTTAGTGGCGGCAGCCATCTTGATTGGGGTTTATTTACGTAATTTGCTCCTAATTGGCTGGTGGGCGTGGCTGTGGCGAAGGTATGGTCAACTTTGCATATTACTCTTTTATTAGATACTAGGGGCCCGGTGCACGAAATTTGTGCACTGGCGGGGAGGGGTCCCTCAACCCAAACTGCCCCCCCCCATACACTGGGAGCCCTCCGGGATGTACAACTGATGGCTCACCCCCAGCTTTAGGCCTTGGGCACCCAGCCATCACCCTGCTCAGCTCAGCCCTGGCTGCCTGCGACTACCCGGCCCTCACCACCACTTCTGCTCATAGCGCCTGGGGGTCGGGCGCTCCCTGCCACCTCCACCATGGCTGCTGCTGCTGCTGCCGCTTCCCGCACCCCAGGGGCTGTGTGCTTGCTGCCACCGCCATTTCATCTCCACCCCTGGGGCCTGGTGCTCATGCCACTTGGTCCCGCCCCCACTCCTGATTGGCTGATAGTGTAGCCAATCAGGAGCGAAGGTATGGTCAAATTTGCATGTTTCTCTTTTATTATATAGGATAATATATATATATTATTGATTTCAGAGAGGGAGAGGAAGATAGAAACAACAATGATGAGAGAGAATCACTGATTGTTGCCTTCTATATCACTCTTCCTCCTGAGGCTTAAGACCAAAATCCAGGCATGTGCCCTTGACTGGAATCAAACCCAGGACCCTTCAGTCTCCTGGCCGACGCTCTATTCACTGACCCATGCTGGCCAGGCATGAAGAACATATTAATCAAGCTTGTCTACATAAAAAGTTAAATTTTCCAATGCTTCAGCCAATACTGCCAAAATCACTCTTCTATAATTCTTTAGAAATAAAAAATAAGAAGCTATACTTAGACTGAGTCAATGAAAATGATTTTGAAACTTTTCTTGCCGATGAGGGTAAATGTTTAATACTAACTGAAAAGTTTTAGTCAATAAAATACTCCGCTATGATTCTGAATATTATCTGATCCAAAAAATTATTTCACTCACACATACCAGCAGGAGAGCTTTTTACATAATCAAATTCCCACAATCAAATAGCCTGAGATCATTATGTATGTAGCAAGCACTGGGTGATATTACTATAGACAGGACAGGTAGCACAGGTTTGGTGGTGGCCTCATGCCTACCAGTCTTCAAAGAAAAAGAAAAATTGTGAATTCCCTGGAAGAAAAGAATGTGGATTGTTCAGTAGGTGATTTATCATTCTCTCTTTCAACCCAGTGACTCAGCACAGCGAAAGCATTGGGTGCATTCTTTATTTGCTTCTTGAAGAAACCAGATTCAGGAAGCACTACTCACACAATCGTGATATTATCACATGCTGTTGGCTTAGCTTCAGTTTGATAGAGACATATGTACCCAGCTGCCCTTAATAAGGTTCACCCCTTGATTTAGCTATTGTTAGGCATGTTGTTTTGATGTTTATTCTAAGTCTCCTCTTTTAAAAATGTTACTAAAAATTACTATTGAGAAATGTGAAAATAAAATGAACCCTTTGTTAAAAACATTGTTTGTAACTCCAGGTCCTTTCTGAGGTAAGAATAAATAGTTGTATTTTAAAAAATAATTCAGCCCAGCTAGCATGTCTCAGTGGTTGAGTGTGGACATGTGAACCAGGAGAGTGAGGTTTCATTACTCATCAGGGCACATGCCTGAGCGGCTGTGCCCTGACTGCATGTTTTGGATTTGGGGCTCCGTCCCCAGTAAGGAGCCCACAGTGGGGCAGCTTATCCATTGTTCTCTGTCATCACTGATGTTTCTAATCTCTCTCTCCCTTCCTCTCTGAAATCAATAAAAATATATTTTAAAAGAGAATTCAAAGTGATCTCTTTCAAGATTTTCTGGTTATTTATCTTTACATTATATTATTTATATTTGAATTATTTATTATTTATAGCACAAGTCAATAAATTCTGGGTTAGATTATAGACAGATTAAAATCCTTTACATTCAAGTTTGGAAAAATGTTAAGTGTCAAAGCTGAGTAATGGGAGGCAATTATACTCTTTTGTTTGAGACAGTTTTTAATAAAAAGTTAATATTAAAAACAGCCTTCTTACTAAAGATAGGAATACCTCTTGAAATAAAAGAGACATAAGAAAAATAATTTTTTCACATAAATTAAATTAATCTGTCTTCCCTCGAGGGAAGAAAAAGAAAATCCATAATATTTGATTATATTTTTATATGACCTCATCTACAAAAAATTTGAGGCAGCTTACCTAACTGATCATTGTAGTTAAATTTATTGCTTTGTGTCAAAATGTTAAATGATTGTGGTAGCATTTAATTAATATTTACTTTTTCCCGACCTGGAAAAGCAATAGCAGTGTGCAACATAGGGTCAATTGTCTCTTGGTGGAGTGGGGATTTTCCACCTACCCTAAAAGTCAATATACTTTTGTTTCATTAACAAGAGTATATTGTCATCATTCAAAGACATACTAACAAATACTGGATTTTCTGTAATTCATTGCTTCTTCCATTTTTGTGATCTTTTTCATATATTCTATGTCTCTTTCTTCCTCATGTTAGTTTTAGTTCTCATGAATAGAATGTACCAGCAACAGATTTCCAAATGTGCTGTTTTTATACATAGCAGCTTTGGAAGCTGAAAAACTGGCTGGCTTTACTTTGGCAGCAGGTTTCTGAGACTAAATTTACCATTTTTCTGTGATTATTCTGAAGCAGACTAACTGCTTTATACACTATGCAAAAGGCACAGGATCTCTTTAATGCACTGTGCATTTCATTAAGGAGGCAGCCAACCCTGTATTATAGCAGTGATTTTAAGCTGGTGTGCCACAAGAATTTTTAACGTAAGTTATACCTGACTAGTCAGGGACATTGATCTCTTTTCCCTTATATTGTCAAATTAAAAAAAAATGACAACAGCCAACACAATAGCCGTCCAGTATGAATGAATCAAAATTAAACCAATTTTTTTGTTAGATTGGCAAAAAATATAATTCATATTTTTTGGTGTGCCACAGAATTATAGAAATTAGTTTATGTGTGCCATGAGATGAAAAAAGTTGATAATTGCTGACTTATAGCAACAAGAGAAAGGGATATGAAGGCAGATGGTAACTTGCACACAATTCAAAGGCTTAGTGCTAAACATCAATTTTGAGTTTCCTGCTTTCAGTTCTTCCCATCATCTGCTGGAGATGCCAAAGTTCTGGCAGCCAGAGGAGGCAGATAAAGAGAGAACTTGAGCAGTGGATCTACAGTGGGATATTTAGTCCAGATAAAATGTTGGTTATAAAGGTTACCCTATCACCTGTGTGAAAGATTACCCTATAGTTGGTTGTTACGGATTGGACTGATCAGGAAAGAGTTACTTTTTACACCTCTGGATGATGGTCTAAAAAGTGTGTTTTTAAGATAGTTATGCCAGGTTAAAACCTGGACACTTAGCACAGGATTGCTTGGGTATACAATGGTTCCTATTGTGCCTTTTGGGGTGGACCTATTACAATTCAGAATGATTTTGAATCTTGAGTCTGTGGAGTTTAATAAAGGCTTTATTGATACCACAAACTCTTTAAAATTACTCTAAAATTTTGTATATTTTCATGGCAAGGATGTACAGCTTCGTTACATTTACATGGGGGTCCATGACACAAAACTAACTAAAGCTTTTTAGTAAGAACCAAGAATTAATTTGGCCTATAAAGACCAACATGTGAAGAAAAAAATGATCACAGCTTTGTTTATGTTTCTGTTTTGACTCCTTGGTGGGGGGTGGGGGGGAGGCAGGGAATGAGTTGCCCACTTCTATTCCTTTTTTTCTGATCCAATTCATGACCTTTAATGCTATCTCATCCTCTCTGTGTTATTTCCAGAATTGATTGAACAGCCAAGGTTCTTTTCCTAATGTTTGCAAATTCTGTAATCTGTAATCTATTGGTTGCATTTTATTTTCTTTTTTAAAAATATTTTTATTGATTTCAGAGAGGAAGGGAGAGCAAGAGATAGAAACATCAATGATGAGAGTTATTGATCCACTGCCTCCTTCACGCCCCCTACTGGGGATTTAGCCTGCAGCCCAGATATGTGCCCTAGACCTGAATTGAAGGGACCCTTCAGTCAGCAGGTTGATGTTCTATCCACTGAGCAAAACCAGCTAGGGCTGAGTTTTCCTTTTTAAATTTATCTTTATTATTGAAAGAACTACAGATTTCCTTTTTTTCCTTATTGACCCCCTCCAATCTATCCCCGCAGACCTTTGCTGCACTATTGTCTTTGCTGTTAAGCATATCCTATATAATAAAAGAGAAACATGCAAATGTGACTGTACTTAGGCTCCTGATTGGTTATGCTACCAGCCAATCAGGAATGGGGGCGAGGCCAAGTGGCACAAGCACCAGGCCAAAGGTGGAAATGAAACGGAGGTGGCGATGAGCACCCAGCCCCCGGGCACTGTGCGGGGAAGCAGAGGCAGCAGCAGCAGCGGTGGTGGCGGCAGCAGGGAGTGCCCAGCCCCTGGGGCTGGGTGGTCGCAGGCAGCTGGGGCTGAGCTGAGCAGGGTGATGGCTGGGTGCCCAAGGCCTAAAGCTGAGGCTTTAGGCCTTGGGCAGGCTGGGGGTGAGCCATTAGTTGGACTCCCCTGAGGGCTCCCAGTATGTGAGAGGGGGCAGGTTGGGTTGAGGGACCACCCATCCCCAGTGCATGAATTTTGTGCACTGGGCCCCTAGTGTTCATATAAGTTCTTTGGTTGATTTCTTCCCCCCCACCCTCCCCCACCTTCCTTCTGAAACTCATTGCAACAGTCCCTTTATCATTTTTTGCAGTGCTGGTTTGGTGGTAATAAATTTTTAAAAAAATATATATTTTATTGATTTTTTTACAGAGAGGAAGGGAGAGGGCTAGAGAGTCAGAAACATTGATGAGAGACACCAATTAGCTGCCTCCTGCATTTCCCCTACTGGGGATGTGCCTGTAACCAAGGCACATGCCCTTGACTGGAATCGAACCTGGGACCCTTCAGTCTGTAGGCCGATACTCTATCCATTGAGGCAAACTGGTTTTGGCAAATTTCTTTAGTCTTTAAAAATTTTTTTTTGTCTGGGATGTTCTTTATTTCATATTGGTTGCATTTTTAGTTAATATATTATCTAATATTTAGATAATATATTAGATACTAGCATTTTTAAGCTAATCTATTAGGTAACACAACTATTTTCTGTCTAAATTGACTTGTTTACAATTCAAGAAAAACTATTCTATAATTAAAACCTGACAGAAGAAGTATTTATACATACATTATATATATATATGCTAACATTTGATTTAATATACTTTTTAAAAATTATAAATGTAGAATATACTATATTAAATAATTAAATGGTATAAAATTATTTAAGAAGCATGGTTTCTCTCATTTCACAAACTCAAAATTATTTGTTATACTATAGTTTCGTTTTAAATATCATACAAATAAAGACCATCAGGAACAGGATAAATACAAAAAATAATTTTAGAAAATTTAAATAAATTCTGATTTTAAGGTTTGATTGTGAAAATAATAATCAGTTGAAGTAATTAGAAATAAGTGAAGAAATGGTAAAACTTTCATATGTAAACAACTAGGTGGGGCCATTGAATATTCATAGTTTTAAGGCAAAAATAAAGGATTTGACAGTAGCAGCTTTGATGGTGGTTAAGTAACACTAATTTTGAATTTAAGTGGAAATATAAAGTTGAATTTAAGCATCAGTGAACACCTGATTTATTATAAACAGTTGAACTTTAGTGATGTTTTAATTGGGAGAAGTCATCTTATAATCAGTTTATAACAGTGGTCGGCTCTGTTGACTAATGAGTTTGCTGACCACTGGTTTATAGTATTTAGCATAATGTACATTTTATAATAAGAACAAAAGTAATATCCTTCACATTTGCACATAATCAATATTTAGAAGCTTAATGATTATGGTGTGTGTCTAAAACAAGTCATTTTCAGAAAATATTACTTTGAAATAGGAGTTTGCAAAGCAAAGCAATGTTAATACAATTAGACTTTAAATATTTTTTTTGGTTGAATGCAGCTAAAACACAATGAATTAACTATATTATTCTCTACTTCATCAGTGGCTTTGTCACTCTCTTTCTATTGCACTTATCTAGAAAAAGAAAAATTTGCAACCCTTCATGTTTTTTGTGCCATAGACCAATGTAAAAAAAATCACACAATTGGGCAGAATAGGGCAATGATAATAATAACAATGCTAAGCAACATTTATACTCATTGCATTATATAAGGCACAATGCTAAAATTTATTATAAATATTCCTCACAACAATCTAGTGAGAGAGATACAATTATTCTACTTAAGGTGAAAAACTGAGGTTTACTAATGGAGAGCTTTAGTCACATGTCCAAAGTCACACAGCTGTAAATGGCAAAGCCAGGATTCGAATTCTGTTACTCTGATCCCAGAGCTTAGGCGCTTTTTCTCTTAACCATTTAATACATGACACCAAACTCAAGTGAACAGTTAACATTTTCTGACAAATGACCTCCCTTTTAGACTGATAAACTATTTCTATTTCATTGAGAATAGAGAAAATGTGAGAAAACTTTATCTTCCCTAAATCAATTCTACTGCTCTATGTCAGTATCCACTGGTTAACAGCCTGTGCTCTGTACCTTGCCAATTGTAATGATAGGCCCAACTTCCTTATGTGTTTAATAGGAATGATAACCTACCTACTTCAAGAGTTTGTTATGAAGATGAAACACATTAATGCATGTAAGGCACTTGGAACAGGACATGATACATTTCAAGTACTCAATAACATTTTCCAGTATCATTATCTTGTCCCTCCCTGTAGCCCCCAATTAAAAATCAATCTGGTTATATATCATCTGCTTCCCCTCCATCTCTTTTCTTCCTGTTCTACCAAGGCTTCTGCTGCTTTGGTTATGCGCTCTCACTGTGCTGTGTTATAAATCTCACCCTCTCTGCAGTATACTCTGACAACTACTACTGAACAGAAACACAAATCCCTTACTGACCACACGCCATCCCCTCCAGCTACTGCACCAGCCTCTGGTCCTCTTCACAATCCTGTCAGTCTCACTTGCTGGCTCCGTTTATTTTCTCCCTCTGCCCCCTTAAAAATGAGAGTTTCTGAGGGCTTTGAACTAGGACCTATTTTCCTTTAAAAAGTACTCTCTCCGTAAATGATCTCATCTAGTCCCAAGGCTTACAATAACATCCATATTCTGAAGATCCGAAATTTGTATATTCAGTCTAGGCCTCTCCTTGGAGGTTGCATTCAGAATACACTGTTCACTTTCCTTCCAATTTTTGAAAGATTGTTCACTTTTGGGGTAGACTACCAGGTAAATGTAAAAATGTAAATGGATATTACGTGTTTAACTGGAACTTGAGTGTCATCATAGACTTATCCTATTCTAACTCAAGCTATGTTCTACCACTGGTTTTGCCAATTTTCCATGTAGCGTTCTAACATTTAAAAAAGAGCAAACAAAAAATGTCAACCAATATTCGCATACACTGATATCATTTTTCATCGTCTACTAAGTCAAAGGACAATAAATTTCTAAAACAAAACAAAAAACACTCACAAGTCCTTCAGGCTGTGTAAGAAAATTAAGAAGAATTAAAACCAATCATAAACTGAAATTGTTCATTGCATTAGTATTTTTCTGCAGAGAAGCGGAAGTTCTTTAAGTGACTTTACAAGGAAAGATAAACCTATCTTCAGTTTTGCAGAGCAGATGCCATTGAACATGTGTGAAGTGCATTATCACAGATCTGGCAGGCTAAACGATGAATCTAACTGGATGTGAACAGTCGAGATCAAGACTGCAATTAATTTTTCATTGTTTCCTTTTTGAACTTTTCGGATCAGTTCTGTTTCTGGCATCGCTTCTGGTAACTACTGGAATCATCTTACATTCCATTTAGGCCTGTCCTCCTTACTCCTTTGCAATACCAAGTTGCAATCTCTGGCTGAGTTTGAACTCCTTACTTCTTTTACTACAGGTACTGGGATAATGTTGCTTCATCTTTTCCGTCTTGCCTTTCCTAATCATTGTTTAGTGGAGTAAATTTTCATATGTGGTGGTCTTTGGATGCAGGACAAAACATGAAATACTGATTTAGCATATATGTTATCGCCTATCCTTTCTATGACCACTGTGAAACAACAGTGAAATCTTCTATTGTCTTTTGCCAGAGTTCTTTACCCAAGATGGTCTCTTTGTTTACATTGTAGTCTACTTATAGACAGTCTTTTTAAAAAAATATATTTTATTGGTTTTTTAAAATATATTTTATTGATTTTTTACAGAGCAGAAGGGAGAGGGATAGAAAGTCAGAAACATCGATCAGCCGCCTCTTGCATGCCCCCTACTGGGGATGTGCCCGCAGCCAAGGTACATGCCCTTGACTGGAATCGAACCCCGGGACCCTTCAGTCCACAGGCCGACACTCTATCCACTGAGCCAAACCGGTTCCAGCTACTTACATACAGTCTTTAAAAGGATTTAATAATGGCAATTCCTTGCAAAACTCCATTAATTTCTTATGTACATATGTCTGACCCTTCCCAAGCCTAACCCACTTTTCTCTTTCTGCATTCAATTTGTCAGAATGTAGCAGTTTCCCAAAGGAGAGATGGACAGACAGAAACAATACTTGTCTACTACACTATTTCCAGACTGTTTCTAAGAGAAATTTGGTCATACATACCTAGTAGGGCCTGGCTTGAAGTCTGGTGGGAGAAAACAATGTTGCAATTGTCTTTAGGAATAAGAGGAATGGTACCTTTGACAGGCGACATCCTCATCAAAGGGCTTTATCCTAAGAATCTAAGAAGATGCCTTTACCAGTTTTTCTCTCTTCTTGCCTTTCGTAGGTAAGCAACAGCAGGCTGGGTCAGCTCAGTGATTAAAAAAAAAAAACAAACCTGAAAAAAATGTTCATGATTAGCAAAAAGCATTACAGAAATAATTCTCATTCTAGTTTCTGGAGAAAGCAAAGCTAAAGAAAGCCTCCTAAAAGAGCTGGTATATAAGTCAAGGGAAATTATGGCAATGTCTAGATGTTAATTAAAGAAAGTTTAATGAGAGGACTATTTATGAAGGTTTGGTAGGGTTAAGGGACTCTAGAAGAAACAACAGAATTATGTTCACTGAATGCATGACAAATTTATGCCAAACAACTGGTCTTCAGTGACATCACAGTAATTAAGAGTATGCATGAACTTTGGAGTCAGATTGATAAAGGATCCAATACTAGCTTTACCACTTTCTACGGGTGTGATCTTTAAAACTTATCTGGTCCTAGCGGCTTGGCCTAGTGGATAAAGCATCTGCCTTCGGACTGAAGGTTCCCGGGTTCGATTTCGGCCAAGGGCACATGCCTGGGTTGTGGGCTTGATCCCCAGTAGGGGGCATGCAGAAGGCAGCCGATCAATGATTCTCTCTCATCATTGATGTTTCTATCTCTCTCCTTCTCCCTTCCTCTCTAAAATCAATAAAAGAACATATTTAAAAAAACTTAACTGAATTTCAGTCTCCTCACCTGCAAAATGAAGATGATAATATTTCAAAGGATGTTGAGACAGGCAGATGGAAAAATGTAACTTAAATAGCACCAGACAGTGCTCAAACACTTGAATGTTAAATTTAATTATTATTCCTGACTTTTTATTTTTAGTAGAGGTAATGTTGATAAAAAACTATTATATTTATAACCAAGTTTTGCTGTGAGTAATAAAATAAAACAAAATTAAAAGCTTAAGTGAAAGTTTTTCTTTCATACAAAATCCAGAACTAGAGGGTCAGGTTTGGTATGGCAGCTTTGCTCTAGAAAGCCCACATACCTCCTATGTCTATGTTTCGTCATTCTTAGTAATTGATCCTTGTCCTCATGGTCCAAGATGGTGGTCATTGCATCCTTGCCACATGTGGCAGAATTAACTAAATGGAGAAGAATTGGCAAAATGAGAGCAGCAGCACTCTTTAAGGAAGGTTCTTGAAAGCTTATATTCTATTGGCTAGAACATTAGTCATATGGCCATACAAAGGAAGCTAGGAAATGTAGTCTTTATTTCTAGGGGAGAAAGAGACAATTATCCTTAGGTCTAAGGATAATACATATTGTAATTCTTGTCACAGTCAGGAACTATTTCAAGTCATCTTTATTATCCTCAAGTCCCCCAAAGTCACCTTTTGTTCTCCCATTTTTTTTCCTGTATTTCTTCTCCACTGAATTTTCCTCTGCCTTAGCCTACTAGTACATATTTTAGTACATATTTTCTGTTCCACTTCTCTTTTTGGCTTTATTTCCATTTGTTTCTTTCTTGCATGTAATAAAAATTCATATTACTTTCTTTCATTTTCTCCTATTCTGCAATTACTAAAGTTTACCTTCTGTCTGAAATGTCATTTTCTATACATTTATAAGTCCAAGAGTTCTTGTTCAAAGCCCAAATGTAAATTATTCTAAAAGAGCCCTTAGAAACTGCTCTCTGTAGAGCTCTTTTAGACTTGTCTCTCAGGATGATCTATATTAGACTTCCTTATGTATATTCCTATTCTCACCAGGATGTGAGGTCAAGAAGATCAAAATCTATAGCTTATACAGCCTCATATATCCTTCTAGAAAATGGTACTTTGCATATTTGAAGTACCTGTTTAACTGAAAAATATTCTTCAAGTTCAGGATTGTTATTATAAATGTTTGAATGTTTTATAATACATAGATAGAAAGCTATATGCCATAGATTTGTTTCTGAAAATCTGTTAGTAGAATTTTATAACTGAATTATTGTAAAATATATTTGGGGGCACAAAAGATAATTATATTATAAAATTTTCTATAAAGCTGACCTCACTCTTCCTCCTATTTAAACATTTTCCAGATTGGATTTTCAAATGCTTACTTTCCTTACAGTGGATACCATTATACTTGTCTCAACAAAAAATATTAAAACATAGATATATAACTTTTCTTGTATGTAAATTATATCTAAATAAATTTGGACTTTTATAAAGTTATATATCAATGTTCACACTTTTTTAGGCATACTGGTCTATGTTAGTTAAATTTACTAGTTAATTTTCTAAGACTACTATAAATATGAAACTATCATCTACTTTCTACATTTCTCTGAAGGCTTATAATAATCTCTGAATATATTTTAGGGACAAACTTCCTAACTGAAATGAAACTATTTGAAAATCTTTGTACCAAAGGAACTGTGAAGATTATCTTCATATAATGAAGGAAATAAAATCTTTAATTATGCTTTTTGAAACTTAGTTTCCTAATCATTTCAAACAATTATGCTTTTCTGAAAAACTATACCAGGAAAAAAAATTCACAACAGGAGCAACCTTTCATAAGAACTTTATAGGATGACTCACATGGTATATTTTCAAAGATTGAAAAACTGAAAGGAAATATAAAATGACATATTCATTGTAATTGCCATAAGATTATACATGCATAGTAAAATATATGATTATTGCTCACATATTATAAGGCACTCACAATACATTTATACCTCACATACAGGCAAACTTCAAAAGGGTTGGATCTTAATAACAAAATACTTTTTGATGCAAAATATAAAGAAATGCAAAAATGGTGATTTTTTTGCCTAATTTTTAGACCTAAATTCTTTAAAAAATATATTTTTTATTAAAAAAATATGTCATATTGATTTCAGAAAGAAAGGGAGAGGAAGAGAGAGAGAGAGAAACATCATGGATAAGAGAGGACCATTGATGGGCTGCCTTCTGCAAGCTACACAATGAGGACAGAGTCCACAACCCCCACATAAGCCCGATCGGGAATCCAGGTGTGATCTGGGACACCGATCCATGCTCAACCACTGAGCTGCGCCAGCTGGGTGAGACCTCATTTCTTTCAAACTCAAACAGACAAAAACCCCAAAAAACAAAACAAACAAAAACACTCAAATAGACATATTCCAATCAGTAGAGGGTCAACATGTCTAAAAATGAGCTACAATGTAAATTGACTGATGAGACCACCATATACAATGTTCTGCCTCTTTTGGGGACTGAGTTATAAGCAACTAGAAGCACTCAAGTTCACATCAAAACATAATGGTGGTGATAGTTGTCTTCAAATTATAATATGGTGCTATTTTCTTGTTTTCTCTATTCAGCACTTTTGAAAAACTAGAAAATGATATAACCTTTCATTGGTGAGACTCTGTAATTCTTTCTTTAGTAATATAATCTTTAAAAATGTCTTTATTGATTTCAGAGAGAAACACTGATCTGCTACTAGAGGTCAACAGGTGACCTCTCCTCTCAGTGCATGGGAGGAGCTTAACCAACTGAGCGCACAGGCCAGGGCTAGTTAAACTTATTTTCATCCCCTAAAGGAGCACATTCTCCCCCTCCTTACCCCCCTCCCCCCCTCCTCAACATTCAACACCTTTCAGTTTTCCCGCCTGGCTACCCTGAAGTCCTCATGAAGCCTGGCTTTTCCAGATCTGTTCTCACTACGCTCCAGATACCGGCTTTCTCTAAATTCAAAGCTTAACCATCAGGTTGGAAAGTAACCAGATAAATTAACCCCCTCCCCCCACTGTGTTTGTTATTGACTTATAATAGCTCAATAGATGATCTCTCTAGTGTGTATTTTTTTAAAAAAGAAACCTTTAGGCATAAAGCCTTCCTACAGGGTAATGAAGTTCTAGAGCACAAGGTCAGATATGATTGATTTTCTGGTGGATGTGGGACTCCTTCAGTGCTCTTTAAAATCAAATCTATTCAGCTGAAACCAGTTTGGCTCAGTAGCTGGAGCTTCGGCCCGCGGACCTGAAAGGTCTCAGGTTGGATTCGGGTCAAGGGCAGGTACCTTGGTTGCGGGCACACCCACAATAGGGGGTGTACAAGAAGCAGCTGATCGATGTTTCTGACTTTCTATCCCTCTCCCTTCCTGTCTGTAAAAAAAAAAAAAAAATCAATAAATATATTTAAAAAAATAAATCAAATCTATTCAGCCCATTACCTTTCTCTCTCTGGGCTAGTAATATGAAGATTTCCACAGGAAAAGTACATATACTAGTTTTTAAAATGTTTTAAAAACACTTCATCCCAATTTCCTTTGCATAGTGTTTTGATCAATCCAATGATAGCTTATTTACTCTTAGAATGTCTTTTATTGAAGGTGGAATAACGGGTAGCCACTCACTTAAAATCCGTGAACACAATAGAAAAGGTTAGCACGTCGAAGGAAACGAACGCCCGAAACACCAAAGCTTGGATCCTCTTGGCTGGAATTCTCAACTCCCGTGGATCGCCCCAAACCCATGCTGTGTTAAACGCCTTCGGGAGCACGTCCGACAGAACTGACCAGAGGGAATAGCCTGTGGCTGTGGCCGGGAAGAAAGCGAGGGGGAGAGAACCGGGAGATGAGAAACTGGCAGAATGTTTCCAAGACGGGGTGGGGTTTAGGGTGGAGGCCAGAAAGAAAAAAAAAAAAAAATGGGAGCGCGCCTCCATTCATTGAACAAACACTTATTCTTTGCCTCCCACCCGCCTGGGCCTCCGGCTCGCGTCCTCTCCGGATGGGTGCTCCCCGCCGGCACAGTCCGGGCTCGGATTATCTCCGGAACCGGAGCTGCCCTGGCTTCCGACCTCCCAAACCGCCAAGAGGCGGGGGAGCTGGGGCGGGATGGGGGCGGCCATGCCCGCCACGCCGAGCACAGCAGCTGCCGCGCTCCGCCCGAGCGTCTGTCAAGCTGTGGGCGGAAACGGGCGTGGAGCCGCCGGCCCGCTCCCGGGCGAACCTCTCCGGGAGCCCGCGCCCCGCTCAGGCCCCCGCGGGGTCCCTGAGGGAGGGGTGCGCAAAGGCAACTCCGGGGAGCTGGAAGGAGAGGAGTATGTGGGGCGAAGCGGGGCGAGCGTGGAAATGTTAGGCGGTCCCGGTGCAGGACTCCGGGTCGAAGGCAGGGGCAGGGGCAGCGGGCGGGCCGGGTCTGGGCGGAGCTCTGAGCGGCAGCGGCGGCGGCGGCGAGGCGGGGGCGGAGCGAGGCCCGCGGGTGCAATTCCCCGTCCTGCCTCGCGGGGGCGCCGGCGCGACCGATCAGGTGACCGAGCGCTCGTCCGGGGCTGCGGGAAGCGGCCTCGTTCTCAGCCGGCGGAGACGCCGCCGCCGCCGCCGCCACACCTAGTGGAGGAGCCCGGGAGGCGGCTCGGTGGGGGCTGGGGCGGAGAGCGCCGGGGGTGGGGACGGAAGGGCGGCGGGCGGAAGGCCGGAGGCTGTTGGGGCGCGGGCTGCTGCGGGGAAAGGGACCCCCCTAGGCGTCCGCCGCGGCTCGCTCTGTCACCCGCGCGGCATTGGGGCGCCCGGGCCATGGGCGTGCTGCCCTGAGGCGGAGGTCGCGGGCGGGAAGGGAGGAGGCCCGAGAGAGGCTGCGGCGGCCGCGGGCCGGGGCCCGGGCGCGAGGAGGCCGGCGGCGGCGCCACCAGCACCAGCACCAGCACCACCATGTCGCGCTCCGTGCTGCAGCCCAGTCAGCAGAAGCTGGCGGAGAAGCTCACCATCCTCAACGACCGGGGCGTCGGCATGCTCACCCGGCTCTACAACATCAAGAAGGTGCGCCCGGGCCGGCGAGGCCGCGGCGGGGCGGGGGGCGGGGGGCGGGCGGGGGTGGGGGGGAGGCCCTGGGGAGGGGCCGTGGGCGGCGTCCAGGGCCGAGATCCCGGCGTCGCCGCGGCAGGCCCGGCCCGGCCCGGGGTCGCGGGGATGCGCCGCGGCCTAATGCCGAGTCCCGGGCGCCTCCCCCGGCGGCTCGCTGGCCTGCGGAGGCCGGGAGAAGCCATTTCTCTGCTCCCGGCGGCGGGTCCGGCCGGGCCGGCACCGGGCGAGGGGCGCTGCCGCCGCCGCCTTCCCCCCCGCCCCGAAAGGGGTCTGCGGGGGGGAAAAACGGGGTTGGGGAGGGGTAGGAAAAGTTGGCGGTTCCATAGCTGAGGTTGTTAGGAATCTGCCGTGGATAGCGCTTTCCCCCCTCGGTGTGTAAGTGTAGGAATGTGGGAGAGAATGGCCACAGGATGGATGGACTCCGCATGCCCTGCACTTGGCCACTTTTTTTTTTTTTTTGGCCACTTTCTCCTAGATCGCTAGATAAAAGCCACGTGAGAGCGTGTTGACGGGGTGCAGCTAGTTCATGGTGAAGGTGGAGAGGAGGGGAGGCGAGGGAGGGACCGGTTTTCTCCTGGAGACTCCGGGCTGTGAGTCACTGGAACCGGAATAACAGCCTCCCCTCCCTCCCTCGGCGCCTCCTCGTCTTAGTCTTCTAAGCCTAACAGCGCCGGAACACTGTTCCTTAAAGTTCGGCTTCTGTGCAAAATGAAGACGGTAAATGCGTGGCTGCCGCCGCTGATCTAGAGCATATGCTAACGATTTCAGTCTGCAGCCGGCAGGCTCATTGAAAGTCTCTACAGAGCTTCATCAGAGTACGGAATAGTAAGGAGCCTGAATTAAGATAGATGTAACGAAATAACATATATGTATGTGTGTGTGTGTATACACACACACACACACACACACACACAGACACGCACATATATAACTTTGTCTTATAAGGAAACAACCAAAATGTTATTCCTTGTAAGACAAGGTCGGTAAGGTGAAAGAATTTGGCAAAGAGAATTAAGTTTTTTTGGGTACACTATAGGTCCTTAGAGCTTCCAATGTGTCTTGAATGTCATCCTATATAATGAGCTAATATGCTAATTAGACGGCGCAGCAGAGGACCGTCCAGACAACCTTGCAGAGGAAGCCCCGGTTCTGAGGGCCAGGGCTGCAAGGGCTGAGCCCCTTGTGCGAATTTCGTGCATCGCGCCTCTAGTATCTCCATAATTACTCTTGGCTTTTTAACGTGTCACAAATATTTCCTTTTAGTTTAATCATAGCAGTATATTAGGGCTCCTGAAGGGTGTATTTTTTGAAATTCATATGGGGTTCAAGCATAAAACTGGTTTATCTCGACAATTTGATGCAGACACTAATTCTAAAGGAGAATACTGCCCTGGCTTACTGGTGATAAGTTTTGTATAAGGATAGCTGTGTTCCAGTTGCTCATTTGGATGAAAGGATTAGTTGCCTCTAAATCTACTGCACTGCCTACTAGTTTGTTACATTTTATGTGGCAGGGGCTCAGTGTTATTACAAAGAAGCTCTCTGCAATTATCAAAGAGCCTTGGTTATAAATTTATGTAGGTTGAAAATATTTAATTTTAGAGATTTTTATTTACAGGTTGCATTTACCTGAAATTTTTTTTGTGAGGTTACATTTGTTAACAAACTTGGAAATTGGTTGTTATATGAACTTTATCCCAAAACACCAAGCATGTCAAACATTACTAGAAGTTACCAGACCTGTGGTATTGTGGTTAAAGGAAATGGTTATGATGGTTTTCAGAAGAGGAAGTGAGAGTAACATCAAAAGTGATTTGGGTATTTGGGCAAAATACCTTTTTTTAAAGCATTCATTATACATTTTTATAGTATAAATACACCCTAACTTTACATACCCCACCTTCATAAATTAAATAAGATTAAACTAAATTCTAGGCATTTGAATTTTTATAATTTCAGTTAACTGCTTTTTCTCAAAAGCGTATTTTCTTTCACTTCCTGTTTTGAGAAACTTCAGGCTCTTGTAGTATTGAATTAGTAAAATTTAAAATGAGTTGAATATAATCATTATATCCAAGTGTCAGATATTTTGAGTTTTTAAAATGTTATATATTTAGCACTTAACATATTTGTAGTTTGTTGGAAAATATTTTGTTTGCCTTGTGATTTATTAGGTCTATGAGAACTTCAAGGCCTTGTTGAAGTGAAGGACTACAATATCTGATATATGTGTATGTATGTCTGTGTGTGTATATGCATATAGTAGTTTTAATAATAGATTTGGGTTTACACTCATGTAATCTTGCATCCAGATACATCAGATTTTGAATTTCTCAGTCTTTGTAGAGGTGTCTATAAGACTGGCTAGGGATTGAAACATTTGTTCAAAAATCTTGCCAAAAAAAAGAGTAAGATCTGTTCACCATGTGTTTATAAGGCTTATGCTTTCTGCATTTTTATGACAGTGTAAACCACATAATCGTTTCAATCTCGTACAGTCCTCAAAAAAGGCTTCCACCATGAAATACATGTCTGCCAATCAGTTATATTTTTATTAATGCATATGTGCATTAGATTGGCTATTAGATCTGATTACTTTGCTCTGTTTGCAAGTGTGCAATGGAAACATTTGAGTGAGTATATGAAAAATACTTCAGTGACCTATATAATTAACAATGTGCTTTAATGCTCATTAGGGGGAATGTAATATGGTTACTGAAAAATGTTTCCCATTTAAAAAAATTTCATCAGTTGTGAAATTTTTGAGATCTTAATATGTACAGGTTATGGAAATTTTAGAGAACTTGTCTAATCAGAGATGTAGGAACATATAAAGGAGGATTTTAGGGAAAAGACATGAAAGTGGTAGGTAGTTTCACATTTAAACTTTTTTCTGAATTCCTTAAAGATTTATTTTTATTATTTTTATTTGTTTTTATTGATTTCAGAGAGGAAGGGAAAAGGATAGAGAGGTAGAAACATCAATGATGAGAGAGAAACATTGATCAACTGCTTCCTGCACACCTTCTACTGGGGATGTGCCCACAATCAAGGTACATATCCTTGACCAGAATCGAATCTGGGACCCTTCAGTCTGCAGGCTGATGCTCTATCCATTGAGCCAAACCGATTAGGGCTAAAGTTTTCTTTTTTCTTTTTATTATTTTTCTTTGTTTTTATTGATTTCCGAGAGGAAGGGAAAGGAATAGTGAGGTAGAAACATCAATGATGAGAGAAAACCATTGACAGCTGCTCCTGCACGCCCCTCATTGGGGATCGAGCCCACAACCCAGGCATGGGCCCCTGGCCAGAATCAAACCCGGGACCCTTTATCTGCAGGCTGGTGCTCTATCCACTGAGCCAAACCAGCTAGGGCTGAAGTTTTATTTTCTATTAAAAATGTCTTCCCTTTCCATACCTAATAATAATACCACTCACTTATGTAGTGATTTTTAATATTTTTTAGGCTCCTTTTATAACTGTGAATGTGGTAGTTTGGTGATGGGTGGTAGAGTACCGGACCAGAACTTAGGAGATCTGCATTCCAATATTCAGTTTGTCACTGATAAAGATCACTGTAACATTGTAGGTGTTTTGACATCCCTGAGCTTCATTTCGCCTCATCTATGAAATGGGAGAAAAATAACTGTAAAGGAATGCTAAAGTTGATTCCAGCTCTGATTACGTTATCTTTACAAGTTCATTGTCAAGTAGCAGGGTAGAAGTTATGGCTCATTTTAGACAGTAACTTGAACTCTAAGTTTAGTTTTCTGTAATAAGGGATAGTAATGCTCTGCCTATTTCACTGGATTGTATGTGAAGATAAAAGACAATAACAATGAAAATTGTTTAATAAAATGTCTAGGAATGTAAGATAGCACTTATTTAGGAGTCTCAGCAATCTTTTGAGCAATGTTTTTCTGAAATTTTACCGTTATTTAGCAGACACATTCCCAAATCCCAAACGAAAACATTTTTTTTTTTGCTGAGTTTAAAAAATACTGTTTTGTTGTTTACTCTTTCTTGTTTTTTCTGTCTCTTTTTCTAGATTACCAACATGATCTTGATAACTCTGTACCAAAAAGATCTTGGTTAATACTTGCATATTTTTGCTCATATTACCTCAGCCCTTTAAAGGACAGAAAAGACCCAGCACAACTTTTTTACAATGAAATATTTTTGCAGATTTCAACACATTTACATTTTTTTCTTGCTTAAAGCAACATTTCTTCCCCACAGCCATTTCCCTATGATTATCGATAAACTTACTTTATGGGGGAAAAAATCCATAGAATAGCAGTATAAAAGTGAAAGTTTTTGTCTGGTTTCTGCTTATCTAATGGAGAAAAAAAAGATGCATGTGAAGGATGCAGTGCAAGATAAAAGGAAGGTGACCAGCTTCAGCCTTCCCTTTCACTGTTATGTTTCTCTTCATAAGATTTTTTTTCTCCCAGTAGGATTTCATTATCAAGAGCCTTAAACATATTAAGAATAAATCATTGTCTCTCCATAAACCTGAATTTAAATTATATATTATTTATTTGAACAACAAGTCCTATTATGTCTGTTTGTAACTTTATTTTTAAGGAAGTGCTTGTAAAAATGAAGATTTGACCATTTTTATTCTGAATGGTAGGCTAAGGAGATAAAGATCACTGAAAAATACTTAAGAATTATTTTTAGTTTTTGAAGTGGCAGCGATAGATAATCTTGTGTTTTCTTTGTGGAATTGTTAAATAACTTAAATATTAAAAATTCTAAAATATGCAAAAGTAGCACATGTTTATTATAAAAAAACAGAACAGAAACATATGATTTCAAAAATTCTCTGCCTGCCTATCTCTTTTAGAAATAAGCCATATATACTTGTACCCTTTTCTGTATAATTGCTAACATGTGCATGAGTACTTTATTACATTATGATTAAGTTAGGGTCTTTACAAAAATAAAATTTATAAAGAAGCATGTTGTGGTTTACATAATAAATGAAATTGTCCTAATTTTTTGCTGTATGCTTACATTTTAAAAACATTAAAGGAATGGATATATTTAGCTAGCTACGTCCAATATGTAAAAATGAGGCCCAGATGAAAAAGTGTGTCGGTGTTGAAAGTTCTTGTCCTTACTGGTTAGGACGACTAAAGATCTAATTCATATTCTTGTGTGATGACTTACTAGCAATGTTAGTATTAAGTAAAATTCTAGTAATAATTTTGGGTCAGGTTTAGCAGATGTACATTTGTATGTTACTAGAATTAAGTAGTTTCATCTCTTTTTTAAAAAAACAAAATTTTATTTTTTAGAGAGAGAGAGAGGAAGGAAGGGGGGGATAGAGACATAGAATATAGATGAGAGAGAAACATCATCAATCTGCTGCCTCCTGCATGCCCCCTGCTGGGGATAGAGCCCCTAACAGAGAATTGAGTTGGTGACATTTTGGTTCCTGGGTGGTTGCTCAACTACTGAGCTACGCTGGCTTGGCAAGTTTCCTCTATTTTTAAAAAAATATATTTTATTGATTTTTTTTACAGAGAGGAAGGGAGAGGGATAGAAAGTCAGAAACATCGATGAGAGAGAAACATCGATCAGCTGCCTCCTGCACACCCCGCACTGGGGATGTGCCCGGATGTGCCCGCAGCCAAGGCACATGCCCCTGACCAGAATCGAACCCAGGACCCTTCAGTCCACAAGCCGATGCTCTATCCACTGAGCCAAATTGGTTTCGGCAAGTTTCCTCTATTTATGTCCAGTAAAAATAATGTGTAATTAAAGTAATGCCAGATGCCATGTATTGAGGCCTTACTATATGCTAAGTATTTGGATTTTTGAAAATTTGTCCTTATATCTGTGATGTACCTATTATACTATAAAGCCATTGAATTTGCAGCATTTAAGTAATTTGCTCAATTCTTGCTCTAGAAAATAAGAATTTGGGTTGGCACTGTTATTTCTTGGCCCCTGAATCTGAGCTTTAAATTATTTTTACCATTAGATTTATAGTCACTAGTGAAATATTTGTGGGAGATAAAAAATTTTGAAGACACAGTAGCCTTAAAGAAAGTATGTAATTATATTACAGAAATAACTTTACTGTAGACTGTATTTGTATGAACTTCGTATCGATTTGTATGCAAAAAAACCATTAAGTTTATACTATCACTAGAGTGATTATTTTATTGATTTCTAGAGAGAGCAAGGAAGGGGGGAAGTGGGGTGGGGGGGGGAGAGAGAGAGAGGGCCCAGAAGAGAAAGAGAAACATTGATTTGTTCTACTTATTTATGTATCCATTGGTTGAGTCTCCTGACTGGAGATGTAAAACCTGCAACTTTTGTGTGTTGGAATGATGCTCTAACCAGCTGAGCTACCTGGCTAGGGCCAGAGTGATTATTAATGGAGACTTCTGTTTAGCTTTGTAATGTGTAAAATGAAAAATAGTTTAGCATTAGGAATTTTAAAATTCAATTTATTCAAAAAATTTTGGGGACATTTATTTTATATTTACTTTTCACATTTATACATTTTTCTCTGTGATTATTCCTGAAGTTTAGTCCCTGACATATTAAAATATGCAAACTGAAAGGACTAACCATACAAATAATACTAAATAAAATGCATGTAAAGCAGTACACATATATATAAAGAGTAAAGAAAGAGGGGTGTAAACTAAAAGAAACAATGAGCCCTGATTTGTATGCCTTAGTGGATGGAGCGTCAGCCTGCAGACTGAAGGGTCCTGGGTTCGATTCCGGTCAAGGGCATGTACCTTGGTTGTGGGCACATCCCCAGGAGGGGGTATGCAAGAGGCAGCTGACCTGTGTTTTTCATCGTTTTTTTCTAACTATCTCTTTCCCTTCATATCTGTAAAAAATGAATTAAAAAATTAAAAAAAAACAATAAAATAGCATTAATTTTAAGGATACGTGTAGTCATTTACTCACTTGGAGATGTTTTAACTTTCAAATTTCAGACATACGTTTTTCAGTGTACATTTTGAATTCTAATCAAATGGTAATAACTTCAAGTTGAAAAATCCTGCGATGTGAAATATAAGAAATGTAGTTCTTTTTCTTTCTGTCTTGGATTTGACAGAATTAGTAATACTCCTATCTAGTCCCAGGATGTGTTTTTTTTTTTTTATTGAATGGTTTTAATATTGCCTTTATTGGTAAATGTAGTAAAATCTTCGTTTTGATCTTAGTAGGAATTTGCAATACTTGTATTTAGACTTCAGTATGTTCTTTGGTTAATTTGACATAATGAGAAAATGTAATAATTTCTTCAAACAGTATTGTACTGAAGTGTTTTAATTAAATAAGCAAACAAATTTCATAAGCTCTTGAATTGTTAGTTTGTAAGGAGAGTGTATATGTGCCAGTTTCAAAGGAAGCTCTTGTTCTAAGTAAAAGCCTGTACTGGAAAATATTTTCTTACCTCATAGTTGCTTATTGTAGATAATGAACAGTAATAAAACTACATCTTTAAAACTATTTTGTAAATCATATGAGCTATTTCAATTAATTCCAAAGGTTGAGAGTTTTCTTTTAATTTATCCATTTATTCTTCATTTATTGAATGTCTTTCTGAATACAGGGAAACATACTTTAAATGTAGCTTTCAATGTCAAGAAGTTCCTATCTTAGTGAAGTGTGTAAGTGTGGTTGTGGGAGTCTTGAGAAGGGAGTTAAAAATTCCAGTCTGGGGGAGATGGAAGGAAAAGATAGTTATATTTGTGTTACTTTTGATATATGAATTCAAGCTTCAGCCAGGTAACTCCTTGTAGCCAATTATTATTTAAGATTCCAGAGCTTTTATTCAGTAGAATATACAGATACAAAATACCCAAGGTTATGAAATATATTATGTCTAATGTCCTCCTTGCAGGTATAAAACTCTAAACTTCATATCATTTTCCATACTTGCAGTACATTCTATGGATTGAGAGAGTTAGATGCAATATTAATTTTTAAAATTTTGGACAAGTTATTTAACTTTTTGGATTGTAATTTTTTATTTATAAATTGAGACCAGTGATCATCAGGGATATACAATATAATAATTTTGGAAGGTTTTAAAACATACACATATTTAGATCTTTTATTTGTTTATTTAAACATTTTTATTGATTTCAGAGAGGGAAGGAGAGGGAGAGAGAGAAACATCAGTGATGAGAGAGAATTATTGATAGGCTGTCTCCTGCACCCCCCGACACTGGGGATTGGGCTTGCAACCCAGTTGTGTGCCCTGACTGGGAATTGAACCTTGACCTCCTGATTCATAGGTCAGTGCTCAACCACTGATCCACGCTGGCTGGGCACATATCTAGGTCTTGACCCAAACCTAGTGATTTAAAAAAAAGTCCCTGGCAGAACCAAGATGGCGGCATAGGTAAACACCTATTGTTCTGCCCCGTGCAGCGATTCAAAAACTACAACATAACAACAAAACAACCATCACCCAGAATCACCAGAAAGCTGGCTGAGTGAAAACTCCACAAATAAAAGTAAAGGTAGGACACTGAGACTCAGAAGAGCGGCGGGAGCGCAGCCTTGAAGACGGAAACAGGTTAGGAGCCATCCTGGTTGCACGGGCTGGAGGGCTGGAGGAGCAATCCCGGTGGGATTTCGCCAACCGGGAGGGCGGAGACGTTCCACTACACGGATTCCCCAGCGCCAGGCGAGGTCTGAGATCCGGGGTACGTGGAGATGTCCCCCTGCACAGATTCCCCAGTGCCAGGCGAGGTCCGGGGGACGCACCCTGGAAGTGGGGCGCGGCAGAGGTCTCCTAGTCTGCGAAAAAACCGGGCAGCTGGGAAAAGAAGTTTGCGTGCAAGTGTCGCACAAACACGCGACTTGCTCCCTGGAAACTTGTCTCCTGGTCCTGAAAACCATCTATTTTACAACCCTAGGCTAGACTTTGGGTGTGCAGACTCATTTGGGGAGAGGCAGAGTTGTCTGGCAAGGGGAAGAGACTAGCGGCTTTCTCTTGGAGGTGCCTGCAGCCATCCCCATCCTACAGAGACCCGCGTGCGCGAGCGCCGCATAGGACGTAGCTGACACTGAGGCTGCCTGCTCAGCTCAGAGACTCCGCCCATCCAACCTGAACACAGTCTCCCTTCACAGCCAATTGGCCTGGAGGTCAAACCCTCCTAGGGCTAACAACAACAAGCTGGGCTTAAATTAAAAAATACTGTACAAACTATAAAGGATTGCAGTAAGAGTACCCATCTCAAATAACTGGGGAGGCTGTGCCACTGACCCTTAGAGGATATCTACCACATAAAGCAGCCACCATGCAGAGATATGGAAAGAAATCAGGTGTGAAAGAAATGGAGGAGAAAAGACAAGACATAGAGTTCAAAACCACGGTTATAAGGCTTTTCAAGAGGCTCCTAGAAAAGGCTGATGAACTTAATGAGAATTACGAGGAAATAAGACCAACCAGGAAATGAATGAGACTTACAAGGAAATGAATGAGACCTTCAAGGAAAGGAACAAGACCTCTGAGGATATGAACGAGACCCTCACGGATATGAAAAAGGACCAACTAGAAATCAAGGAAATGAACAAGACCTCTGAGGATATGAACGAGACCCTCACGGATATGAAAAAGGACCAACTAGAAATCAAGCATACACAGACTGAAATAAAAAATATTACACAAAGTCCTAGAAGCAGTCCAGAGGGCCACAACAACCAAGTCAAAGATTTGAAATACAAAGAAGCAAAATCCACTCAGCTGGAAAAGCAAGAAACAAAAAGAATTCAGATAATTGAAGATAGTGTAAGGGGCTTCTGGGACAACCTCAAGCATGCCAATATCCGAATTATTGGGGTGCCAGAAAAAGAGAGCAAGTTAATGAAAACCTACTTAAAGAAATAGTGATTGAAAACTTCCCCCACCTGGTGAAAGAAACTGACTTAAAAGCCCAAGAAGTACACAGAACCCCAAAATATAGGAATCTAAAGAGGACCACACCAAGTCGTATCATAATTAAAATGCCAAGAGCAAAAGATAAAGAGAGAATATTAAAAGCAGCAAGAGAAAAGCAGTTGGTTACCTACAGGGGAGCACCCATACGATTGTCAGCTGATTCTCAACAGAAACGATGCAGGCCAGATGGGAGTGGCAAGAAATATTCAAAATAATGAATAGCAAGAATCTACAACCAAGATTACTCTATCCAGCAAAGCTATCATTCAGAATTGAAGGTCAGATAAAGTGCTTCGCAGATAAGAAAAAGCTAAAGGAGTTCATCACCACCAAACCAATATTATATGAAATGCTGAAAGATATTCTTTAAGAAGAGGAAGAAGAAAAAGGTAAAAATATAAATTATGAACAACAAATACACATCTATCAACAAATGAATCTAAAAATCAAGTGAATTAATCTGATGAACAGGATAAACTGGTGAATATAACAGAAACATGGACATAGAGAGGGAATGGACTGACAATTCTTGGGGAGAAAAGGGTTGTGGGAAGTGCAGCAAGAGACTGGACAAAAATCTTGCAACAATGGGAGAGGACTGGGGAGGGGGAGGTGAGGGTGGAAGGGAGATATGGGGGGATAAAAAAGGGGAAACTGTAATTAATAAACTGAACAATAAAGATAAAAAATAAAATCCCTGAAGTGGTGCTGATGTTATAAATCATTAAAAAAAGTAAACTGTAAGTTATTAATAACTCAGATTTTACCTCAGGAAGAGCTGCTCATATATATACAGTTGATTAAACTTTTACACAGTAAAGTTTTTGATTATAGGAAGTGGATATGGTAGGCTATCATTTTTATTATTTGATAATCTTTAATATTGTTAGAATGGATACCTGATTAAAATAAAATTGATTAGAGAGAGAAACAGCCTCTGTATGTGCCCAACCAGGGATTGACCCCAAAACCTGTGTATGTGCCCTGACCGGGAATTGAACCTTCCACTTTTCCATGTATGGGGATGATGCTCCAACCAACATAGGCCAGGGCTGGACAACTGATTTTTTACATAATTAGAATGTGAAAGATAATACATGTCATTAAAAAACTAAACACAGCCCAGCTGGTGTGGTTCAGTGGTTGAGCATTGACTCATGAACAAGGAAGTTGATTGTTTGATTTCCAGTCAGGGCACGTGCCTAGGTTGCAAGCTTGATCCCCAGTAGGAGACGTGCAGGAGGTAGCCAGCCAATGATGTTTCTTTCTATCCTTTTCCATTCCTCTAAAATCAATAAAAACATTTAAAAAACAACAACATATTTGGGGATCACCTTAGAATTTAGCACTACCTTAGGCATGTTTATGAAACTTGATTTACATTATATGACTGATGTAAGGAAATGCTAATCTCTACCTGTTTTTATTATTGGGACAAATTCTTAGTTATGAGTTCTTAGTTACTCTTATAACTAGAGGCCCAGTGCACAAATTTGTTGCATGGGTGGGGTCCCTCAGGTTGGCCTGCAGGGGTTGGGCTGAAACCTGCAGTCCAATGCCGCCTGCAGCTCCTACCTGCTGCTCCTGCTCATCCCAGCCTCACTGTAACCAGTCCCAGTTAGGAGAGGCTTGTGCTGCCGCAGCAGCGCTTGTGAGCTTTAAGCCCTGCATCTGGCGCCCTCCCAAGGGGAATGGCCTGTGGGATCAGGATGAAATCGGCTCTCTGACATTTCTTGAGGGGTCCTGGGGTCCCAGGATCCCGGATTGCGAGAGGGCGAAGGCCAGGCTGAGGGACCCCACCAGTGCATGATTGGGCTGGAGAGGGACTGTGGGAGGGCCCCAGGGCATGTTGGCCCCATCTTGCTCAGTCCCGATTGATTGCCTGGACCCCAGCAGCAAGCTAACCTATGGGTTGGAGCATCTGCCCCCAGTGGTCAGTGCACATCATAGCAAGCAGTTGAGCAGCCTTAGCATACATTAGCGTATTACGCTTTGATTGGTTGTTGGTTGTTCTGCCGTTTGATCTAGTTGCATTATCCTTGTATTAGATAGGATTTTGGGGAAGTGGATTAATTGGAAGATAATTTATAAGAAATAACATGTTAAACTGATAATCTAGTCTGAGGAAAAGTCAGATATATTTTAATATGATATTGAAATGGAATTTACATAGTTGCCTTTTGTTCAGTCTGGTTAAAGATTAGGAAATTCAAAATATTTTAAAGTAATTTTGTTGTATCTATGTGTGAGAATTAACAGAACTCTTAGTTCATTCCTATTTCCATTTGGAAAATATAGGAATGTTTGCATTGATTTTCTTTGGATTGAAAGGAAGTTAGGTGATATTTGAAAAATAGTTTCAATTTGAGATGAAGTGCAAGTCATCCAATAACAATTTATTCTTATTTTTGGCTACCGTTTCTTTTTAAGGTATGTAAAATTTCATCAATGGTTTGCTCCTATTTTTATAGTTGCATGTAGTCTTTATTTTTCCTTCTAGAATTATTTTAAGTTTATTTAGAAAGAGCACCAAGAAACTGATGTGGTTGTCCTTACACAGTATTTCAATATATATGAATAGAATAACATCTATGCATTTATTGTATACTGCAACTCGATACTTAGAATACCTTTAAAATTGTAACACCATATAGTTCTAATCTTGTTTTGGTATTCATAGTCTGCAGTGCATAAGATCTCTACTGAAACGTATGTCATAGTTTGACAATCATTGTTTACACGTAATTTTCTCTCTTTTTATTACAATGCTTCCCCAGCAAGGACAAGTTTGGAAGGTTTGCAAAGCTTTTCACCTTCCCTTTGCCCGCTTGCCCGCTTTCAGATCAGTTTCATGTTTCATAACTTCTCTTTCTGCAATCCACAACATAGCTATAGTAAGCAATGAAAAAACATTAAAGTGTAATACTATATTTCTTCATACATAGAAGAGTGATATAAATTTTCAAGGAACACATCCTTTTATAAATACAATAAAAAGAAGTGAAATAGGAATGTTAAAGTTTTAGTAATTCCCTAGGAAATAACATCTCACTAGCAAGCAGTTAATTGTCACATAATAAAACAGTAAGCAGTATTGAAAATTATATTCGGTATTACTAATAGTTCAGATAAAAAGTTCCAATGATACCTTACATTTATGTAATGCTTTACTATAGAGGATGCTGTACTACTGAGGTGCTAAAAATGTAAACATTTTCACTTGTTCTGTGCTTATGAGGTATATATAGATCAGATGTAGATTTATTGTTTGAAGTGCTGCTGGTCTGATGGAAAACATTGCTGTAACTCAGATGTTCAGAGGAACAGGCAACACACTTTATTTAGTACTATAAAGACAGTTTTAGCAGCTTCCGGTTCTTTTGAACTAGGGCTCTTGTTTAAAGTGAATGAGGAAAACATTTTGGAAAGACATGTAAACAAGCTTTTACTTTATAACACTTAGAAACATTTCCAGTATTTTTCTGAATATTTAATTTTGTAATATTTTATTAGCTTCAGATGAATACAATCCTACCTCAAACCAAGAACTTTTTTTCTTTTTCTTTTCCTTTTTTTTTTTTTTTTTTTTAGGTTTGAGCTTTTTCCTTCACTGCTGTTCTGCGTTAACTGCTTTAAAACTTTCCATGCATTTTTTTCAGTAGAAGAACATCTCTGTACTGTCTCCCATTGCATATTTCAGCTGTGACAATCCCTGCACTTTGCCTATTCATTTTATCACCTGCTCACCAAAAACAATAAATATCTCTCTAAATTCTGATTACAGATTTACTATTGTTCCTTGGTTTTAGAAGGATGCACTTCACTTTTTTAATTACTGTTGTTTTATAGGCATGCGGAGACCCCAAGGCAAAGCCATCCTACCTTATTGACAAAAATCTGGAATCTGCTGTGAAATTCATAGTCAGAAAGTTCCCTGCTGTTGAAACCCGCAACAACAATGTAAGTCATCTAAATTTTTGTATTTATTTAGCCATTAAGGGAAAGTAATGATCAGTAGACTGATTGTAGTAGCTCTGATTTGTCTACTTTCTTATATTTTGATATACAAATTACATACCTTGATTAAGGGTTTTTAGAGACAATAATCTTATCTCTGAAACTGGAAAAAGTGACTCTGAACTACATGCCATCTTATTACATACAACATAATAAATTTCTTATACAATTTTCTTTTAACTTGCAACAGAGAGTAAGGTAATAGATATGTATATATTCCAAATATTTGCTTGACTAGTTGGGAGTTTTTTCATATAGTTATAATTTAACTTTGTTTTGATGTTAGTGTCTTTTTAAAATTTATCTTTATTGTAGAAAGTAGAGCTTGTATTGTTTTTAGTAATTAGGTTTAGTTTTAAAATATATTTGTTTCTTTAATATCTTTGTAACAGAAAGTCTTTTCTCAAATTTAATAATATAATAATGTGATAGTGTTAAGATCTTTATTATCCCATATTACTTTTCTCAGATGAGGAAGTTTTCCTTAGTATATTGAAATATAATCATGTTAAAAACCTTCCTGATAAATTTATATATCTTTTGGTAGTTATTTATAATAACATCAATGAATATCTAATATTAGAAAATTAGAGTTTTCACCTTACGGTCTTTTCATGTAAATTTTATTGACTTAGAATCTTTTTACATGTCTTCTCTTTTACTTATTTTTGTTTTTGATAGCCTCATGTTATAATCTTTACTATCTTTATTCTTTATGTACAAACTTAGTCTAGAAATTTCTTCTTATATATTATCTCCCTACTTTAAGAAGCACTGTTTAAAAAATATTTTGTTATCTTTTGATTTCCTCAAATTATATATGCTCATTGAAGATTTGTAGTTAGCCTGTTGACACCACTTTTACTTTAAAACATTTTAATGGAGAGAGAAAAATACCAGTCAGAATTGATAAAATAAGTCTGGTAAAGTGATTTTAAAAGAAGTTTAAAAAATGTGTTTTTTTTTAAAGTACAGGTAAATAAGACCTTTCTTTGTTTCATAGAATATTATGGTTTATCATTGGTATGTCACGGAATCTCAGTTCCTCATTACAAATGGGTGATTCAAAGCATGCACTTAATAAGAACACTATTATTTGTCTGGAGAGCTCTTAATTATTGACATTAATTAGCTAATTTATCTGAGAGATTATATACTCAGTCTGAATGAGAAAGATTTTATAATGAAAATCTGTCCTACATTTAATTTCATATAGTGCACCTCTTTCTCATGGCTCAAAATCTCTGAGCTCTTTAGAGAATCTTTTAAAATGAATTTTTATATAGTACTGGAGGCGCGGGTATATAGTCCCTAGCCCTGGCCTGTGATCAAGGCCATCTTCCTCAGCTGCCTGCAGCTGGCCCCGCTACCCACCACCACCCACTCCCAGTTCTCTTTTGCCTTTGGGTGATCTGTGCCTGATGGCCAGGGGAAGGGACTGAGAGGTCTGTTCCCACTCACTTGCTAGCCCCACCCCTGCAGTGGGTGGTCTTCAGGTGACCAGAGCCTGCCAGCTGGGGAAAGGCACTGAGAAATAGTCAGTGTGCCTCATAGTGACTGGTCCAGCCGTCATTCTGGTTGTTCTACTGTTAGGGTCAATTTGCATATTACCCTTTTATTATATAGGATAGAGGCCTGATCATGGGTGGGGCTGGCTGGCCTACCCTGAAGGGGGCCCAGATCAGGGTATGGGGTCCTCGCTGGGATGGGGCTGGCCTGGGTGAGAGGCCGCAGTGGTTTGCAGGCCGGCCATGCCCCCATCAGGGTGGAATCCCCGCTGGGGGATGATGCCAGCCTGAGTGAAGTGCTTGGAGTGGTTTGCAGGCTGGCCATGCCTCCAATCCAGGTGGGGGTCCCAGCTGGAGGGCAGGGTGGCCTGGGTGAGAGGCTGTGGGTGGTTTGCAGGCTGGCCATGCCCTGGCTTTGTCAGGAAGGACATAATTAGCATATTACCCTTTTATTAGTATAGATGTATGTGTAAATTTCCATCAGAATAAGCATAGTTCAGAAGTATGAGGTTTTAGCAAATTGGCAAGATCTACTTAAATATATAATCACTTTAATGCTGGTAAAACTTGGGTTAAAAAACAAATAAGGAATTTTTGCCATACTTAATTTGCTGGCAAACTGTTAATAATAATGTTTTTTTTTAAAAAAATATATTTTATTGATTTTTCACAGAGAGGAAAGGAGAGGGATAGAAAGTCAGAAACATTGATGGGAGAGAAACATCGATCAGCTGCCTCTTGCACACCTTCAACTGGGGATGTGCCCGCAGTCAAGGTACATGCCCTTGACCGGAATCGAACCTGGGACCTTTCAGTCCGCAGGCCGACGCTCTATCCACTGAGCCAAACCGGTTCGGCAATGTTGTTTTTTTTTTCAATAGTTTTTACTTCTCAACTTGGAGCACAAATTGATTTTTTAAATAACAGCTTTAGTGAGATATTTGTATATCATACAGTTCACCCATTTAAAGTATACAATACAGTGGTTTTTAGTGTATCCACAGAGTTGTGCATCTATCACCACAATCAATTTTAGAACGTTTTCATTATCCCAAAACGAAACCTTGGACCCATTAGTAGTCAGTCCTGCCAACCCCAAACCCTTAGGCAAACACTAATCTATTTTATGTCTGAATGTCTATTTTGGAACTTTCAAATAAATAGAATCATATGCTATGTGGTCTTTTTTGACTGGCTTTTTTCACTTAGCATAAGGTTTTCAAGGTTTATCCAAGCTGTAGCATGTATCAGTAGTACCTCATTTCTTATTGCCAGAAAATATTCCATTGTACAGATGTACCACATTTTATATATCCATTCATCAGTTGATATTTCTGCTTTTTTGACTATTATGAATAAAATTGCTATGAACATTTGTGTAAAAGTTGTGTGAATATATGTTTTTATTTCCTTTGGATATATAGTTGGGCAAAACTAGGTTTACAATGTGAGTACATGAAACAGTTTATTTTTGTACTGGAGGCCCGTTGCATAAAATTCATGCATGGGTAAGGATCCCTAGGTCAGGCTGGTGATCAGGGCCAATTGGTGGGGTGATCAGGGGGTCCCCGCTGGCACCTGCCTTGGCTGGCCTGGGGCCTGTGGGTTGGGGGCAGCTCCTGCATTTAGTGTCTGCCCCCTGGTGGTCAGTGTCATTCTGCCGTTCGGTCAATTTGCATATTAGGCTTCTATCTATTATATAGGATTATTATTTATTAGTTATTGTGTTATTTTCCATACAAACAACTGGAAATCTACTTTTGCCCAACCATCTATATCTCTAGGGTGGAATTGCTGGATCATTCGGTGATTCTATATCTAATCTATAAAATCACTTGTTCAAAGTTGTTGAATGTTACGACCATTTTGTTATGACCATGTTATGATTATTTTGTTTGCAAATTCTGTTTTGTCTATGGCCTTTACAGCTATTCAATGTAATGAATGCTATTCTGTTGTTTTTTTTAATCTGCTTAAGCCTTATATAATTGGTATTTGTGAAGTTTTGTGATCTCAGTTTTGATCTGGGCCTGACAAAATTCTTGTAAGAAGTTCCTAGCCAAATTGCGTTAGGGATTAAGAAATGAGGAATTCAGTTTTATTATTTTTTTAAAACTCACAGACATAGTTCATGGGGGTTTAAGCCTGGGAATAATAGTAGCATCAGAGATTGTGAGGAACTTGAAGATTTCTGGCTACTGTGCCAAATAAATGGTGGTAATACCACAGTAGGCTTTTTTCTTCTTATTCCTGGTTTTGAGTAATCACAGAGTATATTTATTTTATTTCAGGGGCCAGGGAGAATGACTGGTTAGCACTATTTCTGTTTTGATTCATGCCATACCAGCACTGCTTGTCCCAATTTCAGAAAAGGCATTCTTCATGAAAAGAGAGACTGTGTCAGTGAAAAATCCAGCAGAAATTTTTTTCTGAAGTTTATAAAATAGATCCTTATTTTGAAGCCAGGAATTGTTAATTCTTGGTTATTTCTTTGGTAACTGTTCCCACCCCTATACTTCTCAATACCATTAGAGTTGTGAGCACATAGATATCTGGTATACAACAAAGGAGGGCATTGTGGACAGATAGCAGTATTGGTCCTTAACATGGCTTCAACAGAGATGATGTTGGATTCTGTTGAGTCACTTTTACTGTCTTGCTCAGGCCCTTTTGTGACCAGTTTTAAATTTTTATACCCATTTCTGGATTTAGGGAATATCTAGGCCAAGGAATAGTTTTGTTTCCTTCTTTTTTTTTTTTACTTTTTTATTTTATTTTATTTATTTTTATTTTTTATATCTTTATTGTTCAGTTTATTAATTACATTGTTTGCTTTTTTTCCCTTATAGCGCCCCTCCACCTGGTACCCATCCCACCCTCTGCCCTCACCCCCCCCCCCACTGTCCTCTCCCATAGGTGCACGATTTTTGTTCAGTCTCTTGCTGCACTTCCCACACCCCTTTTCTCCCCAAGAATTGTCAGTCCAGTCCCTCTTTATGTCCGTGATTCTGTTACATTCACCAGTTTATCCTGTTCATCAGATTATTAATTCACTTGATTTTTAGATTCATTTGTTGATAGATGTGTATTTGTTGTTCATAATTTATATTTTTACCTTTTTCTTCTTCCTCTTCTTAAAGAATATCTTTCAGCATTTCATATAATATTGGTTTGGTGGTGATGAACTCCTTTAAGCTTTTTCTTATCTGCGAAGCACTTTATCTGACCTTCAATTCTGAATGATAGCTTTGCTGGGTAGAGTAATCTTGGTTGTAGATTCTTGCTATTCATCACTTTGAATATTTCTTGCCACTCCTGTCTGACCTGCATCGTTTCTGTTGAGAAATCCGCTGACAGTCGTATGGGTGCTTCCTTGTAGGTAGCTAACCGGTTTTCTCTTGCTGCTTTTAATATTCTCTCTTTATCTTTTGCTCTTGGCATTTTAATTATGATGTGCCTTGGTGTGGTCCTCTTAGGGTTCCTATATATTGGGGTTCAGTGCGCTTCTTGGACTCCTAAGTCAATTTCTTTCACCAGGTGGGGGAAGTTTTCGGTCACTATTTCTTCAAATAGGTTTTCATTGTCTTGCTCTCTCTCTTTTTCTGGCACCCCTATAATTTGGATGTTGGTATGCTTGAGGTTGTCCCAGAGGCCCCTTACACTATCTTAAATCTTTTGGATTCTTTTGGTTTCTTGCTTTTTCAGCTGGGTGGATTTTACCTCTTTGTATTTCAAATCTTTAACTTGGTTCTTGGGGTGCTCTAGAGTACTTTTAGGTCTTTGTATAATATTTTTTATTTCAGTCAGTGTATGCTTAATTTCTGATTGGTGCTTTTTCATATCCTTGAGAGTCTCGTTCATATCCTTGAGGGTCTCATTCATTTCCCTGTAGGTCTCATTCATTTCCTTGTAGGTCTTGTTCATTTTCCTTGCAGGTCTTGTTCATTTCCTTGTTGGTCTTGTTCATTTCCTCCCAGGTCTTGTTCAATTCCTCATAGGTCTTATTTATTTCCTTATAGGTCTTGGCCTTTTGTAGGAGCCTCTTGAAAAACCCTATAACCGTGGTTTTGAATTCCATGTTCAGTCGTTTTTTTCCCTCCATTTCTTTCACATCTGATTTCTTTCCATGTCTCTGCATGGTGGCTGCTTCCCTGAGTTGGTCAATTAGCTTTGTGTGGTAGACGTCCTACAAGGGACAGTGGCTGAGCCTCCCCAGTTACCTGAGGTGGATATGGGTTGCACAATCTTGTTGAAGTTAAGCTCAGGTTAATCGTTGTTAGCACTCGGAGGGGTTGACCTCCAGACCAATTGTCTGTGACGTTCAGCTGTGCTCAGGTTGGATGGGCGGAGTCTCCGGGCCAACCAGACGCATCAGCTCTGCCCTATGCAGCCCCAGGGTCTCTGAGAGAGAGCCTCTGCCGAGCTCCACCGGCTGCTGGAGAATTCAGACTCTCCCCAAATGTGTCTGCACACCCAATGTTTCACCCAGGGTCGCAAAACAATGCAGTCTGACGGTTTCCTGAATGAAAGAGCAAGTCACGAGTGCTCTCTGCGCGGTCACGCAGCTGCGCTGTTCCCAAGCTCACACGCACTCCGCACAAGCTCGCCTTCTCCACAAGCCGGCAGACCCCTGCAGCACCCAAGCTTCGGCGTGCCCTCCCACCTGTACCGCAGTTTTTACCCCGAATGATAGTGGGCTCCCTGGACTTCGCCCAGAGCTGGAGAATCAGTCCAGTGGGACGTCTTTGTCTCCCCCGTTCGAGAAAGCTGGCTGGTTTTCAGCCGCCTGCCCTACCCGCTGGCGCGCGCGCTCCTCCAAACCTCTGACTCCACGCGTGTCTTCAACGCTGTCCGCCGCCGCTCCTCCGAGTCACAGTGTCTTATCTTCACTTTTATTTGTGGAATTTTTACTCAGCCAGCTTTCCGGTGATTCTGGATGGTGTTTGTTCTTTCGTTAAGTTGTAGTTTTGAAATTGCTGTGTATGGCAGCAAGATAGGTGTTTACCTACGCTGCCATCTTGGTTCTCCGCCAATTTACTCTCAATAGTTTCGTTTTCTGGGACATAGTGTTGAACTAAATGCTTCTTAAGCTTCAAAGCAGATGAAATAAGTAAAAGTCAAATAAATAAAAGACATACCAGTTTTATAAGTATAACAGCCACTTGTGGAGTGTCTAGTATTTGCCAGGCTATGTATTTTACTAGAGTTAATAGATTTTCTCATTTAATTTCAGATTAAGAAAATCATTTCTCAGCTGAGAGATTGTCTAATTTGTTTGTAACATGATGTCTTTCATTATTTTGAAAGTGTAACCATCAAGTGGATTTATAATTTGTTTCCCATAGCTTTCTTTTTTTTTAAATCCTCCAAGAGGATATGTTTTTATTGATTCTAGAGAGAGAAAAAGGGAGAGGGAAGGAGGTAGGGAGGGAGGAAATGGGAGAGAGGGGTTGGAGATCAGTGTGAGAGAAAAACACCAATCGATTGCCTCTTTCACATAACCCAACAGGGGATCAATCCGAAAACCTAGGTATGTGCCCTGATGGGAATCGAACCTGTGACCTTTCAGTGTACTGGACAACACTCCAACCAACTGAGCCACACTGGACAGGATTCCCATAGTTTTCTTGTGAACATATAGAGGGGACTCTGTTATCTGCCTGGATAGAGAAAATAGTAGAAACTCCTTATTTTATTAACAGGTAAAGATTGTTTTGCCCAAGAAATTTTAAGCAAATGTTCAGATGTATGTTGCAACTTTTCAATGAAATTTTTGTTCTAATATTTTAAAACTTAATTTCCCCCTCTTTCTCCCTATGTTGTATTTATATCTAAAAGCTAGCTTGTGTTTTTGAAACAGTAAAAATATCTGGCACAAAAGTGTCATTATGGAACTTGCCTATTTATTGTATATTTTAGTATAACATTTTTCATATTATTCCCAAAGTAATGGGGAAATGATATAAATTATTGTCTATATATGTTGAATCAGGCCTGAATTTCCTAAGAATGAAGATGTTAGTGAAAAGGGTGCCACAAGAGTAATTTAAGGCTTCTAGACTGCGGTACAGGTCATTATTAAAATAAGTTGAAAAATAAATTTTCAAACTTATAGGAATATTTTATGTTATAGATATTATTTATCTCTTCTCTCAAGGAACATAGTATTATAAAATACTATAATAAGTTATATATATTTAAATATACTTTAAATATTTTTATTGATTTCAGAGAGGAAATGAGAGGAGAGAGATATGGAAACATTGATGGTGAGAGAGAATCATTGATTGGCTGCCTCCTGTATGCCCTGAAACCCAAGTGTGTGCCCTGACCAGGAATCCTGCTTCACATATTGACGCTCAACCATTGAGTCATGCTGGCTGGGCTTAAATATCCTTTTATTGATTTACTAGGGGCGTAGTGCACGAAATTCGTGCACTGGGGATGGGTGATCCCTTACCCAGCCTGCTCCCTCACACATACTGGGAGCCCTCAGGGGATGTCATATTGACCACTCACCCCCCAGCCTGCCAAGGCCTGAAGCCTCTGGCCAAGGCTTTAGGCCTTGGGCACCCAGCCATTCCCCTGAAATTGGACTGATGGCTGGCTCTGTCCCAGCCATGCCCCATCCAGCCCAGGCCTTCCCCCCAGCCAGCTCTCGCCCAGCTAGCACAGGCCTTGGCCCTGCCCTCCTGGCCCAGGCCTTCTCCCTGGCCAGCGCGTGCTGGCCACCTCAACCCCGCCCCCACAGGGCCCTAACCACCTCGGCTCTGCCCCCCAGGGCCCTGGCCACCTCGGCCCCACTCCCCATGGCCTGGGCCACCTTGGCTCCGCCCTCCAGAGCCCTCGCTGCCTCAGCCCCACCCCCCCAGGGCCCTGGCCGCCTCAGTCCCGCCCCAGCTCCTGATTGACTGGTGGGCGTGGCTGGCAGGTGTGGCTGGTGGGTATAGCGAAGGCACGGTCAATTTGCATATTACTCTTTTATTAGATAGGATTAGGGGAAGGGAAAGTGGAGAGAGAGAGAAACATCAGTAAGAGAATCATTGATTGGTTGCCTCCTCCACACCCTCTACTGGGGATCAAGCCTGTAACCCAGGCATGTGCCCTGACCAGGAATGGAACCATGATCTTCTGGTTCATAGGTTGAAGCTCAACCACTTAGTCACATCGGCCAGGCAAGTTATATTTTAATTTAAGTAGCTTACAAGGTCACTCGGGGATAAACAAAATAAAGTGACTCTAAAACTGTCATGCTTGGCATTCCAAAATTGGTTCAGAGTCACAGTGTTAGAGTCTGTTTTTAAACACCGTATTTTCTCTCTAGTGCTTGGCATGTAAGAGGTACTAAATACACGTTTGATGAGTGAATGAACCATCTTGATAGGCTTTAACTTAGCTAACTTTTCATTCATTCAAACATTGTCTTAGATCTATATCAGGGCCCAAACTGATTAACACTTTTTGAAAACTTTTTTTTATTAGTTAAAAAATAACTGTACTTTGTAGTAGAACTAAACAAATACATCTCATTAATGCTTTAGTAAAAGTAACCTGGGAAAAGAATGAAAGTCCCATCTTCTTAAACATGTGTTTTGGGGGTGGGTGCTGATAGTGGGGATGGTTGTAGGGAGGCCCTTTACTCATGCACTGTGGTTTAGTTTAGGAGTGGAAGGAAAAGGTAAGGAAACTAATCTGCTCTGAGTTAATCTTTAAGAGGGCATTCTTTGTCTTGTGGTGGCTTCTGTTATGATGGTGGTATATTGTTAAGAGGATAGACTTTGGAATCAATAAAACAGAATTTGAGTTCTGGTCTTTCCACTTAGCTGAATGATTTTGGGTAAGTCATTTAACATCTCAAGTACTCTGCTCTTATCTCTAAAATGGTGATAATACCAATCTTAAGAAACAATTCATACTTTTACTAGTATGTTGTCAAGATTGTTAATGATTTCTTTTGGTTTTGTAATCATAAACGTTCTGAGATTGAATTATATATGCTGACTTATTTTTCAAATTTTTATTGATTTCAGAGAGAAAAGGAGAGGGCGAAAGAGATAGAAACATCAGTGATGAGAGAGAATCGTTGATTGGTTGCCTCTTTCATGCCCTATGTTGGGAATTAAGCCTGCAACCCATGCGTATGCCCAGACAGGGAACTGACGAACTGTGACCTCTTGGTTCATAGGTCAGTGCTCAACCACTGAGCCTCATTCTCTTTTATTTATTTATTTATTTATTTATTTATTTATTTATTTATTTATTTTTTAATCTTTATTGTTCAGTTTATTAATTACATTGTTTCCCCTTTTTATCCCCCTATAGCTCCCCTCCACCCTGTACCTATCCCACCCTCTACCCTCACCTCCCCCTCCCCACTGTCCTCTCCCATTGTTGCTAGATTTTTGTCCAGTCTCTTGCTGCACTTCCCACAACCCTTTTCTCCCCAAGAATTGTCAGTCCATTCCCTCTCTATGTCCATGTCTCTGTTATATTCACCAGTCTATCCTGTTCAACAGCCTATCAATTCACTTGATTTTTATGTTCATTTGTTGAAAGATGTGTATTTGTTGTTCATAATTTTCATCTTTACCTTTTTCTTCTTCCTCTTCTTAAAGAATATCTTTCAGCATTTCATATAATGTTGGTTTGGTGGTGATGAACTCCTTTAGCTTTGTCTTATCTGCGAAGCACTTCATCTGACCTTCAATTCTGAATGATAGCTTTACTGGATAGAGTAATCTTGGTTGTAGATTCTTGCTGTTCATCACTTTGAATATTTCTTGCCACTCCTGTCTGGCCCGCATAGTTTCTGTTGAGAAATCCGCTGACAGTCGTATGGGTGCTCCTGAGCCTCATTCTCATTGGCTGAGCAGAATTCTTAAATTTAGCCTAATAATCATACCACTTATGTATAAGATTTCCTTTTCTTCTGTAGTCCACTCTCCTATAACCCTCTGTCCTCTAACTCTCCTCTGGACAGTTTGCATAAGCCTGCTGCATAGCTTTCATCCTGGGACAAAGTTCTCTCAATGTCCTGCACTTGAGCTTTCACACTGAGTTTTCATGGAGTTTGGAAATCCATTGAAATTATGTATAGAGTTTATGTGTAAGTGTATTTTTCAGTTTTCATCATTCTTATTCTCTGGTTCTTAGGATCCCAAAACACATCTGTTTTAAAATCACATAGTTTTGTGAGTCTTGTGTACTATATATTCTAATTATATTAAACTACTATCAATAACCATTTCAGCTTAAGGAAGCTTTCTGGTTTTTTTTTTGTAAATGAGTCTGTCTGAGCATTTTACTAGGGTGTCACAGCATAGCCCCCAAGGAGATGCATTCTTGGCATTTGCATTTTCATCTTTGCATTTTCTTTAAATTTGCTGAAGTTACAGCTTGCCTTTAGTGATAGTATTTTAGCTACATTTCAAACAGCTGTTAATTCCTTTGATTGCAATGATGATTGTGATGCCTTTTACAGTAGAAAAGAATGTTACCAATAACTAATCACTTGTTAATCTTTAACTTTGCCTTTTTTGTTTGTTGTTTGTTTGGTCATTTTTTTGAAGGGTCTTTTAATCACTTTGGGAACCCTTTGAATACTTTTTGCATGGTAACTTATTTTTCTTTTTTTAAAATTTTATTGATTTTTTTACAGAGCAGAAGGGAGAGGGATAGAAAGTCAGAAACATCGATGAGAGAGAGACATCGATCAGCCTGCCTTCTGCACGCCTCCTACTGGGGATGTGCCCGCAGCCAAGGTACATGCCCTTGACTGGAATCGAACCCGGGACCCTTCAGTCCGCACTCTGACGCTCTATCCACTGAGCCAAACCGGTCTTGGCTCGCATGGTAACTTATTTTTCATGGAAGGTCCGATTTTACCTGTTGTTACAGTGGTTGGCCAAGATCCAAAATAAAAGACAGGAAAATAAACTAAAACAAGTAAAGAAAAAAGTTTCAAGACACTTATTTTCCTTTATTCTTCCTTGCACTCATTTTGGCTGAAAATGTTTTACGTATGTACACCTGTATTCTTTGGACAATATCATCTATCTAATAAAAGAGTAAAATGCAAATTGGCCATATCTCTGTTATACCTACAGGCCACACCCACCAGCCAATCAGGAGCAAATACACAAATAAACCCAACCAAGATATCTGTGGGCACTGAGAGCAGTAGAGAGGCTTGGGTTTCCCTAGCGATGGAGGAAGCCAAACTTTCCACCTGTCCTTGCCCGTCTAGGCCTCCGCTCCAGGCTACAAAGTTTCAATTAAAGAAAATAAATAAATTCCAACAGAAATGGCTGCCACCACTGAGTGTGCAGATGGCTTGGCTCTACTCCAGGCTACCAAGTTTCAATTGTGGAAGATAAATAAACTCCAGATACCAGGGCCTCCACTTGGTTTGCTGGGGGGCTTTGCTGGCCTGAAAACCACCACAGGCCCCTCGCCCAGGCTACCCCACCCCCCAAGGGAATCCCCACCCTGATCTGGGACACCCTTCCGTTGGCCCCACTCAGGCACCAGGCCTCTATCCTCCTATCTAATAAAAGAATAATACGCAGATTGACCATCACTCCAACATACAAGATGGCTGCCCCTATGTGGTCAAAGATCCTGCCCCCATGTGTACTCAAAATAGCCACCACAAGATGGCCAGCAGGGGAGGATAGTTGGGAGGGACCAGGCCTGCAAGGGAGGGCAGTTGGGGGCAAACAGGCTGGCAGGGGAGCACTTAGACATCAGTCAGGCTGGAAGGGCAGTGGTTAGGGGGTGATCAGTCTGGCAGGCAGAAGCAGTTAGGGGCAATCAGGAAGGCAGGCAGTTGAGCAGTTGGGAGCCAGCAGTCCTGGATTGTGAAATCGGGCCTAAATGGGCAGTCAGACATCCCTCGAGGGGTCCCAGATTGGAGAGGGTGCAGGCTGGGCTGAAGGACACCCTCCCCGCCCCTGTGTACAAATTTCGTGCACTGGGCCTCTAGTGTATTATAAAGAAGTAATATGCAAATGGTTGTTACGTAGTGATGGTATCACTAGGAGGGTGAGGTAGTGAGCTTCGAGCTGTAGAGAGCTACAGGAGGGCAGGACATTGAGCTATGTCCAGGGGAGAGCTACAGCGGCCGTGGATGGGGCAGCTGCCAGCTGAGGCAAGCAGCATCGAGCTACTCGTGCACGGATTCGTGTGCAGGGCCACTAGTACAGTGGTTGGCAAACTGTGGCTCGTGAGACACATGCGCTCTTTGGCCCCTTGAGTGTGGCTCTTCTATAAAATACCATGGCCTGGGCGAGACTATTTTGAAGAAGTGGCATTAGAAGAAGTTTAAGTTTAAAAAATTTGGCTCTCAAAAGAAATTTCAAACGTCGTACTGTTGATATTTGGCTCTGTTGACTAATGAGTTTGCTGACCACTGCACTAGTATATAAGATAATATACTGTATCAGTCCTCATTGCCTGGTATAGGATAGATTTAGAACATATGTAGAACATAGGGAAAATATATTTAAGTGCTTCTTTTTTTAAAGGATTATTTTATTTTGGGTGAACATTATGTAATTTCTTGCCTGAATTGCCATGCCTGTTTTCTCTTGCCTTGGAGCCTTTATTTATACTGTTTTTACTATCTGGAACATTCTTTCACTAAGTTAACTTCTCATTTTTCAGGTCTATCCTTAGATATCACTATTTCAGAGAGGCCTTCGCTGACCCTTTCTAATTAGGTTAAGTGCTGCATATGTGTTTCCATAGTCCCCTTCACTTATCATTTAACTTTTTATTTAAAACAGTTATTGAGAACCTTCTATGATCCAGGTCCTGTTCTGGGAGTGGGAATCCAGCAGTGAATAAACAAATCATTACTCTTACAGAGCTTACATTCTGCTGGACAGGTAGACCATAAGAGAAGAGTAGAACATACCAGATAGGAATGAGGTATTTTTTTTTTGAGAGAGAGAGAAAAAAGGAAAAGGAGAAAGAAACATCCATGTGAAAGCGAAATGATTGGCTGCCTCCTGCTTGCCCTTTACCAGGGATCAAGCCTGAAACCCATGCATGTGCCCTGACTGGAAATTAAACCAGCAACCTTTTGGTGCACGGGAGGACCCTCAGGCAACTGAGCCACAACAGCCAGGGCTTACGAAGCAGAAAAAAGCTTAGTAAATGAACAAATGTGATTGATAGTGGGGAGGTGCTAATTTATGATGATGCCTAGGGAAGCCCTAACCAATTTGGCTCAGAGGATAGGGCGCTGGCCTGTGGACCAAAGGGTCCCAGGTTTGATTCAGGTTAAGAGCACGTACCTTGGTTTCAGGCTTTTCCCCGGCATGAGTCCTGGTAAGGGCTTGTGCAGGAGGCAACCAGTCCATGTGTTTCTCTCACATTGATGTTTCCCTCTGTCTTTCCTTCTCTCTTCCACTCTAAAAGTCAATGGAAAAATATCATTAGGTAGGATTAACAACAGTAATAACAACAAAAAGGAATGATGCCCAGGGAAGGCCTTACTGAGAGGGAGGCACAAGGGCAGATATTTGAAGATAAAGGAGAGTGAGGTGAATTGGGGAAGAAATAAGACCCCAAGGATTTTGATTTGGACAAATAAAAAGATTTACTGGGGTAAAGAAGCAAGAAGAAAAGGTTTGGGATTGAGGGTGCAATAGCTTAATATTAGATATGTTAAGTTTGAGAGGCCTACTAGAAATGTGAGTGGGTTTGTTGAGTAGTCAGTTGTATACAGGTTGTCCCCCACTTACTATGGTTTGGCTTATGATTTTTCTGCTTTACATTGGTATGAAAGCAGTATGCATTCAGTAATTTTAAATATTGATCTTTTCCTGAGCTAGTAATATGTGATTAGACATTCTTATGATGCTGGACACTGGCAGCAAGGCAATCACAGGGTAAACAACTGATACTCTATACTGTGTTGCCACCATTTTTTAGATAGTGTGTATTGTGTTTTCTCACCTGGTCATATCTACAAAATATCTCTCTGTGTCTCTCGTTTCTGGTGAGAAGAAGAGGAATGTAAGGTAGCCTGGACTAAATTATGATGTGCAGTAGCTTAGGTATATTAAAGGCATATTTGATTTAAGATATTTTCTTTTTTAAAAAAATATATTTTATTGATTTTTCAAAGAGAGGAAGAGAGAGGGATAGAAAGTCAGAAACATCGATGAGAGAGAAACATCAATCAGCTGCCTCTTGCACACCCCCTACTGGGGATGTGCCTGCAGCCACGATACATGCCTTTGACTGGAATCGAACATGGGACCTTTCAGTCTGCAGGCCGACGCTCTATCCACTGAGCCAAACCGGCTTCGGCTGATTGAAGATATTTTCAACTTAGGAAGGTAACCCCATTGTAAGTCAGGGAGCATCTGTATATGTCTAGAATTTAGGCTAACATTAAACTGAGAATCGTGTTGAAGAATTATTGAGTATTTTAAGAGAGAGTAGTAGAATAGTCATTGAGGAGAGTGGGAAGGTATATTGACAGTGAAAATGGAGTGATGTTGTTACTCAGTTATGGTTAATAATTATGAATTCAGGTTGAGTTGGAATTGGCATAGGTGTATGTTTTCTTCTGTAGTGGGTTTTATCAGACAATTATAGAGGTAGAGAGGGATAAAGGGAGTAATAGAACCATGGGCCATTTAATCTTAAAATGGATAAGGTAAGTGACAGTAAAAAGATGATAGGGTAAAAGGATACAAGGTCCTCTTGAGCTCAAAGAATTGATGAGAGTAGGGTATTAGAAGTATTCAGTGGAAATTATTTTCCGTTGACATCACTTTACCTTGTCTTCAGATTTACCCCCCAAAAAATGTTTAGAGAGGCCAGTAAGAAACCAAGGTAGTTTAAGTATAAACTTTATTCCTGTTTACAGGCCTGCCAATGGAGAAACTTAACATGAGCCACTATTCTGTCAACATGTAATCATGTAACAGAAATAATCATTGGGTGCTCTCTGGGTTCTAGGCCCTGCTTAAACTTCCTGTCTGATTCACCATCCTTACTACTGTTAGAAGCTCTGATCTTTGTTTTTGTAGTCTTTCTTATACTATTGTGTTTGTTTTGTTTTTAACCTGTTTTTTGTTATTACTAGTTGATGAAGGTCTTTGTCTTGATAGGCATGTGGAAATTAGTCATTGTAGTTTTTCACCATCTTTGAGTCTTGCACCTAGAAGTTAGTTGTGTTATCAGCTTCTAAAACTGGTTATTTATTTATTTATTTATTATTTAAAAAATATATATTTTATTGATTTTTTACAGAGCGGAAGGGAGAGGGATAGAAAGTCAGAAACATCGATGAGAGAGAAACATCGATCAGCTGCCTCTTGCACGCCCCCTACTAGGGATGTGCCCGCAGCCAAGGTACATGCCTGTGACCGGAATCGAACCCGGGACCCTTCAGTCCGCAGTCTGACGCTCTATCCACTGAGCCAAACCGGTCTCGGCAAAAACTGGTTATTTATTAAAAATCTAGAGGCCCAGTGTGCACGAAATTGTGCACGAGTAGCTTGCTTCCACTTGCCTCAGCTGGCCACCATGCGCATCGCCCCGCGCAGCTTGCTGCCCTGCCCTCTGCCGCTCGTAACTCTCAGCTGCTAGTAGCTCTTTGCACCGCCCTCCACCGCTTATAGCTCTCTGCTGCTAGTAGCTTGTGCCACTGCTTGTTTGGTTATGATGGGGTTACGGTGTCATGACCACAGGCCTTTTATTAATATAGAAAAAAGAGTTACCTATATATCTACATATACAGTAATCTCTAGACTACATGCTTATTTAGGGGCAGAGGCAGAGTTTTATTCATAGTTTTACCTCCAGCTTCTTCCACAATGTGTAACAATATAATAGGTTGGGATATTTGTTGGCTAAATGAATGATATGTTACAGTAACTTCACTTATCTAGAGTTTACCTTTTATATCACGTGCATCTTTGAATCAACATCTGAGGACTAGAAATTTTCCCAAGAAAAATGAAAGTACATGTTCACATGAAGGCAAGTTTATATTTATAGCAGCTTTCATTATGTATGATAGTTTAAAACTGGAAGCAATTCAAATGCCCAACAACTGATGAATAAATAAACAAAATATGATATGCATGTAACAAAATGCTATTTAACAGTTCACAGGAACAAAGTACTGATACATGTTAGAACATTGATGAGTTTCAAAAACATTAGGATAATTGAAGGAAGCTAGGTTCAAAAAAACTATCCATTATATGATTCCATATTATTTTATTTATTCAAAAAGATTTTTTAATAGATTTTTTTTTTTTTAGAGAGAAAGGAAGGGAGAGAGAGAGAAACATCAATGTAAGAGAGAAATATCAATTGGCTGCCTTCTGTATGCTCTCTAACAGGAATGGAGCCTGTAACTTGGGCATGTGCCCTGCCCGGGAATCAAACCAGCAACCTTTTGGTACATGGGGCTACACCCAACCAACTGAGCCACACCTGCTGGGGCATATTATTTCATTTTACAGGCCACTAGAGGCCCAGTGCATGAAATTCGAACATGAACCTGGCCTGCACCCTCTGGCAGTCTGGGAACCCTGGGGGGATGTCTGACTAATGGGGAGCGTACTTAAACCCTTAGGGTGGACATCCTTAGTGCTGCTGCAGAGGCGGGAGAGGCTCCCGCCACTGCTGCTGTGCTTGCCAGCTATGAGCCCAGCTCAGGGCTTCTGGCTGAATGGTGCTTCCCCTGTGGCAGCGCACTGACCACTAGGGGCAGCTCCTGCATTGAGTGTGGTCAGTGTGCATCATAGCAACCAGTCATCCCGCCGTTCAGTTGATTTGCCTATTAGCCTTTTATTATATAGGACATGTTTAGAAACAGCAAACTTACTGAGAGACAAAAAGCAGATCAGTAGTAGCTTGTGACTGGGGCTAAGGGTAGGATTAATTATACATAGGAACTTTTTGGGATAATGGAAATGTTTTAAAACTGGATAGGGTTGGTGGTTATATAAAATTACAAAAATTGTTTAATTGTTCATTTATGGTGGATGAATTTTATGGTATGCAAACTATACATCCGTAAAGTTGTAAAAACAAGTTATTTTTACAACCAGAAATGGCATTTAGAAAAAAACATTTTATTTAGAAATAAGGTTTTTGGTTCTCACTGTGCTCAAGCTTATTGAGTTTACCTAGTTCTTAGGTGTGATTTTTAAGTGTGTAGTTAAAATGGTAGACTTTATGTTAAAATAAAAATGTACCTTGAAAATTAGTTATGAGGATTAAATTTAGTAGCAACAAATCTTAAACAGTCAGCAGTGCTTATTTGCAGACTAATGTTAGGACAACTTTTCCTAAAATGTATTATCCTTTGCGCAGAAAAATACATTTCTGAAGTATTGACTGCCAGTGGAATCATTTGTACAGATAAAAGAAGAGTTCTGTGGACCTTTTTTTAAAAAATATATTTTATTGATTTTTTACAGAGTAGAAGGGAGAGGGATAGAAAGTCAGAAACATCGATGAGAGAGAGACATCGATCAGCTGCCTCTTGCACGCCCCCTACTGGGGATGTGCCCGCAGCCAATGTACATGCCCTTGCCGAAATCGAACCCGGGACCCTTCAGTCCGCAGTCCGACGCTCTATCCACTGAGCCAAACCGGTCTCGGCTCTATGGATCTTTTAAAAAAAGGACTAATCTTTGTGTTAATTTGGATTTTTAGCTAATCCTTGGAAATTTGCTTATATTGATATTAGAGGCACAGTGCATAGATTCGTGCACAGGTGATGGGGGAAGGGTCCCTCAGCCTGCCAATTCGGAACCCCTTGGGGGATGTAGTAGTGCACTAAATGGCAGGCGGCCAAGAAGGAGCTGGGGATAGGTGCCATACCTGCCACCACTGCTCATTAGCGCTGCTACAGAGTTGGGGGAGGCTCCCACCATTTCAGCTGCACTTGCCAGCTGTGAGCCTGGCTTCTGGCTGAGCAGTGCTACCCCTGTGGGAGCGCACTGACCGCCAGGAGGCAGCTCCTGCATTGAGCATCTGCCCCTTGGTGGTCAGTGCACGTCATAGCGACTAGTTGACCGGTTGTTTGGTTGTAATAATTGATTAGGCTTTTATATATATAGATGAATATGTCATTCTTTGTAGATGTTTTTCATTTCTTTCTTTCATGCTTTTCTATCATGGAAGAACAAAATAAAATATTTTGTCCAACTTTGGGGATTTTTTTAAGGGATTAAATTATTACTTTGTGTTAGGATACATAAATTTATTTGAGACATTTGATACCATTTATTTATAATCAGCAGTGCAGATAAGAAATTGACTCCTGAGTTTTATGTTGAGAAATTGATCATTTATGGTTTTATTCATTTATAATGCATCACTGTGTGCCAGTATTCTAGATGCTGGAAATATAGCAGGAAGTAATAGAAACCTCCTTGCACACATGGAATTTAAATTCAAGTTGGAATGTTGGACAACAAAAGGCTAAAATGAATAAATATTTTTATTTGGAGAGAAGTGAATGGAAGAAAGAGAAAGCAGGATAAGGAGTTAGAGAGTAATGACTGTGGAAATTATTTTAGACTAGAGGCCCGGTGCACGAAATTCATGCATAAGGGATATCTCTTAGCCCAGCCTGCACCCTCTCCAATCTGGGACCCCTTGAGGGATGTCTGATTGTCTGTTTAGGCCCGATCCTAGCAGGATCGGGCCTAAACGGGCAATCGGACATCCTTCTCACAATCCAGGACTGCTGGCTCCAAACTGCTCACCTGCCTACCTCCCTGATTGTCCCTAACTGCTTCTGCATGCCAGCCTGATCACACGCAAACCACTACCCTGTCAGCCTAATTGATGTCTAACTGCTCTCCTGCCAGCCTGTTTGCCCCCAACTTCCCTCCTCTGCTAGCCTGGCCACCCCTAACTGCCCTCCCCTGCAGGCTTGATCGCCCCCAACTGCCCTCCCTTGCAGGCCTGCTCCCTTCCAACTGCCCTTCCCTGCTGGCTTGATGGTCCACAACTGCCCTCTCTTGCAGGCCTGGAACCTCCCAACTGCCCTCCCCTGATGGACATCTTGTGGTGGCCATCTTGTGTCCACATGGGGGCAGGATTTTGACCACATGGGGACAGCCCTCTTGTGTGTTGGAGTGATGGTCAAATTGCAAATTACTCTTCTATTAGGATAGAGGCCTGGTGCATGGGTGGGGACCAGCTGGTTTGCCCTGAAGGATGTCCTGGATCAGGGTGGAGGTTCCCTTGGGGTGAGGGGCGGCCTGGGCGAGGGACCTGTGGAGGTTTGCAGGCTGGCCATGCCCCCCAGCAACCCAAGCGGAGGCCCTGGGATCTGGGGTTAATTTATGTCTACAATTGAAACTTTGTAGCCAGGAGCGGAGCCAAGCCTTCTGCTCTTTCCATGGCGGCAGCCATTTCTGTTTGATACTTTGTATCCTAGAGTGGAGGCCTAGGCAGGCTGAAAGCTTGGCTTTTTCCGTTGCCAGGGAAACCCAAGCCTCTGTTCTCTCCAGCTCAATGGCTGCCGCCATTTCTGTATCTTTTATAACTGAAATGTAACATTGAGTGAAGGCCTACGCCCACAACCCACAACGGCAGGCGGAAAGCTTGGCTTCCTCTGTTGCCGGGGAAACAGTGGCGGCAGCCATCTTGGTTGGGGTTTATTTGCATAATCTGCTCCTGATTGGCTTGTGGGTGTGGTGAAGGTATGGTCAGTTTTGCATATTACTCTTTTATTAGATAGGATAAGAGTACTCCTAGATAAGAGTGCTTAACAATGGCTGCTCTGAAGAGAAGTGAAGTGAAGGAGCATGCTTTGTGAAGTAGAGAAGAGCATCCCAGCCGTGAGAAAGAGCAAGTGCAAAGGCTTTGGGGTGGGTCCAAGCGTGGTGAATTTGATGAAAACTGAAGGAAGACCAGTATCGAGTGAGGCTGTAGAATCATGAAAGGAGATTAGGTCTTAGAGAAAGGCAGGGGTTCTCTTTAGATTTTTTTACTAGTAAGGACTTTGTGTTTTATTGTGAGTATGATGGAAAACCATTGGATAAAAAAAAAAAACACACCAAAAACAATCCACAGTACTTTTATTTTGAAATAATATTTGACCAATAAAATTTGCAAAAATAGTAAAGAGTTGCCATATCATCTCAACTCATTGTTAACGTCTTACATAACTGTCACTGGAATCTTTTTTTGTGGGTAGTAAATTGCTTTAAAATGCCCAGTGTCCTACTGCCATGTGGAGTAGACTGAAGAGGCAAGAGCAGAAGTACAGAGACCAGTTAGGAGTATGGCCACCCTCTGTGGGAGGTGACTGGGCTGATCAAGGGAAGGCGCCAGATGAGAGTTGATGGCTAGGGTGGACAGTTCTTAAAAGAGGATTTTTATTTTAAGAAGTCTGGTTTAGAATATCATACTAAGAAAATTGAACAAACATTTCCCTGAAACCAAGCTCTGTACTTGAATGTTTTTCAAAAGGAGCAAACAACTAGAATAATTTAGATCAAGAAAGTAATTTATTATGCATAAGCAGTTTGGATAATGAAAGAAAGTAATGAAAATGGATGAATAAAGAGCTACAGCAACACTTTTTTGTGTTGAAAATCAGTTGGTTGGCTCAGTTAGGCATTAATTCCTCCAAATTGTAATTTGCCAGTACTTTATCTTTAAAAAAATGAAAACTAGTAAACACTAAATTTCAGTAAAAAATTTAGATACTTATTTTGGTGTGGAAAATATTTTTTAATTGTGCAAAAATAAATTACGAAGATTTTTTCATGTAGCGATATGATCTTAATTTGCAGTCTTCATGGCTGTTTATCCTGTGTAAGTTTTTATACATTTTATTTGACTGTTAGTAATATTGATCCATACTTAGGAATTTTAAGGAAAGCATTGTACACATATATGTTGCTAATATACTTTATGTATTCATGATATGCTTTTATTTATTTATTTTTAAAAATATATTTTATTGATTTTTTTTTTACAGAGGAGGGAGAGGGATAGAGAGTTAGAAACATTCATGAGGGAGAATCATCCATCAGCTGCCTCCTGCACACTCCCTACTGGGGATGTGCTTGCAGTCAAGGTACATGCCCCTTGTCTGGAATTGAACCTGGGATCCTTGAGTCCTCAGGCCAATACTCTATCCACTGAGCCAAACCAGTTAGGGCTCATGATATGCTTTTTAAAGTGAGTGGAATAAATTCCTCTAAAAATTGTGCTTTTCTAATATTCTGTTCTGTAACATCAAACAACTTATTACTGATCTCCATTCTTCAACCATTTTCTGCTTGTTTTTTCTTTATCTTTACTGGAGGATATTTTCCCCATTTATTTATTTATCCCCCCCCCCCCCCCCAAAAAAAAAGAGAGTAGAGGAGAGAAGCATCGATGTGAGAGAGAGACTAATTGGTTGCCTCCTGTTCGCAATCTGACTAGGGCCAGGAATGGAGCCTGCAACTGAGGTATGTGCCCTTGACCAAGAATTGAACTTGAGACCCTTTGGTCTGAGAGACGATGCTCTAATCACTGAGCCAAACTGGCCATGACTCCTGCTTTTTATCCTATAATAGAGGCATGGTGCATGAAAATTCATGCACTGGAGGGGGATTCCTTCAGCCTGGCCTGCTGCCTCTGACAGTCCAGGAAATCTCAGGGGCGGGAGGTGACCTAGCTACCTAGGGAAGGCGACAGCCCATCACTCCTCTGCTGCTGCCTCTGCCGGCAGCGCAAGCCTTGGCCAGCCCTGGTTTACCTGAGCCTTGGGTGGCCCTGGGCATCTGGGCAGCTGCCATCCGAGGCTTGCTTGTGCCACAGGCTGGCCCTGTGGGGCGGAGGGGACTGGGTGCTGCCATCTTGTGGCTGTGCGCGCTGCCATCTTTGAGGGTATGGCAATCAAGTAGCATATTCCCTCTTTTTTACATAGGGTAATAAAAGCCTAATATGCTAAATGTCCAGTCGACCAGTTGGCTGTTCAACCAATCCTCCTTCCTTCCTATCTAATAAAGAGGGAATATGCTAATTGACCATTACACCTTCACAAAGATGGCAGCACCCATAGCCACAAGATAGTGGTGCCCAATCCCCTCAGCCCCGCTGGGGCAGCAGGTGCACAGCATGGCCAGGCCCACCACCAGGTGGTACAGCTGCTCCTCATGCCTGCCTCCAGAGTACCCCAGTCTCCTCAGTCCCCCAGCCGCCCAGGGCTGGCCCAAAGTGCAGGAAAGCCTAGGATGGCTGCTGCCCAGCTGCCCAGGGCCTCCTGAGGCTCAGGTAACCAGGGCCAGCCAAGGTTTTCCCTGCCGGCAGTGGCAGCTGCAGAGGTGTGATGGGGGTATCGCCTTTTCCTGATGACTGCATCACCTCCCGCCTCTGAGGGCTCCTGGTCTGTGAGAGGGGCAGGCCAGGCTGAGGGACCCCTCGCCCCCAGTGCATGAATTTTCATGCACCGGGCCTCTAGTTTACTATAAAACAATGAGATGATGAATTAAGAAAACCTTGTTCTGGACGTTAAGCCTAAAGTTAAAATTAAAATCTTTTTTGTAGTTTTTATTCTCCTTCACTTTTAAGAACTAAAATGTAGCTTTTTATTTTTTGCAATTGAAGCAGTTAGAGATATATTTTTTCTTTGTTGTTATAGTTCTTTCATTGAAAGCTTTATAAAATTTATTTTCATTATGTAGGGAAGATACTTGTAACTGTTTCATAGAGATGTTGAGAAGATTATGTGAGATACTTCCAGAATATTTGGAACAATTCCTGGCAAAGAGTGTATACTTAACTAATGTCAGCTCTTATTAGAAACTAGTGACGGTGGGGGGTTCCCTCAGCCCAGCCTGCCCCCTCTCACAGCCTGGGAGCCCTCAGGAGATGTCCTGCCGTTGGCTGAGGCCCGCTCCCCATTAGTCTGGCCACCCTCTGTGTGAGGTGACTGGGCTGATCAAGGGAAGGCGCCAGTCCCATTACCCTGCTGCTGCCTCTGCCAGCCACTGCAGCCACCAAGGTGTTTTCATCAACATGGACTCTAGTCCCTTCACTGTGAAAAAATGACAACTTTCTTTAGGCATTTTCAAGATGTCTCATTTATAAGATATGACATTTCTTTTTTTTATCCTCACCTGAAGGTATATTTCCATTGATTTTTAGAGAGAGTGGAAGAGAGAGGGAGAGACTTAGAGAAACATCAGTGTGAGAGGGACACTTTGGTTGCTTCCTGCATGAGCCCTGACCTGGGCCCTGCCCAGGGAGGAGCCTGTAACCTAGGTACATGCCCTTGATCAGAATCGAACCCCCAGACCCTGTGGTCAGCAGGCCGAGGCTCGATCTACTGAGCCAAAGCAGCTAGGGCAGGACATGACATTTCTTAGCCCCTCCAGCAGCGGACCTTTGTTTTTTCCTCCAGGAGTGTGGTGGAAATACCTAGATCACTTTGTTGGATTCTTATAACCCAATTACCAAGAACACCGCACGTGGCGGCATACAGGAGCTTAGCCAATGAGGGGTCAGAAAAGGTGTTTACGCTGGAACTGGTTTGGCTCAGTGGATAGACTATGGGCCTGCAGACTAAAGGTTCCCAGGTTGGATTCCTGTTAAGAGCATATACCTTGGTTGGAGGCACATCCCCTGTAGGGAGTGTACTGTACAGGAGGCAGCTGATCCATGTTTCTCTCTCTCCGATGTTTCCAACTGTCTATCCCTCTCCCCTCTTCTCTAAAAAAATCAATCAATCAATATATTTTTAAAAATGGTCTTTCCTCTGCAGCTAATGCGGCCCCTGCATTGTATCCACTGGGCTGGTGGGGGGGTGTCCTTGCCACCCGGTGGTGGCCACCTGGGTCTCCACACACCCCAAAGGCTGGCAGGCAAGAACCTTCCCCCCCCCCATTGTGGGTGCTGGCCTGGGGGCATGGACCCTAACTGCCGCCACTTGGCGTCAGAGCACACGCAAGCGGCTGGGGGTTGGGCGGGAACATCCCTGTCTCTGAAGGCCAGCAGTCAGCCCTGTCGTGAGCGCCGGGCTAGGGGGCATACAGGGACACCTGCGCAGCACACGGCAGCAGCCACCAGGGTCTCCATATGTCCTAGAGGCCAGCAGCCAACCCTGTTGTGGGCGCTGGGCTGGGGGCATGGACCCGAACTGCTGCTTGGCGTGAGAGCATGTGAACATCCCCACCCACAGCCACTTGGCTGTTGCACCCATAGTCCCTAAGTGGCTTGGGGGTTTTGGGACACCTGCCACTCAGGGCCTAAGTGCAGGCCTACAGGTTAGGAGTGGCCTTGGTCCCAAGTAGGTACCTGGGACCAAGCCAGCTCAGCGCCTGTGTGTGGAAATTAACTGCCATCTTTGTTGGATTTATTTGCATTTCATTCCTGATTGGCTTTGTGGGCGTGCCTTTTGGGCATGCCTTGATCGGGGGTACAGTCAATTTTCATATTACTCTTATTAGAAAGGATACTGTGAGTAGTATTGGGATTATTTAAAATAACTTTATTTTTGCCTGACTGGTGTGGCTCAGTGGTTGAGCTTCTTGACCTATGAATCAGGAGGTTACAGTTTGGTTTACAGTCAGGGCACATGCCCAATTTGTGGGCTTAATTCCCATTGGGGGGCCTGCAAAAGGCAGCCAATCAGTGATTCTCATCTTTGGTATTTCTATCTTTTTCTCCCTTCCTCTCTGAAATTAAATAAAAATATTAAAAATTAAAATAAAGTAACTTTATTTTTGCTTATTTTTAAGTGATTTGTGTGCCCTATTTGATATTTACCTAATATTTATAGAGCAGTTTCTGGGTGCCAGGCATTGGTAGATGTCCTCATGTACATTATCGCTAACTGTACACATCATTTTCCTTTATGATGATGAGGGTATTAGCTTCTGAATGGTTAAGTCATTTAGCTACAGTGGCATAATAGGAGGTAGGCTTTCTAGCATCACCACCAAAACATGCCATCTGACAGTGACATGTAAAAGTCTTCTAAAATTGTTATAATCACTCATCTAATTGATGTTTATTTGCAGAGCTGTAAGATAGGGGTTATGGAGGTTAAAAATCAAATTTGGTACACTGTCTTACATGTTGGAGATAGCTGGAATATAAGGCAGAAAGTGATACTATTAGAAATTATACACATTAGGAGGAGGGAGAAGTTATTTAAATTTAGGGAAGATGTTCAATAAGGGTTGTTTTCTTGAAAATGAGGTTAATATTTTAAGTGGTTTAGGAGTAGTGGAATTTTTATATATATACTGCTGTAAGTGGTGGAATTAGGATAACTCAATAGAGGAGACAGTAAAGAAGACATGAGATGCATATAGAAAAATAGTGAATAGTTTTGGATACAATGTACAGCATGTGAGTGGGTATAGGAGAAATTTAAATCGGAAAGGTAAATTAGGGCCAAAATATGTAGGGCCTTGAAAACTTGACTATTTTGAATTCAGACATGTATTAGTTCAGTAAATTATTTAGTCACTATAGAGGCCAGTTACATATGATTTTGGGAGAAATAAAGTTGAATGAGAAATTTAGATCATAATGATGTTTGATTAATAAGGTGGGTGCTGGGCATGTAGAATGTGGGAAGAATACTTTTTTTTTTTAAGGAATGAGATGAAATTTCCAATCCTGGCCCTGTAATTAAATAGTTATAAAACATTGGGAAGGTTCTTTCAAGTTTTGGGGGCAGTAAGTTCTGAGTATGTAAAATGAAGGATTATATAAAAGATCATTAAGGCCCATAATTAAGTATATGGGAACTCTCATTTTTTTTGTCCAAACTGGAATTGAAATGGAAAGGAAGAACTATTAATAATTAAGCTCAGTAGCAACTAAATTATACTCTTGCTTCTTATCCTGTTATTATGAGTCTGCTTTCATCTGTTATATTTTTAAAACTCAAGTTTAAAATTCTGAAAAGGAGGGAAAAGGACTATGACTATAAATGTTTAGTCTTGTTGAACAAGGTAAAGGTAGTGTTATCTAATGAAATAGAATCACTTTAAAGTATTTTTGATGTTGTGAATGGTAATGATTAAAAATTATATATAACTGATACCAGTTTGGCCCAGTGGATAGAGCGTTGGCCTGTGGACTGAAGGGTCCTGGGTTCGATTCTGGTCAGGGGCATGTACCTAGGTTGCAGGCGCATCCCCAGTGGGAGGTGTGCAGGAAGCAGCTGATTGATGTTTCTCCCTCATCGATGTTTCTAACTTTCCCTCTCGCTTCCTCTCTGTAAAAAATCAATAAAATATATTTAAAAAATGATATATAAACATAGAATTATTTTGAAAAAGATATATTCAAAATAAACTATTTTCATAGGTAAAGCTAAAAATAGGTACTTATCACTGTAAGTATACTAGAAGCCCAGTGCACAGATTTATGCATATTGAAAGGAAATTAATTAGAAGAAATATTTTAGAGGCTGGGGAGGGACCACAGAAGGTTGGCTCCAGGGTGTGTCTGGCCCATCTCCTCCAGTCCCGATTGGGGCCTATCAGAGTTGGGGAGGGACTGTGGGAAGTCTCCAGGGCATGTCTGGCTGTCTCACCCGATTGGGCAGATTCCAGCAGCAAGCTAACCTACTGGTCTGAGCGTCTGCCCCCTGGTGGTCAGTGCGTGTCATAGTGCCTGGTCAAATGATCAGACACTTTGCATATTAGACTTTTATTATATAGGATACCTTCCTTTGACATTTGGGGGATGAAATGAGATACTTTATTTAGGCATGTTTTCCAGATAAAACTACTTCTTTAAATTGCTTTTAGGGATTGCAGTATTTAGGGTAGTTTATTTTGTAATAATTGGGTTTACCAGACTGCTGTGCTTGGTGTTTTAAATAGTCTTACAGTTTTTTGAATCTTTTCTTGATGTTATGCTCACTATTTTGAATATTCTTGCTTATATAATGGTTTAATGCAATTATATATAGAAAGACCTCTTTTCCCAACTCCCCTGTGTAAATAAGTATAACAAAGAACTGTAAGAGGACCTCAACATTGTAAGGGCTTTTGTAGCAAATTTGATATTGAATTACTTTCCCATGTTTTCTTGTTTAATTAGTGATTCTCAGACATTTAATGTGCATTTGTATCACCTGGACTTCTTGTTAAAAGGCAGAATCTGATTTAGTAGATCTGAGGTTGGCCAGAAATTCTGCTTTTCTAACAAGTGCCTAAATGATGTGGAAGTTGTTCTGTAGACTACGCTCCAAATCAATGTTCTAAGTGTTTTACTGGAATTCTGGCAGTCTTATGATATAGGACATTAAATATAGCTGGGTCCCCCCCCCCAAAAAATTATATCAATAGTTGTTTTAAAAAGAAAACTTGGGACTTGTAAATTTAATAATACAGTTGATTGAAATAGTAATTGTCTTTTGTATTCACATTTCTCTCTTTCATATGTTTACCAGTGTCTTAACTCTGGTTTTGCTTCTTTCTCATTTATTTTTTGTTGTGGTGTTTTGCTTTTGTTTAATGTATTATTGTGTTTTGTGGATCTGGTCAGGGAACCTTTACTGTATTTTATGTTTGTATCTACATTTTATTTTGCATGCGTAACGTGGCTTTGCCTGGATGTTCTTTTTGGTAAGTTACAAATTTATAATGTTTTTTGTAGTGTAAGTTACAATGTTTTTCACCCTCTTTTCTTCTACTTCTAGTAATGTGATCATGCTCATGAGTTGTTTTTAATTTTTTTAAAAAGTTTATTTGAAAATTATTTTTCCTAATGTTTTTCCATTTTTCTTAGTGGCTCAGTTTGGACTAACCCGCTGTGGTTTGTTGTATAGCCTCACACTCAGTTGCTGTCTCAAGTATTTCGGCTTTTTAAAAAACGTTAATCATCTAGAAATGCTGTTCCAAAAGCTTGCGTTTTCATATAGCAATCATAAAAAGAAGGTAGTTTGTAGTAAAATTAAATGTTTTTGTTCTCAGTAAACAGTACATTTTGATTTTGTGTTACAGCAACAGCTTGCACAGCTCCAGAAAGAAAAATCAGAGATTCTGAAAAATCTGGCATTATATTACTTCACATTTGTAGATGTCATGGAATTTAAGGTATGTATTTTAGTACATAAAATTTAACATTTCTGAGGTTGATTTGATATTTGTTAACTTGGCAATTGCTTTGTCATTTGTAGATAGTAAAATTAGAATTCTTTTAGAACTAAATTCTAAAATACATTTTGTTTGTGTTTTCTGAAGTTGATATTATTTATATAAGTAAATATTAAAATGACCTTTCATTTTCAGGACCATGTTTGTGAATTGCTCAATACTATGGATGTTTGCCAGGTCTTCTTCGATATAGTAAGTATTATTTTCAGAAAAATCTCCAATTCTATTTCTAGTAGAACTAATGGGACCGAATGCTTTTCTTTAGAGAACATCTATGATGTGTATATTAAGTTTTAGCACTGTTAATTTGGATTGTTTTATACTGTTTTTCAAGGTAAGGAGTAAAATGCATTCTCTTTTTACCTCGTTTATTTGATTGTCACTGAATATAAGTCTTGTGCAGATTGGAAAGTAGTTGTTAATTTTAGTAATTTATTTTGAAAAATCCAATTAAGCAAAGTTAAGTGGATAATATTTTTCTCTGTAAAAGGCATACTTGATAGAATTTTTCTCAGTGAAATGGTTTATAAATACAGGAAGTCAAAGTGAAAAATGTCTCCATTGATTTAGTGGTGAATTTTATCATTTACTTAATACTCCTTTTTCTTGCTTAGAGAGACTAGCTCCAGCGTTTCATTTTATTTTGGTTTTTGTTATTCTTTAAAACTCTTATTAGTTTGAATAGGGTGTTAATGAACTCTTTTTTCATCCATAAAATTGTGTCACTAATACAAAACTCTATTTGTAACTCCCAAATTTTACGTGTCTTTGGTAAAATGAATTAGAATTTCAGAAATGTGAATAAAATAAATAACTACAGAAAATTATTAGCTTTCAGTAGCTGCCATGAAGATTGTTGTGTGTGTATGTGTGTTTAAAAGTTTGTAAAATAGGAAGGAGTTAAACTTGATGGTTTTTTCCCCTAGACTGTAAACTTTGATTTAACGAAGAACTATTTAGATTTGATCATAACCTATACAACACTAATGATACTGCTCTCTCGAATTGAAGAAAGGAAGGCAATCATTGGATTGTACAACTATGCTCATGAAATGACCCATGGAGCAAGGTAGACCTGCATCATAAAAATATTTGTGAAATTTTTAATTTGGTGGCTTACAGCTCAGTGAAATTTGATGTGTCTATTTTAAGTGACCGAGAATATCCACGCCTTGGTCAGATGATTGTGGATTATGAAAATCCTTTAAAGAAGATGATGGAAGAATTTGTACCCCACAGTAAGGTAAGAGGTGGTTTTTAAAAGGCCTTTGATTGGCATGTAGGTTAAATGTGGATAGTTAGATAAAGTGATGAACTTTTAGGAAAACACTATAATTAGATATGAATAATAGCTATGCATATTTTATCTAATTGATAAACTCAGGAAAACTTATAATAAGATATAAATAATAGCTATGCATGATTTATCTAAATGTGAACCAGAGAACTAGTTAGATTTTGAATAGTATATAGAAACTCAGGAATATATTGATCCAGTATGTTTTTAGACTAAATATAGGGTATAGAGATAGTGAAGTGTAGTATTTGAGAACGCCTCTTATAATACCAGATTGCCTGGACACTAATCCCAACTCTGCCAATTACTAACTGTGCAATATTGGGCAAGTTACTTAACCAACTTCACTATATTTGTCCGTTTTCTTATCAGAATGGAGTAATAATAGTACTTATGTCATATGATTATTATGAGGATTAAATTAGTTGCTTCATTAAAAGTATTTATATATATAGTACATGATAAATTTTAGCTATCCTATATAATAAAAGCCTAATATGCTTATCAACCAAATGGTGGAATCACAAGTCGCTATGACGTGCACTGACCACCAGGGGGCAGACGCTCAATGTAGGAGTTGCCCGCAGGCCCCAGGCCAGTCAAGGCGGGTGCCAGCGGGGGCTCCTTGATTGCCCTGCCAGTCGCCCTGCAGAGGGAGGCGACGGGTGGTGGCGGTGGCGGTGTGGGGGACGGGGCCGGCCTGGAGTAGGCGGTGGCAGGGGTTGGGGCTGGTGGTGAGTAGGCTAGGCCAGGCCAGCCAAGGCACATGCCAGCAGGGGCCCCTGATCGCCCCTCTGGTTGTCTGACAGATCGGCACTGATCGCCACCCAGGCCTAGGGACCCTACCCATGCAAGAATTTCATGCACCCAGCTTCTAATATTATTATAATATAGTCTCTTAGTGAGAAAAAATGTTACAGGAGTTTTATGGAAATAATTTGGAAAGCCTGTCTTTTGTACTATATTAAAAAAATAGTTCTTAATGAAATATTCTTGGTTCTAAGGAGTCTTACTATTTTTCTCCAGTAGTGCTAATTCAAAGAACCAGAGCACCTAAGCACATTAAGGAAATTTGTAGTTAGCTCATACATTCTTATTATAGACTAAAGACCCAGTGCACGAAATTTGTGCACGAGGGGTGGGGGGATGTCCCTCAGCCCAGCCTGCACCCTCTCCAGTCTGGGACCCTCGAAGGATGTCGACTGCTGGCTTCAAACTGGTTGCCTGCCTGCCTTCCTGATTGCCCCTAATCCCTTCTGCCTGCCAGCCTGATCACCCCCTAACCATTCCCCTGCCAGCCTAATTGATGTGTAACTGCTCCCCTGCCAGCCTCTTTGCCCCCAACTTCTCTCCTCTGCCGGCCTGCTCACCCCTAACTGCCCCCCCCCTGAAGGCTTGATTGCCCCCAACTGCCCTCCCTTACAGGCCTGGTCCCTCCCAACTGCCATCCCTTGCAGGCCTGGAACCTCCCAATGGCCCTCCCCTGATGGACATCTTGTGGTGGCCATCTTTTGTTCACATGGAGGCAGGATCTTTGACCACATGAGGGCAGCCCTCTTGTGTGTTGGAGTGACGGTCAATCTGCAAATTACTTTTTTATTAGGTAGGATAGAGGCCTGGTGCATGGGTGGGATCCAGCAGGTTTGCCCTGAAGAGTGTCCTGGAACAGGGTGGGGGTTCCCTTGGGGTGTGGGGCGGCCTAGGTGAGGGGCCTATTGTGATTTGCAGGCTGGCCATGCCCCCCAGCAGAGGCTCTGAGATCTGGGATTAATTTATGTTCTACAGTTGAAACTTTATAACTTGGAGTGGAGCCACGCCTTCTGCTCGCTCCGTGGCGACAGCCATTTCTGTTGGGATGTTTACCTTCAGTAATTGAAGCTTTGTAGCCTAGAGTGGAGGCCTAGTTGTAATTAGGCTGTGTTGTTTTGGGATGGTACAATTAGAAATGCACAGCAGTGAGAACGATCAGTGTACAATCATGCACAGAAGTGTGACAGTAGGTTCTCTGCCCCTAAAATTTCCAAACATTCTGACCTTTAAAAAAGTAACATGATTTCATGAGCTAAGCTCTTAACCGGGAAGACAGAATTTATGTCACTTTCATGAAATAAAGAAAGCAAAATCTGGCCCTGGCCAGTGTGACTCAGTTGGTTGGAGTATCCTCCTGAATAACAAAAGGTTTTGGGTTCAATATCGTATCAATGTTTCTCTCTCTCTCTCTCTCTCTCCCTCCCCCTCCCCCCCGAATAAATAACCATTCCCTCAGGTGAGGCTAAAAAACAAACAAACCAAAAACCAACTAGAGGAAGGTTGCTGGGATCAACCTCAGAGTTAAAAACGCGTAGTTGTAATTAGGCTGTGTTGTTTTGGGATGGTACAATTAGAAATGCACAGCAGCTGTAACTGGAATTTAAATGGAGAAGGAAAAATAAATTTTATTCCTCAATATTTTTTTTCTATTTTAATTAGTCTCTTTCAGATGCACTAATTTCTCTTCAGATGGTGTATCCTCGAAGGAATCTTTCAGCCGACCAGTGGAGAAATGCCCAGTTACTGAGTCTCATCAGTGCACCCAGTACAATGCTCAATCCTGCACAGTCTGATACCGTATGATTCTGTTTTTCCCTTTTCAAATAAAAATAATAAAATTGATTTTTTAAAAATGAGTTAAGCTATTGGTGCTATTCCAATATTCTAATTGTATTAGCCTATAGTGAAGTTTATTGTAAATGCTCAGTAATTAAGTTGTACTATTTAGTACTTTTATTTCTAGATTCTGATGCCAAGTTAATACAATTAGTAGGATGAGTATTTTCTTTAAAAGTTAAAAAGTTTATTTAAGTCTTATTATGGTGGAAAATTTAGAAGATGCAGAAATTTATCAAGACAAAAACAAAAAATTTCCCAAATCTTACCAACTAGAGAAAATTGTTATATGGTGTTATATTTCTTTTTAATCTTTGTGTATATGAATATAGATGTTATGTATATGGAAAATCCACACACATAATTACTGATTTGAGTGATACAGTGAATACTTATTTACATAATTTTTTTAACTTGATTAAAATTTTATCTTTTGGAATACCACAAACTCTGAAATAGACTTGGGAAATCTGGAAGTTGTCATTTATTAGATTGAGTACGATTTAGCAACATTACTTTTTAAAAAATATATATTTATTGATTTTTTTTACAGAGAGGAAGGGAGAGGATAGAGAGCTAGAAACATCGATGAGAGAGAAACATCGATCAGCTGCCTCCTGCACACCCTCCACTGGGGATGTGCCCACAACCAAGGTACATGCCCTTGACCGGAATCGAACCCAGGACTCCTCACTCCGCAGGCCGACGCTCTATCCACTGAGCCAAACCGGTTTTGGCTAGCAACATTACTCTTTAAGGAGGAGGTGTTAAGTTATATAAATGTGAAAGGAGCACAGCTCTTACTGTCCTTTATGGACTGCAATTTTAAGTATAGGTTATAAAACTGTCACCCAACTTTTAAAATTTGTTGGGGTATTTGAGCCAAGAATTGAGTCGTGAGAATTCTGGGAAGTAAGAGGAGAGTGTTTCAATATGAGTTGTTTTGTTTTTAAGACTTTGTTTTAAACACAAATTTATATTTTCTCTTTTTAAGATGCCTTGTGAATATCTATCTTTGGATGCAATGGAAAAATGGATTATCTGTAAGTAAAATTGAATAGTTCAGTGATTATCCCTCAGGTTTTAAGTTTTAGAGAAAAATAATATGTAATACGTATTACTTCTATTGCAAGCACGTTGCTAAATCTATGTTCATTACATTATTCAGTTCTCATACTAATTCTGCTAGAGTAGATGGTATGTTTTATAGATAAGGAACCTAAAACTTCATCCACACAGCCAGTAACAGACAGTGGCCAAGAAAGAACCCAGGCTAACTCAAAGGCTCACAGTCTACATTATATTGCCTCTCATCTTAGCTTTTTGATTTTGTTTTTAAATGATTTTTAAAATATTTCATTTATCCAGTTAAAGTTTTTGGCATTCACTTCAGAACATACAATAAATGATTAATATATTTGGCAGTTTGTTAGATGCAGGGGGAATAAAATTCCTACTGATTTCTGCCCTTATGAAGTTCACAAACTATGGAGGAAGTAGATATAGAGACACTGATTTAATACAAAATGAGAAATGTCATAATAAAATTCCTTCTGTCACCCCCATGTCCACTAGTAGAGGGGAATAATTTTGAGCAGTTTGTGTTTTTTATTTCTTACAATTCTTGTTTCTTGATTTATTAAACTTTAGAAAGTAGTTTTTATTATAATGTTTGCCTATAGTGAAAGACCAGTTTTTCTTTTTTAATGATTTTTGGATTGATACTTTTATAAAATACAATAAAAATGAATTACTAGAATGATCAGAAATAAAGCAATAAGCAAAGACACAAAGTAAAAGCCCATATTTTTAATTATTAGATTTAACCTAACAATTAGATTCTTAAATTTCTATTCATAAGTCACTCAAACTTTTATGAATGTTTGTAAACGCTCTCAATTTCTCTGCTTGGTCTCATGCACTTTGCACCCATTAACATGAAAGAAGTGGAATTTAGCACAGACTCCTTATTCTTAGCCATTTAAAAAATATATTTTTATTGATTTCAGAGAAGGGAGAGGGGGAAACAGAAACATTAATGATGAGAAAGAATCATTGATCGGCTGCCTCCTGCACGCCCCCTACTGGGGATTGAGCCCGTAACCCAGGCATGTGCTCTTGACCGGAATCGAACCCGGGACTATTCAGTCTGCAGGCTAATGTTCTGTCCACTGAGCCAAACCAGCTGGGGCCTATTAGCCATTTTATATATTGATCGGGTTTGTGATATTTATGTTTTTTTCCTCTAACAGCAGTTAAGATTTTCATGCATTGTCTGTTAGTTGATTTAGAAAAACAGCAATTGAAGTATTTATTTTACTCAAATGTGCAGTGATCCTTGGTTTCTTTATGTATGTATGGCTGAAGAACTGGGGTGATCAGTAGACTTAGGTGGCATGGGTGACCTCTAGAGTTATACAGCACTATTTCTCCCAGTCTTTACCTTAAATGGGCTTTGTAGGGTGAGCAGGGAGGTGGGTCAGAAGGCAGGCTACTCTAGTGGAGGACATGAGGGAATGGAGGAGGAGAGGCAGACAGATTTGGGATAACCACAGTTGTCAAGGTAAAAGTTTACTCTGAGTTTTGCTGCTTTTATGTATTTGAACCTTGAGTAGAGTTAATATAAAAGTAAAGAGTTACTTCAAACTTTGTTTTTCTCTTTTTGATCCCAATTCCCACATAAGGACTTTTCTACTGAAGATAGTCTACTTTCTTTAGAGCTTTGTTCTTGATTAGTTCAAAGTGTAGTCCCTGGACCAGCAGCATCCAATAGAACCTTCTTAGATATGCAGAATCTTTAAAAATATATATATATTTTACTGATTTTTTACAGAGAGGGAGGGAGAGGGATAGAAAGTCAGAAACATTGATGAGAGAGAAACATCAATCAGCTGCCTCCTGCACGCCCCCTTCTGGGGATGTGCCCGCAACCAAGGTACATGCCCTTGCCCGGAATCGAACCTGGGATCTTTCAGTCCGCAGGCTGACACTCTATCCACTGAGCCAAACCGGTTTTGGCAGATATGCACATCTTGATCTCCACTCTAGATCTATTGATTCAGAAACTCTGTGTGGATCCCAGCAATATGATTTAACAAGACTTTCTGGCGATTTTGATGCAAGCTCAAGTTTGAGATCACTGGTCTAGTTTATAACCTGGGGCTGAGAGTTAATTGAAGGCTTAGAATATTGAGGACCCACGCATTTGAAGTGCAATTACAAAATAACTTATCCCGATGTTCTTTCCAGGGTTATTCTCGCTCTGTTGGTTGGACTCATAGGGAAAGATCTCTTTATTTCTGGAGTTTCGGATTACTAATTCCTGCCTTTTTGTTGTTGCTGTTAATTTTCACCTGAGGACATTCTTTCCATTGCTTTTCAGAGAGAGTGTGGGAGGAAGGAGGGGGCAGAGAGAGAGGGAAAGGGATAGAGACAGAGAGGGTCCCATCTCTTTTGAATTTGATAGTCCAGTTTTATCTACTTTCTATCTTCAAAGATTTTCTTTAACTTTCTTGCCTAGTTTTGTTCTCTAACATTTTTATGGCTTGAAAATAAAAACCATTTTTTAATCCTTTCATTCAGACCTTGGTAGGAAAAGGGGTTTAATGTGGTTTAATTAATAAACTATCCTTTTAATCTTGGGCAATTGGTTTTAAATTATTTTTTATTCTATCATAAACAAATTAATATGCTTTAATTCATAATGTAACCTGTCTTAAGAAAATAAAATATATGCTAATCCATAATATAACTGATATTTTCATAGAAACCTTTCATCAGCAGCAATTTTGTAAAATCTAAGTATGCAATAAGATGTGAGATATCGAGTGAATCTTATTTTACTCAGGAATTAAGAGTTAAAAGTCAATATGTTGAATAAAAAATATTTTATAAATAAAATTTCTTTGGAGGATTCTTTCAATTTCTGTACATGTATTCTGTTTCTTTGGCTGCATACCAGATCAAATAATTGGCTTGCTTGTAGAGGCCTCATTATATAAAAATATTTTTATATGTTACAGGAAATTCAAGGAAGTTAAATATATTTCTATATGTACAGACTCTACAATACTAGTAAATGGCTATTTAAAGAGCTAGCTTGCTTGTGTAGTGGCACTTTTAAAGGATGGTTGAGCTAAGAATAAAAAGGTAAATGGCAAGTTATGTGTTAATAATTCAAGAGTTTAAAGAAGGGAGTGACTATTAAGAATTGTAGGAAAATCTCACAGAAAACAGGGTTGATTTGTAGCTGGCCAGTAGGCATTGAGTAAGTGTTGAATGAATAAAAGTAGAGGGTTTATGGCCTATTATAGAGGGCTAGAAAGAACATTAACAAACATATATAGGATTGTTGCATCTTTGTGTAGGATTTCCAAGGTAGATAATAAAGGTGAAAGATATTTGAACTCATATAATAGAGAGCAGCATAATATGTTGAAAAAATTTTAAGGGTATAAATACTTGAAGCTAAGTCTAGCTCTAATTTAATAGTATAACTTCAGTCAAGTCATTCATTTCTTCAACTATAAAAGAATACCTGCTCTATCTACTCAACAGGATCACATGAGAAAATGTGTGAAAAAATTATTTAATAAACTATAAATTGCTATGAAAATGCAAGATGGTATTTCATTTACTTTGGTGATTTAAAAAAGTAGATTAGCTTTATTTTTCATTAATTGCAGCAACTGTGAAGATTGTTATTATTAAGATCATTATGTTTTAATTAGTATCTGTTCTCAGGATTAAAGTATTTTATTTCATTTATTATTTAAAAATATATTTTTATTGATTTCAGAGATGAAGGGAGGGGGAGAGAGAGAAACATCAGTGTCGAGAGAGAATCATTGATCGGTTGCCTCTTGCACATCCCGTGCTGGCGATTGAGCCTGCAGCCCAGCCATGTGCCCTTGACCCGAATCCAACGCAGGACCCTTCAGTCTGCAGGTCGATGTTCTATCCACTGAGCCAAACCAGCTGGGGCTGGCTTAAAATATTTTATAAGTATTTCTGAAAATATCTTTTAGTCATTCATTAAAAGGACTTTCTTACAACCCAAAAGTGATGTTCTTTCCCTCCTCCCCCTTTTTGTCAGTCTGGGTTCAAAAAATTAATCTTGCAGAATACAGAAAATTATTGGCAGTGCAATATTATTGCCATCTTGTATGTATATGAGTTATTACTGGTCACTTAAAAGCCTTAATTTAGTGATTGTGTTTACTTTTCTGAATTTTTGAAAAGCTATTTTGTAACTGAAAGAACTTAACTTTGAAAATTTTTACATTTGTATTTACTTTCCTTTTTTTTTTTTTTTTTAAAGTTGGCTTTATTTTGTGCCATGGGATCCTCAATACTGATGCAACAGCACTGAATCTTTGGAAGCTAGCTCTTCAAAGTAGCTCTTGCCTCTCTCTCTTTCGGGATGAAGTATTCCACATTCACAAAGCTGCAGAAGACTTATTTGTAAACATACGCGGGTATGGCATTTTCAGTGTTTTTGTTTTGGATAAGGATAGTGCGTGGATTATCTTCATTGAAGTTTTGGGGCTAGAGAAGGGTCATATCATACAAGAAATTATTGCCTGTACTATCTTACCAGTCACAAGTTGTTTTTAACAATCATCCTGATATGGTACTTTTTACAAGTAACTTAACAGGTTGAAATACCTAGTATTCCTGCTCTTTTAAGACTTGTGTTCTAGGAGAAAGAAGGTATGCCGTCCTTTGCAAATCATAACATGGTTTTAGACAAAAATAGTACTAAAAAAACACCATATATATTTTAGAGTTATGAACTTTTATTTTATTTATTTATTTATTTATTTATTTTAAAAATATATTTTATTGATTTTTTACAGCACAGAAGGGAGAGGGATAGAAAGTCAGAAACATCGATGAGAGAGAGAAACATCCATCAGCTGCCTCTTGCATGCCCCCTACTGGGGATGTGCCGGCAGCCAAGGTACATGCCCTTGACTGGAATCAAACCTGGGACCCTTCAGTCCACAGTCTGACGCTCTATCCACTGAGCCAAACCAGTCTCAGCGAGTTATGAACTTTTAAAAAAATCATTTCCTATCACCATTTATCCCTTCTATGCCTTCTTTCACTTCCACTTACCCCCCAGTCACCACACTGGGTTTTGAACTTTTTAAAAGTGCTATTTTAGATTTAGTATACTTATAAAAGTATATGAATCAATCAGAAGTATTTTATTAATTATAACTATTACAGAAGTCAGACTGCTGCATATAGGAAATCAATTTCCCTTTAATAGGCAGGTATTCCAAATGACTTATTGACATTCATTTTCTGTAAATAATTTTCAGAAATTTGTTCCTTGAAATTTTTAATGCTTGCATTTCTTTCCACATGAGTTTCTGTAGCCAATATATGAAAGCCAAGTTGAACTCAGAGTTGGTAGCAATTATGAAATATTTTGAAATTAGGAGCATCTAAAATATCCTGGTATCCCTGAAAATGTTATGCTGGGCTTGTTAGTTTCAGGTAGAAATTAAATTTACTACATTTATTTCTTATCCTATTTACTAATGCCCTAATTAAATTGAGATAAATATGAAGCATCTATTAGTTACTAAAAAATAAAGCTATGTGTAAAATTCACAATTTAACCTATATGTCTCAAATTTTTATGTCCATAAGAATTACCCTGGGATGTGAACTAAAATCCAGGATCCTGGGCATCATTCCTAACTTACTCTCTCCTAAACCTCTATCTCGGAGAGGCTGAAGGAATCTGCCCACCCCTCAGTAACTTACTGAGGTAAAATTTACACATAGGAAGGTACAAATTTTAGATGCAAAGTTCAAATAATTTGCATATGAATTACCCAAGGTCAAGATACAGAACATATCCATTATATCCAGAAAGTTCTCTCGTGCTTTTTTCTGTTTAGTATTGTCAACCTCTACTCACCCTCTTTTTCAAGTGACCACTTGTTAGGATTTCTGTCACTGTAGGTGATATTGACATTCTCATGAAAATAGTTTCTCAGTCTATGTGAAACAGTACCCTATGTACTTTTCAGGTCTTAATTCAGCTTTTATTTAGACAGTGGAGTTCCCAGAAATACCCTGTCATATGAGCTTTGTCATTTTCTAATTCATTGAGATTGCAAATCATGAAACTTGTATAATGTCTTAGATTGACAATATGACATAAAATCATTATATATAAGCATTTAGAACCAGGTAGTCTGTGTATATTGAGTGAGCTTATATATGATCCCAGTAAGTTTAGAGACACCATATAATGAGTTTTCTTTTGATTATGCTTTTTTAAATGATAAACTCGTCATTTAAACATCTCTTTAAAATAGCAAAATTTTAATTTTTAAGTAGTGAGTGGTCAGTCTAATTTAAAATAAATTATCATAGTAATTACAAGTCAGACTATAATTATAAAAGTATCAATTGTAAAGGACAGTGATTATATAATTAGTATGTTTTGGATACATGCTCAGAGAACACATAAATCTTAGAATTCTTAATTTAGAAGTTGAAGTTCTTAGGGTCAAGTGGTTTTAGCCAGGCTTTCAGGAAGACAGGTTTTCTTTAATATTTGAGGAATTTTGAGTTTTTGTATTTAGTATTCATGAAGTTGACATATATTTATTAGCGTTTATTTTTCTGATGGTACCTTTAAACTATTTGATGTTGGTGTTGTTTCATTTAATTTAAAGTAATCAAAGCTTTCCTGCCCCAGTGTTCTCCATCACAGAACCCCTATTCCTAAATAATCTTTAGTATTGATCACAAGTATATGTCCTTTCAGAATTTTTGTAATGCCTTTGAGATAGCATAAAAAGTCAGAAATGATAAAAAGTTAGAAGTAATAACTTTGTCAGCACTTTAAGTTTTTAGAAACAATTGTTAATTACATCAGAAGTATTTTAATGTCTCTATTGGAGCTTAAGGGGATATATTCAATAAAGTAAAAATCTACATTGTGAACTTTATTTTATTGTTGGACCTAATATATTTATCCGGGGAGCCTTTTCTGGATAAATAAGGTGCTGGCTAGGAAAGATATGGGTAGACCCCTTCCATGCATTTCTAGTTTGAGGGCATTTTTCTTGTTATAATATGTCAGTTCTAATCGACTTTCAGTATTTGATTAAATTATTTTGACTTAATGCTCAAATTAAGATCAACATATTTCCAACTTTTTTTTTGCACATAGTTATAACAAACGTATTAATGACATAAGAGAATGCAAAGAGGCGGCTGTGTCACATGCGTAAGTATTTCTATCTGTGGTACTTTTAATCAAGAAGAATTTCTTAAAGCATTTTGTTGAAGTGAGTTCATATTGATCTTATGCAAAATGTAATAGAAGTGAGGACTTTTTAAATAATTAAGGATATGTTTTTATTGATTTCAGAGAGAGGAAGGGAAAGGGAGAGACAGATAGAAACATCAGTGATGAGAAAGAATCATTGACTGCCTCCTGCATGCCCCCTAATGGGGATTGAGCCCGCAACCTGGGCATGTGCCCGAATGGGAATCAAACAGTGACCTCCTGATTCATGGGTCAATGCTCAACCATAGAGCAACACGGGCTGAGCACAAATGGGGAACTTATTATCAATAGGAAATAAGTATATAACCTCAGTCTCTAATAAATTTGGAATTAGTGCAGACACATCTTAATTATTTTTGCAGTGTGATGAAAATGCTCTAAGGTAATACCATACAAATGGCTTTTATTTTAGGTATCTTTTAAGTCTCTTACTGCCACTATCCTGTAACAAAGTACTGTATTTGAGCATTAGGAAAGACGTATCTTATGAGGCAGGTGTCAATATCTGTGTGTTATAGATGAATGAAACAGAGATAGAACATAAGGTCACATAGGTAGCGAGTGAGATTTTAATCTGTCTTTTCAAACTGATCTGCCTCACAGCTAAATTGCATATTCCTGATACTTATTTTTTGGTATTTATTTTGTGTGTGTCCTCTTATTTTTCATATATATGCATTTAAAAACTTTGTTGAAGCTTTGAATATGTTGTATAATACAATGAATTGGAATACTTATAACATTTTACTATTTTTCCCCATGTTAATATGTGAGAATAACTTTTTTCTACTTTGCATTTTATTGAAATACTTAGTGTATGAATATTTATGATTATTCTTTTCTTTCTTCGTCTTTATGTTTTTTGAACAAGAGACCAAATGGATCTCATCCCACTACTTTTATTGAATATAGCTCTTATTTAGTCAGGTTTTTATATGTAATAGGAATACACTTAGTAAATGAGAACATGGGAAATTAGATATTTATTATATTTATTGATTTCTATGTAGGGGTGACAAAAATATATATAGGAGGACAGTAATTGCTTTTGAGGATTTCATAGTTCGGCTTATAAAATGCTTAGGCCAGTGGTTGGCAAACTGAGGCTCCCGAGCCACATGAGGCTCTTTGGCCCCTTGAGTGTGGCTCTTCCACAAAATACCACGGCTTGGGCGAGTCTATTTTGAAGAAATGGCATTAGAAAAACTTTAAGTTTAAAAAATTTGGCTCTCAAAAAAATTCAATCATCGTACTGTTGATATTTGGCTCTGTTGACTTTTGAGTTTGCCGACCACTGGCTTAGGCTATATGGTATTAAAATTGCAGAAATTATTCAGAAATAGACATCTAGATATTGGGAAATGCTTCTTGGTCTTGATAGGTAGAGAGTAATAGACGAAAGTTGGTTACAAAAAGCAGCACAAGAAAGACAAGGATAAATGTAAAATTGGGAAGTCACTTAAAAGCAAGCACATCAAAGATATTTATAAGGGGTTTCTTTTTAATAAAAAAAGACTTTGGATATTGATCCTAAAATGATGTTATTTAATTGTCAATAATAATTTTTGTAGAAACAGAATATAATAGTGTCTTTTTCTGTAGTGGTTCAATGCACAGAGAAAGACGCAAGTTTTTAAGGTCTGCTTTGAAAGAATTGGCTACAGTCCTCTCTGATCAACCTGGCTTGCTAGGTCCCAAGGTAATTGATTTAATTCCTTTTTTTGTGGGGGGGGACATTTATTTATTTATTTATTTATTTATTTAATCTTTATTGTTCAGTTTATTAATTACATTGTTCCCTCCCCCCCCCTATAGTTTCCCTTCACCTGGTACCCATCCCACCCTTCACCCTCAACCCCCCCCTCACTGTCCTCCCCCATAGTTGCATGATTTTTGTCCAGTCTCTTGCTATACTTCCCACACCCCTTTTCTCCCCAAGAATTGTCAGTCCATTCCCTCTCTATGTCCGTGATTCTGTTAAATTCACCAGTTTATCCTGTTCATCAGCTTATTAATTCACTTGATTTTTAGATTCATTTGTTGATAGATGTGTATTTGTTGTTCATAATTTATATTTTTACCTTTTTCTTCTTCCTCTTCTTAAAGAATATCTTTCAGCATTTCATATAATATTGGTTTGGTGGTGATGAATTCCTTTAGCTTTGTCTTATCTGCGAAGCACTTCATCTGACCTTCAATTCTGAATGATAGCTTTGCTGGATAGAGTAATCTTGGTTGTAGATTCTTGCTATTCATCACATTGAATATTTCTTGCCACTCCCGTCTGGCCTGTATCATTTCTGTTGAGAAATCCGCTGACAGTCGTATGGGTGCTCCCTTATAGGTAACTGTTTTTCTCTTGCTGCTTTTAATATTTCTCTTTATCTTTTGCTCTTGGCATTTTAATTATGATGTGCCTTGGTGTGGTCCTCTTAGGGTTCCTATATATTGGGGTTCGGTGCACTTCTTGGACTCCTAAGTCAATTTCTTTCACCAGGTGGGGGAAGTTTCCAGTCACTATTTCTTCAAATAGGTTTTCATTGTCTTGCTCTCTCTCTTTTTCTGGCACCCCTACAATTTGGATGTTGGTATGCTTGAAGGTTGTCCCAGAGGCCCCTTACACTATCTTCAATTTTTTGGATTCTTTTGGTTTCTTACTTTTTCAGCTGAGTGGATTTTCCCTCTTTGTATTTCAAATCTTTAACTTGGTTCTTGGGGTGCTCTAGAGTACTTTTAGGTCTTTGTATAATATTTTTTATTTCAGTCAGTGTATGCTTAATTTCTGGTTGGTCCTTTTTCATATCCTTGAGAGTCTCCTTCATATCCTTGTAGGTCTCGTTCATTTCCTTGTAGGACTCATTCATTTCCACCTTGGTCTTGTTCATTTCTTTGCAGGTCTCGTTCATATCCTTGAGGGTCTCGTTCATTTCCTTGTAGGTCTTGCTTATTTCCTTATAGGTCTCGACCTTTTCTAGGAGCCTCTTGAAAAGCCCTATAACTGTGGTTTTCAATTCCATGTCCAGTCGTTTTTTTCCCTTCATTTCTTTCACATCTGATTTCTTTCCATGTCCCTGCATGGTGGCTGCTTCCCTGAGTTGGTCAGTTAGCTTTGTGTGGTAGATGTCCTACAAGGGACAGTGGGTCAGCCTCCCCAGTTACCTGAGGTGGATATGGGTTGCACAATCTTGCTGAAGTTAAGCTCAGGTTAATCGTTGTTAGCACTTGGAGGGGTTGACCTCCAGGCCAATTGTCTGTGATGTTCAGCTGTGCTCAGGTTGGATGGGCGGAGTCTCCGGGCCAAGCAGACAGCGTCAGCTCTGCACTATGCGGCCCCAGGGACTTTGTGCCAGGGGCAATGGCTGCCAGCACCTCTGAGAGAGAGCTGCTGCCAAGCTCCACCGGTTGCCAGAGAATTCAGCCTCTCCCCAAATGAGTCTGTGCACCCAGTGTCTCACCCAGGGTCGCAAAACAATGCAGTCCGATGGTTTCCCGAATGAAAGAGCAAGTCACAAATGCTCTCTGCGTGGTCACGAAGCTGCGCTGTTCCCAAGCTCACACGCACTCCGCACAAGCTCGCTTTCTCCACAAGCCGGCAGACCCCTGCAGCACCTGAGCTTCGGCGTGCCCTCCCACTGTCCAGTTTTTAACCTTGTGTGATAGTGGGTTCCCTGGACTTCGCCCAGAGCTGGAGAATCAGTCCAGTGGGACGTCTTTGTCTCCCCGTTCGAGAAAATTGGCCGGTTTTCAGCCGTCCGCCCTAACCGCTGGCGCGCGCGCTCCAAACCTCTCTCCGCGCGTATCTTCTACGCTGTTCGCTGTCGCTCCTCCGAGTCACAGTGTCTCATCTTCACTTTTATTTGTGGAATTTTCACTCAGCCAGCTTTCCGGTGATTCTGGATGGTGTTTGTTCTTTCGTTCAGTTGTAGTTTTAAACTTGCTGTTGTATGGCGGCAAGATAAGTGTTTTACCTATGCCGCCATCTTAGTTCTTCTCTAATTGATTTAATTCTTATATCAACTACATCATTCTACATCGTTCTGACTTCTTGCTTTTATGTATGCTTTCCCTGATAGGTGCTTTCAACTTCCCTCTGTCATCTCCTTTCTGTCTGTGTGCTGTCTTTTTGAACTTGATTTTATCAATTCTTGGCAATGACTTCACTTAGAGAAAGACTGTGAATAGGTTTTGTTTTTAATCTTTGAGAGTAAACAATGTTTTTGTATTTTTTTAATTAGGCACTTTTTGTTTTTATGGCATTATCCTTTGCCCGTGATGAAATTATCTGGCTACTTCGTCATGCAGATAACATGCCAAAGAAGAGTGCAGATGACTTTATAGATAAGTAAGTTAGCAACAATTAAAACTCTTTTTTGTATATTTTGATTTATAACTGGAATTTGGGGGCTTTGAAGTAAAATTATTTTGAAAAACTTTTTTAAGGCTTTTCATATTTATTATGTATATTTGTAACATAGCATTAAGTGATGTGAATTAGAATGTAAAGTCAACGTGAGTTTAAAATTATGGCTTTTAATGTTTCCTTTCCTAATACTGTAGGTGGTCATAAAGTTCTTATGTTTTGGCTATACCCAGTGACTTTCCTTATGGAGTTGCAACCAAGTTTGTAAAATTTGAAATGTTTTTCTGTCAATTTTGTCAAATCCCTCAATGAGGTGTTAGATAAATGAAGCAGAGAAATAAGAAAAGTCTTATTTCTTCCCAGTCCCTTTTATTTGTGATTTTAAAAATGATTACTTATGAGATGTTCTAATGAGTTCATTTTGGATTTTCCTCTATCACTTTTTTAGTCTTAGCTTTTCTTTTGCTTTCTTTATTGATATTAAATAATTTAAAAAACATAATGGCATTAAATATTTAACAGTAATTTTTCTAAAAATAACTTCTTATAATATCAGAGGCATTTCATATCTTCCTTGATAACAGTACATTTATTTTTTTCAAATGTTTTTCTTGAATTTTAAAAAAAGGCACATTGCTGAATTGATATTTTACATGGAAGAGCTTAGAGCACATGTAAGGAAATATGGACCTGTAATGCAGAGGTATTATGTGCAGTACCTTTCTGGCTTTGATGCTGTAGTCCTCAATGAACTTGTGCAGGTAAAAACTATCTCATGTTATTTTCCCTTTTTTTTTTTCTTTCCTTCTTTCTAGTAACTGATTTGCTTGACAAGCATTTAAAATATAATCTTGTGCCACATGGTAGAGATACAAATATAAATAAGTTATAGTTATGTCTTGTCTAGAGGATCATCATTTGGAGGGAAGAACATATTTTGTTGTAGTTTAGTGTGGTAGGCATTTTATTTAATGTGTACAGAGAGAATGAACGCAATGCAGGGAATGTTTCTTTATCTTGCAGTAGAGGTCTAAATTATAAATTATACAGAGCCTTGCGAAAAAGGAAGTTAGTTAATAAATCAGATTTACTACTTACAAAGATTACTCTGAATCAGTGTGGTTGGTGGGTTACTGGGGGCCAAGGGAATAGGCAGAGAGAGTAGAAGAAAAATTGCAGTAGGCTGGATGAGAGCTGATGAGAACTTGAACTTGGACAGTGGCTGTGGAGATAAAAGGTAATGGAGACATATAATTGATAACTAAATATTAGAGGAAAAATAGAAGATAAATTTTTCTGCATAATGTATTAGAGGATGGCCAATAAAAAATATTTATTAGATGTCCTAATTTAAATTCCTAATTTTTTTTTGGATTTTTCTGTTGGTTTTTGTCCTAGGTTTTTTGTTTGTTTGGCTTTCTGTAATTTCTTTATTTGATCTTTTATATCTTATTATAAATTTATTTTATTTTTACTTCTAATTAACTGTAGGAAAAATAGTATCTTATTTTGCTTTATTTTATAAAATCAGTATCTAAAAATTACTGTAAGGTAACATAGTATAAAGGAAGAATATATATTAAAACTAATATTAAGACTGTATTAAGACTCTGCAATTACTGGTTTGATAGTGAAAGAACCGTACTTTGAAATTCTAATATTTTTGAAACCTACCTAAAAATCCAAATAAGAAAAATGTCATGTAATTATTTATATTTAATTATATATAGCTTCTGTTTTCATAATCTAGTGTATTTCTTTTTTATCCACTAGATGGAGCACAAGATGCTTTTTTTTTTCTAGAATGTCCATTAAAAAAGATTAGAAAAGTTGATTTTATCTAAACCTTGTGTGCTGTTTGCTACAATTTTATTCAAATAATTATTACTTATTGTATAAAGCAGAGGCTGTCATGCTGTCACAATCTAAAAACTAAACCAGACTTCTGGTCTCATGTCATTTTGAAATTTTCTGTGGTTAGTTGGATGCTTATTAATAGATTTTACAGATTTATGTTATAGTGTTAGCACCATGCTCTAACCAACTGAGCTAACTGGCCACACAATATAGTGTTAACATTTTAAAGTCATTCCATATTTTTTGGTCCCTTTTTATGTAAACTGTATGTTAATACAATCTCTGTAGATTTTCTGAAAATATTGTCATAGCAGTAGTAAAATTATACTAATAATTATCAAATTATTGATAGTTTTTTTATTACATTTGTAATACAACTTTGTGAGGATAGATATAATTATCATTGTTTGAAAGAAAAAAAAAGGCCTTATGCAGCTTGCTTAGTATTGCACAATCATAAGTAACAGAGCCAGTATTTGAAGTGTAGTGTCTTAGCTCGACACCTGAGTTGTTTTTTTTTACCACTTCTTCTTTTGTAAAGTATAAGCATGGTGTTTTTAACAGTTTGCTGGAATTTAAATTTAGAACTAAGAGCAACCTGTTAATATAGCTCATTATAATAGGTGTTAAATTACTTTTATTGTAAAACATACATAAAATTTATCACCTTAACCATTTTTAAGTATACAGTATAGTGACATTATGTACATTCACATTTTTATGTAGGTCTTAATGTCTTGACAACTATTTATGCTGTTTGTGAGCTAAGTACCCACTTTAAAAAAATTATCTATTTCAGGTGCAGTCCATCAGATTTTCATTTTTTTTAGCCAGTTTGAGAGGGATTTTTTTGTCCTAATTTTGTTGAGGTATAATTTACATTTAATTTTAAAAATCACCAACTTTTAGTGTATGGTTTGAATTTTGGCAGCTATGTGTGCATTCATGTAACCACAACAGTCACGATGTGGAACATTTCCAGTGTATAAAAGTTTTCTTGTGCACCTATGTGGTTGATTCCTCTTTGATGTGACAAACACCCATCTGCTTTTGGTCACTTTTTGCCTTAAAAAAATCATATAAATGGAATCATATACCATATAACTTTTTTGTTGTTAGAGAGAAAGGTGTGTGTGTGTGTGTGTGTTGGGGTGGGGGGAGACAGGGCAGAGAGAGAGGGAGAGAAAGAGAAAGAAAGAGAGAAAAGGAAGGAAGGAAGGAAGGAAGGAAGGAAGGAAGGAAGGAAGGAAGGAAGGAGGGAGGGAGGGAGGGAGGGAGGGAGGGAGGGAGGAAGGAAGGAAGGAAGGAAGGAAGGAAGGAAGAAAGGAAGAGAAAGGAAGGAAGGAAGAAAGAAAAGAAAGAGAAAAAGAAAGAATCACCCATTGGTTGCTTCCCATATGTACCTTGATTTTTCAGTGTATGGGATGATGCTCCAACCGAGCTACCTTGAAAGGGCTAACTTTTTAAAAAATAATATTATCTATTTATTGATTTCGGAGAGAGGAAGGGAGTGGTACAGAGGGATAGGAGCATCAGAGAATCATTGTTCAGCCACCTTCTGCACTGCCCCTACTGAGGACTGAGCCTGCAGTGGGGGCATGTGCCCTGCTGAGAATCAAGCCTTGACCTCATGGTTCATGGCTTGATGCTCAACCACTGAGCCACACTGGTCAGGCAGAAATGGGGGACTTTTCATCAACAGGAAATTAGTATATTACCTTGGGGAGGGCTAATGTATAATTTCTTTTTCTTTAATATTTCATTTTAAGAAATCTTTAGTTGTTAATCTCTTACTGTGCATAATATTTAAATTAAACATCACCCAAGGCTATTTTTCCATTGATTTTTATACAGAGTGGAAGGGGATAGGGAGAGACAGAGAGAGAGAAACTTCTATGTGAGAGACACATACAGTGGTTGCCAACCAGGGCTGGGGATCGAACCTGCAACGGAGGCATGTGCCCTTGACCTGAATCAAACCCACGGACTGCCATTCTATCTACTGAGCCAAACTGGCTATGGCTGTTTCTTTCCATTAGCACAATGTTTCTGAGATTTATTCCTTTTATTATATGTATCAACATTTTGTCCTTGTTTATTGCTGAAAAATTCCGTGGTGTGGATATACCATTTTATTTATTTATCCACGTGTTGATTAACCTATGGATTGTTTTCTAACTAGATGATTTTAATATTTTTTGTTTCTTTTCAGAATCTTTCTGTTTGCCCTGAAGATGAATCAATCATCATGTCTTCTTTTGTTAACACTATGACTTCCCTAAGTGTAAAGCAAGGTAATAAATCTTTTAAATAGAAACGCATTTTCTTTTCAGTAGGTTTTCAAATTTTATTATTAAGGAAAAGATTTGACCGGTAATCACTTACTTTTTTGGACATACAGTAGGCCATCCCCCCTTTTCTGCAGGGGTTATGTGCCAAAAATCCCAGTGGGTACCTGAAACCATAGATTGTATTAAACCTTATATGTACAATTGATTCTTAACGCAGAAGTTAGGGGAGCTGGCCCCCTGCACAGTTGCAACTATTAACTTCACAAAAACTTAACTGCTGACAGCCTACTATTGACCAGAACCTTACCAATAACATACATATATTGTATGTTATATGTATAATGTACTATATTCTTTTTTAAAAATATATTTTTATTGACTTCAGAGAAAATGGGAGAGGGAGAGAAAGAAACATCAATGATTAGAGAGAATCATTGGCTGCCTTCTGCATGCCACACATTGGGGATGGAGCCCCCAGCCCCCGGGCATGCGCCTGGACTGGGAGTCTGACCGTCCCGGGACCTCCTGGTTCATAGGCTGATGCTCAGCCGCTGAGCCAGGCCAGCCGGGCTATACTATATTCTTAAATAGAGCAAGCTGGAGAAGAGAAACGGTTATTAGGAAAATTGTGCCCTGGCCCATATGGCTCATTTGGTTGGAGCCACTGTGCACTGAAGGGTTGCAGGTTCACTTACCAGTCGGGGCATAGGCCCAGGTGCGGGTTCCATCCCCAGTTGGTGTGTGTAAGGGGGTGCATATGGAAGGCAGCTGATTAATGTTTCTCACATTAATGTTCTCTCCCTCCCTCTCCCTCTCTCTCTCTCTCTCTCTCTCTCTCTCTCAAATCAATAAAAAGACATATCTTTGGGTGAGGATTAAAAAAAAATTGCAAGGAAGAGAAAATACATTCATGTAAATGGATCAGTGCAGTTCAAATCAATGTTACTTAAATATCAACTGTACTGTTTTTTTTTCTATGCATACATACCTGTGATGTTTAATTTAAATATTATGCACACTAAGAGATTATCAACAACTAATAATAAAATAGAATAATTATAACATACTTTAATAAAAATTATGTGAGTGTGGTTTGTCTCTCAAAATATCTTATATTGCTGTACTCACCTTTTCACTTAAAGGATGCACTTATGGCTTTTCTTTCGCATATCCAAATTGCCATACAAAGTCTGTTTACTGGATTCTGTGAGCTCTATTCTAACTCTTTCAAAATGACAAGTAAGGACACCGAGAGTCAGAGTTTAGGAGAAAAGTCTGTTTTACACTTTTCTAGCATACCTATCTCCTTTAACATCATCTTTATAGGACCTGAAAATTATTTCACTGACTTAGCTATCAAATTATTTTTACTTTTAATTGTGATAAACAGACATAACATGGAATTTACTATCTTACTATTTTTATGTGTACAGTTTGATAGTATTAAGTATATTCACATGGTTGTGAAACCAATTTCTAGAACTTTTTCATCTTGCAAAACTGAAACTCTATAGCTATTACATAGTAACTCCCCATTTCTTCTTCTCCCAGCCCCTGGCATCCACCATGCTTTCTGCTTTTATGAGTTTGACTACTCTAAGTAGAATCAGACAGTATTTTTTTTATTCATTTATCATTGATGGATATAAGGTTGCTTCCACTTTTTTGACTATTGTGAATAATACTGCTGTGAACATAGATGTACAAATATATCTCTTCAACACCCTGCTTTTAATTATGTTGTGTGTACACCCAGAAGTGGAATTGTCTTAGCTTTTATAATTTGAAATGGGATTATAGATTTGTGAAAATATTAATTTGCTTTATAAGCTTTTTTTCTTTTATTATAGTTGAAGATGGGGAAGTGTTTGATTTCAGAGGAATGAGATTAGATTGGTTCAGATTACAGGTAAGAATAACTTAATAGTTTTCATTGCCATTCTGTTATTAAATATCTTATTTGACATGAAAACATTACTTAACATAAAAAAATTATTCATTGTTACATATCTACTGAAAAGACTTCTTTTGTATAACTAACCATAGTTTTTAACTCACTGAAGAAACTTCATTGAGATACAATTGACACAACATTACATTAGTTTAAGGTTTACAATAATGGTTCAATCCTATATGATAAAGAGATAATATGCAAATTGACCTTCACTCCGACACACAAGATGGCTGCCTCCATGTGGACACAAGATGGCCAGCAGGGGAGAGTAGTTGGGGTGACCAGGCCTGCAGGGGAGGGCAGTTGCGGGGGGACCAGGCCAGCAGGGAAGGCAGTTAGGGTTGACCGGGCCAGCAGAGGAGGGCAGTTAGGGGAAATTAGGCCAGTAGGGGAGCAGTTAGGCATCAATCAGGCTGCCAGGGGAGTGGTTAGGGGGTGATCAAGTTGGCAGGCAGAAGCAGTTAGGAGCAAGCAGGCAGGCAGGTGAGGGATTGTGGGAGACAGCAGTCCTGGATTGTGAGAGAAATGTCTGACTGCCTGTTTAGGCCCGATCCTGTGTCCAACTGCCCGTTTAGGCAGTTGGGTATCCCTTAAGGGGTCCCAGATTGGCGAAGGTGCAGGCTGGGCTGAGGGACACCGCCCCCATTTTAGTGCACGGGCCTCTAGTATATGTATATATTTGGAAATGACCACACTAAGTCTAATTAACATCTATCACTACACATAGTTACCAACTTATTTTTCTTGTGATGAAACTTTTTGAGATCTACTGGGGGCAACTTTCAAATATATAATAATAGAGGCCCAATGCACGAAATTCATGCATGGAGGGCCGGGGGATGTCCCTCAGCCCAGCCTGCTCCCTCTCCAATCTGGGATACCTCGAGGGATGTCCAACTGCCCGTTTAGGCCCGATCCCGGACTGCTGGCTCCAAACTGCTTCCCTGCCTGCCTCCCTGATTGCCCCTAACCACTTCTGCCTGCCAGCCTGATCACCCCCTAACCACTACCCTGCCATCCTAATTGATGTCTAATTGCTCTCCTGCCAGCCTGTTTGCCCCCAACTTCCCTTCCCTGCTGGCCTGATCGTCCACAACTGCCCTCCCTTGCAGGCCTGGAACCTCCCAACGGCCCTCCTTGGCTGGCCATCTTGTGGTGGCCATCTTTTGTCCACCTGGGGGCAGGATCCTTGACCACATGGGGGAAGCCCTCTTGTGTGTTGGAGTGATGGTCAGTCTGCAAATTACTCTCTTATTAGGATAGAGACCTGGTGCATGGGTGGGAGCCAGCTGGTTTGCCCTGAAGAGTGTCCTGGATCAGGGTAGGGGATTCTCTTGGGGCATGTGGTGGCCTGGGCAAGAGGTTTGTTGTGGTTTGCAGGTTGGCCACGCCCCCCAGCAACCCAAGTGGAGGCCCTTGGATCTGGGATTAATTTATGTTCTACAATTGAAACTTTGTAGCCGGGAGTAGAGCCAAGCCTTCTGCTCGCTCCGTGGAGACAGCCATTTCTCTTGGGACATTTACCTTCTATAATTGAAACATTGTAGCCTAGAGTGGAATCCTAGGCCAGCCAGAGCTGCAGAAGCTTGGCTTCCTCCATCACCCGGGCAACCCTAGCCTCTGCTTTCTCCAGCTTCATGGCTGCTACCATTTCTGTTGAGATGTATCTCCTATAATTGAAACTTTGTGTAGCATTGAGTGGAGGCCTAGGCTGGCAATGGCAGATGGAAAGCTTGAACCAAGCCTCCCTCCTGCTCTCAGTGGCTGCAGCCATCTTGGTTGGGATTTATTTGCATAGATTGCTACTGATTGGCTGATGGGCGTGGCTGTGGGAATGGCTTGATTGGAGGTACGGTCAATTTGCATATTACTCTTTATTAGATAGGACTAGAGACCCGTTACAGGAAGATTCCTGCAAGAATAGAGCTTCCTGCAACCTGAGCAAAGCTCCCTCTCTTCTCTGCTGCTCTCTTCTCCACTACCTCACTCGCTCCTGTCTCCGCTGCCTCATTCCCACCTCCTCTGTCTTGTTTCCTCCCTTCTCCCCGCTCCGCTTGCTTACTTCTCCGCAGCTTTGCTCCCTTCTGCAGGGCTTGGCTTCCTTCTACGCCATCTTCTGTGCATGGATATACAAATTAACCACCATCTTGGCTGGGTTAATTTGCATATCCACTCTGATTGGCTTGTGGGCATGGCTTGTGGGTGTAATGAAGGTACAGTCAATTTGCATATTACTCTTTTATTAGATAGGGTTGATAGTAGTCCCCTTATCTGAAGGGGATATGTTTCAAGACTCCCAGTGGATCCTTGAAACCATGGATAGTACCCTATATGTACATATAGTATCGTATATATACCCTATATGTACTGTTCTTTCCTATACATAAAAACCTATAAAAAATTTTAATAATGTTATATATTTTTAGGTGTCCAAACATGTAAATGGGATTATACTGTATATTTTGTTCTGCAACTTAAAGAATAAAATTTTTATTTACTTAATTAAAACCTGAAAATATAAGCAGTGTGTGTTTATGGAAGACATTTTAAATGACTGTAGTTTCAGGAAGGGTTGGGTATCTAGAAGAGCATACTTTTTAGCAGTCTGTTTAGTTCTCTTAGGTGCTTTTGCTTTTCTTAGGTTCTTTTCGGCCTCAAAATATGTAGACACTTTTCTCTCTCTTGTTCTGTATTCTATGGCAGCATATTCTTAGAAATGGTTTTATAAATGAGGCCACAAGTATCAAGTAATTCGCCCACGGTTACAGAACTGGTTGGTGGGAGATCAGGAAGAACTCTTGAAATACCACCCTCCCAAAATATTACATGTGAATATGTTACTTTCTTTCCTATTAAAGATATTTTTAGCTTTTTAAACATGTTATTGAATTTGTTGGGTAGACATGCAGCTTTCAGGTGTACAATTCTAGAATACAATTAATCATCAATCATTGTATTGTGTATTCACCACCCCAAGTCAAGTCTCCTTCCATCACTACTTTCTACCTATTAAAAATGAACATTTTTAAAAATCCTCACCTGAGGATATTTTCCATTGACTGTTTTTAGAGAGAGTGGAGGAGAGAGGGAAAGACGGAGAGAAATACATTGATTGGTTGCCTTCTGCACCAGCCCCGACTGGGGCCCAGGTCAGGAAGGAGCCTGCAGCCAAGGCTCGTGCCCTTAACCAAAACTGAACCGGGACCCTTTGGTGCACAGGCTGATGCTCTCCACTGAACCAAACTGGCTAGGGCAGAAATGAACATTTCTTAAGAGAGTCAAAGAGGGGGGAATGAGAGATAATGGTAATACTATCAATAATGAAAATACACTTAAAAAAGGGACATTTCTTTATTTTTCAAAAGCTCTGAAACAATACAGCAGTAGAGCTTATAAAGTGAAAATAGAATTGCTCAGCCAAAGGATGTACACGTTAAACATTTTTAAAGTCATAGTCATAGCTTGAACACTTAGTTTCCTGCTCTCAGTTTGAGATACTTAGAAACATTTGGATTCAAAGAAATTTGGAGATTTAGATGCATTTTATTTATTTTTTAAAAGATTTTTATTGCCTGGCTGGCATGGCTTAGTGATTGAGTGCCAAACTATGAGTGTCACAGTTCGATTCCTGGTCAGAGCACATGCTTAAGGTTGTGGGCTTGTTCCCTACTGTGAGGCATTCAGGAAGCAGCCCATCAATGATTCTCATCATTGATGTTTCTATCTCTCTCTCTCTCCCTACCCCTTCCTTTCTATTTTAATTGAATTTTAGAGAGAGAGAGAGGAAGGGAGAGGGAAAGAGAAACATTGATGTGAGAGAAAACCATTGATTGGCAGCCTCCTACATGCCCTTCCTACCAGGGACTGAGCCTGAAACCTTGATATGTGTCCTGACCAGGAATCAAACCGGCAACTTTTAGTGTGTGGGAGGATGTCCAGCCAATTGAGCCACACCAGCCAGGGCTAGATGCATTTTAAATTTTCCTTATTAAATACTTCTAAGATTATTAAACTTACCCATTTTGAATGAGTCACATGAGAATTTTAGCTTTATTCAGTACTAGAGGCCTGGTGCACAAAATTTGTGCATGGGAGTGCCCCTCAGCCCAGCTTGCACCCTCTCCAATCTGGGACCCCTCGAGGGATATCTGACTGCCCGTTTAGGCTTGATTCCTGTAGGATTGGGCCTAAACAGGCAGTCGGACATCCCTCTCGCAATCCAGGACTGCTGGCTCCCAACTGCTCGCCTGCCTACCTTCCTGATTGCCCCTAACTGCTTCTGCCCTGCCAGCCAAATCAGCCCCTAACCACTCCCCTGCCAGACTGATTGATGCCTAACTGCTCCCTGCCATCCTGAGTGCCCCTAACTGCCCTCCCCTGCAGGCCTAGTCACTACCTTTAACTGCTCTCCCCTGCAGGCCTGGTTCCTCCCCTGGTAGCCTGATTACCAACAACTGCCCTCCCTTGCAGGCCTGGTCCCTCCAACTTCCCTTCTCTGCTGGCCATCTTGTGGTGTCCATCTTGTGTCTGCATAGGGGCAGGATCTTTGACAACATGGGGGCATCCATCTTGTGTGTTGGAATGATGATCAATCTACATATTACTCTTTTATTAGATAGGATAGAAGCTTGGTGCATGGGTGGGGGCTAGCTGTTTTGCCCTGAAGGGTGTCCCGGATCAGGGTGGGGGTTTCCTTGGGACGTGGGGCAGCCTGTGGTGGTTTGCAGGCCAGCCACGCCTCCCGGCCACCTAAGTGGAGGCCCTGGTAACTGGGATTTATTTATCTTCTACAATTGAAACTTTGTAGTCTGGAGCGGAGCCAAGCCTTCTGCTCCCTCGTGGTGGCAGCCATTTCTGTTGGGGTTAATTTATCTTTTATAATTGAAACTTTGTAGCCTTAAGTGGAGGCCTGTGCCAGCCAGGGTTGTGGAAAGCTTGGCTTCCTCCATCGCCAGGGAAACCCAAGCCTCCCTCCAGCTCTCTTCATGGCCGTAGCCATCTTGATTGGGGTTAGTTTGCATACTTGCTCCTGATTGGCTAGTGGGCATGGCTTGTGGGTGCAGCAGAGTGATGATGTATTTACATATTACTCTTTTATTAGATAGGATGTTAGAATATAGAGCATTTGAGTGAGCATTAAGAATGTAGAACTATATGTCCCTGTGTACGATTTTATTTTTATACTAGAGGCTCGGTGCATGAATTCATTCATGGGTGGGGTCCCTGGGCCTGGATGGCGATCAGGGCTGGCTGGCCAGGGGAAGGGATTGTGGGAAGTTGGCTGGCTGGGAGGAGCGACCACGGGAGGTTGGCTAGCCATGGGAGTTTGGCTAGCCAGAGCAGATTGGCTAGCCCCGGGAGTTTGGCTAGCTAGTGGGAGTGCACTGACCACTAGAGGGCAGTTTCTGTATTGAGTGTCTGCCTCCTGGTAGTCAGTGCACATCATAGCAACCAGTTGACCAATCGTAATGGTTGCTTAGGCTTTTATATATAGAGACTAGAGGCCCAGTGCATGAAATTCATGCATGGAGATGGGGGGTGGGGCTTTCCGCAGTCTGGCCTGTGCCCTCTTGCAATCCAAGACCCCTTGGGTAGGGTCCCAAGGCCTGACTGGCAATCAGGGCCTATCAGGGCTTTCCTTCTCCTGGCTGTCAGCAGCTGGGCCCGTACCCCTTCTGCCACTGTTTGCCATCTATGTGGTGCTGCCCCTTTTATCCCCCACCACTGGTTGCCTCCCTCTGTTGGCGATAGGCAAGGAGTGCCATTGCTTGGCTGGCCTGGGTCTCACCCTCTGGGGTGATTAATTACAGGGCTCCCAGATGAATCATCCCATAGAGGGAGTCCCTTCCCACCTGGCCAGGGCTCTGTGGTCAATTGCCGATTGCCCCACTGGCCCCTCCCTCTGCCGCGTGATCATGGGGTAATGGTGGGGCCCCTTGACTAATTGCATCGCACCCACCTTGGCTGGCTTGGTGCCAGTACATGTCATAGTGTGGTCTTCCGGGCAGTCTTCCAGATGGTTGTTCTGCTGTGTGGTCGATTTGCATATTATGCTTTTATTATTATAGAAAGATTTTCAAGATATCTATAAGTGAATTACCTTCTATCTGATTCTTTCTTGTATTTCGTAGTTGTCTGTATTCTTTTCCTAGTGCTGCCATAACAAAGAACTGCAAACTCAGTGACTTAAACGACAAAAATTTACTGTCTCATAGTTTTGGAGGCCAGAAATCTGAACTCAAGGTGTCAGCTGGATTAATTTCTTCTAAGGACTGTGAGGGAGAATCTGTTTTATGCCTTTTCCTAGATTCTGGTGATTTGCTAGTTATCTTTAGCATTCCTTAGATTGTATATGTATTACTCTAATGGCATTTTTCTTGTTTCTCCTTACATAATTTTCCTTATGTGCATATGTACCTGGTCCAAATTTCTTATTTTGATAAGGACAACAGTCATAGTGGATTAGGTCCTTCTCTAATGACTTCATTTTAACTTCATTACCTCTGTAAGGACTCATTTTCCAAATTATGGTCACACTTTGAGGTTCTGGGGAATATGAGTTCAGCCTATCTCTTTGGGGGACATATTTCAACCTGTAACCTTGCTCTTAACCATAATTGGGATATATAGTTACTCAGCCCCTTTCTGCTGCATATAGTAGACTCATTTTTTTAGTCTAAAAAAATGGACAAAGCATACCAAGGAGGGAAAAATGGGACATACAACTAAGCTAGAGAAGTCTTGTATAGGGAAAGAGGGCAAAAGTACAAGATGGGAGGTAGTGTTCAGAATCTAGGAGGTTTGTATAGATCAGCAGTTTTTGACCTTTTTCATCTCATGGCACACATAAACTAATTATTAAAGTTTTGTGGCACACTAAAAAATATTTCTTGCTGATCTGACAAAAAATATAGGTATAATTTTGATTCATTCACACCAGACGACTATTGTATTGGCTTAAGTCATTAAAAAAAAAAAAAAAACTTTTTTGATATCCTAAGGGAAAGGAGTTCAGTGCCCCTGACCTAAATAGTCAGTTATTGCATGTTTTAAAAATTCATGTGGCACACCGGTTGAAAATTGCTAGTATAGAAGAAAGCTTTCTTCAAGTTGAAATTGCTAGTAATGGCTCATAGAGAAAGTAACATTTTACCCAGACATTGAAAGATGATTAGAATTTGAACAGGAAACTGGCTACATAGGAAAAGTACAAGTTTAGAGACTTTTTTGGTTGAAAAATATTACTATAAAAGAAGCAGGTCTTGGTACAGGTGATGATACTGAAACTTATTTTAACTAGTAAAATAAGTATTTTTCAATAGTGGGTGTTTTTTCTTCCTATCTGTAGAATTACAAGGCTAAATTTATTGGTCTGTACTTTAAACTACTTTTGTTTTTTGCTGTACTTTTACAGGCATATACTAGCGTCTCTAAGGCTTCACTTAGCCTTGCAGATCATAGAGAACTTGGAAAGATGATGAATACGATAATTTTTCATACAAAAATGGTGGATTCCTTGGTGGAAATGTTGGTGGAAACATCAGATCTCTCCATATTTTGGTATGTTATGATTATCTTTAAATCAGAATTTAAGATTTTTTAGTATTCAAAGGCATCTCTTGATTTGTTTTTTTAATATTAATATAATTCTTAAGGCAGTTCAATAATAATAAACTGTTTAAAAAAATCCTCAGTGGAGGATATTTTTCCGTTGATTTTCAGAGGGTGGAAGGGAGAGGAAGAGACAGAGAAACATTGATGTGAGAGAGACACATTGATTGGTTGCCTCCTGCACATGCTCTGACTGGGGCTAAGGCATAAGAATAAAGGGAATAGTGGATAACTTGCTAACAAAAAGAAATTTGCTGCCCTGGCTGGTTTGGCTCAGTGAATAGAGCATTGGTCTGTGGACTGAAGTGTCCCAGGTTGGATTCCAGTCAAGGCACATGACTGGAGGGGCATGCAGGAGGCAGCTGATCAATGATTCTCTCTCATCATTGATGTTTCTATCTTTCTCTCCCTCTCCCTTCCTCTCTGAAATCAATAAAAACATATTTTTTTTAAAAGTTTACCAATTTGGGATTTTATGTTTATTTTTAATTCTCTATTAAGAACAGCTCTTCTGCTGTGAATTTTTTACACTTTTTTTTGAGGAAATGAAAACAGTCACTTCAAATTTGACTTAAGACCCTCTTTCATCATTAGATTAAGAAAAAGAAGTTGTGGATTAGTGTTAAATAGAGCAAATGTTGGAAATAAAATATCAATTAATTTCACTCTCTAGTATTAAATTAGACATTAATATTGCAATATGGTGACCATTCTCTGAATTGTGTTCCATTCTTCTTTCTTTTATCAGAGCCTCTTTAGTTATAAATCTGACTTAGTAGTTTATAAATTTTGTCCCTTGCTTTTTCCCCTCATTAAGTGATCCTTGAAGGAAGATCATGTTTTATTTCCATAGTGTCTAACATAGTAGGTACTTAATGAATGTTTGAATGAATATATGAATTTGATCATGAGGCCAAGATTCAAACTCAAGTATTTTTGCTCCCAAACTATATATTATCAACTCTATTTCTGCTTCTTGGCCTTTATTCCTTTAGGGAAGTTTATTGGAATAACCTAGTATGTCCCTTTATTTCTAAAATGCTGAGATAATTCCAGTGGATAATGATAGTAGTTGCTATGTATTGAATAGCTGTCATTATGAAAAGCTTTTATTATGGAAAATAACTCAGTTCATACCAATTTTGGCAATTTGTTAGGGTGGATTTAATTAGCAGTATTGCAGAAGAAATCCAGGGAAGGCATCAGGATTCTCCTAAAGAACTAGAAATAAAACAAACAAAAAAACCCCCCTCTGTATATCATGTGACAGATTTACAAAAATTTTCAAGGTTATTTGGAAAAGTATATTATTGTCTGTCCCAAAGGCTTCCTTGGGAAGAAAATAGAACACTTTATATTTACACTTGAGGCCTGGGGCATGGATTCGTGGGGTCCCTTGGCCTGTCCTGCGCCCTCTCGCAATCCGGGACCTCTCGGGGCATGTTGGAAAGCCAGTTTCAGCTCGATATTCACAGGCCAGGCCAAGGAACCCCACTGGTGTGCATATCCTTGCACTGGGACTCTAGTATGCATATAAGATCTTTGATTAATCTCTTCCTGCCTTCCCTTCTCCCCCCTTCCCTCTGAGATTCAACAGTCTGTTCCATGTTTCCATGCATGTGGTTTCCACGCCTGCATTGAGCGTCTGCCCTCTGGTGGTCAGTGCACATCATAGCTATTGGATGGTCAGCTGGTTGCTTAGGCTTTTATACATATAGATATTTTTTCAGCTACAGAAAAGTTCCTATTGTAAAAGAAAGATACAACAATTAAAAAGTCATGTATTCATATATAGGTGTGGTTTATTTTCATTTTAGGCTTTTTAAAATTTGTAATATATTATACAAATAATTTTTTTGTTACTCTGGAGTGGTTATCGGTGTGTAAGAGTTATTCTTTGGAAAAATAACTATTCTCTTAAAGGAATAATGCTACCAATTGGGGACTCATTCACTTGAATCAAATTAACTGTAAGGTACTATATCATGAAATTTTTAACTATAAGAGTTGATTCTAATTTTAATTTATTTTCTTACATAGTTTTTATAGTCGTGCTTTTGAGAAGATGTTTCAACAGTGTTTGGAGTTACCATCTCAGTCAAGATACTCAATTGCATTTCCACTACTTTGCACTCATTTTATGAGTTGCACACATGAACTGTGTCCCGAAGAGGTAATTTCAGGGTAACTTATATGGTATGCAGAATAAACTAAACCAAACAAATGCTCACAAAGTCATGGATACCTAATTTAGCTTTCCATCTAAAGCATCTGTACATAGAATCAGAGAATACTTGAATAGGTATTTTATGTGGATATAATAGATGGATAAGTATTTATAAGAATGTATCATAAGGTCACTTGCAATTACCTTTATTAAAATAAATGGTAGGTCAGGTATTAATATGTATGGTAAAAATATATATAGTAATTGATTTTGCATGCTTACTTTCCTTGTTAGGTTACATTGGAAAGACTTGAAAATTTAAAAAAATATTTATTTTTATTGATTTCAGAGAGGGAGAAGGAGAGAGAAATAGAAACATCAATGATGAGAGAGAATCATTCCTGTATGCCCCACACTGGGATCAAGCCCGCAATTGGGCATGTGCCCATTGTCATGCTGGTCAGGCAAAACTTGCAAATTGAATGCACAGATTAGTAACTAAACATAAACATATCAAAGATGAATTTTACTGATTTACCAATATAATGGATAGAGTAAATTCTAGATTTGCTGGTATTTATAAAACATACACATGCTAGCATGCAGGCACACAGAATTATTGAGTAATTGAACTAATCAGTTTTATTGATGCCAAATATTTATCCAAATGTACTCAGTATTTTTTGATAGATACTGATGTTCCTTCTAATGTTTAAGGAACAAATATCACTTTTTAAATGTAGTAAGAATATATATTAAAATTAAATAGTATATTTCTATATAATTTATTGGGAGATAGTATTGAGTCCCTTTGAAACTAAAGAACTTGTAGAAGAGAAACTTACAGATAGCAGTAGTATTATTAATACTTTTAAGCATTAGGTAACATCTGTTGCAGGATTCTGATGGAATGAGACAGAGATTAGACTGCAGTTTACTTAGGGAGTGCTTTTAGATTAATAACTGTGAGGATGTTAATATCCGATTTTAATAGATTTATAGTTTTTAGATTTAATAGATTTCCCCTAGGCTTTATTTACCTAAGATATACTATTAATTTTTCTTCACCATAATCTTTTTCATTAAATTACCCATGAGGTCCTCCAGTTTTATTTATGTGGTATCATTTCTTGAATCCATCCTCTATTTTCCATTGCTTTTGTCACTATTGTAGTTCTTTATGTGGACTGTTGGGTAGTTTTCGTGCCTTTAAGTCTACCTAGTACAATGCCACCGATGATTCCTTCTTAAAGAATCATCAGTGGTACTTAATTTTATATGAAGAAAGTAAAAATTTCTCAGGCATTAAAAATCCTCAACAATTTGATCTTTACCTCCTTTTTTATTGTCATTAAATTAAAAAAAATTCATGTATATACGTGGAATCAGAATGTTTGTCCTTTTGTTTTTTACTGAGCATAATGTTTCAAGACTCATCAATGTTTTAGCATATATCAGAATTTTCTTTTTATGGCTGAATAATCTATGTGTTTACCACATTTTGTTCATCCACTCATCTGGATGGACTCTACCCTCTTTTTATCATACACTTTCCACTTCTTGTGAACTATAATTAGCCCAACTTACGCAAAGCACACTAATTGTCTACTTTTTAGCATTTTGCAAAGGTTTTTCCTAACACATAAACTTCATTTCATTGCACCCTTACCTCTTGTACTCTTACCTTTTTCTCAGTGGTGAGCTTAAACCCTACCTCTTCCAAAAAATTTATAGCATTTCTCCTGTTAGAATTTGTCCCTCCTTTTCCATATTTTCATAGCATTTTAATATCTATCATTTACTTTATATCATAATGTTTCTTCCTCATTTAGTTGGTAAAGTTATTAAATAATTATAAAAAGTAATTGATAAATGTGTTTATATTTACATAGAAGCATGCAATTTATACAACATTCTCCTATCCTTCCTCATTTAGTTGGTAAAGTTATTAAATAATTATAAAAAGTAATTGACAAATGTGTTTATATTTACATAGAAGCATGCAATTTATACAACATTCTCCTATCCTTTTTTTGTATTTAATTGTTATGACACAGTGGCAACAATAGTGTTGATAATCATTCTTAGTTTACAGATGAAGAAAGTCTCTGAAGAAAGTCTCCTATAGTCATGTAACTAGTCAGTGTCACTGTTCTATTTTCCATTTAGCTAATTTGTTAAGGACTGTTACTTCTCAGCTGCCTTGTTAAATGCTGTGACTGAAAGATGCAAAGGTACAGTCTCTACCCTAGACCAATCCATGGTCTGATGATCTGTGCTGTGGTAGAAATACACATGAGGCACTGTGGGAGCCTTGGGAAAATTCACCTCAGGGTGAGGACAGAGTAAATTGATGTGCATAGTTCTCAATGCACTCTGGCTTTATAATTTCAGTTTTAGCCTTTGAATTTATTTACATCAGAGACTTTATAGAAAAAACCTCCAGAACAATTTCTTAATGCTGAGGCCTCATTTTGAGTTGGAGCACTTAAAATAAATTTATAGAAAGACACTATCTTTTTAACTAGATTTGAAAGTTACACCCTGCTGGGTCAGCAGGATTCCGCGATAATAGCATCTAGGACTAAAGGAAAACTAGTAATTGTTTTTGCTCTATCTGTACTGTCTAATCGAGTAGTTCACTTATCTTTTCGTCTCATTGTTTAACAATCTTTCATATGCTGATGTTTCCCAAATTTTTATTTTCAGTCCAGTCCTTTACCTTTAGTTGTAAAAAATTTTAAAAATACTCTGTTGCAATTTAGGCATTTTTGGCTATGTAAAATGTAACGTGCAGAAGAGAACTGTTGCTCTTGGACATGTTACCTCACCTTCAGCCTTGGAGCGTTTTCTGTCTTTGGCTTTATATATATAGCCAAACTCCTACCTCTTCTCCCCCTGCCCAACCGACATCATCTTTTGCCTAGATTATTGTTGTAGTCTGCTTACTGGTTCCTGTGTTTCTGCCATTGACCTAAAGTCTCTTCTCAGCACTGCAGCTAGAGGCAGAGGGCAGATAATAAACTTGTGACATGTTTAGAATCCTATTGGTTTTGTTTTTCAGTCTCAGTATTTCTCAGCCATTGAAAGGAGAGTAGTGATATCAGACCTGTACCTTAAATAAGTTACTCTAGTAAAGCAATGCTAGTTCAGTGTTCTTTTTTCAGGAAGAAGTAATAGAGATACGTTTTATCTTTCAGGAGTCAGAATTTGCTTAAACAGGGCAATACTGTTTATAATTTGAAATCTCTCCTTATGTAAGTGAATTAGTATTTAATTGTATTTTGCTTGTACATCCTCTTTAAAGTTTTAAAGGGCATCCTATCTAAAAAAAAGATTAATATGCAAATTTGCTACACCCACAAGCCATGCCCACCAGCCAATCAGCAGCAGATTATGCAAATACACCCCAACCAAGATGGCTGCCACCACCAAGTGCAGGAGGAAGGCTTGGGTTCCTCCAGCAACAGAGGAAGCTAAGCTTTCCGCCTGCTGGCCTCCACTCAATGCTACAAAATTTCAATTATAAAAGATACAGAAATGGTGGCAGACACTAAGCTGGAGAAAATAGAGGCTTGGGTTTCCCTGGCAACGGAGGAAGCCAAGCTTTCCGCCTGCCTTTGCCGGCCTACGCCTCCACTCTAGGCTACAAAGTTTCAAACAAATGGCTGCCACCACAGAGCGAGCAGAAGGCTTGGCTCTGCTCCAGGCTACAAAGTTTCAATTGTAGACATAAATTAATCCCAGATCCCAGGCCCCCCCCCCCCTTGGGTTGCTGGGGGGCGTGGCCGGCCTGCAAACCTCCACAGGCTCCTCACCCAGGCCGCCCCTCACCCCAAGGGAACTCCCACCCTGATCCGGGACACTCTTCAGGGCAAACCAGCCAACTCCCACTCATGCACCAGGCCTCTATCCTCCTATCTAATAAAAGAGTAGTTTGCAGATTGACCATCACTTCAACACACAAGATAGCTGCCCCCATGTGGTCAAAGATCCTGCCCCCATGTGGACACAAGGTGGCCACCACAAGATGGCCAGCAGGGGAGGGCCGTTGGGAGGTTCCAGGCCTGCAAGGGAGGGCAGTTGTGGGCCATCAGGCCAGCAGGGGAGGGCAGTTGGGAGGGACCAGGCCTTCAAGAGAGGACAGTTGGGGGTGATCAAGCCTGCAGGGGAGGGCATTTAGGGGTGACCAGGCCAGCAGAGGAGGGAAGTTGGGGGCAAACAGGCTGGCAGGGGAGCAGTTAGTCATCAATTAGGCTGACAGGGTAGTAGTTAGCGGGTGATCAGGCTGGCAGGCAGAAGTGGTTAGGGACAATCAGGGAGGCAGGCAGGTGAGTAGTTTGGAGCCAGCAGTCCTGGATTGTGACTAAATGGGCAGTCGGACATCCCTTGAGGGGTCCCAGATTGGAGAGGGTGCAGGCTGAGGTAAGGGATATCCCCTGTCTTCTGTGCATGAATTTCGTGCACCAGGCCTCTAGTTTTAAATAAAATACATTTTAAGGTATCATGATAGATTTAGGAACAGTTATTTTGCATGTCTAAGTATTTTACATTCTTTTATGCTATCTTAACATTTATTCTAGCAGCACAAAAGTAATGTATATAATAATCTCTAACCCCCACTCCTTAATTTAGAATAGATTTTAATCTTATTTTCTCAATTTAAAAATGCTTTATCTCAAACTACTTATTGGTAACTGTTATTATTCTGCTTTAACAGCGACATCATATTGGAGATCGAAGTCTTTCCTTATGTAACATGTTTCTGGATGAAATGGCTAAACAAGCTCGAAATCTTATCACTGATATTTGCACAGAACAGTGTACTCTTAGTGACCAGGTAATAATTTAAATATTTTCTGACCGATAGGAAATTTGTATATGAAAGGAAGAAAATGATCTGTTGAACATTTTGTTTACTGTTTATTAATGTATTTTTATTTTCTTATTCTCAGACTCTTACTAAATTTCATTACCTCTTGTGAAGCTCCTAATTAGATAGTTTTTAAAACATTGCCTCTGTCTTTGGGATTACTCACACTGTAAAGTCCAGCCTCTCGGCTGGTGTCACTCACACTGTAAAACCCAACCTCTCGGCTGGTGTCTAAGTCCCTTCGTGACAGGTCAGACTTCTCTGTCCAGTCTGCACTTAGGTTTCATCACTCGGTAATCCTCACTAGATTCTGAACACATTATGTCCCAACATAGTTTTATTCTTTGTAGGCCATTTTCCTTCCAGGAAAATGTTCCATTTATCCTTTAAACTGCCGTCTTGTTATAATTTCCTATGAAGTCTGTCTTCACACAATATTTAGCTATTTCTGTTTTCCACTAAGCTTAGATTCCCTGAGCTAGGTAAATTCTACTTTTTACTTATATCTCTGATCTTAGTGCTAGCATGATATTTCTTACATATACTGGATTCAGTTAAGGTTTATTTGAATTATTAATGTGTTCTCAGAGTAATTGGTGTCATGTAACATTTTATTCTTTTTAAATTTAGTTGCTGCCCAAGCATTGTGCCAAAACCATTAGTCAGGCAGTGAATAAGAAGTCAAAAAAACAAACTGGTAAAAAAGGGGAACCCGAAAGGGAAAAACCTGGAGTTGAGAGCATGAGGAAAAACAGGCTGGTAGTGACCAAGTAAGCCATCCACTTCTATTAATATATTTTTGCTACAATTTATTTTTTAGTTTACTTTTGTATGGCATTAATATTGATGAAATGCTAGTAATTGAAAATTCTCCATTTCCCAGTCATTAATTTTTTCACCATTGTGAACTTGTTTAACCATTAAGTGCTTATTTCATCTAAAAATACAGATTTTGGAGTTTTGAAGAAAATAGATAATAATTGTCTTGTCTTTATATACAGAATACTAAAGGCCAGGAATCTGTCTAAAAATTTAGGGGTGCACTTTTACTTTCATTATATTTAAGATATTTTAGACTTTATTTTGGCATATGTTGTGTATGGCTGATACCATTATTAAATGGATATATCAGAATAGATAGCATTTTAGGGCTATTTGCTTACCTGGAGAGGAGACATAGGTGGACAATAATGGGTGGATATTTTTTTGGTTAAAGTAAATTTCTTACTTTCTTGCTACCTACATTGAGCAAGCTATTTGTCATTTTATAGACCACTTTCTTCCTTCACAACAGAAATTGGAAATAATTATCTTTATGAGTATGGAATAAGTTCTTTTTTGTGTATTAAGTCATTATCATCTGAGGATAGAAACGAATGTTGCTTATCTTTAGAAAATTGCTCTCATGTGTTAAAAGATTTTGAACTTTATTTAAGAAATTGAGTTCTATAATTATTATCCCCAAATAAGATCTCATGTGTTTATAAAATTAATTTTGTATTGTTATAAAATTTTGAACATTTTGTTTACTGTTTATTAATATTTTTTCAGCCTTGATAAATTGCACACTGCACTTTCTGAGTTGTGTTTCTCTATAAATTATGTACCAAACATGGTGGTTTGGGAACATACCTTTACCCCACGAGAATATTTGACTTCTCACCTGGAAATCCGCTTTACTAAGTAAGAAAGAACATTAACTATTTTTGCTTGTTGGTTCATTTAATGAGTTTGTTATATTTATTCTTCATACCCACACAGTGTTTCTTTTTATGAGGAAAAGCATTAGTAGAATTAGTAGAATAATAATCTGGGAAGTATGAAAATACTGAACTGGGAATTATGTAAATTACTCAAGATTCTTGTCCCATACTTCTGTTATTAACCAGTTGTAATATTCGACAAGCCGTTTAATTTCAGTGAGTCTTAGTTTCCTTATAAGCAAAATGAGAAAACTGGAGCTAATTAGTGTATTTCAACTGTCAGGTGGCAATCCTGTGGGGTCGTGAAATCAGATTAGAAGGTTGTAATAAATATTTCTTTAAATACATTTATTGATTTTTTTTACAGAGAGGAAGGGAAAGAGAGATAGTTAGAAACATCGATGAGAGAGAAACATCGATCAGCTGCCTCCTTGCACTGGGTATGTGCCTGCAACCAAGGTACATGCCCTTGACTGGAATTGAACCTGGGACCTTTGAGTCCATAGACCGACGCTCTATCCACTGAGCCAAACCAGTTAGGGCTGTAATAAATAAAGAAGAGGAAGGAAGGAAAAGAAAGAAAGAAGTAGAAAAAAATTAGTGCATTGAATGTAGTAAGTATAAATTCTGTGCCATGACATTTTTCAGTTATGTATGTACACGTGTGTACTGAGCTGTGATGCTGCATACATACTTTATAAGGGGTCAAATTTAAATGTTCAAAAACCTCAGGACTAGATGAATTCAAGTCTGTTCTGGATTCAAATGTGTGCTGTTATGCCAATAGATCTAAACTCTTGAGGCATTTAGTTCTAATTATAGCTTTATAGGTTGTATATGTTTCTTGAAATGATAATGCATAAGTCAGAAACCTTTCAACTTTATAATGTTTCTTAATTCTTTTTGTAAAGTTACAAATTTATTTAAAAAATATTGCTTGATTGGTCAAGTTAATCTTGAAGGCCGAAAGCAATTTATGAAACAAAATTTTGCCAAAGATTTTTCAAAATTTTGTAGTAATTAACAAGTAGTCTTTGTACCTTTTGTTTAACATTGTATTAAGTAAATGATATAAAGCTTAGAGCTATAGTTGGTGAGAATTCTATGATTATAGAATAAAATAGGAGAATATATATGTGGGCACTAAATTGAATGTTAAGTCATCAGTTGACTAGAGAAGAGTCTGGTCTGGAACAGAGACTGTCTTTTGCTGTCTTTTAGTAATGCAGGCATCCAGATGGTAAAACTCAGAATGTTCTAGTATTTATGACAAGGGGAAATTAAGCCCTTTGGAATTTATTATTCTTAACTACCAAAGTGGGTAGAGTGGTGGGTGAAAGGTAGGATTCAGTTTACAGCTCCCATGTTTCCCTTTGTAAATATGTAGTCTGGTCTGTTAATCCACAGAGAAGTAGATACTCTTTACCAAACATCTATCTCCTTAGTCGTTAAGATCAAACCAAGGCTGTAAACTTGTTGACCTAGGAAGGATTTTTATGCCACCACATATAGCTTGTATTAGTTGATGATTTTAGTTAACACTTGAGCACAGTCTTAGGACTTAGGGGTCATATGCAAGGATAGCATTTTTGTCTTGAGTTAATCTCCTTGGACTGTTAATAGCAATGAAGTTTGTCTATTTTTAAGGATTCTTTCTTATAAATACAGGTTAAGAGCTTTACAAAGCTAATACTTAGTGAGTTTTAATGAAGGTGAAATAGGGGTGGCCAATCTAGGAAAAGATCACATAGGAAAGTATTTTCAAAATTTGTGTTCTTTTTAGATTTATGCAGTTTCTTGGGAAATAAACTAAATTGAACTATGTATATGTGCTACAAGTAAAGAACAATGAAATTTTATGTTTGTTGCCTTGTTTTGACTGTAGCGCATTTTGTTGAGAAGCAGCACTAAGGCAGAAATGGTGCCAAACCCTATACCCACCAATTTCAAACAAAGTGGCCTTGGTCAGTTCTGAGCCTTAAGTTTTTGTGTTTTTTTTTTGTTTTGTTTTAAATCTGTGAAATGGTAGTAATAATAACTGCATAGTAGGGTTGTTAAATATTAGATCTACTGTGATATGTATAAACTTAAAAGAAACTGGTGGCACATAACAATGCCAAATGAGTTCAAGCTATGAAAAATAGTCTACTGTGCTTGCTATAATGTCAAAGGGATTTATCCTTAAATCATTTTATTACTGATGTTTTTAGAATTTTAAAAATTATTTCATTGTAGTTTTTTGGTAGTCATTGTTTTTTTAGATTTTTTTTTTTGGAAAATGATAGTAATTTCATGGATTTGTATGTAGCAAATTGTGTTTAAAATTTTATTGCTTATTTGATATTAAAGATTAGTAGGTTGAATGACCTATATTTATAAATATAAAAGTCAGAACTCTTTTCTTATTGTTGTTTTTTCTTTATCTCAGGTCAATTGTTGGAATGACTATGTATAATCAAGCCACACAAGAAATTGCAAAACCATCAGAGCTTCTAACAAGTGTAAGAGCATATATGACTGTACTGCAGTCAATAGAAAACTATGTGCAAATTGATATTACAAGAGTATTTAATAATGTTCTTCTTCAGCAAACACAACATTTAGACAGTCATGGAGAACCAACCATTACAAGTCTATACACAAATTGGTAAGGAACACATTTGGAAATTTGGATTGATATAATGTTTCTTTGTAATGAACTACTTGGAAAAGTTGTTTTTATGGATAAATGCTCATTCATATTATCAGCCAACTTAAAATTATATTCAGTAATATATGCCATAATACATTTTGAATTAATTTCTCCTAGTTATAAATTTACTTTTCTCCTTAGGTATTTGGAAACTTTATTAAGACAAGTCAGCAATGGTCATATAGCTTATTTCCCTGCAATGAAAGCATTTGTGAACTTACCTACAGAAAATGAATTAACATTCAATGCAGAGGAATATTCTGACATATCAGGTGAATAATATTATGACATGTTTTAGAGAATGAAGAAGCCTTGATTTTTTTTGCTTTTGATTCTATTATGACTTTTCATTCAATTATATACACAGTCATACATTATATTTCAGATTTACTTTTGCATTTGTGTTGTTTTTTTTACTCTAGAGACTTCTCAGGTGTAATTTGCATCTATAATGTAGTGTCTCAATATGTTAATGTTTATTTTCTTAAAGTATTTGCTTTGTCAAAGTATAAAAGTAATTGCATTTCCTTTCAGAAATGAGGTCATTATCAGAACTGCTAGGCCCATATGGTATGAAGTTCCTAAGTGAAAGCCTTATGTGGCATATTTCATCACAAGTTGCTGAACTTAAGGTAATATAGTCTTTATTAATTTTAGCTTATAAACACAAATTCCTAAAAAACATTTCAAGAAAATGAGCAACAAGCCTAGAATGTTAATTTTTTTAATCTGACATGAAAGTTCTCGTATGTAAATGAAATTATAGCATTAGTATGGTCTTTTTTTTAAGGTCTTGAATTACTTCCTAATAATATATTTTTATTGATTTCAGAGAGGAAGAGAGAGGGAGAGAGAGAGAGAAACATCAGTGATGAGAAAGAATCATTGATTGGTTGCCTCCTATATGCCCCAAACTGGGAATCAAGCCCAAAACCTGTGCATATGCCCTTACTGGGAATTGAACCATGACCTCTTGGTTCATAGGTCAATACTTAACCATTGAGCCACACCAGTGGGGCCTAGCATGGCCTTTTAATAGCATCTTTGTTCTGTTTTACAAATAGTAATCTGATGTACTGAAAATTGAGCAAACATATAGGATAAGTCTGTTCCTGCAAGGTTGATAACTATTTTGCTGAGTGAATAAAATAGATGGCAAGAGTCAGCATGACTAAAAAAGAGAGGCAATATTACCCAGTAGTTAATGACTCAAGCTTTCAAGTCTGGCTATCCTGAAATTCATTCCTGTTAGTTGTGCGCTTTGACTTTGGGCAAAGTTTAAACTAACAATTATATGAGCTAATTAATACATATCAATTGCTTGAATACTTAGCATGCTGCCTGACACACAGTAAGTACTGAATAAATATTATTTTGGTATTCATCATGTCATTATTCTCTCATTGTTATTTTTTAAAAGTATGTTTTACAATTCTTATATAGAAGTCAGCTTTTAGATACTTTATAATGTAGGTTTTAAATATACAGACTTTATACCTACTATGGTTTTAAACATACAAACATTGCAATGCTAGTTTCATTTTTTTACAAGCAATATTTCTCATTTATTAGATTTATTCCCTTGTAAATACATGATCTTTTTTCTGTGTTGTTGTTCTCAGGTAACAAATTTCTAATTTTCAGCTTACTTTCTATGCTCCTTTTAGTATGAGATAATAGAAGAATTGTGGCCCAGTAATTTTACTTTTGCCTATTATTTTCTATTTCAGCTGAATAAATAGGTACTTCCAGAATTGTTAGCATTTTTAGTGCTTCTTTGCCATTAAAGGTAGTGGTTTGAAGTATTGTGATGAAGTAATAAAAATTAGCCTGTTTGGATCTCTCTGTATTCCTGTCTGTGAGAGTTTAGAGGCATCTAATGTCTTAACGGTCTGAGGCCTCTGTAGGATCCGGCCTTTCACTGTCACTGACCTCCTCTCTCCTCCAGCCTGCTTGGCCTGCTTGTCGTGTCCCCTCAGACACTCCTCACAGAGATAATGCCTTAGATTGCCTTCTCATAACATTCCTGTATTTTCCAGATGTCATCATATCAGAATATCCTTCCTTGACCACACTTTTAAAAATAGCAGTCATTACTTTTTATTCTCTTTATCCAATGTTATGTGTATCTTACTTGTGACCTCCCTTATGTATTTGCTAATGTCAGTTTCACTAAAGTAAAAACTTGATTTAATTCTTCTAAAACCTTGGTGCTAAATTAGTTTTCAACACATTATAAATGCTTGTTAAGTATTTGTTGGATGCATAAATAAAGACAGCTATCTTTCTGGCTCTTTGTTCTAGGAGTTATAAACTTTAAACATACATATTATTAACTCCTTTAAATGATTGAAACTGGACTTATCCCCGTTTACAAATTAGAAAAGTGAGACCTATAAGGATTAACTTGTCCAGGCTCACATACTTAAAAGTGGTGAGACTAAAGTTTGAACCTATATAGTCTTAATCTTGCTCTAGAGCTTTACACTGGTACAGTGCTGCTGTGTTGTCTTAGAAACACAAGGGTCCTAAGCAGTGATCTAACTCACCCTTATCTGATGCTGGGACATATAGTACATTTTTCTAGCTGAATGATCTGGTCTTTTTGAAAATGAAGCGGCCTGGTCAATTACGATATCTAAATAGTAATTAAAATTATTTTCTATTTACTAATTTGAGAGTGAGAGAAAAAAACAACAACAATATTTGTGCTTTCATTGGTTGATTCTTGTATGTGCCCTGACTGGGATTGAACCCACAAACTTGGTATATGGTTAATGCGCTCTAACCAAATGAGTTACCTGGCCAGGGCTAAATAGTAATTTTTGATTGGTCCTTATTCTTACATCAAGAGACAGAGACTGCCCTAACTGGTTGGTTTGGCTCGTGGATAGAGCATCAGCCTGCAGACTGAAAGCACCTAGGTTCGATTCTGATTAAAAGCATGTACCTCGGTTGTGGGCACATCTCCAGTAGAAAGTGTGCAGGAGGCAACTGATTGGTATTTCTTTCTCATTGATGTTCCTAACTCTCCCTCTCCCTTCCTCTCTGTAAAAAAATCAATAAAATACATTAAAAAAAAATAGGCAGAGACTACCTTTGACAGAATCGCAGTTCACATGTTAAAAACTTTTGTTGTGAATGCACACCTGCCCTCCTGCCCTCCCCTGCTGTGCCACTCCCGCAGCATCAGCATCCACCAGCAGGACCGCCCGCCAGGCTGACGTGCTGTGGGCCTCTCAGTTCCGGGCTGTCTCCCGGCAGAATTGCTGGAGAGAGAGAGAGAGAGAGAGAGAGAGAGAGAGAGAGAGAGAGAGAGAGAGAGAGAGATGAGAATTCTCTGTTTAACCAGCACTTCCAAACTACTTTACATACTTATTTGAGCATTTCTGTAGGAAAATTTTTGAAAGTGGCTCAAAGGATATGAATATTTAAGTTTTTTCTTAATATTGTCAAATATCTCTTGACGACATTGTAGTCCATACTTACATTAAAGTATGGTGATACCTCTAATAGCATTTTAATCTTGAAATTAGTGCATAAAATGTTTTTGAGGGAATTAAACATTTTAAAAATTATTCTATAATTATCTTTTATTTTCTAAATTGAAATAAACTAAATATTACATGCCTACATCTTCTTCATCTTATGGATGGCTTTAATTGTTGCAGCTGAGGACCTTTTTGTTTCAAACAGTAAAGTTGTGTGCCAATAAAAAAGGAGAGCTTTATATTTAATGGTTGTGAATAAATCATGTGTCAGACATAGTCAACACTATGCATGTGTACTTGTGGTAAAACATGTTTATTACTTTCTGGAGAAGAAAACAACCAGTCTTCTTTCTACTAAAATTCTTGGGGTGTTTCATTTGGAGTTGTGCCCGCCAAGTCAATTTATTCGTCCAACCTTGCCAAAAGAATTGTTTTGGCATTTTACAGATGAGTTCTTTTAGTTCTTCACGGAGCCCTAGTAGATTTTTTTGTCAAATGAAGTAGGAAATTGAAATATGAATTGTGTCAATACGTTTAACTTTTTAAAAAAATTCTTTATTGATTAAGGTATATATGTGTCCTTATTCCCCCTTAGTTCCCCATTCTTCCTTAAGTTTCTTTTTTACAGGAAACCTTTTTTTCTTTTTAGTATTCATGATTGCTTTCACATAATTTGTCTCACTTCCTTTTTAAACCATTTAGTTGGTAATTTCTAGTATTACTTCCAGTGTTCAGTTCATTCACCAGTGATATTAATCAGTGGCTTTAAATTTATTTAAGCATTTGCTAACAAATGCTTTAGGTTAATGGTTTTAAAATAATTTTCCCTAGATCATCAGCAGCAGCATTACCTTGGTACTTGTTAAAAATGCACCTTTTTTGGTCCTATTTCACACCTGTTGAGTCAGAACGTGTGGTGCTGGGACCCAGCGTTATCTGTTTTAGTTAATAAAGTTCTCTAGGTTATTCTGATGTACACTGAAGATTGGGAACCATTTCTTTAGTGTTTAAAGGGATGGATTTTTAAATCAAACATACCTATATTCAGATCCCAATTTTGCCACTTAAAATCTTTGCTACTTCGGACAAGTTATGTAACTTCTCTGAGCCTTAGTTTCTTCTGTTCTAAAATTGGAATATCCTCTCCCTCATTTGGATCCAAGTAAGTGAGATTGTTTGTAAATTGCTTCGTACAGGAGCTTAAAAATGATTACAGTATTTTTACTATTAAGTATATACAGTTATCTTATATTTCTGAAATTGTGTATGTCTTATAGTCAGATAATTAGACAACATTTAAGTTTAATTGGTAGAGTGGAGTTTTTTTTCTTAGTGGCACATAAGGTAATGGTGAATTTAAAATTCAGTGGTGCCTTTGATTCACTGATACGATATTATGTTCAAGGAGCATAAGCAGTGTCAGGACGGGGCATGTAGTTTGAACATATATTGGTTGAATCAAGTTTTAGAGTGAGACAAGTATGGTATTGGCCTCTGAAAGAGCAGGCATTCTAATCAGAGACTATAGAACTTGAATTTAGTACATAAATGTGACTGAAGCAGAACATTTGGTGGGGAGCATAAAGAGAATCTGAAGTAATATCAAGAAACCTAAACTAAATGCATATGAGTATAGAAAAAATGAGTTTTATAGATTTCCTGTATAGTATTTCTTGCTCCCCTTAAATCAGATGTCATTAGCCCTTGGCTTGTAACAGAACCGCTGTGGCACTGGCACTGTGTGCTTGCTGTGTCTTTGCAGCCAGACCTGCTGAATTGAAATATGCAGGGATGAAGAAGCCTGGATATATGTATTTACAGTTACGTAACTCCAAATCCAGGCTCCATCCCTGCATATTTCAAATACATACATCTAAGTTTTCCAAATATATATATCAGTTATTTTTCAAATTAATTACATTTGTCTTAGTTGTAATGTTTAAACCAAATTACTTTCCAGTGTTTCTTTTAAGCAAAACATTCTTTAATGAGATTTTCTGGAATAGTTATCCTTCACTCCCTTCCCTTATTTATATCCCTTCTTTCTATTCTCTTTCCTTTTCTCTCTCGATGGTCTTTGAAAGAGAAGGTACATAGTTGACGCTTCCATTTAATAATTTGTGTTGGAAAATATTGCTTTAGCCGAGACCGGTTTGGCTCAGTGGATAGAGCGTCGGACTGCGGACTTTTGAAAGGTCCCCGGCTCGATTCCGGCAAGGGCATGTACCTTGGCTGCGGGCACATCCCCAGTAGGGGGCGTGCAAGAGGCAGTTGATCGATGTCTCTCTCTCATCGATGTTTCTGACTTTCCATCCCTCTCCCTTCTGCTCTGTAAAAAATCAATAAAAAAAAAAAATATTGCTTTATTATAATCTCCTTGAAGTGGTACCATACCCTAACAAGTTATTGTCCTTCTGATTGTATATATCCAGCAATGAACTCTAGGTTCTCTTTGGTCAGTTGTTTTTTTGGTGGAATTTATTGCTCTCTATATCCACTTCTGTGTCTGCTTTTTATTATTGATGCTGTTCTGTATCTAAGGATAAGATAATCCTTTATCCTGCTACTTATCTGTATGGCTTTTTTTCCTGAACCTTCTCTTCCTGAATTTGCCAACTGAAGAAAACATTAAGCTTATGTAAATGATTTTTAGAATCCTTTATTAAAACAACAACAAAAATATATAGTATAGAGCATCTGTATTTTTCACATGCCAGATTATAATATCCAAGCATGCTCTAATCTCATTAACACAAGGGGATCTATCCTGACCTGGGATCTTTCTTTTTTTCAGAAACTGGTGGTGGAGAACGTCGATGTGCTGACACAAATGAGGACCAGCTTTGACAAACCAGACCAGATGGCTGCGCTCTTTAAAAGACTATCATGTGGGTAACTTCTGGTACTTTTTAGAAGCATTAAGAAGACCAAAGTATTGAGCTTTTAACATTTGTAAACATAAATATAATAATAAATTATGAATAAGTACTCTTTAGCTTACGAAGAGAACTGGAAAATTTTTCAGTTAAAGGATCTTTGTAAGTATCTGTTTCACAATTTTTTTTATTGTGTTCTTAGTACCATGTGTCAAATACTTTGAATATTAACAGTTCATGAACCCATTAAATTGGATACAGTAAATCTATATTAATTTAGATTAAAGGAGAATTAACTTTTGAGTCTTGTCACTTTCTAAAACTCAATTTGATTGAAGCATAGTTTACATATAAGATGCACACACTTCAGTGAACTGTGTAATGGGTGTAGTCAAGACATAGAACAGTCCCACCTCAGAGTCTCCTCGTGTCCCTGTATAGTCAGTGTTCATCCCATCCACCAATACAGAGGACTTACCTGATTTCTCTCACTACAGATTAAATGTGCTGTTCCAGAATTTTATATAAACTAAGCCAATACTCTTTTTGTGTCTGACTTTAGCATGTTTTTGAAATTTACCCATCTGTGTTAAGTGAGTCAGTAATTTGTTTCTTTTTATTGCTAACTAGTATTCATTGCATGAAAATCTGAGCCTACACCTTTAAAAAAATCCTTTTTAATGTCTTTTTGACAGTTGACATTGAGTCTTTTGTGGGAGGTATATTGTGAAATAAGAGTGAATCTTAAAATATATTTAGCCCGATAACTACTTTAGATGCCCTTGACTTAACTTTATTTTCACTTGCTTTTTGTACTTAAACTTAAAGTTATAATTATAAGTTTCTTTAAAGTCATGCTTCTTTTGATTCTAAAACAGTAGTCAGCAAACTCATTAGTCATCAGAGCCAAATATCAACAGTACAACGATTGAAATTTCTTTTGAGCGCCAAATTTGTTAAACTTAAACTTCTTCTAACGCTACTTCAAAATAGACTTGCCCAGGCCGTGGTATTTTGTGGAAGAGCCGCACTCAAGGGACCAAAGAACCGCCATGTGGCTCGTGAGCCGCGGTTTGCCGACCACAGATTTAAAAAGACTTCCCAACATTAGAAACTTAGTGAAATTCCAAAAAAATAGTCTTTGCATTTGGGAAAAACCAGAAGGTTTATTTTCCCAAATAGAAAGTAATCCTTAAGAAAATTTTTAGAAAGTAATCTGTTCATGTGTTTTAATTACTTTGCCTTTGATATTTTTCTTTTAAATGTTATACAATTTGTCAAATTTTATTAAGCTATCTTATCTTGCTTTTAAAAATATAAACTTAGCATATAAATTAGCTAAGGCTTGAGCATCTTCCAAAGATCCTATGCCCTAGTAAATTTACGCTACAGTTTGCCTTGTAGAATAGATCAGTGGTTGCCTGAACTATAAATAGAAAGCAATGAAGGGCTATTTTAGGTTGGAAACTGTTCATCACAGTGATGATGGTGGTGATAACACAGATATACACGTTAATTATTTTTCCTAGAGCTGTATACCAAAAGGGGGAAAAAAGTCAGGTTTACTGTATGGCACTTAAAAAATGAAATTAAATAAAAGAAAAAATTGAATTGGTAGCATTATAGGAAGAAGAGAGTGAATACATTTTTAGGAAGAAATTATTAAATATCTACTTGATCTCTTGTTTTATTATGCACTTGTATTTTCTAGTCTTTTTTTGTTTATACTTAACATTTTTGTATTTTTCGTGTTGGCCTATTTTATAATACTCATTTGAATATCCAACCTAGCCTTCACCCTAGTTAATATTCTGCTAGTAAAGAGCATCTGGTTAGAAACAACTAAGGTACTGCACTGTTCAGTGCCTGTTTACTGTTACTTTAACTCTCCTATTTATGGAATTGGAGCAACATAGAATTTGTTAAAATTTCAACCAGAATTTATAGGTTCCAAAATAAAATTCAACATCCTTTATATAGATTCTGTTTGTTTGAATTTTGTCTATGATAGTGGTGATTCATGACCTGTATAATTAGCCAAAATCAAAAGGTAAATTATTTTAATACCCATATATATCAAGTTTGTTTTTAAATATAATTTATTAAATATTTTTTTGGAATTTGAAAAAAATCTGCTTAAGGGTACCTTTTTTAGGGAAATAGAGAAAGCTACCTGTTCAGTTAAACTCTTTTTCACATTGCTCTCTTTTGTCTCTAACCTCTGCCATCATGCTTCTTTTGAATGATGTACTTTTAGAATAGTTTGATTTTCACACTCAACAAACATCCTTAAAAAGGAAAAGCAATATTATTTATTAAAAAGTAGCTCTGAATTGAAAGGCAGTCTGGAAGTAATTTTCAGTTTTGGCTTTCTAACTGTATGACCTGAGCAATTTAATAATGGGCAGCATTTCTCCACGTGGCAGGGATTGGCTGGGATTAATCTGCAGTTACTGCCTTTAGAAATTTTTTTCCAGTCTTTCCCACTCACTGTATCTTTCACCTTACTACTTCATCATTTTATGTTCCCTGCTGTAGGTGTTTGAGCTTTTAACTCCTACTTCAGATTCCACCTTTTAAATCCCAAATCTACTCCTGTGGTTCTTGTTTAAGGCTTTATCATGAACGACAGTCATGGCTTTTTTTTTTTTATATATATTTTATTGATTTTTCACAGAGAGGAATGGAGAGGGATAGAAAGTCAGAAACATCGATCAGCTGCCTCTTGCACACCTCCAACTGGGGATGTGCCCGCAGCCGAGGTACATGCCCTTGACCAGAATCGAACCTGGGACCTTTCAGTCCGCAGGCTGACGCTCTATCCACTGAGCCAAACTGGTTCGGCCAGTCATGGCTTTTAAAAAAAATTTTTTTTATTGGTTTTTAGAGAGAGAGGAAGGCAGAGGGAGAGAGAGAACCATCGATGTGAGAGAAAAATACTGATCTACTGCCCCCCAACCAGGGATCTAGCCTACAGCCTGAGCATATGCCCTGACCGGGAATGGAACTGGTAACCGTTTGGTGTACAGGACGATGCTCCAACCAGCTGAGCCTCACTGGCCACGGCCAGTCATGGCTTCTTAACATGCATTCAGTCTTCACTTTCTAACCTGTCTCTGACATTCAGTCATATTTTTAAACATACTTCTTTTCATATCATTCTTTATACTTTTGAAAACCCTCAATATTCCACACATTGCTTGGAGGATAGCATAAACTACTTAGCATAGTGTTCAGAAGCCATTATTTGGATAAACTTCACATCCAGTCATTCTTTTCTGTCCTGTCTCCCACTACCTTTTGCTTGACTGGTCCAAGACCCACCTAGCTATTGGTCTAATATGAGTTCCGTGAGATGTGTCTTACTCATTTGAACTCTAAACCCAAACACTCCAGGCTGGGTAGTTTATAAACAACAGAAATTTATTTGTGACAGTTGTGGAAGTCCAAGATAATGGTGCCTGTGTGGCCATGTTGAGGATCTTCAGGGTTGCCGATTTCTCACTGAATTTTCACATGATGTAAGGTTTAGGGATATCATTCTGTTGCTTCTTATAAAGGCACTAATTGAATTCATTCGGACTCCACCCTCATGGCTTGAGCACTTTCCAAAGGTCCCACCTCTAATACCATCAGCTTTGGGAGGTAGGATTTCAACATAGGATTTTTTCATCTAAACCGTTTTTGAAGGATATATTCCATTTGTAGTAAAGTGTAATTAATTTTGATATCAGCTTTCAATATATTTGCTTCTTTAATCATTTGTTATAGTGAAATGCTATTAGTTGTGCCTTTTATCATAGGAATTTTATGACTAAGAGTTTTCTTCAAGGTTAATAAAGAATCTAATTCATGCTCTACTCTTCTCCCCTTCCTTCACATTTAGCTGTTGACAGTGTCTTGAAGAGGATGACAATAATTGGTGTAATTTTATCCTTCCGCTCATTGGCACAAGAAGCACTTAGAGATGTAAGAAACCATTATAAGTACATATCCTATATTTAGATAATCCCTTTTAATTTCCCAGAAATTAAAAGTTACTCCTTAAATTTATAGGAGGCAGTGATATAATTAAAGTTCCAGTTCTCGTAGTCATCTCAAATAAAGTATGTAGAAATTAAAGATACTTAAACTTTTTTTGTTTTGGTATTGAAATTCAAGGGGTGTAACTTGCCTAGATATTGAACTACTTTTTCAACTTTTCGTTAAAGCATTTTCCATTTGCCTGTATTCAGTTTGGCACTGAATACATACATTTAATTTCAGTGTGTCTTAGTACTGAAAATTATATGACAATAGATAAAGAAATTTCTATGAAAACTAGAAATAATCCAATGATAATATTTCATAAATCTAGAGGTCACCATTTAAAAATACTGCTGTGTTCTTTTTTGTTGTCCTGTGTAGGTCTTATCCTACCACATTCCTTTTCTTGTAAGTTCCATTGAAGATTTCAAGGACCACATTCCCAGGGAAACTGATATGAAGGTAATAAAATTTTTATTTGGATTTTACAGTTTCTAAAATGAAATATATTTTAGTTACATATGAAATAAAATTTAATAAATCCCAAACTATAGTAAAGTTTCTATTGTATAATGATTAGTTAGCATGCTTGCCTTTGAAAATGCATCTTTGGAAGCTCAGCACCAAAATAAGCAGGCATTCTGAAAGTTAATCTTGATCATCTGTACCAATGTAAATGGGTCAATATTGATCTTTTTTTCCTTAGACTGTTAGCTGTTTATACATGGTCATGAGCTGAATGAGGAAGATGAGATAATAAAATAAGAGTTGTTTTGTTTCAAATAGAGATAAATCCAGTCAGTTTTTTAAATTGATGTTAAAAAAAATCTTAGAATATTAATTGTAGGGTATATAAATTTTAATTTTTAAAATATCTTGTTTTTAATAAATATAAGATAGGAGGTTGGTAGCCTTAAGTGAATTTCACAGTTTTTGTTTTGAAAATGTGTTGATCGTGAAGTCCAACTACTGATTTATTAGGATGACACATCTAGTGGAGTAACATGTCAGCTCATATCTTTGTCTTTTAAGCTTTTATGTTTCTTGGAATGGTTGTTTTCAGTTTCACATATTTTGAAAAACACTGACTGAAAAAGGTTCTTTAAACTCTTGTATGACACTTGAGTCTTTTCTCAAGCACTTATCTAGCGCTTATTCCTTCCTTCCCCCACTCTATTCTTAACTCTACCCCTCTCTTCTACATGCACTTTCTATGAGATAACCAGATCTGTGTGCATTCTCACATTTATCTGCCTTGTGTTTTTTTAAAAATACATTTTCTATTGATTTGAGAGAGAGAGAGAGAGAGAGAGAGAGAGAGAAATATCAATGATGAGGGACAATCATTGATCAGTTTTCTGCACGACCCACACTGGGGATCAAGACTGCAACCCGGGCATGTCCCCAGACCAGGAATCAACCATGACCTCCTTAGTTCGGTCGACGCCCAACCACTGAACCACACTGCTGGGCCAAAATTATTTTTTTAAGTGGAAACACTGCAGAAAAATGTTAAGAAAACATTAAAGAGGAATTAGTTCTTGAGAAGACACTGGTGTGCAGGTCATGAGAATACTAATTAGTATTCTGTGTAACCATCCAATTCTCTTAAGCACCTGATATAATTGTATTTAAATTCCAGTAAACTTTCAGTATGTGCCCTGACCGGGAATTGAACCGTGACCTCCTGGTTCATAGGTCACCGCTCAACACCTGAGCCACCGCAGCTCAGTCGCCAAATATTCCATTGTCTGGCTGTGTGCCATAGTTTATTTATCCAGTCAGTGGATTGTTTTCACTGTTAGGCTATTAAAAAATGCTACTAACAAGATTCATGTACAAGTGTCTGTATGGACATATGCTTTCATTTCTCTTGGGTATGTTCCAGGAATGGAATTGCTGTGTCACATAGTAACTGTTTTTCATCCTCTTGGAAAACTGCCAAATTGGTTTTAAAGTGGCTGGATCAGTTTGCATTTTCACTAGCAGAATATGGTGGTTTCACTTTCTCTGAATACTTATCAGTACTTGTTATTATCTTTCTTCTTAATTATAGTCATTCTAGTGTGTGTGGAATGGCACACACTATGTGTGTGAAATCTCATTGTTTTGATTTGCATTTTTCTGGTGGCAAATATGTTGACGTCTTTTCAGCTGCTTATTAACTGTATATCTTCTTTGGAGAAATGTCTATTCAGATCCTATCCTTTTGCTCATTTTCAAATTGGTTGTTTTTAATTTTGAGGTGTAAGTGTTCTTTATACATTCTGGATGCAAGTTCATTAATAGTTACATGATTTGCAAATCTTTTCTATTTTTGGGTTTATTTCATTTTCTTCATAGTGTCCTCTGAAGAACAAAAGTTTTTAATTTTGACGAAATCCAGTTTATCTATTTTTTTCTATTGCTTCTATCTAAAAAACATTGCCTAACCCAAAGTCATAAAGGTTTATGCCTATGTTTTCTTCTAGGAATTTTATAATTAATTTTGGGTTAATTTTTGTAGGTAGAGTGTATAATGGATCACATCCTGTGTGTTTATCTAGAACTTAATCCTGGAAATTTCCATTTATTTTAAGATATACAATTTTACTTCATACCTTATTCTTCTTTGTTGTAATATCAAAGGTAACCAATTGTTAGGTAGTTTTTAACAGGTGTGGGACAGTCAGAATACCTTAAGTTTTTGGAGTTCATATATGATACCAAAAAAATTACTTTAGTCATTAGAGATTCCTTGATCAGATTTTTAAAATTCCCTAAAACTGTTATAGTAATTTATCACATTATAGATATGATGAGGCCGCTATAATTTTTCACTCAATAAATATGGATATAAATGTAAGTCCAGTCAGTACTTTTGATTCACTTTTGTTCATTCATCTCTTTTGGCTTGACATTTTACATCCATGCTTCTAAGAAAAATAACTTAAGAATGATTCTGTTGGAATTTGCCACAGAAAGTATGAAGTTTTGTTTAGCTAACAAGAGGAAGTTATAACCAGCAGCAACACACTACAAAGTACCAAATCATCTACTCAGTGTAGCATAGTTTTGCTATACCTCTTGCTTCAAGCAAGTTTTCAAAATTCTCTAGTGTTCTTGTAGGCAGACTCTGATTTAAATAATATATATTTGCTTAGTGAAGTGAGATTTCTCAGAAATTTGTTAGAATATTTCTTACTCTGTAATTCTTATATCTTTTTCAGGTTGCAATGAACGTGTACGAGTTGTCATCAGCTGCTGGGCTGCCCTGTGAGATTGATCCTGCCCTTGTTGTGGCTCTTTCTTCACAAAAGTCAGGTGAAGTGCGTTAGTAAATGTGCGGTAGTCTTAGTTAAAATCACCAGCTCTCTCTTCACAAAAGTCAGGTGAGAGGCGTTAGTAAATGTGCGGTAGTCTTAGTTAAAATCACCAGCTCTCTCTTCACAAAAGTCAGGTGAGAGGCGTTAGTAAATGTGCGGTAGTCTTAGTTAAAATCACCAGCTCTCTCTTCACAAAAGTCAGGTGAGAGGCGTTAGTAAATGTGCGGTAGTCTTAGTTAAAATCACCAGCTCTCTCTTCACAAAAGTCAGGTGAGATGCGTTAGTAAATGCGCGGTAGTCTTAGTTAAAATCACCAGAGCAGCACAGATATAGATGTGGTACTTAATCTGTTTACTTAAATGCCTATTTTATATCAAGCTGGAGGCAGAAGTAAAATCAAGAGAAAATTTTTTTGAGGTGGGAAAATAAAGGTTTATGCCCATACTCATGTGCATGCTAGTGGAGATGATAGCTAGAAAAAGAGTGTCCTTTTAAAAAAAGGACTAGAGCTACTAACCATAAGATTCTGTGTATTATTATGTAATAGTCAACATTTAAAAGATTTTGAGGCCAGCCCTGTGAATTGTAATACCCAGAATGCTCTAGATCAGTGGTCAGCAAACCGTGGCTCGTGAGCCACATGCGGCTCTTTGGCCCCTGGGGTGTGGCTCTTCCATAAAATATCATGGCCTGGGCAAGTCTCTTTTGAAGAAATGGCATTAGAAGAAGAAGTTTAAGTTTAACAAATTTGGCTCTCAAAAGAAATTTCAATCATTGTACTGTTGATATTTGGCTCTGTTGACTAATGAGTTTGCCAACCACTGCTCTAGATATTTCTAGATTTGTCTACAAAGTAGATAACATTTCATCTGTTTCTGGTACTAAATTGCCCTCCCCTAGCCCTTTGCCTATATGACTGAATTCATTAGTTCTTTTTTTATTTAATATTGCTATACGTTTGTAATTCATGCAGTATGTTAATTATAGTCACATGGATAATTACTACTATTACTTAATTTGCTACAGCTGTACTTTTTATAATCAACCAAATTTTAAAAATATATTCTGGCTCTTTTCTTATGTTCAACTCTTAGTTATTGTGGAGGTGAATAGTAGGATGACTGGAAGTTCCGAGGTACAAGATAATCCACAATTTTGGTTCACAATTTTCAATAAATATTTTTGAAAGGGTTATATCTTAAAAGCCTTGGGCAATGCTAGTTATTTTCATGTATGACTGGTTCCTTCTATCTTCTAAGATGGAGAGGTTGAAAATCCAGTCCACTTTGCACATTTATACCTTTTAAAAGTACATTTCAAATTACATTCATATCTTTTAGATAAAAAAATATTAAGGATTTTATGAGATAATTGTCTAAACTGTAGTAAATAGAATTTTCTTATAAATAATTTTATCATCAGTTTTCAATAAGGAAATTTCAGGTTTCAATTATCCTAATTATATTTTTTGCCCTGTAATCTTACAATTTAAAAATATTAGCAATTTTTGAAATATGCCTGGGGAATTGATAATAGCCATATTTCTGTTATTTACCAAATAATATATGGTAACATATATTATTTATATTCATTCTGTACTTCTTCTAACAAAACTGTGATCAGTTCTGTAGAGGCAGAGTAAAATACTTTATATAAAAATTTAAATCAGCCTTTTCTAGTTTAGATGATCAACTCTTTAACTAACCTAAAAGAAATACCTTGGTTTTATTTTTCATTTTTCTCCCTTAGAAAACATAAGTCCAGAAGAAGAATATAAAATTGCCTGTCTCCTCATGGTCTTTGTGGCAGTTTCTTTGCCAACACTGGCCAGTAATGTGATGTCTCAGTATAGCCCTGCAATAGAAGGTAATTGTGGTCTAAAATTATTTTGTCAATGGAAAAGTTAAGAGTTTTAATATGGCAGATACTTTTCAAGTAATTAATTTTTAATAACAAAATGTGGGTTAAGTTCTGCCACTTACTAGCTTTATAACCTGAATAGTCGGTATTTCTTTTTCTAAATCTCAATTTTCTAACATAGGAAATGTGTTTATGTGAGCTTATGGGTACTTGAATGTATGTTTGGCAGTGATGGATGGTGAAGGAAATACTAACTCTTAGGATTATTTTAAGGATTGGATAAGAAAATGTAAAGCAGCTAAGTGTTTCTTTTTTTAAGTGTCTAAGACATTATAAAACTGATGTAAGATTTCTTTTAGGGGTTTAATTGTTTGTTTAACACAGACTTGATCATTTGTTGCTCACTTGCTATGCTATTTTTAAAAGTACTAGTTCTCATGAAAGTGAAAGGAGAGCAAGGCAGATTATGCCCAGCCTTGTTTTTAATTATACCACTATTTATGTAGATTGTGAAGTCATTCAATGTCTGCTCTCTATGTCTTATTTGATATTTGGGGGTCACACAGAAACCACAAACCCTATTTGCACTTTCTCAGGGCATTGCAACAACATACATTGCTTGGCCAAAGCCATCAACCAGATTGCTGCAGCTTTGTTTACAATTCACAAAGGAAGCATTGAAGATCGTCTTAAAGAATTTCTGGCGGTATGTATTATCAGTAGCAAAACTCATGACATTTTATAAAGAAAGTTTAAAATAACTATGAGATGGAAGAGTAAATTCTCTTAATTAACTAATTTGGGGGCAGGGAGGAGGAACAGGTAAGGCAGGGCATTAAAATCAAGGAATAGTTGATTTTGTATTTACCCCCCTTGACATAGAAGTCTCCCAGTTTTTGAGCTCTGCAGGATGACCTTTTTTCTAAGCTGATGTTTGTAGTAACTTAGAATTTTGTCTAGGATTTAAAAAGGGAAAAACAAAACAAAGGAAAATTGAGGCAAAGAAAAGATGTTCTCTCTAAAAGGATATATTTTACTTATATTTACTTATTTGGAGAAAGACTGTTAATGGTGACAAACTATTTCCAAAAGAGGGTAGTTGTGCTAACTCTGGCCTGATGGAGTATAGCTCTCGTTTCTATGTTAGTGTAGTTCTCTTTCCTTTATCAGTGTAGCTTTTCCACCTATAAATCCTGTCAGCTTTTTAGAAAAGTTTATTTTTAAAACATTTAAAGCAATTATAGTACTAACTTGAGAAAATAATGTCTGTTTCAAAGAAAACAGCATTGAGATTTAAATTTTATTTTCATTTCCTGTATTTCTTTTATTCGAGACTTAATGTCCTAATGTCCCATTAATTCAAACTTGGTGTGAAATTTTCTTCTTATTTGGGAACTAAGACATATAGTTAATACAAATATAAGAAAGATTAAAAAATAAATATTTTTTTTCCTGAAAAAAATATCAGTTTTAAAGACCAATAATATTTAATTACATTTATTTTTGTATCTGTTTATGCCTTAACTAGGGGCCCAGTGCTTGAAAATTTGCATGCTCAAGGGGGTAGGGGGAAGGGATCCCTTAGTCCGGCCTGCGCACTCTCACAGTATGGGACCCCTCAGGGGATGTCTACCTGCCGGCTTAGGCCTGCTCTCCAGCTTATGACTGAGTGGAGTTCCCCTTGTGGGAGCACACTGACCACCAGAGGGCAACTCCTGCATTGAGCGTCTGTCCCCTGGTGGTCAGTGCATGTCATAGTGACAAGTTGTTCCCGGTTGTTCTGTTGTTAGAGTCAATTTGCATATTAGTCTTTTATTATATAGTATAGCTCTCTAAATTATTGCTTGAATGTAAAGATCTACGTTTACCTTGTCATTTAATTGCTCATTATATAAGCAGCTGAGTGATTGAAATTTTCTGTAAGTTCAAGCATACTGAAAATAAACAAGTAACTGGTGAGCATTTTATTTAAAAAACTTATTTAAAATGTGTGTGAACTTTTAAGCTTGCATCCTCCAGTCTACTGAAAATTGGCCAGGAGACTGACAAAACAACAACAAGAAATAGAGAATCTGTTTATTTACTGCTAGATATGGTAAGTCTCATTTAATTTTTAGTGACAATAAAGAAGTTCCAGTCATTCCTGATAGCCTTTTCTTGACTTTTAGTGATTAAATAACAGAGGTGCTTTTTTGATTCCTGGTGCTCACTCCACCCAAACCGCACACTTTCTAAAATTGCTGAAAAGAATGACAATCACCTGTATTTTACAGTATGGTAATTATATCAGAAAACAACAAAATAAAAGATTAGCATTACTTATAAGGTATTCTTTGTAGTTTTTTTTAACTTGCTTACTGAGAATAATTTCCTTTACCTGCAGAGATTTGTGTCTGTCTTAGTGATTCAGATACCCCTTAGCTCCAATCTTTTTATGGATAGACTTTCCTGATTACTCTGGTCTCCGTTAATCTTTCTTCTCTTTTGAATTTCTCTAGAACTTACAGCTTTTCACCACTTAATTATAGTTGATTTGATATTTAATTTTGCTTTGTAGCCTAGTGTTGGTCTCCAGTGAGACCTCAAAATATGGCCATTTTAAATGTTTGTATTCTCTTTTATGTCTTAACATTAGAGACCTGGTAAAGGAAATTCGTGCACAGGTGGGGTCCCCAGGCCTGGCCAGTGATCAGGGCCGATCAGGGTCTTTTAGCTGCCCGCTGGAGCCTTCCTTCATTCTGTGCTGCCCCCTGGTGGTCAGCACATGTCATAGCGAGCATTCAAATTCCTGATCTCCCCGTGGAACTCCCGAGGGGACACCTTGCATTTTAATATTGCAAGGTGTCCCCTCGGGAGTATACTAGTAGCTCTACACACAAATTCGTGGGCCAGTAGCTCTCTGTGGGTCACACCGTGCCCGCTGCCCAGAGGCCTATCTGCGGTCAGGCGCGGAATGCTTGCCTTGTCGCTGTGGCGACTAAGCAAGTATTCCACCAGGCTACTCAAGCTGCCCGCTCTCAGCGGCTGCCCCTGGGACTGGGGGACTCCAGCGGGGCTGAGAGGACTGGTCGCCACCATCTTGTAGCTATGGGCGCTGCCATCTTTATGACTGAGTGATTGTTAATTTGCATATTACCCTTTTATTAGATAGTGTAAGTATAGGTATATTGCTGAAGGCTGTGAAGGTGCGTAGTATGTTCCCATTGGTTAACTCAGTGGTCAGCAAACTCATTAGTCCACAGAGCCAAATATCCACAGTACAACGATTGAAATTTCTTCTGAGAGCCAAATTTTTTAAACTTCTTCTAACGCCACTTCTTCAAAATAGACTTGCCCAGGCCGTGGTATTTTGTGGAAGAGCCACACTCAAGGGGCCAAAGAGCCACATGTGTCTCACGAACCGTGGTTTGCTGACCACTGGGTTAACTGATTTCTGAGAGCATTCACTGTGGCATATTTACCTATCAGTTTTTAAAGTAAAGGGAAAATAAGTTGTGTCTATTTCTAGTAAGAACAATGTAACAATGTAAAATTATGGTTATTGTCAGTAAATGTTCGCTTAATAAATAATTAGAATTCTAATGCATTTTGGAATTTTTCAGATTGTGCAGGAATCCCCATTCCTAACAATGGATCTTTTGGAATCTTGTTTTCCTTATGTCTTGCTGAGAAATGCATACCATGCTGTCTACAAGCAAAGTGTTACATCTTCTGCATAAAATATCTACTTATTGAAGACAAGCACGCATTTTTGTTGCCTGGGTTTTACCTGTAAACTGTGGAGCTATTTTACCTTAAGGCCTGAAAAACAGTTCTGTGGATTATAAATTTTTTTCATATGGTTGTATTTTCTAATCATTGGTTTCTTAATATAGTTGCACTACAATATACTTGGTTGGTTTAGGTTGCACATTCACTGAATTCACAGAAATTATTCCTATAATTTTAGAGTATCATTTGTTTGAAAAATATACATTATCTCTATGTTTTTGATATTTGATAATGAAAAAACCTTTGCTTGTTTATTTCTGAAAAAGAATGTATTTAGTGATTATTTTAGATAGTGATATAGCATTCATCTGTGTGTAAATTATTTCATATAGGGAAGAGTTCTGATCTGTACCTATGGTTCTTATTGAAAACAAAACTGGATGTGCATTTCTGTGATGTTATGAATACATTTATACTTTATTTTGAAACATTTGCCAAACTAAATACTATAACACTGTATAACATTAAAAATGTTAAAGGACTGCTTAGCATTAGAAGCAGACTATGTCCTGAAATTCTAAAACAGCAACATATGTTGTTGCTTGTATAAAGCCTAGTGATAATTTTTAGACTAACTTCCATGGTGCCCTATTGGCATTAGCACTACCATTGTACCCTGCTGTATAATAAATAATCTTAAACACTATCAACTGTTGATACAAATGTTAGTCCCTAACCACTTTTTATATGTTTTAAATTTTTGAAAATCAAGTGTACCTGCCATAACATAAAATAAACGCTAGACTGTATCACATTTTTGATGATTTCTTTAATTCGGGATTCTTAGCAATTTATTCAATAATATGAAAAGTATTAGTTTAGATTAAATGTCTAAATACAGCATTTGACACTAGGTCAGCTATTACAAGGTTTGTTTAAATGTTTTGGAAAAACATTTCACTGGAAAAATATTAAAATTAGAAAATAAAATAAAATTTTACTTTAAAAATAAAATAAAACACTTTTAAAAATTCAGAACTAAAAGGAAACTTGTGTGACATCAGCTTGCTAATTGTATCTGTGACCAGATTGGAAGGCATGGGGAAGGGGAGAAGGAATGGCCATGGAACTAGTGAAAATGTTGTTGAGAACTACATGGTAATGAAGGGGAAAGACATGCAGGGCCTGTTGCTTGGTGGTTGACATGGAGGGCAGAGCAGCCCATTTCGTTTAAAAACTAACCCGATGTTTTGCTCTTTGATTGGCACTGTAAAGACTGTGTTTCTGGTATTAGAGCTTCTGTTATTCACAGTTTGCTATGAATACACTGGTACCTGTGTTAAGATAAAGAAGGTTGCTGTGTCTGCAGTTATCTTTTTCTTTGTTGAGATACATAGAATGAAATGAAATTGAGACGCCACAAGATTATAATGCTAATAGAGGTCTGGTGCATGAAATTTGTGCACTTGTTGGGGAGGAACCTCAGCCTGGCTTGTGAGAGGGCACAGACCAGGCTGAGGGACCCCACCGGTGCATGATTGGGGCTGGAGAGGGATGTGGGAGGTTGGTCAGCCAGGGAGGGACTGCAGGAGGGCTCCAGGGCTCGTCTTGCTCAGTCCTGATAGGCCAGATCCCAGCAGCAAGCTAACCTACCAGTTGGAGCTTCTGTCCCCTGGTGGTCAGTGCACGTCATAGCAAGCAGTTGAGTGGCTTTAGCATATCATTACCATATTTCGGTTTGATTGGTTTAATGGCCAACCTGACACTTGGCATATTAGGTTTTTATTATATAGGATTTTGTATGTGATTTCTTCAGTCTATATTTAAAGCAGGGAATAGTTGTTACTATCTATTAAAATTTCTCAATAGTTCTGTGAGGATTTTTTAAAAGGAAAGAAATATTTAAATGAAGTAGTTTTAGACTTGAAATAGCCTGATTACATAGTGAACAGCTGAAACTAAGATTAAATGTTGTTTGTTGTGAAATATCAGGATCCCAGAGTGGTACTTTGTCAATAATGATAACCTGCAAGCTAAAGGAGGCGTTTGATATGTGCACTTTGATTGGGGTAATGTGTGGAAAGGCATATTGATATAAATGAGACATTATTTATCCCTGTTCAGGCCAAGAAAAGGTCACTCTTAATCATGTGAAGTTTGTCTAGTCCCAGTTTTTTTCTCAAATACCAAACTGACTGACTGCCTGGCTGGTGTATTATTTATTCTTTACAGATAGTCATTCTACTTAAAAAAAAGTGGGGGGGAGGGAGCGCGAGTGTGAACGAACCCTTGCCAATTTGGCTCAGTGGTTAAAGGGCCTTGGATTCTATTACAGTCAAGGGACTGAACATACCTTGGTTGCAGGCTCAATCCCTGGCCCCAGTGCGGGAGGCAACCAGTCAATGTGTGTCTCTCTCACATTGATATTCCTGTCTCTCTCTCTCTCCCTTCCATGCCCTCTATAAAACAAATGGAAAAGTACCCTTGGGTTAGGATTAATAACAACAACAACAAAAAAGTAACTTGGAAATTGAAGTTAAATTGACAACTACTATTTTAAATATCTTATGTTAACTTTTCTTATTTTCTTCTAAACGTACACTAGAATATATTGTTTTTGTTGCTTTCTCTACTATAATGTGATCATACCATGTAGCTTGGCTATATAATCTGATTGTTTCACTCAATAGTGGAAAAAGGCATTTGACATGTTTTTTAATGCCTCCATATATACCATAGCTATTTTAAAATTTCCATTTGGATGGACATGTAGGCCATTTCTTGTTTTTCATTATTACAAAGATCTTGTATCTGTATCTTAATGAACTTGTCCTATTATCTCCTTAGCATAATTTCTCAAAAATTCAGGTTACTTAGCTGAAGGATGTATACATTTTAAACTTTGATACATATTATTATATTTCCCTCCAATAAGATTACTTCTGCAATTGTCTTTTAATTCCTCCACTGTTGCCAATGCATCCTTAACTCTTCAAAAAGTGAAACATAAATCCTTTAAAAATTTGTGTAGCTTTGCTTATTGTGAGGTAGAATATCCTTTTATAGATTTGTTTTGTAGGCTTATTTATATATACCGTATGTGTGTGTGTGTGTGTGTGTGTGTGTGTATATATATATATATATATATATGGTTTTTTGTTTTTTCTTTAATGAAACTCCTCATTTCATTCTTTTTTATTATTTTCATTTGGAGTGTTTTAAAGATTTTCTTTTAAAATACCAAATACTTATTTCTCTATAAAATAATTTAGAACATGTTCTCAAAAGCAATCTAGATTGACTGAAAACTAAATTTATATTTAGACCAATTGCTACTCTAGTTCCATACATTGTAAAATGATTCCAGAAACAGATTAAACATGCAAACATACAAAACTACAAACATTGTTTGGGACTTAATAAAACTATAAAGCGTAGCACTATATTTCTAAATTCAAGATAGTTTTACAGTAGAATAGATAATACTTCCATAGAAGTCCAGTCAAATTTAATCAGTCTGTTGACAATTCTTACATATTATTTCTTCCAAATCTTAGCCTCAGTAGATCTGTGCTCTATCATAGCATTTTAATCTGTTTTAAGAGTTTTATAAGATTTTTCAGTCTAGAAATAATGTTAAAGCAAGTGAATTTATACCTACAAATGTCTTGCTGAAAATAGAACCTAATGCAATATAAATTCTATGTTGGATAAATTTCAAACCAAATTCCTAAGAATGACAATTTAAAATATTTGACAATTATAATTTGACTAGAGGCCTGGTGCACAAAATCTGTGCATGGGGGAGTGTGTGTCCCCAGCCCAGCCTGCACCCTCTCTAATCTGGAACTCCTCAAGGGATATCCGACTGTCCGGGCAGTCAGACATCCTTCTCACAATCCAGGACTGCTGGCTCCCAACTGCTCGCCTGCCTGCCTTCCTCATTGCCCCTGTTTCTGCCTGCCAGCCTGATCACTCCCTAACCACTTCTCTGCCAGCCTGATTGATGTCTAACTGCTCCCCTGTCAGCCTGTTCGCCCTCAACTTCCCTCCTCTGCTGGCCTAGTCCCTCCCAACAGCCCTCCCTTGCTGGCCTGGAACCTCCCAATGGCCCTCCCCTGCTGGACATCTTGTGGTGGCAATCTTGTGTCCACATGGAGGCAGGATCTTTGACCACATGGGGGCAGCCCTCTTGTGTATTGGAGTGATGGTCAATCTGCATATTACTCTTTTATTAGATAGGGTAGAGGCCTGGTGCATGGGTGGGGTCCAGCTGGTTTGCCCTGAAGGATGTCCTGGATCAGGGTGGGGGTTCCTTTGGGATGTGGGGCAGTCTGGGTGAGGGGCCATGCCCCCCAGTGACCCAAATGGAGGCACTGGGATCTGGGATTAATTTATGTTCTAAAGTTGAAACTTTGTAGCCTGGAGCGGAGCCACGCCTTCTGCTGGCTCTATGGTGACAGCCATTTCTGTTTGGGTTTATTTAAATTCTATAATTGAAACTTTGTAGCCTAGAGTGGAGGCCTAGCCACTAGGGCTTGCAGAAGTTTGGCTTCCTCCATCACCCAGGCAACCCTAGCCTCTGCTCTCCAGCTCTGTGGCTGCAGCCATTTCTGTTGGGATTATGTATCTTCTATAATTGAAACTTTATAGCATTGAGTGGAGGCCTAGGCTGGCAAAGGCAGGTGGAAAGTTTAGCTTCCTCCATTGCCGGGGAAACCCAAGCCTCCCTCCTGCTCTCAGTGGCCGCAGCCATCTTGGGGTTTATTTGCACAATCTCCTGATTGGCTGGTGGGTGTGGCTTGTGGGCGTGGCTTGTGGGTGTTTTGGAGGTACGGTCAATTTGTATATTATGCTTTTATTAGATAGGATACCTATAAAACAAAAGTATAATAACTTATGGAAAAATATTCACAAAGAATGAAGAACCTCTAAATTTAGTCATTTATAGCTGTCAGATGACAAGTTTTCTAATTATACCATTCACAAACACTCATCACTTCAAAGAATGCCAGTTTATTTTTTTAGATATATTGATTTCAGAAAGGAAAGAGAGAGAAACATCAAAGAATCGTTGATCTTCTGCCTCCGGCACTTCCCCTATTGGGAGTTGAGCCTGCAACTTGGGCATGTGCCCTGCCTAGGAATCGAACCATTACCTCCTGGTTCACAGGTCGGGGCTCAGCTACTGGGCCCCGCCAGCCGGGTGACCAGTGTATTTTTAAAGCAAACGTAAAAGTGAGAAAGTAGGGATTTGTTTTATGTAACAGTGCTATTATGATAAAGCACCATTTGATATGTGAAAAAGCCAAAGTGTTTCCAAATCATGTATTTTTGTTACTGTCTTAAACATTAGAATAGTTTATTTATTTTTTTTTTAAATTTTATTTACAATATAACATTAGAATAGTTTAAAAAAGCTAATATTAACCACATTATATTCCCTTTTCCATTATTCATTGCTTTTAGATTTCCCATTATTCGTTGATTTAAGTTTTCCTTGGAACATATAATAAATAACAATGTAGTACATGATCTGTTTAAATACTTTTCCTAAAATTTCTAAAAAAATCCAAAACAAGAAGAAACCAAAATTTTATCTGCTATGTTTATTATCGGTAGGCCATCCCTGTAGAAGAGTAGGGGGTTGCAGGGAGATGGTAGTGGTGGGGTTGAGGGAAATGACAGCAGGTCCTACTTTCTCTAGAATATATTGAGACACAGGTTAAAAGTTTCTCAGGTAAATTCATGGCTAGAGCAAAATTAAGCAAGAGCTCAGACATTTACACTGCCCCCACCCCCCAAGCTAATTTCTCAGATGGTCATAACCAATTTATTATTTCAAAATATGCCTTGTCACTGCTATCATCATCAGATACATCATTTAAAGGTGACTTCAATGACTGACTGTAGAAGTCCGATCTAGTAGGCTGGCATGTGGCCATGTCCCCAGTAGAAAGTAGGTCATAGCAGAAGTTACAGCTCCACATAGGCTTAGAGGACTGGCTGTGAAGAAAACATCTCTTTTCAGAGCAGGGCCCATGACAACAAAACCACATCTGTAGCAATGGAGATGACAAAGGTGAGTTTTATTTTCTGTAACAGTTGCTTCAGAGTCAGGAACTCAGACACAGCATGTCCATAACTGGGTGTCTTTCCACTTCTGGAGAATAAATCAGAACAATTATTTATGTGATTCATCCATTCTGATTTCTCAGTGGCAGTGGCAGCATAAACTGCAGATGATTTAGTTGGTGTCTCAAGAAGCCTCCATTCTTCAAGTCTCCCTCATCTTTGATGGAATCAATAGTGACATTTTCTAGGGGAATAATGGGAAAAAATTACAATTTTTTTTTTCTACAGGAATATAATTAAACAAGAAAAATGCTGCCCTGGCCGGTTTGGCTTGGTGGATAGAGTGTTTGCCTGTGGACTGAGGGGTCTCGGGTTAGATTTTGGTCAGGGGCACATGCCCGGGTTCCGGGCTCGATCCCCAGTGGGGGTGTGCAGGAGGCAGCCGATCGATGATTCTTTCTCATCATTGATGTTTCTACCTCTCCCTCTCCCTTCCTCTCTGAGATGAATAAAATGTAAAAGAAAGAAAAAACTACCTTGCTTTGTTTTCTTCTGCACAATTTAGTCAATACTCCTCCAATAAGAACCCCTCCAGGTATAGTTAAGGTTTGACCAGCTGCTACAAAACAGTTTTCTACTATATTTATACATCTAGTATTTACTTCATTGTTTGCCAGCTGATTCACAATGTTTTGCTAACATCCTGGCTGGGTGTGGGCAGCGGTGGCACTCCCCAGCCCAGCCTGCCAGGTGTGCAGACATGGCAGGTGGGTGGGCAATGGGTGTAGCCACTGCAGGTGTCTCCCCTTCCCCTCTAGTCAAACCTTACTAGGGCCACCTGGGCTGGCCTCTCCTCTAGGCACACCACTACCCACACTAGCAATTGCCATGTCTTAATGTGGTGTATGGCTGAGTCACATCCATAGTGTGCATATTGACCAAGTCATCAATGGTTGAGACTTGAAATTAATATTTAACCAAGGCCTACACTGAAGATTACCATCATAGGATATAAGCTTCTAAAGTACAGGAATAAATGTTATTAAAAATTATAATTGTATTACATCTGTTGTATTTAAAATTTTTAATGTAGTTCAGAATCATTAATTTCTACCAAGCAGTGAAGAAATATTGAGCAGAGAGCAGCTCATGATACAGTTACTATCAGATTACTAAGATTATGAGCAACTGTTAAAAGCATTTCCTCTTTTAACTCCTGGATTTGAAGTTTTGGGGGTCACTGGTCATGATCAAATTTCATTAATGTATTATGACAAACCGAAACTTCATGCACTATTGAATGATCCTATATAATAAAAGGCTAATATGCAAATTGTCCCCTCCACCAGGAGTTTGACCAGGTGGCAGGCCAGATGGACCCTACGGATACACGAATTTGTGCACTGGGCCTCTAGTGTTTTTATAAAAAAACAACAGCACTAAAATACATCGCCCTTGTTTATTTTATTTTAAAATGTCTTCATTGATTTTTTAAAATTGATTTTTAGAGAGGAAGAGAGAGTGAGTTAGAAATATTGATGAGAGAAACATTGATTGGCTGCCTCCTGCACCACCCCTACTGGAGATCACGCCTGAAACTTAGCACGATTCCTGACAGGGAATCTAACTAGTGACCTCCTGGGTCAATCACTGAGCCACACTGACCAGGCAGGTATGTATGTATGTATTTATTTATTTATTTTATTCAAGAGACAGGATGACAGAGGAAAAGAAACATTCAATGTGATAAAGAAACATTGGTTGCCTCCTGCACGCACCCCAATCAGGGATCAAACCTACAACCTGAATATGTGCCCTGCCTGGGAATCAAACCTGCACCTTTTGGTGCATGGGTCAATGCTCCAACCGACTGAGCACCCAGTCAGGATGCCTTATTTTTTATCTAATATCTTTTGCATTCACTTCCTATCTGTAAACCTTGGTTCTAAAAATGGAGCAATGTAACTGGCTCTCAAGATGAAAATATAGCTTCTGAATTTCCATTTGCATATCCTCTTTAATTGCATGTACACCAATTTTATCATCTTCCCAGCAGTAGGAGGATGTTTATAGCAAGTATTATATAAGGAATTTTTGCATTCTAAAAGCACATTCACACTTAAACTGATTGATAAAATTCAACATATAAAGCATGTGTGGGGGCTGACCAGCAGACCCTGGGCAACAGATGAATGGATTACTTGGAAAACAACGTTTGCTGTGAAAAAGAGGGCTAAAGGACTGCCTGGCTAAAGGAACCAGGTAGCCTCGATTACCTGCCTTATTAGGCTTTTATTGTAACAGCAATCAGAGATAAGAAAATTTTCACTCCCACATTATATCTAAAATGTTTATTTGAAGGAGAATATTCAATCATTAGTCATAAATCAGGATGCCATACTAATTAGGTAAGACCATAATGTGTAATTACATGGTCATTGATTACAAGTTGTGGATGCCAGAAAGCATGCTGAAGTAGGCATTCAACTGTCAGACCTTATAAAGGCCGAAACTGAAGCTGAGGAGCAGATAAAGTTCAAGCTCCCAGGCTAAAGCTGAGCTTCAGTTCACTCCTAAATCTTTCCTTTGGCCAAACTGTCCCAGGGTCATCGTGTGCAGCCTGAAGCAGGGCCCAGCGGCAGAACTTGAGATGGGAGGGACGGGAAAATTTGACCTTGGCTGTTAGTAGGGGTTTTGTCCAAAAATGCTGGCTAGAGTAATAATGAGAGCTAACCTTTATCGAGATGTTGCTATGTACTAGACACCAAGTTGTGGGGTTTTTTTTTGCCTTTATAACAGAAAGTCTTATTGTTAATTATTTATCTTACTAGTTTCAGAAAGAGGTACACGTTAGCTCAGTCCAACATGATTGGCAGTTGGCCAATCTAGTAAAGCAAGTATTTTTGAATGCTAAGGATCTAATTTGAATGCTTTTAATACTTAGCCATCTAACCCTTCAAATATAGTCCAGAATACAATGCGTCCTCTCCCCCCCTGTCACTTTAATACCCCACTTCAGTGTGGAAACATCGTCAGGAAGCATGATTCCCAGAGGAACCAGTGCTCCAGAGAGCACAGCCCTGAGGACAGAGCACAGAAAGCTGGAAATGAAACTCTTGCATGATAGCTGACCGGCCAAAGCAAACAAAAACCTCCCGCTAAGTTCTCTGACGGAACCCTCCGAACACCGCTCAGTGGGTCCTCACCACAGCCCCACGTGGGGTGACCCTCACTCACTCATGTGGAAGCTGAAGCTGAGCGAAGGTGAGCAGCCTGTACCAGGCCACACGGAAAGGTCGCAGCAGCTACGATTTAAATCCGGCCCAGAGCTGTGTTGTTCTTCTTTTTTTAAAAAAATATATTTTATTGATTTTTCACAGAGGGGAAGGGAGAGGGATAGAAAGTCAGAAATATCGATGAGAGAGAAACATCGATCAGCTGCCTCTTGCACACCCACTACTGGAGATGTGCTTGCAACCAAGGTACGTGCCCTTGACCGGAATCGAACCTGGGACCCTTCAGTCCGCAGGCCGACGCTCTATCCACTGAGCCAAACCAGTTCAGCCCAGAGCTGTGTTCTTATCATGACAGTGTTTCTCGGATCTCTCAGACAGGAATGTGATTTTTTTTTTTTTATCAATAGCATTAAACCTGCTTTGCACTAATTTTTTTGCAGGTCAAGGAGCAGAAAACACAGGGCTGACTTTATGCCACTTGATAGCATTTCCATGCCTCCATGCTCATTACCTCATTCAACCAACACAACCAAATTGCTCAGTAGGGATTTTCTAGATTTTCATAAATGAATGACGAAAGTGGCACAAAATGACGGAGTGACAGTGAGGAAATGAAACTCTATGTCCTTCGGATTTATAGACCATATTTCTTCTACTGCGCCATGCTTTCCCTCCAAAGACTGAAAAATAGTTCCTTGGTGAATGACAATGGGTGAGGGGATACCATATCTACTTTCTCTTCTCCCTGATCCTAATGTATTTCTCCATGTTTTCTCTCTGATCCTCGGCAACTTAACCTCGACTGAATCAAACTTCTTTCCCAGTCTACCTTCACTCCCCTGCTCCGCAATATGTAACAGATAGTGTTCACATATTTACCAGTTTCGAAAATACAGGTGTACCTTGGGTTTGGTTGCAGACCACTGCCATAAAGTGATTTATAATCTTTTTGCTGGTGGAGGGTCTTGCCTTTAATCTGCACAAAACAACCCACAAAAAAACAAAACAGAAAAAACAACCACACCAAAAAAACCCCACAAAAAGCAAACAAACAAAAACATCTGTGAAGCACAAGAAAGCGAAATGCAATAAAATGAGCGATGCCCGTTCTCATTTTACTTGTGAGGCTCAAAGTCACACTGTATTTACTTTCTCTGTTAAGAAAAAGGCTGTTTTGCTTAATTCGTGAAGCGAACCCAGCTGTTGAAGTGAGACCTACTTGGAGTCTGTAACACCTGGCTGAGTATTAGCATAGAGAGCTCTGTAAATATAATGGATGGATTTAACGATTTGGCCTTTATGGAAGATGAGCTTATTTTCAAGATTATAACTAATACTTAAATGAAAAACCTGGGATGCAGCAACGCTTGTAATAATGGAGCATTTCAGTCTTTTCTAGCAGGATAGAGCCTTAGAAATGATGTAGTTCGCTCTCCTCGAGGCTTAAGTAATGTAACCAAGTCACAGAGAAAAAGGTATGTGGAGACCGGAAGATTATCTTCTTGATTCTCGGTATAGTGCTGCTTCTACTGTGTCATACATGCCACTCGTTACATAGTCATACGCCTTAGTCTTAATGAACATTTACTGATTCCTGATAGGATTTCGGGGTGGGGGTGGGGAAGGATGCCCTGGCATCAAAACAATCTGGGATTTGAATCCCAGTTCTGGCACTTGTGAGCAAAATCTTTGATATTTTCTGAGTTTGCTTCCTTAAGTGTAGAACTGGAATAATATGTACATCAAAGAGCTATTGTGAGTATTAAAGTAAATAAGACTCTATCTACATATGATTTGATGAGCTTGGGCTCTGCTACATTACAGGCACTCAGTAAATGGTGGTTGTTTTTCTGATATTATTAGGCTATTTGGTTTTGCATCTTATAAAATTGTCCTCAAGAGTCTATTGTGGTTTTATGAATAGAATAACATCACAACTTACATTCATAAGAACGGGACTCAGCCTGTATTCTAGCTCTGGTCTGAAATGCTATCTTACTAGTAGATGGGAGGCAGGATTTTTTTTTCTTATGTAATTTTAACATAAAGCAATGCTAAAATTAATTTTGAGCCTGCTCTCTACTATACAAGCTTTATACTGTATTTTGGGTACTCTAGACGACAGATGTAAAAGATGTCAAATATCCCTGCAGTCCCCAGAATTTAGACAATTGCTCATTGGAAGCCTCTGTGATTGTCCTCATGCTGTTGCCTACCTCAGGAACGGAATGTTCTCATATTCTGGCTGGCAAACCCCTGACCATACCATAAACAGTGAGCTCAAACATCACCTCCCCTTTTCTTATCACATTATCCTGTTTCTTCTGAACCTGATGGATGCTTTTATTTTCGTACTTCCTGAATCATAGTGTAATTGTTAAATGTCTGTAACAATTGAGACAATTGTCTCCTTTGATTCTGGGAATTCATTGAGGCCAGGGCCTATGTTTGTCTCACCTTTCTGTTTAATCAGACTTCCAACCCTACACAGCTCTCAGAAAATGTGCTCTGAGGTAGAGAAGGCTGATGACCAGACAGATGCTACAGACCCCATTGGTAAAGATGCCCTTTGCTTCACGTTGGAAGCAAATGGTTATTTTTCTCCTTATTCTTGCAGAGGGACAGGGTATTATGTGGTACAGGGAGATGGGAATTTCTAGCACCTGGAATGGAGGTAGCTCAGTAGTGACATGAAGAGGTGGTTTCTGATGTCTCCCAGTGATGCGATTCACAGGTCTGGAGTATTTTGGAGAGAACATTGCAGGATCTGAGCTCATGTACATAGGCAGGAGATAAAAAGGGGTTCCATGTTACAGAAAAAATGACCTTTTTTCTCCTGGAAATGGAAGACGAGGGCCGCCAGAGAAGTTCCAGTGGGGACTGACTGCTCGGGTCATTGTCCTGAAATAGAGGAATGAGCCTTGCAGCCTGGTGACGCACCTCTCGCTGGAGGCAGTGCTTCCTGAGAAAGGCAGGAGTTCTGAGGCACGAAGGAACGAACGGTAATCTTATCCCTTCACACAGCACCTCCCATCCTCAGGCTGGTCTGCTGATCTCTCCACCGGGGCCGGATTAGCAGGCCTTGAAGTGCTGCCCTGCCCGTGTGACTTCTCATCTCTACTCACGACTGCACTGGCAGTTTCCCTTGGCAGCTCATCACACAGCGAGGACCGCAAGGCTCTTAGGCTTTCGAGACAGCAGGGCACCCTTGGGCACGAGGCCTCTTGCTGGAGGTCACAGCACCTAGCAAGTGATTAGAGAGAGCAGCTGATGGTCTCTCCGGCGAGTTCTGCTGTTCCTGCCACATCCAGGTCCAAGGTCAAGGCTTGCTGGCAAGTGAACTAAAACCGTGGCTCCAGTCTGAAGGATGGCTTACCAGCTCAACTATCTGCTGTTCTCAGCTGTCAGCCATGCAACCTTCTGGAAAAGCAGCCTGGACATTGGCAGTCTGCACACAATGTACAGCTGGGAGGTAGCTGTGGTGAGTCCCTCAAGCCACTCTACGTGGAACCTGGTGTCGGAATTCCTCTCGGCTTCGTGCAGTCACCTCATCGTACCTTTGGAAGTAGAATTCCTACAAGTAGGGACAGAGGGTGAACCTCAGAATGAGTTTCGCCGTGGCTCTGTGAGGGGGAGGCCCGCTGAGAGCAGGTGCTGCGTGCCCCCTTGCGTGCCTCCGGGCGCTCCCAGGGGTGCTCACAGCATGCTCTGACAGCTGCGGGGGCGTTCCCGCTTCTGCGATCACATCTGGGCGCGGTTTCACGGCCCTTTACAGTTTTGTTTATGTGGAGGGGAGGGGAGGGGAGAGCTAGTCCACGCTCCTGTGGGCCCCGGAGGGACCCGCCTGCACACGGAGAAGGGGAAAAACCATGCCTTGCTCTGCACACGAAGCAGAGGGCGTTGCTGCCGGTGATTTCTGTACCGTCTGCCCAGCCGTCAGCCTTTTCCCTCTCACGGCGTATTTTATGCGGGGACCTTTATTGCAGGGGGTTTGTTTCCTTACTTCTTCAATCCAAAGTGAACGATAGACCCTCCCTGCCGGTCCCAACAGCCGAAAGTCTGCAGAGAGCGGCTCAGGGGGAACGCAGGAGCGGGCCTTTCGGAAGTGTGCGGCGTCCCCCGTTGGTTGCAGGGGCCAAGGGCTTCTGAGGCGTGATGCACTGCATACCGGGAATCTGCTTTCTGTTTCCGTCTTTGGGAAATCAGTCTCTTTCCATGTATTTCCCAAAGGTTGATTCGGTAAGAGTTTTCATTTGAAAAGCAATGTTTGAGTAGGAAAGTTAAAGGAAGATATATTTCTAGCTTTAATTCTGCCCACCCAGTAGCATCACATAAAGGCAGCCTCAGAGACTCTGCAACGAAGGGGGTAGTAATCTTTTTGCTGCTGGGACAGTTCAACCTTCATTGTAGAAGGTGTGACATCTGTAAAGCCCAATAAAGCCAGGGTGTGCCTGTATCCTTCCAAAGTCCCAAACCTCAGCAAGGTTTCTTCATCTCCCTCCACGTTTCTTCCCGATTCCACACAATTATAAAACTTAAAAGAGTAATATGTCACATTCTAGCATTGATTCAATGAATATTGTTTAACACCCACTATGTGCCAGGTCCTGGGGTAGAATGATAAAACTAACTGACAACTTACAACAATTTAACTGGATTTCTATGCTTACCTGTTCTGGTCACAGCTTTATCTTGGGGAGATTTTCCTAACGGGGTGCCCCCCTTCTGTGATTACACACTCTGATCCTAATATGTGGCTTCTCCCTTGCTGCGACTGATTAGATGAAGGAGGAAACTTAATCCAAGGGAAGTTAGTTCAATGACTTGAAAATAGAGGGCCATTTAAAAAAAAATTGAAGTTATTGGGGTGACACTGGTTTATAAAATCATACAGGTTTCAAGTGTACAACTCAACAAAACACCATCTGTACACTGCATCGTGGGCCTCTAGCTCCTAAGTCTCTTCTCGTCCCCTTTTCCCTCACCTCCACCTACTCTCAACCCCTTACCCTCTGGCTATCTCCACACTGTTGTCTGTGTCTAAGTGATGTGTGTGTGTGTGTGTGTGTGTGTGTGTGTGAGTGAGTATGTGTGTATTAGGGTCCTGGTGCACAAAATTTGTGCACTGCGTGTGGGTGGTCCCTCTGCCCAACCTTCCCCCTCTCACATACTGGGAGCCCTCAGGGGATGTCCTACTGAAGGATCACCCCCAGCCTGCCCAAGGCCCGAAAGCCTCTAGCTGAGGCTTTCGGGCCTTGGGCACCCAGTGATCACCCAGCGATCACCCTGTGATTGGGCAGATTGCTGGCTCCACCCCAGCCTTGGCCAGAAGCCATCTTGGTTGGGGGTTAATTTGCATATCACTCTTGATTGGCTGGTGGGTGTAGCAGAGGTACGGTCAATTTGCATGTTACTCTTTTATTAGATAGGATATATGCTTCTTTCATTCAGGCATTCCCCCTCCCCCTCTGCAAGCTGTTTCTATCAGGCATTTCTCATGTAAATTAGAATCCAGGCTGAAGAGCGTATTGGCTACTTAAACTCAAAGTCTCCGGGGTCTGAACCGGAGAGCTGTTTCCAGGTTTCCTGCACCCCCAGATTCTGAGGGAGGAGAGTGTCAGGGAAAACTGCTCAGATGGAGAGAACTGGGTGAATGCCCAGGGAAAGGCAAAGAAGCATGAGAAGATGAGGATAAGAAACATCCAGACTCTTTTTATACAAGAATTAATCTGACTAGATTTCTATTTCTACAGCCTAATTTATATTTCCTGTGCAGAGAACATCCTTAGTGACTATTTATGCACACAGCATTGTGTCCTAATTGCTTGGTGTGAACATGAAGCAGATATGGTCCTGACATCACAGAGTTTACAGAATAGTGAGGAGGCAGATTTTACATATTCAATCTTGACCATAGCATGTGTCACCACCCATTATCTATAATAATGAAAGTCTAAGTGACCATTGCAACCAAAAGGATGACCGAACAGGCTGTGTGGAGCAACCAGGCCGGCAGGGGTGTTAGTGAGGGATGACCAAACGACTGAGCAGCAGGGGGGGACCGAGCTGACAGGGGGGTTATGAGGGGTGATCAGTGTTATTGATCATGACCAATGGATATATGAACACATTAGGAAAATGAGTATGATATCATTAGCAAGTAAAATAAATCATGCTTAATGAGAATTCAACTTTGGCTGGATTTCCCATCATTCCTTCTTTCCTTCCTTTCTTCCTTCTTTCTTTCCCTTCCTTTCTTTCCTCCTTATTGAAATCTGGCTACACTATTATGCTACTGCATGTATTCTAATTTAGTGCAGAGCATGCATAACAAAATAAGTGAAAAATCTATAAATGTTAGAACACATATATTATTTATTCCAGTGAGTAAGGAATACTAAATCATGTTGTCGAGTTGCATTGTAACATTCCATTTTTAACTTTTATAGGTAATCTGACATGCCTTTGCAATTCTGACCTCTGTAGAATGTATTAACTTATAGCAATAGACTATGGCACGTGTTAAATATACCTTTCCTGATTCATACTTCTGTCTTTTGGTGAAAAATGCCTGTCTCAAATATATTACTTTTACAGGTCGTTGGAAAAGAGTGTTGAACAACAGGATGATTATAATGTGCTAAAAGATGGCACTTGTATTTCATTGGCATGTAGAGAGCTCATGTGAAACCTCTTTGATCTTTGCTGCCTTTTTAGCTGAAAGGATTTGGAAATCTTTTTGGCACTGGTAAAGACAGAATCTGGTGGCTGTTCATAGCTGGTCAGTTTTTAGCAATGGATAAGCAAGTCTTTGTTGAAATCAGTTTATTAATACACAGTGGGCAACATGGTGCCTTAAAGGCAAACACATACTTTTCTCCTACCAAAAAAACTCCCCCCACTTTTCACCAACATCCGAAGGTATTTAAAAGGGGTCTACATTTCCTTTTCCCAGCATGCCCAGTGCTGAGACACAGTACTGTAAACCTCTGAACGCGAGCAGTTTTTTAGGCGAAGAGGAATTTTTCATGATGTAATTGATATCATGACCTCTCAGCTGGACACAGGCTTTCAAAAGCGGAGTGCATATGCTGACTTGTTTCCATTTCCTACTTGGACTGAAAGAATTCAAAGACATGAAGAGTCTATTGTGAAAAAAAAAAGTGTGAATAATGCAAGGGGCTGTTACAGCTATCACAGTTTATTGATGCAGTTATTGCTTTCTAATAAAATCAGGAAAAACTTGAATTGAAAAAAATATGACTATCCCAAATTTATTGAGGCAGTTATAAAAGAGCACATGAGGGAAGGTTTCCCCTGAAATATATATTTTTAATAAAGTGTTTTTCTCATTAACTTTATTGAGACATCATTGATGTTTAACATTATATAAGTTTAAGGTGCATGATGCATTGATTTATACAGTTATGTATTACAAAATGATGACCATTAGCTAGTGCATCATGTCACATAATTACCATTTCTTTCTTTTTTTTTTTGTGGTGAGAACACTTAAGATCTACTCTCTTAGCAATTTTCAAGTATATAATACAACATTGTTTACTATAATCACCATGCTGTACGTTAGATCTAGCGAATGTATTAATCTTGTAACTGGAAGTTTGAATCCTTTGACCAATATCTGCCCATTTCCACCATCCCCACTCCCTCCTCATTCTGGAAACCACTTCTCTATCTCTGTTTCTATGACTTTGTTTTTTTGTTTTTTTTAAAAAATATATTTTATTGAATTTTCACAGAGAGGAAGGGAGAGGGATAGAAAGTCCGAAACATCGATGGGAGAGAAACATCGATCAGCTGCCTCTTGCACACCTCCAACTGGGGATGTGCCCACAGCCAAGGCACATGCCCTTGACCGGAATTGAACCCGGGACCTTTCAGTCCGCAGGCCGACGCTCTATCCACTGAGCCAAACCGGTTCGGCATATGACTTTGGTTTTTTAAAATTCCATTTGTAAATGATATCATACAGGCTTTGTCTTTGTCTGAAATATTTCACTTAGTATAATGCCCTCATGGTTCATCCATGTTGTCACAAGTAGAATTTCCTTCTTTCTCATGGCTAAATAATATTTCATCGTACGTATGTGCCCTATCCTCCCCATTCATCTGTTGATGGATATTTCTACTAGAATCTAAGCTATTGTAAAGAATGCTGCAGAGAACATCTCTTTCATGCCCTGTTTTCATTTCCTCTGGGTGCATACCCGGAAGTGGGACTGCTGTGTCATGTGGTAGTTCTATTTTTATTTTTTTTTTGAGGAACCGCCATGTTTCCTTAATTTCTACAACCCATTTTCATTCCCACCAAAAATGCACAGGGCTTCATTTTCTCCACAGACTCACCAACATTATCTCTCATCTTTTTGACCACAGCTTTTCTAACAGGTGTGAGGTGACATTTTATTGTGGTTTTAATTTGCATTTCCCTGATGACTAGTGATGTCGGGCACCATGTCATTTACCCATTGGCTATTTGTATGTATTTTTTGGAAAAGTGCCCATTTAGTTATCTTGCTCACTTTTAAATTGGATTTTTTTGGTTTGTTTTTGCTATTGAGTTGCAAATGAATTTTTAATTAATTTTGAATATTTCCCCCTTATCAGAGATAAGATTTGAAAATATTTTCTCCCATTATTTAGGTTGCATTTTAATTTTATTGTTCTTTTGCTGTACATAAGCTTTTTAATTTGATGTAGTCCCACTTATTAATTTTTGGTTTTTTGTTGATTGTACTTTTTTGTTTTATATCCAAAAAAATCATTGCCAAGATCAATGTCAAGGATTTTTCCCCTTGTTTTCTTCTTAGAGTTGTATGGTGACAGGTTTCCTGTTTAACTCTTTAGAATATATATATATATGTGTGTGTGTGTGTGTGTGTATATATATATATTTAAATTTTTATTTATTTATTTTTTTATTGATTTTTCAGAGAGGAAAGGAGAGGGATAGAAAGTCAGAAACATCGATGAGAGAGAAACATAGATCAGCTGCCTACTGGGGATGTGCCCACAACCAAGGTACATGCCCTTGGCCGGAATAGAACCTGGGACCCCTCAGTCCACAGGCCGACGCTCTATTCACCGAGCCAAACCGGTTTTGGCCTGTTTCAGTCTTTAATCCATTTTGAGTTCATTTTTGTGAATGGTGTATAAGATAGGGGTTCAATTCCATTCATTTGTATGTGGATATCCAATTTCCTCAACATTATTTTTGAAGAGACTGACTTTTCTCCATTGAGTGTTATTGGTTGCCTTGTCAAATTGCAGTTGATCATATATGTGAGGGTTTATTTCTGGGCTCTTGATTTTGTTCCAGGGATTACCTGAATTTCCTATTACATAAGGTTTGGTGGGGTATTAAGGCTTCTCCCCACTCTCGGGGTCCATTTCCATAGCTTCCTTTGTGCTTTTTGTGGATATGACTTGGGACCAGTTGATTTAAGAAAATAAGGACACAGAGAATCCTAGCCGGCAGCAGAAGAGGGGCTAGCCTCCTCATCCTGTTCCCCAGGGCAGTGGAGGGCGTTGTCAACAGGGGTGTTCAGAGTCCAGTTCTGGCAGGCTGTGTTGTCTGATGTTCAAGGGGAACGAGGGGGGACGGGGGAGGCAGTGGAATGCTCTCTGGACCATTTCTCTGGCTTGGCTGTGTCTGCTTCTGGCTGCTCAGTGTCCAGGTCTGGGTTCCCAGACCTCCCAGCTGCTCAGTGACACCCCGGCCAGTGTCTTCCACTACATTCCCGTTTCACTTACATCAAAATTGTCTGTTTTTTGTTCTTCCAACTTTGAGGATTGTGACTGATAAATACATATACTGATAAAATAAGCTCTCTTTGCACACGTATGATGTATGGGACTCTATGCTTTGCTACATTGGACCCATTTGTACAAATGAAGCCACTGCCATGTTGTAAGTAGCATAGATGTGTACCTGCTGCTGCGGGATCAAAGGGAAGAGGTCTCACAGCCGGGAAGCAGAAAGGGAAGCAACTGGCCTCCAAATCCAGGCGTCCCAACACGCAGCATAAACTATACATAGGATTGTCCTGAACATGGTTAGGTATTACATAAATATATGAGTGATGCTGGTACACTATTGTGTGAAAATAGTGTTTCTGTATTGCTTAATTGACCCAATTTGGTGATAAATGGGGTGGGGTTGCCAGGGATGTTCTAGAGAAAAAGGTGTTTGAGGGTGTAATACCTGTGAAGATACTGAGCATCCCGTCCCATGAAATGTGGGCCAACTTCAAGGTTGTTCTTTCACGCCCATTATCTCAGTTGCTGTGCACAGCAGGCGAGAAAAGAAGGTGTGACGAGAATTATCCTGACTCTGTGGTGGGAATGCAGAGGGTTGTCACCAAAAAAATTAGTGCAAATTAGACACATGACTAATATGTGGTGCAGTACGGATTCAACACCTCCTTCTGACCCTCGCCCGGTCCTCTGGCCACCAGGCAGGAAGCTGATACGCCATTCTCACTGGATTTCTTCACTTTAAAAATCTGAATCTTTTTGCGAGATATTAACTTGTCTATTTCCACTAAAACTACTCACAAAATGTTTTCTGCTTACTGTTTACCATTTCTCAAACTCTGTGCTGTTTTGATACGACAGACAAAACCAAAGACATTGACAGTCCTGGGTTGCTGAACAGAGCCACAGCTGACACAACACCACCTCGCCAGTTTCTGAATCCTGAATGGACTGATTCTCCTGGGTCCAAGAGTATCCTCTGCAGATCAAGTGGAGAAAAGTACCCTCTTTGCCAAGGAAGAATAACCAAATGTTCCCAAGGCTTCAAATGCTGTGGGTACATATGAGGACACATGAACCTCCATGCCCCAGTTACAGTCACCATTTCCCCCATAAACTCCAACCCTCTGAGAAACGTCCCTTCCCTCCTTCCCAAAGTATGTTGGTGCATTTACCGGGGTACAGACACCAGTCATTCTGGCTCTCTCACACAAGAGCCGCAGCCAGAACAGGCTGCTTTGAGCTCCCTGCCCTTCCTCCAAAGCTGCAGACCTGCACCAACCACTCTGACTAGTTCCAGGACAGCTGCCCAGTCTCCTGTGAAACGAGAAGGGAAACTTCACCCTTCCTCTGGGTGATGCTCACCAGAGAATGGGGGTGGGGGGGACAAGGGTTGTCCTGTAGCGGGGTTACCTGGACTCCAAAAATGTGGAGTTTCCTAAAGCAGCTCTTTGAATGTGCATTCAGAGCTCTTTTGGCTTCCAGAGTACCCATGGGCCACCTTTGCAGAAACCACGATTCCTCACTGACTCCAGGGCCCCGCAGCTGAACTCCTTAGAATACACTTTCTCTTTGACACTCCACAATTTTGTTTGGTATTTTGGTCTTCACTGAATCCCTTCTTCAGCTCTGCCCCTGTTCCAACAGACACGGCATGTGTCTGGATACCAAATACAGCAGAATTTGTGGTCTTTGCCCAGGAGGCTATTTGGCCTTCAGAGAAGCCCGTAGCTGGAAATGGGCCCCAGGGCGGTTTCCCTCAGGAGTACCCAAGAAGCTCATTTGAACCTTGCTCAGGTTATCTCTCCGCTCCATTCTGAGAACCACCAATCACATTCCAGTTAGAGCACAGGGAACTCTCTGGTCAAATTAGTAATATTCCGATGCTTTGTGCACTAAATACATTATCAGGAAAAACTTGGCTTTAAAAGTTATTTCTTGCCGAAACCGGTTTGGCTCAGTGGATAGAACGTCGCCTGCGGACTGAAGGGTCCTGGGTTCAATTCCGGTCAAGGGCATGTATCTTGGTTGCGGGCACAACCCCAGTAGGGGGTGTGCAGGAGGCAGCTGATTGATGTTTCTAGCTCTCTATCCCATCTCCTTTCCTCTCTGGAAAAAATCAATAAAATATATTTTAAAAAACGTTATTTCTCACTTAAACAACAACAACAACAAAAACCAGCACACAAGAAGAGGCAGTAAATCCAAGTGTTCATCAACCATAAATGCATAAACAAAATGTGGAAGATACACACAATGGAATGTTTATCCAACATTTAAACCTAGGACATTTTGACACATGATGAACCTTAAAGACATTATGCTAAGTGAAATAAGCCAGTTGCAAAAGAGCAAAATATATGATTCTTCATAAATGAGATTCTCAGAGGACTCAAAATGGTGGCTGCTAGGGGCTGGGAGTCGGGAGGGGGGTGAAGGGAATGGGGAGTACTGTCTAATGGGGACAGAGTTGCAGCTGGGGAAGATGAGTAAGTTCTGGAAATGGATCTTGTTGATCTTTGCTCGGCAATAGGAATGTAGTTAATGCCAAAGATTTCATGTACCCCCTCTTACATCTCCTGCTTTGACTCTAATGTATAAAATAAGTTGCAAAACTGCCATTCTCTGGAGCATTTTCTCAATTCCTGGTGATTGTTACCAGGTTGGCTCAAATAAGTTCATAAAAATTCTCCATAGGTTTGGATGTTTCTTACATAGACACAAGGTGTTGGGGATAGGGAAAGCGGGATGAGATGGCAGAGCCTCCACTGCATGTATTTGTTTGCTCACTGGTGTCTTCGGGGCTGGGAAATTAGCATAGCTTCCTTCTCTCACAGTCAGATCTCCCAGCCTCCCAGTGGGGTTTCTCTTTGAAATAAGAGTTGTGTGTGTGGAAAGGATTCAGGAGCAAGGCTTAGAAGCCAAGAAGAAAAGCAACCCGCCTATTTCCCATCCAAAGAGTAACCAAATACAGCTGTAACTTTAGACTGAGGTGGTTGAGAAATGATTTTTATTATTATTATTTTTAAAGAAGCAAGTGTATAATGCTAGAAGTGGCTTAGGAAATCCACTTTGATGATCTAGTGCAATATATAATGAAAAATTTAACAAATTAGTTGATTTTTTTCCCTTAGGAAAAGAAATTTCACAACTAATGACTTTTTTTAAAAGGCCAAGTGATTAAATATCGCGTTAGCAATACAAACCAAGAGGTAGGCTAATACCCAGAGGGTACAATATACTTACAACCATTCCTGTTTCCTTCCATATTAGCTACCTTCAAGTTTGAGCAGTTTCTAAGGAAGTTAAACTTCTTTTGTGCTTTGTCTACCTGGAGGAGCTACATAAGAGCTCAGGGGAAACAAATATGCAATAACTCCCCGGCTTATGACTGCAAGGGAACATATCTTGCGGTACTTGCAGTAGTCACATAACCCTGTGAGGAAACAGTAAGTCCCATTTTAAATTACGCGTTACTAAATAGTTGCTGCTGAGCAATAACTTGTTTTGTACACTTGCTACAGGAGCACATAATCAGCTGTGAATGAACATGAAGAGAAAAGACACACTTGACACTGAGTTTGTGAAAAGTTATAAATGATGGGATGTCCCATAAGAAAGTGGACCAACAACAAGAAGTTGTATTTTATTAGTCTGAATAGGAAAAAGTTAGGTGACTTAACTAAGAAATACAGGGTGGGATAAAAGTAGGTTTATAGTTGTTCACATGGAAAAATAATACAATAATTAATAAATAATACAAGAATAAACTGTGTAGGTTTATAGTTGTTCATATGGAAAAGTAATACAATAATTAATAAATAATAATACTAGAATAAACTTTTGTGTATTCAATACTGCAAACCTACTTTTGCCCCACCCTGTAGTTTAGTTTATGAACTATTGGTTTATTGACTCAATATTTTTTTAATGAGCCTGGGGATTGGGGAGAGGTTTATTCAAGGATCTGAATAATGACCACACCATTTCTTTCTTTTAGTTCAACATAGTTATTCTTTAATTAGTGATCTTTAAGAAGAGGAAGATAAGAGGAAACAATATTATTTTTCTGAATCCAATTTGTTAAGAGAGTATATACTGAAGTCACCATATTATGTGGATTTGTACCAAATTCTTTTTGTTCAAGTCATTCTACACACATCCGATCCAGATCTGGTGGTGTTTCTCCTTGTCTGGAGGGCCAGCTCCAGCCTATGGTATGACCCGATCCAGAGTGGATGGAACTGAGATGAGACCTGTGAGATGTGCTCCTCCAGGGCAGGGTTTGGCAGGTGATGATGGTGATCATCTCTTCTGCAGCCACCAGAGCTGAGACTCTCAAAGAAAAGGGGACATTTCTCCAGACAAATGGAAGGCTAATTTGGTCATAGGACCCATTCATCTGCAAAGCGAGAGATGTACAAGCAGAAACTCAGGATTTTAGTCTTAAATACACACAGAAGAAGCTCAGAATCAACCTTTCAACAGCTTGCCTCTTTTTCATTCATGATCCTTGCTCTGAGTGCTGTGAATGTGGCTATAATCATAGGGAGGCATTTTGTGAGTCAGAGAATAGACTAGACATACCACAAGCTGCAGAATGATTAACTAAAGAGTCAGCCTTTAAAAAAAATTATTTATTTATTTATTTATAAAATAAATCTTTATTGTTCAGATTATTACAAGTGTTTCTCTCCCCCCCAATAGCTCCCCTCCACCCGATCCCCCACCCGACTCCATGCCCTTACCCTGTCTTCATCCATTGGTGTGAGATTTTGTACTATCACTTCCTGCACCCCTACAGGCTTTTCCCCCTGAGAATTGTCAGTCCACTCCCTTTTTATATCCCTGATTCTATTATATTCATCAGTCCATTCTGTTCATCAGATTTTTCAATCACTTGATTTTTAGAATTTTTAGGTTGACTTGTTAGTAGGTATGTATTTGTTGTCATTTTGTTGTTCATAGTTTTTGTCTTTACCTTTTTCTTCTTCCTCTTCTTAAAGAATACCCTGTAGGGTCAGTATTAAGTTGAGGCACATTTCTCCTGATGCTAAAGGAAATGCTTCCTCATAGATACATTATGAACAAATTAGGCAGAGCTTCATAAAAGTGGGAGAAAATCTCACAAACCAAATTAAAGAAAATCCTATATAATAAAAGAGTAATATGCAAATCTGACCTTACCTTCGCCACACCCACAAGCCACACCCACAAGCCACGCCCACCAGCCAATCAGGAGCAAATTATGCAAATAAATCCCAACCAAGATGGCTACTGCCACTGAGAGCAGGAAGAAGGCTTGGGTTTCCCCCAGCAACAGAGGAAACCAAGTTTTCTGCCTCCCTAGGCCTCCACTCAATGTTACAAACTTTCAATTACAAAAACTACAGAAATGGTGGCAGCCACCAAGCTGGAGAGAGCAGAGGCTTGGGTTTCCCCGGCAATGGAGGAAGCCAAGCTTTTAGTCTGCAGTTATTGGCCTAAGCCTCCACTCTAGGCTACAATGTTTCAAACAGAAATGGTTGCCGCCCTGGAACGAGCAGAAGGCTTGACTGCTCCAGGCTACAAAGTTTCAGTTGTAGACATAGATTAATCCCAGATCCCAGGGCCTCCACTTGGGTCGCTGGGGGGCATGGCCAGCCTGCAAACCTCCACAGGCCCCTTGCCCAGGCCACCCCTCGCCCCAAGGGATCCCCCACCCTAATCTGGGACACTTTTCAGGGCAAACCAGCTGGCCCCCACCCATGCACCAGACCTCTATCCTATCTAATCTAATAAAAGAGTAATTTGCAGATTGACCATCACTCCAACACACAAGAGCAGGAGGATGGTGGTCAAAGATCCTGCCCCCATGTGGACACAAGATGGCCATCACAAGATGGCCAGCAGGGGAGGGCAGTTGGGAGGGACCAGGCCTGCAAGGGAGGGCAGTTGGGGGTGATCAAGCCTTCAGGGTAGGGCAGTTAGGGGTGACCAGGCTGGCAGAGGAGGGAAGTTGGGGGCAAACAGGCTGGCAGGGAAGCAGTTAGACATCAATTAGGCTGGCAAGGTAGTGATTAGTGGGTGATCAGGCTGGCAGGCAGAAGCAGTTAGGGACAATCAGGGAGGCAGGCAGGTGAACAGTTTGGAGCCAGCAGTCCTGGATTGTGAGAAAGATGTCTGATTTCCCATCTAGGCCCGAGGATTGGGCCTAAACAGGCAGTCGGCCATCCCTTGAAGGGTCCCAGATTGGAGAGGGTGCAGGCTGGGTTAAGGTACATCTCCCTCCCCCCATGCATGAATTTCGTGCACTGGGCCTCTAGCTAAAGAATAAAAGAGAGTCTCCTTCCATGAGACCTACATGCTGAACCTTTAGTAGATATACATTTCTACTCTACGTGCTGTTTTTAGAGTGTACCGCAGCCTAAACAAAATGGGAAAATGGATTCAGTAGTTGTTCCTTCCTATATTTTTTATCCACAGCATCTAGGCCTTCTGTTGTGTATGAGGTTGAACCCCACTCTTATAGCTGAAAAAAAGCATTTCCACACTCATTTCTTTAAAGCATTCTTCTTCAGAGCCAGCATTTTACGGAGAGAATATTACACTAGAAATATCTAACTCTGAGGTGATATTCCCTAGTGGAGGTGACCACATTTCCTCTTTTGTTATTAAACCAGGGAGACAGCCCTAGATGGATAAAACAAGAAGGAGCTGGATGCCGAGACAAATTTTCCTGTTCCCTGTGCTCTCCGGCCATCGGTACTTGGGTTGACGGATTGGCTCCCCTTTGCATGGCATATAAAGGCACAGTGTGGCATTCCTGCACTTCCAGAATCTGAAGCTGTTTCCCAGATGCGTTTAGAGTACATTAAAGGAGCCATGCAGTGCCTTTTCGTCATGTTTCAGATGAGCCACTGGGTGGCTCAGTGCCCTAGAGTTTGTGTGAAGTCAGATAGGCCTCAGGAGGCCTAGGAGACCACAACCCGCCAGTTCAGCTGGTCCCTACCTGACCCCGGTGACGGCTGTGACTGAGCTGCCGTGTCGTCAGGCCACATGGCAGGAATGACGGCTCTGCGGCAATAGAGCCCCAAGGCCTGAGGCCACTCTGGTTGAATTTGGGCTTGAAGAGTACAAATGCATAAAAATATGCATAATAGTTTTTTCTTTTGGAGTAATAATGGTAGCCTGCTAATTTATTTATGTGATATTCTCTCCTCGTGTCATTTACTTAATGACTTTTTCATGTTATAAAGTAATTCTTGTTTATTGAAGGAGACATATTTATTAAAGAAAATCATGTTTACTCATAAAAAATACAAACAAGCAAAAAGCACCAATGTTAAATCACCCCAAATTCCATTGTTATTAACATTCTAGAACTTTTGTATATTTCTATATGTATATGTTTTTATCTGCAAATATATCTACACCTACCTATACATCCATCTATTGATAGATTGATCTATTGATCTATCTCAGTATCTATATCTATATACACTTCTATGAAATCATGCCATATACACTATTTGACAACTTTTTAAAACTGAACATATTATGAGCTCTTTTATATCTCATTTTCCTGTACTAATGAATAGTCCACTAAATTATTTTTAAATAAACATTTGCTTAACATTTCATATAGCATATTTTTACTAATTCCTTGTTGTTTATTAGGAGAAACTCGGAAGTGGGTTTTTGTGTCAAAATTGTAAGGCTCTGCTATTTCAACGACACTGTCTTCCCGATGCCCGTTTCTTTTCCTGCTCCCCTCAGCAGGCGGGGAGGCCTGCCCCTGCCCATTACTTAGCACCCGTGTAGCTCTCATAGGCTGTTCTTTATCCAAGTGCCACACAGATACCCTCTTAACAGTGTCTTCCGTATTAGGCAGGGGAATGAAGAGGGTTGGTAGTGAAGAATATTCAATATTTGGCTGAAGTAGGAAGCTAAGATTAGGTCAAGCAAAGATCAAGAATAGACTCCTGGTCAGTTGACTTCCCAGTTATGTTTCTTTCTCTTAGCTATTTTGCCAAAATTTCACTTAACTACATATTCAAAGAACTGTTATTTTAGTTAAAAATTCCATGGTTCGTTTTGTAATATTGTTCAAAATTCTCTTTATTTCAGGGTTTCAAAATGATTCTAATAAATATATGAGAGTTTAGTGCAAGGTAAAGTCCTATCACCAGGACATAATAGATTTTAAAGAGAGAGAAAAAAAGTATAAAAAGAAACTAACACAAATTCCTAGATATTAAAATATCTTTTAGATAGAGTTGATGAGTAAAGTATAAATTAATTAAAAACATAGATTATATATTTCAACAAAACTCATTCAGTTAAGAGAATTATACTGGTTGGAATATGCATCTTGCTAAACACAAAAGTAGCATGAAATGTTAAGTTCACAATATGTCAGAATTTACTCAACCTTAGTTCTTTTTTAAAAAATATTTTATTGATTTTTACAGAGAGGAAGGGAGAGGGACAGAGAGTTAGAAACATCGATGACAGAGAAACATCAATCAGCTGCATCCTGCACACCCCCTACTGGGGATGTGCCCGCAGCCAAGGTACATGCCCTTGACCGGAATCGAACCAGAATCACCTTCAGTCCGCAGGCCGATGCTTTAGCCACTGAGCCAAACTGGTTCGGGCTCAACCTTAATTCTTGTTACATTTCAAAATAATAACCTATATTATTTACTAGCTTCTTCACAAACTATCCGCATCTAAGAGGAACAGGCTCTAAGGGGTTGTTCTAACAACAATGCTACACGTTAAGGATAGATTTGCTGTAAAATGGAATAATCTGCATTGCATTGATGTCGAATATCTACAAAAACACATGAAAATGAATATGGAAAGGAAGGATTTGATGACAGAAAATTAAATGGTCTGGGCAGAGGCTGGCATCCCAAGAACCCGCTACCCCTGAGTGGTGGCTGCCATTCTTACCCATGCTCTCACCTCGGTCACTCTGTCATCTACCGCTCACCTCTATGTTCCTTCTTTAAGTACCTCTTTTCTCTATACTTCCATCTTTTCCTGCTCTTTGTTCCTCTCCTTTTATTTTAGGTTCACGGAGGTTTCCATAGCCTTGATCACTGGAAGAAAAAGAGGAAATCATCCTTTCAACAGTCAGCTTCTAATTGTGATTCCTTACATTGATTCACTTGATCTCCAGAGGAACATTTCTGTGTTTCTCTAAATAGGTCAACATATCATGGACGGGAACTGTAGTACCATTTAGCCTGCAGCGTCATACTTCAGCTCTAGGTGGTAAAGGGAGAATACTGCTCCTGGAGTTAGTGGTATTGAATGAAGTGGGTCAGGGGTCTGAAAGCCCTGGGTTTAAATCCTGTTCTTTTACTTTCTATCTTTTTGCTATTGGACAGTGTCTTATAAATGTTGTCTAGGATGTGGAAAAAAGAGAATACTCCTGCACTGTTGGTGGGAATCTTCCAGCCACTGTAGAAAGCAGTATAGAATTACCTCAAAAAATTAAAAAATGGAACTGCCTTATCACCCAGTGATTCCTCTACCGGGAATTTACCCAAAGAAATCTGAAATGCTATTTGAAAGAATACATGTACCCCTATGTTCATTGCAGCATTATTTACAACTAAAGGTCCGATGCACGAAATTTGTGCATAGGAAGCGGGGGATGTCCCTCAGCCCAGCCTGACCCTCTCTAAACTGGGACCCCTCGAGGGATGTTCGACTGCCTGTTTAGGCCCGATCCCGGTAGGATCAGGTCTAAATGGGCAGTTGGACATCCTCCTCACCATCCAGGACTCCTGGCTCCAAACTGTTCACCTGCCTGCCTCCCTGATTGCCCCTAACCACATCTGCCTGCCAGCCTGATCACCCCTAACCACTACCCTGGCAGCCTAATTGATGTCTAACTGCTCCTCTGCCAGCCTGTTTGCCCCCAACTTCCCTCCTCTGCCAGCCTGCTGCCCCCTAACTGCCCTTCCTTGCAGGCTTGATCGCTCTCAACTGACCTCCCTTGCAGGCCTGGTCCCTCCCAACTGCCCTCCCCAGCTGGCCTGACATCCACAACTGCCCTCCTTTGCAGGCCTGGAACCTCCCAACAGCCCTGCCCTTGCTGGCCATCTTGTGGTGGCCAACTTGTGTCCACATGGGAGCAGGATCTTTGACCACATGGGGGCAGCCCTCTTGTGTGTTGGAGTGATGGTCAATCTGCAAATTACTCTTTTATTAGATAGGATAGAGGCCTGGTGCATGGGTGGGGGACAGCTGGTTTGCCCTGATAGTGTCCCAGATCAGGGTGGGGGTTCCCTTGGGGCATGGGGTGGCCTGGACAAGGGGCCTGTGGTGGTTTGCAGGCAAGCTAAACCCCCCAGCGACCCAAGTGGAGACCCTGGGATCTGGATTAATTTATGTTCTACAATTAAAACTTTGTAGCCTGGAGTGGAGCCAAGCCTTCTGCTCGCTCTGTGGTGACAGCCATTTCTGTTTGGGTTTATTTAAATTCTATAATTGAAACTTTGTAACCTAGTGTGGAGGCCTAGGTGCTAGGGCTGCAGAAGCTTGGCTTCCTCCATCACCCGGGCAACCTTAGCCTCTGCTCTCTCCAGCTCTGTGGCTGCCGCCATTTCTATTGGGATATATCTTCTATAATTGAAACTTTGTAGCATTGAGTGGAGGCCTAGGCCAGCAAGGGCAGGCAGAAAGCTTGGCTTTCTCCATTGCCCGGGGAAACCCAAGCCTCCTTCCTGCTCTCAGTGGCTGCAGCCATCTTAGTTGGGGTTTATTTGCTCCTGATTGGCTTGTGGGCATGAATTGATTGGAGGTATGGTCAATTTGCATATTACTCTTTTATTAGATAGGATAGCCAAGATTTGAAAGCATCCCAAATGTCCATCAGTAGATGAGTGAATTAAAAAGCTGTGGTACATTTACACAATGGAATATTACTCTACCATGAGAAAGAAGAAATTTTACCCTTTGCAACAGCATGCGCGAACCTGGACAACATTACGATAAGTGAAATTATCCAGTCAGAGAAAGGCAAGCACCATATGATTTCACCCAACTGTGTAATTTAATGAACAAACTGAACTGCCAGCAAAATAGAGACAAATTCATAGGTAGAGAGCAGGCAGACAGCTCTGGGTGGTGTCGGGGAGTTGGGAAAGTGAGGAGACTGAACAAAACAGAAAAAAGGAGAGAGAGAACTCATGGACAGGGAAGACAGTAGACTGAATGTGAGGGTGGAGGAGGATAAAGATGGGAGAGGGATAAATGGTTACGGGGAAAATAAAATAAAAATAAAAACCCCCACAGTGTTTTAGTGAAAATGAAGAAGATAATGTATCCCAGCATTAGCACAGAACCTGGCACACAGGAAATATATGTCAGGAAGGGGAAGAGACGGTTGTTTGGAACTTCATTGTGTCGACTCCACTAGGTGTGACCGGGGGGTATTTTGCCTCCTTAAGACTCAGACACCATTCCACTAACTGGAGAAAAGCCAAACCTTCCTAACACATTTCCATGAATTGCTGAGGGGCTATGGTCATGGCTACTTATGGCTCCAGTCTCCTGCTTCTGCCGAATTATTTGTTAAGGAATCGTCTCACCATCCCACGAATTTGTCTGTTTTTGGCACTTTGAACCTGACATGTCACCCAGACATTTTCTTTACTTTCCTACACATACAAAAATTACCTAAAAAAGCTATTTTTATGTAGCAAACTTGACTGAAGTTTCAGGTAGAGGGACTTACATCACAGACATTATATTTTATTTCTTTTTTAAATATATATTTTTAATTGATTTCAGAGAGGAAGGAAGAGGGTGAGAGAGATAGAAACCTCAATGATGAGAGAAAACCATTGATTGGCTGCCTCCTGCATGCTCCCACAGGGGATCGATCCCTTAACCTGGGCATGTGCCCTTGACTGGAATCGAACCCGAGACCCTTTAGTCTGCAGGCTGATGCTCTATACAATGAGCCAAATCAGTTAGGGTAGTGGTCGGCAAACTCATTAGTCAACAGAGCCAAATATCAACAGTACAACGATTGAAATTTCTTTTGAGAGCCAAATTTTTGAAACTTAAACTACTTAGGTAGGTACATTGTTATTAACTTAATTAGGGTACTCCTTCAATTGCACTGTCCGTGCGCGCCTGCACCTCGTATTTTGTGGCGAGCCGCACTCAAGGGGCCAAAGAGCCGCATGTGGCTGGTGAGCCGTGGTTTGCCGACCGCTGAGCCGGGGCACATCACAGACATTAGAAATTAAATGCTGGGTAGCCTTGATTTTCTAACAGCCAAACGCCTTGGCCATTTCTGAAGAGTGGGCTCTGGTTTCTGTAAGATGAAGATGAATAATAATGCCAAAATCATAGGGCTGTTGTGAGAGTTAAATGAGACAAACCAGGAAAATCACTTAGAACGGTGCCTGGCAGTGTGGTTAGCCATCACTTTGCTCTTCCTGTTACTGCCACTGCTGTTGACCTCTGGCCTGCCACCAGGGGGCTTGGCCCTCCTCTTCTCTCTCTCTTCTTTCTTCTGTCATCAACACTCCTCTTGATTGTCTTGACAGCTGCTAGCCTTTAGTTCTGTCATTCATCCAAGGTGTTTATGAGACTATTTCCTAAGCGGGGATATTTCCTTTCTAAGAATGCTGCTGCCAGCTATTAATGTAAAACATTTTTTTTCTTTGCCTACTACTCACATCTATCAAACTTACAAAATGAGTTAACAAGAAGGCAAATTCCAGGTATATCCTGGATTCAGATCATATTCTTCTCTCTTTGTGTGATAAACAATTTATATCTTTTAAGTATACAGTTTTCTTATTGACCAAATAGTGTGTTTCTTATCTTTATTGCAAGAGTACATATTCCTTGATGGCAAGGCTGTGTCTAACCCATTTTGGTTTGACACAGAGACTTCCATTTAGGTGGATGTAATAAATAATAACTGATTGCCTCTCTCCACTGTGGTTGTGTGGTTAACTCATTGTCATTTCTTTCTTCCTTTTCTTTTTTTTGTTCTTAATCCTTACCCAAGGATATTTTCCCCCATTGATTTTTAGAGAGAGAAACATCGATGTGAAAGGAACACATCAGTTGGTTGCCTTCCGCCTGCACATGACCAGGGCTGGGGATTGAACCTGCAAGCCAGATACAGCCCTTGACCAGGAATCAAAACCCCCACCCTTTGGTGTGCAAGGCATTACTCTAACCACCTAGCACACTGGCCGAGGCTCCCTGTCTCCTTTAAAAAAAATTTTTTTTATATTATTGATTTTTACAGAGAGGATGGGAAAGGGATAGAAAGTCAGAAACATCGATGAGAGAGAAACATCGATTCAGCTGCCTCTTGCACACCTGCTCCTGGGGATGTGCCCGCAGCCAAGATACATGCTCTTGACCGGAATCGACCCTGGGACCCTTCAGTCCACAGGCTGAGGCTCTATTCATTGAGCCAAACCAGTTTTGGCCCTTGTCTTCTTTTTTAAAATAATATATTTTTATTGATTTCAGAGAGGAAGGGAGAGGGAGATGGAGTCAGAAACATCAGTGATGAGAAAGAATAATCTATTGGCTGCCTCCTGCACACCCCCACCAGGGATGTTCCCTGGACTGGAATCGAACCCCAGGACCCTCCAGTCCACAGGCCGACACTCTATTCACTGAGCCAAACCAGCTAGGGTTCCTTGTCTTCTTTTACAAGACATTTAGGATTGCCGAGACCGGTTTGGCTCAGTGGATAGAGCGTCGGACTGCGGACTGAAGGGTCCCGGGTTCGAATCCTTGGCTGCAGGCACATCCCCGGTGGGGGGCGTGTCGGAGGCGGCTGATTGATGTTTCTCTCCCATCGATGTTTCTGACTTTCTGTCCCTCTCCCTTCCGCTCTGTAAAAAAATCAATAAAATATATTAAAAAAAAAAGACATTTAGGATCAAGTGACTTTTGGCCAAGAAATCAGAGCAGAGTCATTTCGTGCTTCTATGAGTTCAAAAGAAAAGTCGGAATAAAATCACTAAACTCCAAGAGGAGACACTGGAGAAGAACCAAGCTGGGTCCATGAGGATTCACACATCTGATGGCTGACATTGAGGCTGCACCAAGGTCACTAGCGTTTAACCGCATCAAGCTGAAAAGCTGCCACATCGGGGCAGTTGGGCATGTTGTATTGGGAAAATTTGCCCTTATGCGTGTGCACTAGGTGGTTCAGTAATAAATCCATGACATCTTTGGTTCAAAATAAAAAAACTGAGTGAAGGAATAGATTGAATAATATTGACTACATCTAGTTCCAAGGAAGAAAGGTTTTAAAAAAATATATTTTTACTGATTTCAAAGAGGAAGGAGAGGGAGAGATAGAAACATCAATGATGAGAGAGAATCGCTGATCGGCTCTCTCCTGAATGCTTCCCACTGGGGGTTGAGCCCGCAACCCGGGCATATGCCATTGATGGGAATCCAACCTGGGGCCAAACTGGCTATGGCAAGTTAGTATTTTTTAAAGAGAGCCGGCAAGCTTTAAAGGTAGTGCGGGAAGTTTGTTCATGCACGCTCTCACAGAGGGTGGGAAAGTGATAACAATTACCGTGAGGGCATCTGCCCGCCCAGCTGTGTCAACTGGCCAAGGGGCATTCTCCCAGCAACCCCAGTGCTGAAGGGACCCGCGTGGAGACCGGTGGTCTGGAGGGTTGTAGTGTGTGAGTGTGTGCACGTGTGTGTATCTATGTGGGATGTGTACCTTGCAGTGGTCCAGGGGGTTGTGTGTTGAGGAGGTGAGGTGGAGGGTTGTTCTTTTCACCTTTCTTTTAATATATATTTTTATTGATTTCAGAGAGGGAGAGGAAGAGATAGAAACATCAACCATGAGAGAGAAACATTGATTGGCCACCTCCTGCATGCCCTGCACCCCACTCCTCACCGCCCCCCGAGGGATGGAGCCTGCACCCTGGGCGTGTACCCTGACCTGGAATTAAACTGTGACCTATCGGCTCATAGGTGCATGCTCAACCACTGAGCTACACCAGCCAGGCTAGCTGAGCCTTTGTCAACAGCTTTGGGTACATTTGGTATTTTATTTTATTTTATTTTTTAAAAATATATTTTATTGATTTTTTACAGAGCAGAAGAGAGAGGGATAGAAAGTCAGAAACATCGATGAGAGAGAGAAACATCGATCAGCTGCCTCTTGCACGCCCCCTACTGGAGATGTGCCCACAGCCAAGGTACATGCCCTTGACGGGAAGCAAACCCGAGATCTTTCAGTCCGCAGTCGGACGCTCTATCCACTGAGCTAAACTGGTTTCGGCTACATTTGGTATTTTAAATAGTCTTGTAGGCATCTTACCAGCCGCCTGCATAAAACCATTTAGGACATCCTATCTAATAAAAGAATAATATGAAAATTTGACTGTACCTTCTCTACACCCACAAGCCACGCCCATCAGCCATGCCCACCAGCCAATCAGGAGTGGGGGCGGGGCTGAGGTGCGTGAGATACACAGGCCATGGTGGGGCGGGGCCGAGGTGCGTGAGATAGTGGCAGCCGAGTGAGCCATGGACCCCATTGAGGGGGCAGGTTAGGCTGAGGGATCACCCAACCCCAATGCATGAATTTCATGCACTGGACCCCTAGTCCTATATAAAAAAAGAGAAACATGCAAATTTGACCGTACCTTTGCTCCTGATTGGCTATGCTACCAGCCAATCAGGAGTGGGGGCGGGGCCAAGTGGCACGAGCGCCGGCCCTGGGGGTGGAGATGAAACGGCGGTGGCAGCGAGTGCCGAGCGCTGAGCGCCCAGCCCCCAGGTGCTGTGAGGGGAAACAGTGGCAGCAGCAGCAGTGGTGGTGGCGGCAGCAGGGAAGCCCTGGGTGCTGTGAGCAGAAGTGGCAGCCAGTGCCCAGCCCCTGGGGCCGGGTGGTCGCAGGCAGCCAGGGCTGAGCTGAGCAGGGCTATGGCTGGGTGCCCAAGGCCTAAAGCCTCTGGGGTTGAGCCATCAGTTGGACATCCCCTGAGGGCTCCCAGTATATGAGAGGGGGCAGGTTGGGTTGAGGGACCACCCACCCCCAGTGCACGAATTTCGTGCACCGAGCCCCTACTTTTATATAAAAGAGGACGTTTGTGGATTTCTTAGAACTTGAAGATCAGTCTTCACCATCTGCAAAACCATGAATTCCACACCTCATTTGTTTTTCATAATAACTGAGATAAAAAATGATATTTAGTAACTAAAGCTGCAACCTATTAGTATTTATTAAAGACCAACATCTCTAGGAAGCAGCCAGGACAGGCGCCCCCCCCCCCCCCCCCCGCCGCCACCTGACTCCTATGTTGGCAGAGCTCAGCAGCTGCTGTTTGTCTCAGAGCTAAGGAAGACCTTTCCATGTAGAACCGACTGGAGAATAATAGAACGAGGGCTGAGTTTTTAGTGTGGCAGTTAGGTAGATAAAAGGAGAGTGATAAACAGAGCGGCGATAGGGAGGAAAGTCAGGGAGAAACGGCAGAGGAAGGAAAGAAGGGCAGGAGGACTGGGACAAAGGGAGAGAAAGAGCTCTGCTGGGTGGGGGACCTTAGGGTCCAACGGTTTGTTCAATTTCCCTGTAGAGGAAATAGGGCCTGGAATGGAGGGGAGTCAGGTCTCTCTAACTCCAGCATTGATTCACTGGTTTCCATGTCTGATATGTTCATTCCTGTAAACTCAGGGCCTAGAACAGAGGAGATGTCTCATATGTATTTGTTTAATGAACAAATTTATGATCTTCATAAAGCGATCACTTTCTTTCTGTTTTCTATAGGTTTGATAAAAAAATTCTCTTTATCCAGCATCCAGCATGGAAGGTTCTCAGCAAGGGCTGAGCTCACTGAGCTTTTTGGGGATCCCAGACCAGGGAGGATGGATGGGACCAGCTTGAGTTCCACTGGGAGGGAGCTCTGATCACAGACCTGCCTACACTTTCCAGTCCAGGGGAAGCAGAGTGAAAAGTCTTAGAGAATTTTCAGTGTAGCTGTGCCAACCCCTCCACACGCTGTAGAAACCACGAAGGCGGTCTCCTTAGTCACGAAGGGCACCTTTGGGCAAGTTGCCTCATCCAAAGCCAGAAGTTTCCTTAATGACAGGCACGTGACTATTATTATGGGGGAAAATCTGAAGTTTAGTTCTCTGTGTCTCTAGTAAAGCCCTTACACAGAGGAGGATGGGCAATCAAAATGACCTGTTTCCTTTGATGAGGAAGTAGAGGTAATGAGTTCTGAATGGGGCATGGAGGGGGAATGTCTGGTTATGCCAGGGCAGAGCAGATACAGTGAAACCTGGGGATACTTGAATAGGTAAGGTGCCCTCCTGACAAAGGGATGGAGGGCGTGTAGGATGGGAAGAGAAGCTTTCAAGGAAAAAAATAGACACCCCCCCGCCCAAATCCTCAACAACAACAAATAACCTTTATTAAGTCATCTTATATGCCAGGCAGTCTTCTGAGTGTTTATACATATTATCTCATTTAATCCTTACAACAGCAATTATTCCTGGAAAATGACAGAAAAAATATGCTCTAATAAAAAAAGATAGTGTGACTGTTTTTATAAATATCACTTCATGTCTTTGCAACCTGACAAACCCAAAAGAAAGTAAATGAAATCCAGAATTTGTGACATCATTAATCTAAAAAACTTTTTGTTTCTTTGCTTTCTGAATAGTTGGGGCCATGACTTCTATGGACAAATACAGTGATACTGACTGGCTAAATCTCTTCGAAAGAAATGGAGATTTCTGGGACATTTTCAAAACATTACAGTGAGGAACCTTTAATTGGTAGCCATAAGTTTGTGTTTAAGCTTACCTATTTGATATTTTATGTTTGTCTAAAAAAAACTGACTAATACACATCTACCATAGAGCATCAGATACACAAAATAAGTTAAACGTGCAATTCAGTGTGCCTTCGTGAAACAAAATGGCAATCGGGGAGAATTTCCAAATCCATGTAACATTTTATAGGTTTTGGGGAAATATTTAATGTGGTATATTAATCAGACTGTAATGGAAAGTCTAGCTCTTTAGAGTTTTTCTAATTAGTTTACTTTAAATCAAATGGATTTAAAATCTGCTGCTGGATACTAAAGTTTAAAGAGCTCTATAAATTAAACATTAAAAATCAAAATTTTACACTTTTTAAAATTGAATTTATTGGGGTGGCATTGGTTAATAAAATTATATAGGTTTCAGGTATACAATTCTATGATCAACTATGCACTATATTGTGTGCTCACTAAGCAAGTCAAGTCTCCTTCCATCACCATTTATTAGCCTTAACTCTCTTACCTCCTCCCACCCCCTTAATGTAAAAACTTTTATTTACTTATTTTTAAAAATTTATGTGTAGATGGTATACAGTATTATATTAGTTTCAGGCATACTACATATAGTGATTCAACAGTTATACACCTTACTATGTGATCACCACACTGAACCTAGTATTTACCTGTCATTGCAAACTCATCACAATGTAATTGACTATATTCCTCTTCACCTTTTCCACCTAACCCCCACCCCTTCCTCTCTGGCAACTATCAGTTTGATCTCTGTTTCTATGAGTCTGTTTTGTTTTGTTTTGTAAAAATACAATTCTTTAGAACAGACAGGAGTGCCTTTCTAAAGAGTTGAATTTTGCTCATGTTTTAATCCAATTTCTAAGCTCCCTGCCCTCTCATCGTATCATGCTGTGCGGCATAGATCAAGGCTATGGGCAGAGCTTAGCTATAGTTGATGGCGTTATTCACAAGTATAGACTGCCTGGTATTTCCTAGGGGCCATAATAATGAAACACTGAATCTAATTCTAACCTTGTGGTGTGACATGTGACAAATCAGGACCATCTAATCAAAGTTGGAAGGAGGGAAGAGGTGGTGTTGATAAACAGCTGATGAAACTGGCTGGGAAGGTTCTTACACCGTTACTGCAAACTGATTCCCAGCCCTCGGTTTCTCCACGTGTTTCAATGACCTGCTTTCTTCTTCCTCTTTCTCCCCTACATGGTCATTATCAATGAAAGAATTAAAGTATATACTTCCGATCTTCAATGAGTGATTTAAGGAAACCTTTGGAGCGGTGGTTGCCCACCGGTGGTCCAGGGACCACTGGTGGACCGTGAGGTCCGAAAGGTTGGCGACTGCTGCAAGCTACATTTGAGAGTTGGCTTGTCATTGAAAACAGGTTTCAATTGTCCCACTACTGCCCAGCCAGTGCGGCTCAGGGTTGAGCATTGAACCATGACTCAGGAGGTAATGGTTGGATTCCAGGTCAGGGCACATACCTGGGTTGTGGGCTTGATCTCCAGTAGGGGACGTGTGGGAAGCAGCCAATCAATGATTCTCTCTCATCATTGGTGTTTCTATATCTCTGTCCCTCACCCTTTGTCTCTGAAATCAACAAAAATGTATTAAAAAACCCTAATACTATCAACAATGTAATGTCAAAATTCAGGTATATTCAGTCTGCCTTTTTGTTCTTACATTTGTTTGTTAATACATACATTCAATCATCGGGATGAATAAATTGCATTTTTGACGTGCTTAAAATGCAGACATAACATTGATCTAAAAAGATGTAGAGAACATAAAAGAAATGTAGCACATAGATATAGGCATATATGTATCTGGATGGTGAGGCCGAGAGAGAGACACTGACCTCCCCAGCAGGGAGTGGGGTTTGATGGTCACAAGGTGGAAGAGTTATGTGTACTCTAGAATATTTGCAAACACAAATAATTTTCAGACCATGTCTGCTCTCAACTACAGAGATACATTTTGAAGTTTTTAGTTTTATTATCTTCTCTACTCCTCTTATATTTCTGCCTTTATTGGTTTGAAAGTTATACGCTCTTTTTGTAGGGGTGACCTTAGACACTTTGAAGGACGCATTAACCTAACACAGTCTCATGGTAACAATTAGAAAATCAAATAATCCTTCCAAACAGTAATGGATTTCAAAATGCCTTAGTGCTAATCACCATTCCCTTGGAATTACATGCTATTGTTATCTGTGGGTGAACATTAAAAAAAAGGAGAAATCAGGAGAGATCAGTTAAGGATTCCCCAGATGTAGATTTATAAACTAATTGATAACAGAAATGTGTAGGAATTTTTACCCTTAAAGCATCAATATTTTGTAACCATTCTACATCATGGGGACCATATTTCTATCTTGACTTGAGTCTTGGTTTATGGGCCCACATGAGCATGCTCAGAACTCATTACTTTTAATCAGTGGGGAGCTGCAAATCCCACAGCAGGAGTCTTAGTGACAGTAAATGATAAACGTGGTGGGATATATGCTGAATGACAAGCAGATTCACACGGAAGCTCAGTGGTTTTCAGGGACTGTGCTTCAGAATTTTATCTACCGTGTGGCTGTAGTCACAACACAGATAAGATTCCCAAATAGTACTCATTATAAAAAAAAAGTGCAACACGATTTTGGCCTCATGAAAATACACCGTATTTCAAAAGCACCTTTCGGAAAGTCTGGGGTTTTCTGGGGGCAGAGAAGATTATTCAGCACAGCATCTGTTCCACCTTATATTTATGTAGCACTTAATCCTGCAAGGCATTTTTGTTTACAGATAGGCAAAGAACAGGCAAGGAAAAAAGGACATTTGGTTGGAGGGTCATGGCACATATGAGAAAACTAGTTGAATTCCCAGTAAACAAAACCTTGTCTTACCAATCCAAGTCAGGAAACAACTGGAAAATAAGTTATAGCAGACAAACTGATGACTTATTACGAACAAAGCTGATGGAAGGAGGTGGCTTGAGATATAGGGTGAACCGTGTTAATTTTTGACCCCAGGATTAACAAGAAGCAAGCACCTGGTCACAGGTAATGGGCCAGTTGCAGGCCTCGCCTGCATGGCTGAGCCACTCCGATGTGTGACCGCCTGGGGCACAGAAGTAGGCTTGAAGAGCTTCAAAGGAGAGAGAAAAGCCCAGAAGCTTTTTTGTTCAAATTCACAGGTCAGAAAAATTGTTTTTCCACTCAGGTTCCTCCCCTGTCCTTAGTTCTGGGGAGAAGAGTGGACATTTCCTTCTCTCTATGGAAATATCTTATTCCTCCTCCCCTCCCCGCCGCATTAAGTTTATCCCTATCCTCCTTCCAACCTGTTTTTGCTGCATCTCTTTTAATTTTTTGTTCTTTCCTTTGTTCTCGCTCCCTACCCGAGGTGGAAGGGGAGGGGAGCTTCAGGCTTGGCAGCCAACAAACATTTTTTTCCTCCATTTTCTTCTAATAATTTATTTTAATCATATAGAGTAGCCTTAGATATATAATAGCAATATTCATTATACACATTCAAAAAGCAGAAATGAAAAAAAAATTGAATGGCACAAATCTGAATTCTCTATAGACAGGAAAGAAAAAGTAAATCTGTACCTGGTTGGAAATATGGAATGTGTGAATACCTTAGGAACATTACATTTGTTAAAAATATAGAATAAGTTTATTCATAAACATAACCTAGAAATTTGTGTTTTCCTAAAAGTAGCAATAGCTGGAGAGAAGCAATTGACTGACTGGTCTGGCTAACGTTTGTTTTCTAAATGTAACTGACCTCTTTTCTATGCAAAGTAATTTCTTGATTGTCTTTGGTTCCTCTGTTCAAGTCTTGTAGGAATTGAGTGTTACAATTTTATATTTGGTTCTATATTTGGTTTTCTATTTGGTTCTTCTTAAATACTGTTGTTGGCTTGGCCATTCTTCAGGGAAAAACTAAACTCTAAAACAAAATGCATAACAGATGTAAAGCATTTCAAAGTTTCCCACCTCACCTTTCACCTTATGATAATATTTTTAACACAAGGCAGCACCTACTGAGTTGATGTGCTAATGAGTGACCGAGAATTCCTTGAGGCCCCGGCAAAACTGGCAATTATGGTCTTACAGGTACTTATGGTTAAAATTGTTACTAGTATATCGAGAAGATGAAATGCATTTTTCTGGAAAAAAAAAACCAAAACATGTCCATGAATAATGTGGGATAAGAAACAAAAATAAAAGGAAGACATGAACCTATAATTTGGTGAAATGAAACATTAAGTATGTCACCTGTGGGACAATACTCATTGCAAATATATACCCTTAGGCTCCTATTATATGAAAGTCACTAAATAAATATATACCAACATGAAAATATGTCAGTGAAATGTGAGCAGTATTTTATTATTATTTTTTTAAAAATATATTTTATTGAATTTTTACAGAGAGGAGGAGAGAGGGATAGAGAGTCAGAAACATCGATGAGAGAGAAACATCGATCAGCTGCCTCTTGCACACCCCCCATCGGAGATGTGCCTGCAGCCAAGGTACATGCCCCTGACCGGAATCGAACCCGGGACCTTTCAGTCCAAAGGCCGACGCTCTACCACTGAGCCAAACCGGTTTCGGCTGTGAGCAGTATTTTAAAAACAGTCTTGATACAACATCAAAAATGCCAATTTAATCATTATCCAGATGCCAGGTCTTTCAAAGCTCCCCACCCCCCAAACCCCTTATCGGGGGCCTCCTCCTTCTACACTGAGATTAGGGCTTTTCTGAAGAAAACAGTGTTATCTGAGGCCAGGTTTGCAGGTGGTGTCACCTAAATTCTTTGAGGAGGAAGGTGTTTTCTTTTTCTATAGTAACAATTTCTAAGGGATTAATTTCAAGAGTTTATCAACCTTTACCTAGAACAGTGGTCGGCAAAGTGTGGCTCACGAGCCACATGTGGCTCTTTGGCCCCTTGAGTGTGGCTCTTCCACAAAATACCACGTGTGGGCACGCATGTACAGTGCGATTGAAAGTTTGTGGTCCATGCACAGAAGTCAGTTTTTGGCTCTCAAAAGAAATTTCAATCATTGTACTGTTGATATTTGACTCTGTTGACTAATGAGTTTGCCAACCACTGACCTCGAAATCCTCCAGATTTAGGGTAAATCTTCCTTCCTGTACTATAATGCTGCAACCTAGTCTTTCCTCAGTTAAGGTATTGGACTGACCATTGTACAACTCTTGCCATTTTGTAGAAAAACTATATTAGGATGTAAGTTTTATGATGGTCCAGACTTTGTTTATTGTGTTAGCTCCACAACCTAAACTGTCTGACACCTAGAAGGCCGGTAATAAGTGTTCAGTTAATGAATAGATGAATTACCTTTTCCAGGATAACAATATTCTCTCTCTCTTTTTTTTCTCAACATTTTTTTAATTTTGTTTTGCAGTATAACTTAGATTTAATAGTAGTACATACGTTTTCCTTTTTCTCCCATTATCCTCCCCCCAGCCTCCCCTACCCCCCAGCACATATCCCCACCTTCCCCCTCCCACCCCCCCCCCCACCCCAGTGTCTTTCATTCATTGGTTATGCTCATATGCATGCATACAAGTCCTTCGGTTGATCTCCCCCAGCATCGACTCCCCACCCTCCCCTGCCTTCCCCCTGTAGCCTGACAGCCTGTTCAGTGCCTCTCTGCCTCTATATCAATCACTCTCCCCTGTTTCTTTTCTTCAAAATATCTTGCCTCTGCATACTAGAAATAAATGTATAAGAACAAAAAATGTTTGAGTCTCAGTTTCAATGTCCAACTGTTCTGAGTCCCAGTTTCAAGGTCAAATAGTTCTTTATGTATACATGTCGGCAATGGTATCCAGATGGTGGACACATCATGGCAATGCAAGTTCCATCCTCTCTGGTTTGGTCCTGGGCCGCCTGCAGCCACACACAGCTGCCGACTGCTAGCATGGCAAGGTGTCATCAGTGTCCCCCATCTCTGGACCATCCTCGTGACTGGAACAGACCCGTCAGTTCCTCACTGTCGCAGGAACCCGCATGGTCTTGGAGTTGTTCTCTGCAAACACACAAACACATTCTCGACCAAAAGTTAACACAGGGATCCTCTCTGAAAATTAGACTTGGGATTCTTTTTATTTTTGCCTAAATGATTTTCCTTTGGCTTATTTTGACACCATGTGTGTTTTTTCATGGGTGTCCGATAACAATATTCTCTTAACCTTTCTTCAGAGATTATATTCTACCCCTTCCAAAAAGAAGTTTCATCCTGTCTAGTTGGGTCCTGTTCGACACAGTATTCTAGAACTTAATAGCTGTGTTGTCATCGTGTTAATCAGCACCACCATCATCATTGTCAGAACATTAAAACATTTATGTTGTTATATAAAAAAAGTATAGCTGAGCTCCACTCCAAGGCCCTCTTCAATCCCTATAATCTGTTTTCACTCAAAGCAGTTTATGTTTTGTTTACAATTTAAAATCAATTTAGTTTCAAAATTGGGAAGATAGAAAATCTAAGAAATGGAGTGCTAGTACTTACCCTTGAAAAATATCTAAAAATTAAAATTGTTTTTGTTTGGCAATTATTAGCAAAAAGTCAAAATCTGAACTTGATGAAGGATTTATAGAAATTTTGTACTTAGAAAGTATCTAGGTGGCCTTAGTTGATATTTATGGTGGTGGTGTTTTCATGGTAGCCAAGTTTTTATCTTTATCAGATAGAGAAAGGATGACAGTTTTTTTTGTCCCATTTTCTCTGCCACCTCAGATGGAATAACCGAGTGATGTCACTCCTTATCACATTTCCCCCTAATTCTCTTTCTGGGAATCTTTCCCATGTACCATGCCACCTTTCACAGGTAACTAGAGTGGAGGAAGTGGTTTCCTGGAATACCTAAATGCAAAGTCCTATCAAGTCATATATCTTATCAGGTCAAGGAGTTCCAGTGAAAGTGGGGGAATAGGAAAACGTGCTCACCACCTCCCATAATTACATCAAAATTACAACTAAGCCCTAGCCAGTTTGGCTCAGTGGAAAGAGTATTGGCCCTTGGACTGAACTTCCCAGGTTCGATTCCTGTAAAGGGCACATGCCTGGGTTGCAGGCTTGATCCCCAGTAGGGGGCGTGCAGAAAGCAGCTGATCAATGATTCCCATCATTGATGTTTCTCTCTCTATCCCTCTCTAAAATCAATAAAAACATAATGATTTTAAAAAATTACAACGGAATTACAGAGCAATTAACATGGAGAACCATCTGAAGACTAGCTGAACAGAAGTCCTAGAACTGAGGATATAAAAACAAACAAACAAGTGGAGACTGGCAGGAGGGGTAGGTTGTTAGCAGTGTGGCTTCCACAATTCTGGCCTGGGCCATACGGTAATGATCCAGTTCTGTATGACAGGAGAGTGAAGAGAAAGGCTGAAAGAGTGTCAGCCAGAGGTGGAGTTACTAACCAGTGATGGAAGAGTGAGACATCTGGAGGGTCGAGGGCCCCAATTAGAAAGGGTCTTGAGGAAAATCCACAGGATGATTAATGTTCTTTGGTTAGCAAGGTCAACATGTCAGGATTCCCACATGTGGGAAATTAGTTAATTGGTGTTTTAGGGGAAATACACTTAGGCCCAGGGAAGGTCCTATTAGCACTAGAAGAATCCCTGTTGAGAGTTAGGCCCTTTACTTGGGTAATTTATTTTGAAATCTCTCACTTTGATCCTAAAAATCTTTCCGTAGCTATTTCTGAGATTCTGATGAGCATTTATTCTTTGAAACTGAGGGGAAAGTTTTGATTTAAAAATATTTGTTGGCTTTCGTAATTGATATAGCGGCCAAGTTGGCAGATTCATGTTCTCATTATTAATACATCCTTGGAAGAGACTCATTCATCTTCCAGGTTAAACATGAGATGCACGATTCATAATAACAAATCACGAATGACAGGGGACTAGCCACGTTATTGTTACTTCTTCTTGAGTTTTTAGAAAACCACATCAGTATTCCTAATTTTGTGGGGATCATTTTAAGACTATTTTCTCATTTGGCCTTGATGGTAAAAGTCAGTTGCTCAGTCACTTATGTTGTAGTTTAGGCCTAAAGCCGAAGTTGAATTGACCTGTGTGTCTCTTGATTTCTCCCTTGTCACTGTAAAAGGGGGAACTGAGAAATAAAACCATACTTTCAAAGATCTGGTAAGATGAAAGATGTAGCAAAACATGTAGGTCTAGCCTAGAGTATGATGGTAGAAAGGGCAGTCTAAAAAAATCTGTAATAAAATCTTGTCAAAGGGAGATTAGGAAAAAATTCAGTATCTGCTGGGTTTCAATTAGACATAGGGTGAGATACAGTGTGGGTTCTCCCTGGATGTGTCCCACACCTCCCTTCCAGAGCCCTAAATCTGTTTGGGCTGTTCAGAACGTTTGGATGATCGTAAGGGGTTGTGTAAACTGAATACCATTATGTTTAATTACAATATACATTATATACAGGCAAATCTAAGAAAACCACATGCTTCCAACAGAGAAGAAGGATGGTATAATTGAAAGACATTGAACTGGGCACCATCAACTGCCATTAATTGACTCATGACTTTGCATAAGTAATTAAAAAAATATATATTTTCATTGACTTTTTACATAGAGGAAGGGAGAGGGATAGAGAGTTAGAAACATCGATCAGCTGCCTCCTGCACACCCGCTACTGGGGATGTGCCCACAACCAAGGTATATGCCCTTGACAGGTATCGAACCTGGGACACTTCAGTCCGCAGGTCGATGCTCTATCCACTGAGCCAAACGGTCAGGGCTGCAATTTTATCTCTGAGTTTTCTTTTCAAATTAAAATATGGAGGGTAGTAGGTTAGGGACAGGGAACAGATGGGTGGGTTAGATTGCTAAGGTTCATTCCATTGCTAAGATACTATGCTTCTTTCTGGAACTTCTTTGATGCTAGATATAGTGTACCTTTGTTGCAATGAGGTTGGAGTGTTGCTATTTTCATTTAGGAAAGCACATTGGGGCCAGGGAGACAGCTGACTTCATTGTCAAGTCTCACTGGGCCTCTGAGGATGGCCTCTGAATAACTAAGAGATGCATCTATTCTCCCTCTCTCCCTCTCTCCCTTCTCCCCCGATCCCATTCAGAGTGTCATTTAGCTATTACGTTGCTTTATTACAATTTTGTTTCTAAATTCCTTGTAGAAAGAGATAAAATCATGAAATCTTTATAGCACCTTAAGAGTTTACTAAGGGTAATTCAGGGCTTATTATCTAGTTGGAAAGGGTGAATGTCAGTGTGTTGTCTCTAACAATTGTGTCAGCATCATGTGGGAACTTGTTAAAAATGTGGCTTCTCATGCCCCACCCCAGACCCACTGTTTCAGAAACTGGATGGGGCCCAGGCATCTGTGTTTTTAGAAGCTCTGCAAGGGGTTCTGTGGCACTCTGCAGTTGGAGAGTCACTGCCCTAATGCGGATGTAGCTAACAGGTGGGAAGCTTTTATTGGATTGCCTAGAGACCAGAAAGGTAAGATTTCCTTAACGTGGAATTTGAAGAATTGCTAGGTCCACAGGAGAGTGGACCTAAAAGGTCATGAGGCAGGAAGGCCTCCCCATGTGGAGTGCAAGGTTCTGCATCCTGTTCCTGCACAGGCAGACGGTCTCTGACCATCAGTGTGGTTGGGGTTCAGGCTGAGGCCTAGGCTCACAGAAAGCCCAGGTTCTCTCCGTTCCCAGCTCCTTTCTGCCCAGGAAGCACTGTTTGTCGGAACTGTGAAAAGAGCGGGATTCAAGTCCCGCTTCGGACAGGCCTAAAGCTAGCTGTGAGAGCTTTGGAGAATGAGTTCATCCCTCTGGGCCAGTGGTCCACAAACGCATTAGTCAACAGAGCCAAATATCAACAGTGCAATGATTGAAATTTCTTTTGAGAGCCAAATTTTTTAAACTTAAACTTCTTCTAACGCCACTTCTTCAACACAGACTCACCCAGACCGTGGTATTTTGTGCAAGAGCCACACTCAAGGGGCCAAAGAGCCGCATGTGGCTCGAGAGCCGCAGTTTGCCGACCACAGCTCTGGGTTTTCCATTCCACTTAGTTTCTTCATCTTTGGGACTAATACCTCTGGCCAAGCATAGTGCAGTTTCTGTGCCTCACATATAGTAGCTACTTGATAAACACCAGTTCCCTTGCTTCCTGGGTACCTATGGCTGATCCTCACGATACAGAATGGTACTGGCCGGTCCTGATACTGCTACAGGAACTCTTGTTAGGAAGTTAAATGAACTGCCACTGACCATGGTGCTACCATACATGCTAAGAAGGCTGGTCGGCGATGACTGGGTCTGCGCACACCTCCTAAGCAGCCGTGGAGCCCGGAATTGACCCATGGTCCCAGGTAGCTGCTCAGCGGGTGCTGTGCCGTAGCTCTTCTCTTCCGCTGAAGTGTCCGAAAGAGGCCCTCCGCATGTGCCTGGGAGAACCAGCTGAGGTCCTAGAATCTAGTTTCCATAAAACATTTTGTCAGTGGGATGTTGTTATACTAATAATTTGCATTTGCCACCTTGACAACTTTCTCAAATATAAAATCCACTGCATAAAACTCATTGATCTTTCATTCTTAGTTCTGAAAAATGAGCTCTACATGACCACTATCGCTATGCCCATCAGAATCTCATTTAAAAAGGCCAGTCCTCCAAGCCCTTTGTGTGTTGTCTGTTGATTGTGTACTCTGAACTTTCTTCACCAGATAGTGGGGTAATATGAAAGCAATCAGCTATCTTTCCTTTAACTCATGTGCAAGATCAGCATTCTGTCAGTGAAACCAAACCGTATAAACTAGAACCCCAGAGAAACAAAGTCCCTGCGAGCTGCTTTCTCGGGAGCCCCAGGTTCCACCCTTCCCTTAGTTTTCTCTAAATGGGGGCTTGTTTGAGGGCACTCATTTTGACATGTCTAATTTGTGTTTCCTTCATGATCATACAGCTTTTTTTTTTTTTAAATCCTCATCCAAGGAGTTAAGATATTTCTTTCATTGATTTTTAGAGAGAGCAGAAGGGAAAGGGAGATGCATCGATGTGAGAGACTTCGGTTGGTTGAGAGACTTCGATTGGCTGCTTCCCACACTCACCCAGATCAGGGGAGGAGTTCAAACCTGCAACCCAGGTGCTGCCCTTGACTGGGAATCGAACCTGAGACCCTCCAGTGCACAGGCTGACACTCTGACCACTGAGGCCCCCCCCCCCACCAGGACCATCAGGTCATTTTCAAACTCAACTCTCACTATTTACTCACTTAGATTTTACATCTCTAAGACATGTATACTCGATAGTTAACATACCGCACTTTAAACGCCACCAGCCAACATTTCTCAATTGCCTATTTCAAAAGAAATAGAAGGCCAACTCTCTTCTTTCAGAAGTCACACATGCTCTGAGGGAAGGCAGCGCACACCCAGCTGAATGATGAAAAAATGTTTTCTGAAGCAATAAATTGCCACGTGCTAAAGAATAGTTTGCAAAAATGAACAACGTTCAAGGCACACTAGCTAGAAAAATGGCCAAAAAGACCTCTGAGAGGCACTGAAACTTATTTTGAGTTTTGATAAAGACAATTTTGGGTTAGAGAAAAGTTGTGAGGCAGTACGTTAGGCCAGTGGTCAACAGAGCTGCAAACCGCGGCTCTGTTGACTAATGAGTTTGCTGACCACTGGGTTAGACAAAGGGGATAACTGACTTTTGTAAAGGGGGAGAAAAACAAATTTTAATGTATTAAGACAATGGTTCTCCAACTATCTACATTTCTTCTTCCTCTGTTAGGATTGAAGATAGCAGGAAAATGCTTTAGCAAATAATCTATTATATCTACCCCTCACTTCTTCCTTCTAATTTATTGAAAATACCACCTACATTTCCTGAATACGAAATAGGCCCAAATGCCCGAATATTGACTGGTTTAAAGTTTTCCCGCCTCAATTTTACTTGCTAAATAATTTTTGACTTTCCTATTTTTTTTAAATGACAATGTACCGTAGACCAGGCAAAGTTTGTATTCTGACTGACTCCCTACCTACCATCTGTTTTGTTTCCTTTTTATCCCCCCTAAGTGGCACAAACTTCCTCCTGAAAAATTTTGCTGCAGGCACAAATTGCTGATCATCGTCACTTGAGAGATAAAATCTCATCATCTCAAGTTAGAAAGGAGGTTTCCTAAGTGCCGCCAAGTCAGGGCTGGAGAATGGATGGCAACAGCATCTCACTGTGTGCTCTCAGGCGGGAGCATCCTTTTTCTGCTTGTTCCGGCTGAGAAAGGATGGATTTAAGCAGCGAAATGTTTCAATGATGCAGAGCAAAGGCGACTTCCTGTTTTGTTTTCGGCTTTGTTTCCTTCTCCTCTCCACGGGGGCTGCGTGTTCTGACAGCCGGCAATCCTCGGCCCCGCGATTTCCCGGCGGGAGGGCGGGCGCGCGGGCCCGTGCGGGCCGTTCCGTTTCCTCGCGGCCGGGAAGCGGTGGGGGAGGTGGCTCGTTAGTGGCAGGAGCGGCCGGAGGGGATCTGTTTTCTATTTTCTCCTCTAGACTGAGCTCATTTGGATGGGGAGGACTTTGTTGTCACGGCCGTCGTCCCCAGTCCTTGTGGTGTAATTTCCCTCCAGGGTTGGGTGAAGTTGTTGGCGGGGAGAGTTAAATATTGAGTGCCATTTTACGTCCGAGTGCTTCAAAGCAATTAGTTTCCTTCTTAAGATTAAAACACAAAACAACAAGACTCAAAGGTTTTGTCTTGCAAGGCAAAGGAAGAAAAATGAAAGAAAAAATTTGCTTCTAGAGGCCTATTTGCAATTGTTTTCAGCATTTCTTCTTCCTCGTCTTCTTTTTTTATTTTTTATGAAAGGCGATTTTCTCCCACCCAATTATCTAAAGCGCAGACCGCTGTGATCAGGAGCGCCGGTTAGGGCTCCCCCATTGCCACAAGGGCCCCCCACGTTTTCTGCGCCTGGGACCTGTAACGTGACTTTGCTCCGGTCCCTCTTCCCCTGCCCGCCCGCCTTCCTGCGGGGCGGTGGTGCTCCCGCAGATGAGGCGGTGGCCTCCGTTCCCCGGGAGCCTGGGCTAGGTGCGTTTCCAAGCGAGGAACTGGGGAGACTCCGCCGCTGGGAATTGGGGTGGCTCTTCAGGACGGGGCTGGAGGCTCTTTCTCTGGAGCCAACCAGCCCCGCAGAGTGGGGGTGGGGTAGACTTGCCGGTCTCCGGCCAGAGCTGTCTCGGTTTATCGCGTCCTCCCTGCCCAAGGCTTCCCCTCCCCTCCGCTCCCAGCCCACAGCCCTACTTTCTCTCGCTCCTTGACTTCCTAGGGAGGGGGGCCGGAGTGGGAGGGCTGGGTCTGCACCGGGGGCGGGGGGGGGGCGGAGCTGCCCCCCACCCTGGCTTGGAGGTAGGAAAGCGGAGACCGCGGGTCCCAGGCGCAGGCCTCCCGTCGAGGCTCCTCCCGGCCGAAGTCCCTCCTGCCAGCTGCGGTCGCTGCAGCCGCGGTAGCTCCCAGCAAAAAAAGGGGAGCTTTGGGCTCAGCTTGCGAGACTTGCAAACTCTTACTGCGCCCCGCCCCGCCCCCTTAGGGGACCTTTCTCTTGGGTTTTCCTTCCTGGCTCTGCCTCCACCCCCTCCCCTCCTCCCCTTGGAGAATTTCATGCTTCTTTCAGCACCTTTCCGTATCCAGGGGACGCGACTCCCCCGAGCACCGGCGACCCCCGCGCAGTGCTGCCGTTGTTTTTACGCCTCCCTCGCTTCCTCTTGTTTTCTTCGCGCCGGATTCTTCGGCGAGGTCTGAAGTTTTGCCAGAGGGCGCGGGGAATAAATAGGTGCTGCTGCCCCGCGAGGCTTAGACGACGGGAAGGGCAGCCAGGGCGGCGGGAGCTCGGGGGGTGGGGGGGAGCTCGTGGGACCCCATTGGGGGAATTTGATCCTAGGAAGCTGTGAGATTGTCGGGGGAGGAGAAGCTCCCAGATCGTCGTGTCCAGTTCCTGGGGGGAGGAGGAGGAGGAGACGGCGGAGCCGGCCTCTCGCTCGGCGTGCTCGGCGCCAGCTGCTCCCTGCCCCGTCCCGCCGGGATCATGGTCTGCGGCCGCCCGGGAGGGAGGCTGCTGCTGCGGGCCGGGCTGCTCGCCCTGGCTGCGCTCTGCCTGCTCCGCGTGCCCGGAGCCCGCGCTGCAGCCTGCGAGCCTGTCCGCATCCCCCTGTGCAAGTCCCTGCCCTGGAATATGACGAAGATGCCCAACCACCTGCACCACAGCACCCAGGCCAACGCCATCCTGGCCATCGAGCAGTTCGAAGGGCTGCTGGGCACCCACTGCAGCCCCGACCTGCTCTTCTTCCTCTGCGCCATGTACGCGCCCATCTGCACCATCGACTTCCAGCACGAGCCCATCAAGCCCTGCAAGTCTGTGTGCGAGCGGGCCCGGCAGGGCTGCGAGCCCATCCTCATCAAGTACCGCCACGCGTGGCCCGAGAGCCTGGCCTGCGAGGAGCTGCCGGTGTACGACCGCGGCGTGTGCATCTCCCCCGAGGCCATCGTCACTGCCGACGGCGCGGGTGAGTCCCGGCGGCCAGCCTCTCTCCCCGCCCCACGGCCGGCTACTCGGAGTCCTTTGCTCCCTAATCCTGCCTTTTCTATTCCCGATCGCGTCTCTTCACCTCCTTTCCTCTCCCCTCATCACCCTTCCCCAAGGATGCGCTGTCTCCCAACAGAGGATGTGTTTCTCGAACGCACAGGGTGACTCCGCTCCCATCGCACTTCTCACCGCGGACCCTTCACTTTCCACCCTTTGCACGAGGAAGTAACCAGGTCTTGTATAGTGATGCTTTTTAAATTTTTTTATCTGCTTACAGCCCAGTTCCCTTGCTTTCTCAGTCATCCCGTCTCCCTCTCTGTAATGTTTGAGAGATGCTTGTCCACATTGTGCGGTGAAAACAGAAAACGGAAGCACCGCCTTCTTCTACTCATGAACGGTGCCCAGATTTTGTCGGTGACCTTCCTCTGTCCCACAGATGTTAGTGGTATGTGTTTGCTCAAGATCCAGTCTGAGCAATTACCTTCACCTTAAGTTTCCCTCGCCTTTCAATGAGATAAATTGTTCTTCCACTCCAGACTGAGAAAGCCGTGAACCCTTGCTGCGCACTGCTGATTAGCTCCTGTGACTTGCTCCCCCCACAGCGCTGGCGGAGGGACTTGGCTGGGCGCTTTTCACATTCCCATATGCCCCCGAGTCATTCTGTAAATGACATATGGGTGAAAGGAGTTATATTTAAGGCGTGTTATCATCACACACTCATGCAGTGTTATTTTTAATCTCACCTCTTAGCCCACTCTTACGTTCTGCAAATAATTGGTCTTTAGTACCTTATTTCATGCTCTTTCTGTGTACATCAACCACACATGCATTCCAACCTTTCACTACCATAAAACTTTATTGCTGGTCTACATTTAATAGAACCAACCACAAGTTGTTTTCTCACTAGGGTTTGGTCTCAGTATGACAGGCATAACTCTTAAGACCCCCAACTAAACCTCGTTCCTTATGGTCCATTTAATGCTAACTCAGTATCACTCCTGCCAGTTAACCCAAACTTAAATGTCACCCTTCGTAGCCTTTAAAAAATAAACCCAGTTTTTTACGATTGGTCTTCTTTCATACCCTTCCCCAGATCAGCTCTGTTCTTGGATGTGAAGACTTGATTGCCTCCTTTTCTGTTCTTTTTTTGAGCATAAAGTTCTCCTTTTACCTGTCTCCTGCTCAGCCTAAGCTCCTGTCCTCAGTCCATTTCTAGGTAATAGTTCCTGGATGTCAGATAACTGATTTGAAATAAATTTGCTCTTTGTGCACATTACCTATGTAATATGAAGTGAGTGGGGAGGGGGAAAGTATTTGTATGAATAGCCACAAACCCAAAACTGAACAGAAAGATTTCAAGAGCTTCTGATGGTCACTTCACTTAGTGTATCACTCTTAATATACCTATTGTTTTCTTGATTTTGATCAAGATCAGAAACTGCTTGTATACAATAATCAGAAAGAAATGAGTTTGTAGTTAATCTTGGGGCTAAAAGCACACTCTTGAGCCTTTGCACCAGGACTGTCGCAGGCTGTACAGACTCTGGAAGAGCTGTGTGAGCTGTGCTGATGCTCCTCTCGGGCCAGGGGCTCGAGGGAGGTGCCTGTGGTTCCTGTGAAATGCAGTCCTTCCTCCTAAAGAAGAAGACTTGCTGTGAAGCCTCTCAGAGATGGCCCTCCAATGAGAGAAGCTTGGCTAGGTCAATGGCTCTCAAAGCCATAGTCAATATTGATGGGAAGCAGTTTCCATTAGTGTCCCCGAGTTACCTGTCATTGTGGACCAAACACAGAACAATTGCCTCATTGGAGCTCTCAAATAAATAGGACATGCATGGAAACAATTTGTCAGTCCTTGGACCTGATTTCTGAGCTACCTTAAGATGCCACTATATCTGCTTTGCTGACGCAATCCTTGCTAGAGAAATAAGGAGGGGTAGGTGGCAGCTGGAACCATATTTTAGCAAAGATCTCCCTTTCTCCCTGCCTTTACCTTCAGTGTGAATCAGACTGTTGTGGCAGGAGGGAGCTGAAGGGGACGTGGGGATGGGGCATGGAGGGGTAGATTCTAGCCTAAAGGGTCTAGGCCGGTTTGCTGGAAATTACATTCCCTACCCTGGGTCAAACTGTCAGGCACCTGGAATTACTTAGGAGCTACCACATGTGGCCAGTTTAATTTACGATGCAAATGTACTCCTGGTTCAGTGGGGGATGATAGTTCACAAAGCTGGGCTTCCTCTACTTCCCCCTTTCCTCCAGGTATGAACAGAGTCCTTATGTCTTCTGACGAGAGTCCAGCTGGCTATAAAAATAAGGTCTTCCTGAATAAAAACGGGACCACCTTTCACATTCCTTCAATGCCAAGAAGATTTTTCAAATCCTACCATTCACATAGAGCTATTGCCTCACAGTACTTAGCATGACTCTGCAAACAAGTTTAGAACATTTGACAAAGCAAAGTCTTACTGAAACGGAATATTGCTTCAGACTGCTTGTTGCTTTTGAAATACTAAGGGCAAAACATATATTTATAACAAATGTCATACCATAATAAATTCACATTAAGCTTATTCGTTTTCCACATTTTACATTTACTATATGGTTATGGCTATGGTTATATGCTTTATCTGAGAATTTTATCAGTTCAAGTTAGTCATTCAGCCGGCTAGTTAATATTATAAAGGATATGGTCAGACCAATTGTTGAATCTTGATTCTGTATCATATCAACTGTTATCAAAAGGAAATTATATAACCTCTCTGATTCAGTTTTTTAAAAAAAATATTATTTTGCTTTTTTACAGAGAGGAAGGGAGAATGATAGAGAGTTAGAAACATCGATTCAACTGCCTCCTGCACACTCCTCACTGGGGATGTGCCTTCAGCCAAGGTACATGCCCTTGGCCAGAATCAAATCTGGGACCCTTCAGTCCGTAGGCTGACGCTCTATCCACTGAGTCACACTGGTTAGGGCTCTGATTCAGTTTTTTACCTGTATCAGAGGGACAGTGCTGTCTACCCGCTACAGGCATGTGAAAATGAAATTAAGCAGCAGATGTACCACCTGGTTCATGGCCCTTAACAAATTGTTGCTGCTGCTGTAGCTGTTTTACTATGTTGACCATTGTTACAGAAAATTAGCATTTTTTTGTATGTGTTCATTTGTTTTTTGAAACGGTATGTTGGTCACTGCACATTCACCCTAGAGCTTTGGTTAGTTCAGCTCTGGAAAATAAGCTTCACCCTGGGACCTAACTGGGGAAGCAGACCTTCGGAACATATAAGCTTCATAATATTTCATTTTATACAAATCCACCTGGACTTCAGGCTGCAGAACTCATTCCTTGGGGAGCAACAGGAAAAGAGAATGAGTCTGAGGGCTGTTTGTTAGTTACAAACGGTTTATCAGAAGCAGAGCACTCATGCATTTAAGAAAATTTACGGTATGATATTTAACAGCTATTTATACAACACCCATGGTGTGCCAGGCCAAGGGCCTCATAATCACTCCTCAGTCACTCGCTCTCGGTGGTGGCGCTAACCTGTCACCTCAGCTCTTGCTCAACACATTTCTCCAGGCCGGGGCTGGCCGGCAGAGCCGGGCCAACTTTCACTGCATGAACTGCTGTTTAATCACTTCTCCCCTCTCTGAGGAACAGGCAGCCTTTTCTTCAGCCCTGCTCTACAAATATTTGAGGGGCCGGACACTCAGAAGGAAGACTTATTTAGTGTGATAGGAGGGAAATGGATTGGAAAGGAGAAATGGAAATTTTAGATTAAAACTGGAGAGAAAACACGATTTTAAGAATCCCTTCGTCCTGTAAAATCATGACAGGCACTCCGAAGCGGGTAGGGAAGAATATCTCAATGTTATTTAATTTACAGTTAACCCAATTATCAGTGGTCTCCCAATCTTATTTTTATTTTGTTCCCGACAATCTTCCAAAGAGTTGTTACTATAAATAGCAAAATTGACTATGTTGTATTTGACCATTCTGTTTTTACTAGATGCATAAGAAAAGGAGATCGAGTGTCATCATATAGATATATATTTCCTCAATTTGAAGAAAATCACAGCTCTAGAGTCATAGGCCGTTAGTTGGAATCCCAGATTTGCCATTAATATTTTATTTTAAGCAAGTCATTTGACATTGGGGATTGTGAAGAACAAAAGAAATATTCATGTGACTGATAAATGGTAAAGCACAGTATAAACATTTAACAACAACTACGTGATTGGGGAAATGATGTGTCATCCTCAGGAGAGGGATTGTTTGCAGCAACAAAATAATAACTAATTACACCACACGTGTTTTAGGTGCTGTTTTAAGTGTGTATGCATATCTATTTAATTATATAATCACTACGTGGGAGGTGCTATTATATCCATTTTTTCAGAAAAGAAAGCTGAAGCAAATAGAGAAGTTAAGTGATGTATCCAAATTCATAAAGCTATTATAAGAAAGAAGATTCAAACCAGAACCTATTCTATACTATACTTCCTCTGTATGAAGAAAGAAGTGATTCCTCATTTTAGCGAGAATCTGTCTTTTGATAATCAGATTGCAGTTAAAGCATTGGTTTTATCATTGTGAGAGCCCGTTTATATGGTGATGCTCATCGACTTATAATGGGGTTACGATAAAATCATACTAAGTTGAAAATATTGTCAGTCGAACATTCATTTAATATATTTGACATAATGAACATCATAGCCAGGGCTAGCCTACCGCAAACGTGCTCAGCACAGACTGTCCAGAGAGTGTTGGCCACGCAGTTCACTGTGGTGTTTGTTGTTTGCCCTCGTCACCCCCTGGCTGGAAGCTGTGGCTCCTCGCTGCTGCCCAGCATCACAAGAGGGTGTGTAGTGCATACTGCCAGCCTGGGAAAGACCAGAATTCAAACTGTGTAGTACAGTTTCTACTGGATGTATAATACTTATACATCATGTAAGGTTTAGCCATTGTAAGTTGGGGACTGTCTGTATAGTTGAAGAGAACAAAAAACAACCCTGGATAAGGGGTTTCAAAAGATAAAACTACTTCTTTTGAGATATCGGAGACCGTACATTCCAGATTTTCACATCTAATCCTGAGCCTTTCAGGCTCAGCATGCTCCAGAGTAAACTGTCATTCCTTACCCTCACAGGCCTATTCTTTTGTAGTATTTCCTATGTTATTATGAGCCATTGCCATATTCATTCCAACTCTAGGCCTGAGAGTCAGTCTTGCTTCCATCCTCTTCCTCATGCCCGATTTTCAGTGGGAATCTAGTGCTCTGAATCTACTGGAAATCCAATTGCCATCCCTCTTTCTCCAATGCCACTTTCTTAGTTTGAACCTCAGTGTTTGTCACATGGATTATGGCCATTGAATGAAAGCTGACTCACTTATCTCTAGTATTGTCTCTCCATATTCCAACAGGGAGCTCTTTCTGAAATGCAAATCTGTTGCTTAAAATGCTTGTTATATGCCTCCAGCTTCACAATCTCATCCCTTCTTCTCTCTCCAGTTTCGTTTCTTTCAGCTTACACCACTGTTTCAGCCATGCTGGAAACCTTGCGGATCCCGTGGCCATCATGCACTGTGGCTTTTGACTCCCATACTTTCCCACATGCCATTCTCTACCTAAGAAAACTTCCCTACCTACCCAGGCTCCTTTAGGACCATTCTGGAAATCCCTAGGACCCCTACTAGAAACACCAGGGCATAAAACCAATAATATCTACCATTTTAATTGAGGATGATTTTGTTAGAATTTTTAAGTTTCTAAAATTTTTTTGTGAGTTATGATTAGAACACTGTTTTTCTCTTTTAAAAATAATTCTAGCAATTGACATTTAAACACTCTTAAGAGTGAAGAAATATTTTTCTGTGAATAAGAATGAAAGAAAAAACCACTTTCCACTGAAACCGGTTTGGCTCAGTGGATAGAGCGTCGGACTGCGGACTGAAAGGTCCCAGATTAGATTCTGGTCAAGGGCATGTACCTTGGCTGTGGGCACATCCCCAGTAGGGGTGTGCAAAAGACAGCTGAATCGATGTTTCTCTCTCATCGATGTTTCTGACTTTTTATCCCTCTCCCTTCCTCTCTGTAAAAAATCAATAAAAAAAAATATATATATATATATTAAAAAAGCACAAAAAACCTCCACTTTCCTAGATTCAGCTGTGTCAAAGGGGTTTTCTTTTCCAAGAGAAGAGCTTTATTTTTTCATTTTTATTTCAGTCTTTTAACAAACAATTATTTAAATTGTTTATTAATTGTAGATTAATAGGATTTCTTTTTTTTAATTTTCTTTTAAATATATTTTATTGATTTTTTTTTTTTTTACAGAGAGGAAGGGAGAGGGATAGAAAGTCAGAAACATTGATGAGAGAGAAACATCAATCAGCTGCCTCTTGCACACACCCTACTGGGGACATGCCCGCAGCCAAGGTACATGCCTTTGACCGGAATCGAACCTGGAACCTTTCAGTCTTCAGGCTGACGCTCTGTCCACTGAGCCAAACTGGTTTCGGCAGGATTTCTTTATTTACAGAGAGATCATATAAGTTACATGCATATCATCACATTATTATTGGACTTTTTCAGGAATGGGAAAACCACTGGCACATTCCTTGGATACATTTATTGTGAATGAAGTCACTGAATAGAATAAAAGGCATTAAATTAATAATATATGACTCATTAATTTTAACTTTTGGTGCTTTTATCCTAATTTGCTATTAACCTCTCCTTGTTTAATATATTCATGATATGACCTATGAAGAAAAGACAGAGAAAGAACATTATTTTCTACTAGAGGCCCGGTGCATGAAATTCATGCATGGGCAGGGGGGGTGGTCCCTCAGCCTGGCCTGCACCCTTTTGCAGTCTGGGACCCCTTAGGGAATGTAGCATTGTGCCAAGTGGTAGGTGGCCAGGGAGCAGCCCAAATGGGCACTGCTAGAGGCCTGGTGCATATGTATACCAGTGGGGTCCCTCGGCCTGGCCTGTAGGATCGGGCCAAAACCAGCTCTCTGACATCCCTCGAGGAGTCCTGGATTGTGACCTATAAATGAAAGAATAGGTCTTGTCTTTATTTGACCTATAAATGATAGATCTACTTCCTTAAAACACCTGCATTCTTACCCAAATCAAAACTGACTGAATTAGATTTTTAAATGGGAACTAGAGGCCTGGTGCACGAAATTCACACACTGGTAGAGTCCCTAGGTCTGGCTGGTGATCAGGGCCGATCAGGTTCCCCGCCTCACTTCCTCCTCCTTCCCTCCCTCCCTCAGCGTCCTGCCACGGCTGCTGGTCTCCCACTCACCATGTCCTGAGCTGCCCGCTGGTGTTTGGCACATGTCCTAGCAAGCGATTGAACGCCCAGTCTCCAATTGAACTCCCAGTCTTCTGATCATACTCCTGAGGGGACAGTTTGCATATTAGCCTTTTATTACATAGGATTCTTAAAGTAATAATGAATATGTGATGATTCTTACTTTATTCTATCACCTTTCAGATTTTCCTATGGATTCTAGTAATGGAAACTGTAGAGGGGCGAGCAGTGGTGAGTACATCACTACTTTCCTGGTTTTCATTTGCAGTCAAATCTTTGCTGTAACATAGATACTGCAGTCTTGGTTGGGGACATTTGTGCCGTACATTTTAAAGTAAGCTTGTAAAAATTATTTTTTATTTATGTTAATTTTATTTTTTAAAGTTAGCTTGTAATAAAATTGACCTTGACTTTTGGTCATTAAAAATTCTAGGAGTTTTATGAATTCTATACTTTTTTATATAAAAGAATATTTATTTGGAAAGTCGCAGAGGTAGAAGTAATTCATGGAAGAAATGGGCTTAGGAAATAAGTTACAGAAGTAAAGGAAGGACCCTTGGAGCTTAGAAGCGAGAAAGGTAAAGGTGACACACCTAGAAGGATGGGGAGGGGATGGGGAGAAGGGAAAGGCGCTGATGTGCTCCCCAGAGGGAGAGCTGGGTCCCCTGTGCTGAGGGCTTTAAGGTTAGAGATTTTAGGGGAGGTCCCAGTGGGAGATGTCAGTGGAATATTCATCAGCGTTCCAGGTGTGTCCTTTCAGGGTCAGGGTCCCCATGGCCATTCTTCACTGCAGCTGGTCCTGAAGTCAGCCTTGGTGCCCGGCATTGCACGTCAGGTGTTGCTGCTTTTCTGGGCCCGAGCTGAAATACAGCTGAGGCCTAGAGGTTGTCTCTAAGGAGAAAGAGAAGACTCAGGGTGTCCAAACTGCATGGCCAGTGATGTGTTGGGGGAGGGCAGGCCACGCTTGGCACAAGGTCCCACCTTACCATTGTCCTTTGGTCGGCACCCAAGGCTTTCCACCTGGTGACCTTCTGTACCTGGCCCATCATCCTCGCTTTGCTCATGTCTGTCTACCTGCCTACACCCCTCTTCCCCACAAGGATCTTGGTTCTGAATTCTTTCAGAGGAAAAGGGCTCAGGTCTCCTCTGTAGCTGTTCCTGCTGAAGAGGGGCTAAGGAGCCAAGATATCCTTGCTCTGTCAGAGGGATGGTGAGACCCAGGCACAGAAGGAAGTGGTGATGGTGTCTAGAGGTGGAATCTCCTGAGTATAAATAGGGCTTGTAACCTGGTGGAGACAAACTGTTACAAATCTTCATAAGTGAAAAATAAAGCTTTCAACCGAACTAGAGTCTAATATTTATAATTGTTACAGAGTCCTTTAAAACATAATTTCCCCCCTAAAATCACCGTCATTTTCGTTAAGGAGCCAAATTAAGACCAATTTATTTACTGTATTAAGTCCAGTTTCAATTTGACCTGATTATTTGCATGAACACAATAAGAATAGCAATGGATTATTTAGGCTCTTTTAAATCTTTGCTGGGATCTGATGATTGAGCTTTAATTAGCCCCTCAGCTGGGGGCTAGCAGAAGGGAAAAATGATGAATCTATTACCAGTCTGATGGTATTGGTCTTCTCCATCTTCCTGCTGCTGTTTACTGTTCAGAGTCCTTAAGAAGCTGCCTCATGCATTTTGTTCAGGTTTTATGACTCCATTCAGCGGGAGAGACACGATGGAGCTCACTTACGCCATCTTACCATAAAATAAACTTCTAAATGAAGTATGACATGTGCAGAAAAGGTCATAAATCATAAAAGCTTGCAGCTCAGTGCCTTTCCACAGAGTAAACACTCTTATGTAACCATCACACAGATCAAGATATAGCCATTCCCACCACTCCAGCAGCATCCCTGTGCCTCTTCCAACTCATAACTTCCTGAAGATTACTGGCAGAAGTTCTAGCAGCATATTTTAACTTTTGCCTGATTTTAAACTTTTATAAGTGGCGTCCTACAGTGTACATGTAATTTGTGCACATGTGTTTGCTGGTTCCTTTGCTCTTTATTATGCTGTGTATAGCAGTACTTTCAAATTTTCATTGTAGTCTATCATATGCATATATGGCACTTTATTCATCCCAATGTTTCTGGATTTTTGGGCTGTTTCCAGTTTTTGTTATTACAACTCATGCTGCATTTGTTTCTTTACTAGTAAGAACATTATAACTGTAATTAATTATTATATACTTTTATTCATTTTTTTCTAGTGATTTATTGATTTGGGTCTGTATGTACTGCCTTGTAGGGTGTTTTATACGTGGAAGCAGAACATAAAATAATATTTATAACGTTTGTAAAAATTAAAAATTAAAATTAATTTTACTAAGTTTGTAAATAGGTTTGAAACATCTATTTTCATTAGATTGGACCAGTTTTCCCTGCTGATTTCCACGGACTTTTATCAGAGTGAGAAGTGTTTGAACTGAGACAGTGTCTACCAAAGGTGCTCCAACAAACATTTATCTTGAAAAAATTCATTAGTGTTCAGCAATAGTTCTATTTTAAGGATCGCTCCCGCTGTTTTATTTGGTCAAAATAAACCAAAAAGCTCATTTGTATAATACACAGTACATTGGGTAAGACAAAATTTTTGGCCATGTGTGTGCATGTGCTATCAATTTGTCCTGAAGCTGTGATTAGAATAACATAGCATTCAGCGTGTGAAACAGAGAAGACATCAACAACACTATATATACTATACAAAAATAGTTCAATGTATAAGATTATCTGGAATGAATGTAATGTTCCTGGGTTCAGTGTTTACTGTTCCTCTTTTATAATGTTTTCCTGTTCTCCGGCATAATGGGTGTGATGGGAAGCTAGCAAACAAAACCAAACTCATTCTGCTTGTATTCGCATGTTCTGAAAAGAAAATGTAATTTGTCAAAATTCTATACTTTGGAGTACTGTAACAGCTGAGGTTGATTATGATAAAACAGGAAATGAGGAAGACGTAAAAACATTGTAATCCACATAACCCCTCTTTCAAAAGTGTCAAGCTGTGTCCGTCTGGAATTTGGAAAAGAAATTCTTTCACTCTGGTTAATTTATTCTGTGCCTCTAAGCTTAACAATTTTTTTTTTTAGAACTAATAATTCTGTCTGAGCAGCTCGCTAGGATAGTGTAAACTCACTATCATAATAAGGAGAACATTCTCTCTTGTTTCCATAACGTGGAATTAGAGAAAAACAATCTTAGTTCTGTTCAATTGAATCACTAGGTCTGTGAAATCAACACAGAAAATTGAGGCAGGTAATAAAATGATGCAATTCAAAGATATATTTTTATTAGAGTAATCCTGAAAAAGAATCCCCATAGTCTTCTACTTTGTGATGGTAACCAATTTATGAGCTTTTATATTTGAAAAACACAAATTTCCCTGAGAGGAGATAGAGTTGGTACTTTCTGACACTAATTAATTATGTAATCATGATGAAATTACATAACTTTTATGGGTTTGCCTCTTAATATGAAATCAGATTATATCGACCTCTGGGTCCCCTTGAGATACAAGTAGTTTAGAGTTGTGATGACATGAAACACAGAGTTTCTTCTTCTTCTTCTTCTTTTTAAAAAAAAAAAATTTTATTGATTTTTCACAGAGAGGAAGGGAGAGGGATAGAAAGTCAGAAACATCGATGGGAGAGAAACATCGATCAGCTGCCTCTTGCACACCTCCAACTGGGGATGTGCCCGCAGCCAAGGTACATGCCCTTGACCGGAATCGAACCTGGGACCATTCAGTCCGCAGGCCGATGCTCTATCCACTGACCCAAACCGGTTCGGCTATTCTTGTATTATTATTAATGGATGGATCATTGCATTTTCTATAGGAACAACTGTAAATCTACTTTTGCCCACCACTGTGTTTTCAAATTAGGGCATTAGTAGTAGCCCCTGGGGTAAGTTGGGTGCACTCCAGTGTTTTCACGAGCCTCTTCCTGGGCCTGTTTAAAGGTCCTTCAGAGAAGCTCCTTTGGGCAGTTGAGTGGCAGCTGCTGAGGGACTGAAGGTTCCTGGTTGCCTGCATCTGCCTCCCCAGCTTGTGTAGGATAGACCCGTTTTCTCTTCAAATTTCTTTCTGCCCTTTTGGTTTCCATTTAATCTTGGGAAGGAATCCAGTTGGTTTCCCCCTTTGGTGCAAATGTTTACTGACCACAGAGGCTGAATTGACTTGGGAAAAATCTACCCTTCATTGGAGACAAAATGAGCATAAATAAAGTCATTTTTATAGCAGCATATCTGTTTGTTGTTGTTTTGCAGTAGTTTTCCTCCCTGGGCAGCTATTCGTATTGTCCTGGTTCTCCTGCCGCTCAGTGGTGGGCGTTCCCCAAGACTCTGTGCGTGGCCTCGGCTCCTTTCTCCTTACAATGATCTCTTCCTATCGGTGTCCATCCCGCTGCATAGGTTAAGTCATCACCTACGACTGGTCCTGACCACCCTCCCAGGTAGAGTAAGTACCACACTTCTCCATAACACTTCTACCTGGGTAGTCTACTTGTACTCCAACACAACATGTTTAAAAAATAAAGTAAACTTTTCATTAAAAATTTCCTCCTCGCAACGTTCCTTTTTAGGATGTGGTACAATTGTTTCCCCAGATCCCCAGCACTGAAACTTCGTCCACCGACCATTCATCACAAATGTAATGACCACCTCCTCATACCAGGCATATTTTTATGCCCAGGACCTGGTATGAAGGAGTGAGCAGTTATCTTCACTTCCCTTTCCTTTCATCTCTTTTCTGTGTGCTTGGAAATGAGTAGAAACATTATATTCCAAAAGACCCTGAAGCCTACTTAATTTTTTTGCTAATTGACCTCTTTGGAATACATCACAAGAGAAAAATGGGCAGATTGCATTGACTTTATATTTTGTTGTTCCTGACTAACTCTTGGATCCAGACACCTTGTGAAAGGCAGTTTAAAATTTTCCAACGACATAAATCTTAAAGGAGTAAACTAAATTTCCTTTTCTTATTAATATAGTGTTAGTCCTCTCAATCTTAAGCAATTCCCTTTTACAGAGTTCAAATAACTGTGAATTGAGACCTTTATTACATTATTTGAGGTTTGTTTTTTCAGCTAAATTGAGCAAATGTTAGTTTTGCTTTTTAAAATCTTATTATATTACCTAGGTTCAACCATCAACTTCATTGCATTTCCATATACTGCTCTAACCCAAAGTAACATCTAATAGGATATTCTTTGCCCTGTGTCTGTCCTTACGGAATAAATATTATTTTAAACATGTAATGAACAACTGCTAAGTCATGATACAGTTCAGTTTATGGAAAATGAAAGAAATATCTTATATGAATTTTGTTAATAGTATTTTATTGAGGTAAAATTTACTTATAGTAAAATGCACTAATGTATGCTGCATTGAATTTTGACAAATACATACACCCATGTAGCTATTAAGCAGATCAAGAGAAAGAATATTTTCATCATATAACTTCTTTGGCTAATCTGTTCCTCCATCCACCTATGCTTTCCCTCTGAGATTCATCAGTCTGTGCCATGCTTTTATATCTCCATATCTATTTTTGATCTGTTTATTTTGTTCATTAGATTCCTCACATGAGCGAGATCGCGTGATATTTTTCTCTGACTGGCTTATTTCACTTAGCACAATACTCTCCAGATCCCTCCATGCTGTCTTCAAAGGCAAGAGATCCTTCTTAGTACAGCTGCATAGTATTCTATGGTGCAAACGGACCACAGCTTTTCTTTCTCCTTTTTCTTTTTGATAAATAAGTTTGGTTTTTATTATCCTGCGTTTGGCTGAGCGTAACTGCCCTGGCCATCACGGGCTTCCTGGGAGGAGCGCTGCCACTCTGGGTCTGAGGCTCACAGATTCAGGGGCACAGTGGGCTCCACCTTCCAACAGGAAGACCAAACACAGCCAGACTTCACCTGGAGGAAGACACAGGCTTAGCAGAAGGCGCTTTAATCAAGGCACACACCCAGTGCCAGGGTTTGCCTTCCCTCTGGTTACGGGGAAATTGAGGTGCCACTCTGTTGGAGACTAGCACTGGCGGGTGGGTTAGTGGGGAGCGAGCAGGGTGCGAGCTGCTCACTGGAGAAACTGCTTGCCGGTGCTGGCCTGGCCCATCAGCAGTTGGCATGGCTTGAACTTCCCGTAGACAGCCTGACCTCTTGAGCCGGCCCGCTGTCTTCTGAGCACCATACAGATCCACCCACAAAGCAGAAGGGCCCTCCAAGACAGGGGGGGGACGGCTCCAATGTCTCCCTCTGCAGGTGTGGCCAAGATCTCTGCCCGCAGGCACATGGCGGCCTCATTCATGGACCTGTCACCAGGCGATACTGGGTATCTTCGTCAGAGGAGACCCCTGTAGACCTGCCAAAACACTATCCATTTCAGAATTCAAATCCTTACTCTTCACACCCTGCTTGTAGACGGAAAAGCCCTTCCCAGACTTGCGACCCAGGGAGCCCTTGGGCACCATCTGTTTCAGCAGCTCCAGGCTCCCGCCTGCACACCTCTCCCCAAAGGCTCTGCCTAGGTCTTCTGCTATGTGTTTTGCTACATCCACACCGACTTCATCCACCAGCGTGGCAGCACCCACAGGAAAGCCGAAGCCTGTGGTCAGGGAATCCAGCTTCTTAGGGCCAACTCCTTCCTGGAGAATTCGGATGACTTCAGACATCAACACATCGTGGCATAGAAGCCAGGTCCAACCTTAACCATAATGATGACCTTCCCCTGCTTGAGGCCGACTGCTACCTCGGAGGCAGTGGTGCCCTTTGACGTTTTCTCATTGTGATAATCGCCAGCAGCTGCCTCTTGTCCGCAGGGGAGAAGTAGTGCATGCCAGTCACCTTCTCAGGTCTTTTGGTGACAGCAGCAGTGTCATTGATTGGGAGAGCCGACGTGTTACTGGCAAAAATACAATGAGCCAGAATCACCCCTTCTCCTTCTTTCAGTACTTTGTGCTTAGATTAAAAATGTCCTCAAAAACAGTTTCAATCACCATGTCGGCCTTTCCAAAACCCTGGTAATCAAGCTGCCCAGTCAAGTTGTTGAAAATGAAGCCTCTTTCAAATGCTGACAGAGCTTGCTTTTTCACTTTATCATTCAATCCTTTGAACACTGGTTGCTGTCCTCGGCTCAGCCTGGTTAGCATGGCATCTTTAAGTATAGTCTTTAGGCCCTTCTCCACAGAGACTTGGGCAATGCTAGCTCCCATCATCCCTGCACCAAGAACAGCGATGTGCTTCACCTCCTCCTGTGGCGTTCCACATTTATTCTTCTTGCACAGGACCTCGCCGTGATACAGCTCTATCAAGGCCTTTGATTCTCTGGTCATTGCAAGCTCTCCACATTTCTGAGATTCAGAGAGATAGCTAGCGTCTTTCCCTTCTTCAAGTCCAGTCTTTACCACGTCAGTTATTTTTAGAGGTGCAGGATCGAGGCCTTTGGTCTGCTTTCGTACTTGTTCTTCCACCTTTTTGTAAACCTGTTGCCCGACAAATGGAATACCCATGGCGTACAATGTCAATTTTTTCATCAATCCCTTGCTTCTCTTTAAAGATATTTTATTATCAGCTAGTCCTTTGGCAAAAGTAACTGCAATTTCTTCTAGGTATTCAATTGTCCGTTCCTCTGGAGGTTTTACTCCTGGTCCCAGTGGCTCCATCAATTGGTCAACCAATCCCATTTTCTTTGCTCTGTCCGCACGAATGTTTCTACCGGTCAGCATCATGTCAAAAGCAGCAGGTACGCCCACCATTTGGGGTAGCATTTGTGTGCCTCCTGCTCCTGGTAAGATCCCCAGCAGGACTTCAGGGACACCTAATACTATTTTTAAAAAAAGTCTTTTGTTGCTATTCTGTATTGACATGAAATGGCGAGCTCGAGTCCTCCTCCTAAGCAGGACCCGCTGATGACAGCCACAATAGGCTTTGCAGACTTCTCAAGTGTCTCAAACATTTTCTGTCCTTCTTGTGAAGCCGTGTTACCTCCTGAGGGGTCTTGCAAGCGGCTGTCATGTTGATATCAGCACCTGCAATAAAGCACCCTGGCTCTGATGAGATAAGGACGGCACTTCTGACTTGATCACTAGCCCAGATTTCATTCATGACTTCCATGAACTCTGACTGTAGTTCTTTATTCAGTGTATTTACCTTTGAGTTGGGTGAGTTAATTCGAATAACTGCCGCATCATCCTTGGTTCCATAGTTAATATGGGTTCTGGCCCGCAAAGCAGAGGACCCTGTAAAGTTGTGGCAAATATAACCCGAGCAGTGGAGCGTCCTGGAGGCATTTGTGAAGCGTGTGAGGCAACCGATTGTGCGGGAGGCCACCATCTTGAGCAGGAGAGGACGAAAGTGGACCACAGCTTTTCTAACCCACGCACCTACTGATGGGTACTTTGGCTATTTGCAAATCTTAGCTATTGTAAATGACACTGCTATGAACACAGGGGTGCATACATTCTTTCTGACTGGTGCTTTGGGTTTCTTAGGATGTAGCACTCCTAGAAGTGGGATCAATGGGTTAAATGGCTGTTCCATTTTTACTTTTTTGAGGAAACTCCATACTGTTTTCCATAAAGGCTGTACCAGTCTGCATTCCCACCAGCAGTGTAACCAGCAGGGTTACCTTTTCTCCACATCCTCACTAGCACTTGTCATTTGTTGATTTGTTGATGGTGGCCATGCTGACAGGTGTGGAGTGGTACCTCATTGTCATTTTAATTTGCATCTCTCTGATGATTAGTGACTTTGAACATTTTGCATAACCCATGGACACAGACAATACTGTGGTGAAGGCCTAACCATTTTGCCATATTCTTTAGCATTATACTATCACTAGAGGCTTGGTGTATGAAATTTGTGCACTCCGGGGAGTCCCTCAGCCTGGCCTGTGCCCTCTCGAAGTCTGGGAGCCCTCAGGGGATGTCTGACTCACTGCTTAGGCTGCACTTGCCAGCCGTGAGCCAGCTTCTGGTGCAATGACCACCATAGGGCAGCTCCTGTGTGGAGTTTCTGCCCTCTGGTGGTCACTACACATCATAGTGACCAGTCATTCTGCTGTTTGGTTGATTTGCATATTAGCCTTTTATTACATAGGATTATATAGGACTAGAATGGCCACATGTATGGTTATTTTGGCTTGCTAAGGTTGATCCTTCAAATGTGGGATATATGCATGGACTCCCTACATCAGGATAGAAGTTATTGTGGTCTACTTGAGTCAAAATAGCAGAATCAAGCACTACTGAAAAAAATCTTTGTTTTGCTTATTTTTGATAGGTATCACAGTTCTGTAGGTGGCAAGGAATCTGGAAAAATATTACTTTTTTTTACTTATTAGATAGTCTTAGGAATCCCAGTGAATCTCTCAGTAATTTTACATTTTGCCACTTTTTAGATGTTAAATAGTAGGGGATGGAGCCTAGACTCAAACCCAGCTGTGTCTGACAATCAAAGTCCATCCTTTTAACCATGGTGTTTTTCTGGACTCTTCCAGTAGTAGATGCCCACTTTGTAGTACAGATCTACTTGGTCTCTGATTCTGCAGGATATGCACTGTTGTCATTTAAATTTCTTTCATCATTGATCAGGACACTAGGGTTCTGTTATATTTTATGCCCTAGGAATAAGATCCTCTGTATTTCAATAAGGTGTTTATTTTATGACTTGCTATTTGGAAGAGGGATGTTTTACAATCACTTTGTTTCCAGAACGGTAGTGGAGCTGACCTTCTGGGAAGCCAAATGGTATATTGCCACAATCCATTAAGGGATATCTGAACAAGCTCCACAGTGGCACCCATCCATGTTGCCATTTTGTTGACGTTGATGTTAAAGTAGATAATCCATCTGTGCAAGGACTTCTTCATTTCACAAAACCTGTTTGTCTGTTCTACCCCAGCCATCCATTTTCATGAGCACATTCTGGGCTTTGCCTTTGAGCAGTAGTGTCAGAACTCTAATGTTAATTTAAGTACCCCTCTTTTTGCCTACCATTTTTTAAAAATTTCAGCAGATTTGCTCTAATATTATCATTGCTAAAAATTGTGCTTCAATGAGACTGGGTATTTATCTGTTCACTAGTCTCCTTGTCTACCTGAGATTTAACGGTACACTATAATAGTCATTCTCTTGAAAATACCCTCAATTCCCATGCCTTTCTTTTCTTCTGCCATATTCAAATGCCAAAGTCTTAATTCTAGTTGTCAGAGAAAATAGCTCAATTAGTGTGACTGGCTTTGCTTTTAAGTTCAAGATAAAAATTAAAACACAATTATTCTCCTGAAAGTTTGCCTTTCTAGTTAATAAAATAACTGTTGTATATCTTTTATTCTCGCCTTACACTTCTATACCATGCCTCTCTTGGTCCCGCATTCCCCACAATTGCTGATGTTACTTCATCCTCCAATGAGAAAGTAAAAGCCATCAGAAGAAACTCTCTCCTCATCCACCATCAGATGTATAAGCCCATCAACACCTGGAGCTTTCTTTTCTTGTGTAGTGGGTGACCTGTCCCTCTGGCTTTCAAAGACCTCCCCTCCCCTTTGTTCTGAGTCCCCTTCTCTCCTTGCTGATTGAATTTAATGGACATTTTTCTCTCTCAACTCAGTTGAGCTTGGAGGTTCTTTTGACAGAGGATTGCTTTCCATTTTATTTGGAACACCCTCTTTCAACTTTTTGGCTCCCTGTCATTGGATGCTCTTTCTCATTCTCCTTTATGAACTTCTTAGATATCTTACATATGAAGATATTGTTTCTGCCTAGATTGTTATAACTCATCTTTCAGGTTTTAAGCATAAATGTCATTTTCTCAGAAGACTTTGAAGACTGGACTGTTATTTTTTTAAATTTATTTTGTTGTTGAAGGTGTTACCGATGTCTCAGTTTCCCCTTTTGACCTGATCCACCCTGCACCTACCAGGCTTTTACCACACTATTATCTGTGTCTGGGGACTATGCATATAAGGACCCCTCCCCCTTTGCGTTCTCTTTGAGATTCGTCAGAAGACCAGACTAGTTTAGATAGTCAGGTTACATGTTCTCTTTGCACATTATACTTATCTTTCATAGCATTCGTCACATATGAAATTACTTGTTCAATATCTATAACTTATTCTGCATTATTTGTATTGTTTATCAGGTGTCCTACATGTCTAGAACAGAGGTTGGCATAGGGCAGGTGCATGATAAATATTTGTAGAGTGAATTAATTAACATGTAAGTGACTGAAAGGGTTCAACAAATGTTGGTTCTCATTTCCTTTCCCATCTCACATTTATAGAAGCATAGTTATCCTGGGGCTGTAGAGCTAGAAAATACTATTTCCATAGAAGAAAGACAAGTTCATGGTGTGATAGACATTGGCATACATTTAAAATTACTTAAGGTCATGTTATAGACACTCTTATAGGCACTTAAAAATATAGATCTGGATCTCGGTGAAGAAGTCATAGTTAAGGATCTAGATTTTTGAATCATAAAAATTTATTTTTGCATCCATTTAAAAATTTTTAGTCTGCTCTAATGTATCTTAAAATGGAGGGAAAGAGGATGAGGGGGCTTCTAGGGTCAAATGCCAGTATATAAAACATACACTGAATGCAGTTGGTATAAATTACAATCATTTAAACTCTAGTCTGACTAGAAAGAGTCAGTCTTCAAAGACAGTGAGAATCATAACATAAATAGAATTGCATTTTCTTCTCTTCCCCTGCCCCTTCTTTTTGACAGTAAATTCTGAGCATAGATCTAAGGTTTTTTTTCTAAGAAAAGCAGAAAAATACTCATTCATGGATAGCAGTATTCCAAAGTCATGGTAAATGGAAGGTTATAGGAGTGTTGAAATCTGGCAAAGTTAATTATAGTCTTACAGCTTTGGATGACATCCAAAAAACGTCAATTTCAAACAAGGTCAGGGTTAGCTTGAAAGTCAGATTACACTTCAGCTTGAACTCAAACAAGGATGCATTAAATAATGAAGGTCCAGTGAGAATCAAAGTGCATCCTTGTATCAGGTTCTTATAATTCTTTAGAGCATATAAAACAATATGACCCTTTAAAATAATATCATCTTTATGTGTTTTCAATAAATGAGCTAATATTTATGAGTGGAAAACTGAACAAAGTGTATGACCACTTTCCTCTCAGGCACCCCAGTGCACTGCAGGGCATCTCCCTGAGTGCAGACCATGGTCTAGGGAGTGCTAGGTACATTCATTTTGCAAACTCAGAATTGTGTTAGGGTGATGAACTCATGTTAAAACCTTCCCTATATTTGAAGAGCTCTTTGTCACTCACTTATTTTATTGCTGCCAGCTCCTTTTTCATATATTTTTTTCTTGGATAACAACACCAAGGCAATTTCTATACAAGCTTTTTTTCTCAACAGTGGAATGCAAGCAAATTAATTTCTAATTATTTTTGTGCAAAGCGCAGTAAATAGATTTTGTTTTACCAGTATAAAATGTAAAAACCTTGTGCCATTGGGAAGCTGGAGAGGAGACTATTAGCAAAATTATTAGCAAATTAAATTAAAGTAGAGATGATGATAAACTAGTGGCACAATAAAAGTCTGAGAAATCAGCTACTAGTAAAGAAAAAGAAGCTGCTGCAGTCTGATTTAGGGTGGCAGGTACAAAAAATAATAAACAATGTGTCAGTGTAGCCTTCTATAATTCTTTACAATTTTCCAGTTTTTGGGTTTTGGGGAATATATACTGAGTGGCCAGATTATTATGGTCTCTGACTCCATAATAATCTGGCCACTCAGCATATATCCTATAAAAGGCTAATATGCAAATTGTCCCCTAGACCAGGAGTTTGACCAGCAGGCAGACCAGCCAACCACCCATGTCCCCTTCCCCTGGCCAGGCTGGCCGGATCCCACCCATGCACAAATCTATGCACTGGGCCTCTAGTGTGTATGTGTGTGTGTGTGTGTGTGTGTGTGTGTGTGTCTGTATATAAATATATATACACACACACATTAGAGGCCCGTGCATGAAATCGTGCATGGGGATGTATGTTCCTCAGCCCAGCCTGCACCCTATCCAATCTGGGAGCCCTCAAGGGCAGTCAGACATCCTTCTCACAATCCAGAACTGCTGGCTCCTAATGGCTCACCTGCCTGCCTTTCTGATTGCCCCTAACTGCTTCTGCCCGGCTAGCCTGATCACCCCTAATCACTCCCCTGCCAGCCTGATTGATGCCTAACTGCTCCCCTATCAGCCTGATTGCCCCTAATTGTTCTCCCTTGCAGGCCTGGTCACCCCTAACTGCCCTCCCCTGTAGGTCTGACCCCTTCCCCCAACTGCTCTCCTCTGCAGGCCCAGTTGCCCCCAACTTTCCTTCTCTGTCAGCCTGGTCACTTCTAAATGCCCTCCCCTGCAGGCTTGATCACCCTCAACTGCTCTCCCTTGCAGGCCTGGTCCCTCTCAACTGTGCTCCCTGCTGGCCTGATCCCTCCCAACTGCCCACATCTGCTGGCCATCTTGTAGTGGCCATCTTGTGTCCACATGAGGGCAGGATCTTTGACCACATAGGGGCAGCCCTCTTGTGTGTTACAGTGATGGTCAATTTGCATATTACTCTTTCATTTGATTGGCTAGAGGCCTGGTGCACTTGTGGGGGCTAGCTGGTTTGCCTGAAGGGTTCCTAGATCAAGGTGGGGGTTCCCTTGGGGCATAAAGCAGCCTGGGCAAGGGACCTGTGGTGGTTTGCAGGCTGGCCGTGCCCCCTGGTGACCCAAGCAGAGGCCCTGGTATCTGGGATTTATTTATCTTCTATAATTGAAACTTTGTAGCCTTCAGCGGAGGCCAGGGCAGGCCAGGAACTTGGCTTCCTCCATCTGGGGGAAACCCAAGCCTCCTGCTCACTCTGTGGCCACAGCCATTTTTGTTGGGGTTTAATTATCTTCTATAATTGAAACTTTGTAGACTTCAGCAAAGGCCAGGGCAGGCAGAAAACTTGGCTTCCTCCATTGCCGAGGAAACCCAAGCCTCCTGCTCACTCTGTGGTCACAGCCATTTTGGTTGGGTTAATTTGCATTCTTGCTCCTGATTGGCTGGTGGGCATGGCTTGTGGGTGTAGTGGAGTTTCAGTCAATTTGCATATTTTTTTTATTAGATAGGATATATCTATACATTGAGTGGCCAGATTATTATACGCTCAGAGATCATAATAATCTGGCCAATCAGTGCATATGTAGATGTGAGTAAACATTAGGAAAAGGATAATCCTCCAGATCTATTGCTCTAAGACACACTTTCATGAATATGTTTGGGTGAGTTAGCATAAATAAGTGAAAGGAAGTTCTTGCAATTTGAACTTTGTAGATATAAAATTCCACTCTTTTTATTATCCTGTTATTTCATTGAGCTACTAGTTACTTTAACTCAACAGATAATTGCTTATAGAAGAGATAGGAATCAGAGCATGGAAAGAGCCATGTATATTGTGTGGCATTGCCACTTCTGAGGCCATCAGAAATAAGTGCATTGAGGATGAACAAATTTTGTCCCAAGAATATAATTGCTCATTAGATAAGAAATGGTCTAGCTATGTATATATAGTTGTGTATATACAGTTATATAAATAGTTACTTGAAATCTTCCTAAGTCACTTTATGATATAATTTTTGAAAAATCTCTGCTTGGGAAGTTTTATGAAATCCTATTTGTTTGTGCTTCAAGCAAAGTTATATGGTAATGACATATTAGACTCAGTCCAGTGACTATATTTTTGCCAAGAGTCTTATTTTATTTTATTAGAGCACTAGAGGCCCAGTGCATGGATTTGTGCACTGGTGGGGTCCCTCAGCCTGGGCTGTGCCCTCTTACAATCTGGGACCCCTCAGGGGATGTTGGACTGCTTGTTTCAGCCCTATCCTCGCAGGCCAGGCCTAGGGACCCCATTGGTGCATGATTCGTGCACCGGGCCTCTAGTATGCATATAAGATCTTTGGTTAATCTCTTCCTACCCTCTTCCCTCCCCTCTTCCCTCTGAGATTCATCAGTCTGTTCCATGTTTCCATGCCTGTGTATCGAGCGTTTCCTCCCCGGTGGTCAGTGCGTGTCATAGCTACCAGTTGAATGGTCGTTTAGGCTTTTATATATAGACTAGGGGCCTGGTGCACAAAATTTGTGCACTGGGGGTGGGTGGTCCCTCAGCCCAACCTGCCCCCTCTCACATACTGGGAGCCCTCAGGGGATGTCCTACTGACGGTTCACTCCCAGACTGCCCAAGGCCGAAAGCCTCTGTCCGCCATCCTTGGGTAGGGGATCTTGGCCAGGGGACCCCAGCGAAGCGATTGCCCTGTGATCTGGCTGATCACTGACTGGCTCCGCCCCCAGCCCGGCCTGGCCTGCACAAAGCTGGAAAAAGGCCTCTTGGCAAGGCTATTTTTCCGTCCATGGGCACCCAGCAAAGCAATTGCCCTGTGATCCGGGCCCATTGCTGTCTGGCCCTGCCCCTAGCCCGGCCCTGCCTGGGAAAAGGCCTCTTGGCAAGGACTTTTCTCCTAGCCTTGGGCACCCATTGAAGTGATTGCCTAGTGATTGGGACCCATTGCTGGCTGGTTCCAAGTCAGCCCGGGACTGCCATGGGCAGCAGCCATCTTGGTTGGGTGTTAATTTGCATATCACTCCTGATTGGCTTGTGGGTGTGGCTTTTTTGGGTCTAGCGAAGGTATGGTCAATTTGCATACTACTCTTTTCTTAGATAAGATTGCAAACTTCTGAAGAATTACAAATGTGTAGTTATTTACATGCATTATTTTTGATAACTGTTTTTATTTTTAAAAATATGTCTTTATTGCTTTCAGAAAGGAAGGAAAAGGAAGAAAGGGATAGAAACATCAATGATGAGAGAGAATCATTGATTGGCTGAATCTTTCCTGCCCCCTACTGGGAATTGAGCCCACAATATGCTCTGACCTGGAATCAAACTGTGACTTCCTGGTTCATAGGTTAATGTTCAGCAACTGAACCACACTGGTCCTGGCATTAGATTTCCATTTTTAATGACAGAAAAGCACAGGGCCTTACCTATTAGTATATATGGGTGAGGATACTTTGTAAATCTTCAGAAATAGTCTCATCTCAAGAACATCTTTCCTCAAAAAATGTTTAATATTTCTGTACAAAATAAAGTTATACAGTAGAATTAGATAACTTTCCATTTTCTTTTAATGGGAATATAATGTTTTGCTAATAAGAAAATTATTTTTTTAAATAGCAACCAGCACCGATATTACCCATTATTTATTTTCTTGAAATATTTATTCTGCCGAAATTGTGTGTGAAAAAATATCTGCAGAACAGGGGAAGTGCCATGCATAGGAATGAGAAATTTCTCACCTCTCCTGTGGGCGAGAACAACAGTTGTTGTGCTGTTGCTTTTGCAGAATAGCACCTGTCCCCAGTTGAGGTGCTTAGTTCCAGAATCTAAAAAGTGATAAAGATTCTACTCTCCTTGGGACTGGGGTACTTTAAAACATGTCATCTGTAGGTTCGACTGAAATTAAAATTTATTTTTATTTGAAAACACAACGTAGTCAACAAAAGCTTCTGCCTTTTATTAGTCTCGATGCTAACATAAAACACTTTTTAAACAAAATATTTTTGTTGGCTTCTTACTGTGATTCATGTGTTCTTTTTGTCTTCTGTGTCAAAATAGAAGAAATACATACCATTTTATTTTTAATGAAGCTTTCTCTGGAGCACTATTTAAAAAAACCTTTACACAAACTAAAATGTTTTCTAAAATAATTCTGTATTATTTTCTATTCTTCTATTGACTTTAATGACTAACAACCTACCATGTTACGATGCACGTATGATATATTTTTCAGCTAAGTAACCTGTAAACAATATAGTAGTACATTTCCAAGATGTTAAATGATTTTCCTATATATGAGACATTTTGAGATAATTAGAACTTCTATGACATACACCTGTATTACATATAAAATGTATCCTGGTCACTACGCACCAGATATTTAAAAAGACATGAAGCTTCTCATTAAAAAACATGCAGGTAGTAATTTCTTCCACTAAACGTAAAGATACCACTGTGTTAAACAGCAGGTATTCTGCCTATGAAGGGGCTGAGCCTTTCTTCTGAAAAATCTCACAAAGTGCACTAGGTTGTAATAAATCTTGCTTACTTCATTGGGTAGCTTTTAGGTCCAAGAACTAAGATTTGGAGGAGTGCTGTGTAACTTGTACGGCATATACGAATGCAGGGGTATTCCGAGGGGGTAAACCAGTTACCTGAGCATAAGAAGAAAGTTGCCTCTCTCCAGGCATTGATTCTACATCCCATAAGCACAAAGCATCCACTTTCAGGGCTCAGGGGTCATGTTCTCTTCGTGCATGTGGTGAAAGTGTTTCCTCAGGATGTGGGTAATTTGCTAGAGAGCAGGAACTTCTGAGTCTACTGTTACTGAAAAAAAAAAAAGTCTATGTAGAGAGAATGAAGATGGATGTAATTCCAGACAAAGAGATCAGACACATGGAATCTCTGAAGAGTCTTTTCGTCACCAAATTGAATCTAATCACCCAAAAAAGTGAGACTAAATAAAGCTAATGTTGAAATTTTGCTTACTGAGAAAATGTTATTTTTTCAGAACGCTGCAAATGTAAGCCTATCAGAGCTACACAGAAGACCTATTTCCGAAACAATTACAACTATGGTAAGGATAACTTCATGGCGGATCTGTAAACTGCTGAGTAAAGACGTGTGTGTGTGTGTGTGTGTGTGTGTGTGTGTGTGTGTGTGTGTGTGTATGTGTGTGTGTGTAATGTAGTAGAGCAGTTCAAGAATAAGACTTAAAAGCAAATAAATAAGAATAACTTTTGAGAGCATAACTGTCCCAAATAATTAAAATGTCTGATATGGGCAAAATTCTTAACAAATCATTGATTTTGAAGCATATCAGGTAGCAGTGCTGTATCCTAGAATCATGTAACCAAGTATAGAGATACATTTCAAATGAGGTGGGAGGAACTCGCCCCCTCGAGAGCCTGAGGAGGGATTGAGCATGTGAGGTGCTTTAAGTTCAGTTGAGTTTGCATTTATTTTACTTTACTTAAGCAATTTTTACTTTATCCAGCTTTCATAGTGCTGCTATTATTTTTGTTGAAAGTCAAAATACCCAGTGATTGCAATCATGGAAAGAGAATATTTTCAACAAGGAAGCTGAAAGAATCCTATCACATAAAATGGGGTATAAATCATAACCAATGGAAAGAAGATTCTTTCTCATAACCAAACAATAATAACCAGGTTACCTACTAAGGATTTTCACTTGTCTGGGACCTACTTAGAGCTTCTTTGGGGAAGGAAGGTACTCCAATGATTAAATAGCAGCAGAAACAAAAAAAACCTCTGAAAAAAATTAAAATCCCCAAGTATATTGATTTTCATAAATATCTATGTGTCTATTGAGAAAACAAAGTGGGGGTAGGAGCAATTAATAACTCAGACAAAACCTCTGCTCCATTCAGAATTAGTTCAGGTGAAATTTCTTGAGCTTCCACAAAGTTACTGAATAATAGAGTAAGTCTTGCAGAGAGATATTTATTTTGGAGGGGGTATGTGTGCTAAAAATTTCTAATGAAAATAGTAGCCACATGGGTAAATAAATCATTAGTTTGAGAACGCTTTGCACAGTTCACTAATCTCTAAGAGTTGATGGATGCTGCGAAGCACATTCACATAAACCAGGATCCCAAAAACGTCTGCTGGCTGGGTTGTGAATTTATCATCTGATTCTCCAAAATGACATTTCCCAAAGGGAAATCTTATCTTTTGTTAAAATACAGAATAGAACACTGACAGAGAGGGATTCCTTTGCTCACAAGCACAGGAACCACGCAGGGGCAGTTGTATTTTGTTTTCTGTAAGTTCTCATATTTGAGACACCCAGTTTCTGAAAATTGAAATACCTGTGAAGCAATAATCAGGTTTTTGTCCTAAATTTTTTGTATGCACGTTGCACTGGTGGAATATTAGATAAGTTTCTGTATGGAGTTGGGGCATGGATGCAGCTATTAGTTGGCTAATTTTCATGGGTTACTTTTTTCCTTTTTTTTTTTTGAGTCCAAAAATTCTAAAATATTGTGGTGACTCATATGAAAGTGATCTGCTGATATGTGCCTAAGGGGCTTTTAAAAAGTGGATTCATTTGGACACGCAGTTTTCTCTATATACCATCCATGGATGTTGAACTAGAGCAATAAGGGTGTCTGGGAGAGAGCCACTGGCTTCTTACAAATTGACATTTTTTATTTCACAGGCTTTTTCAGACTCCCTCTTTAAGAAAAAAAAAAAAAGAGCTCATTTGCCACAAGTAGGAATCTAAAGAATTTGGCCCCTCCAAAGAAGAGAAATACAGAAAAGAAGCAGATCTGTACTTGCTAGATTATGAGTTAAATACTTAAACTTTGCAACTGAATTGATTATATTTAAGGCAGTTTGTCTTTATACTGAGAAGTGAAGCCAACACTTGTGAGATAAACTGGTGTCAGAATGTTCATCGAGAGAGGTAGAGTAACGCGATTGACATGTTAGACTGTATTCCATGGCACATGAGGGGAAGGAATGCTGGAGTGTCTGACTTCAAAGAGGATGGAGGAAGCAAGATCTAGTGGTGACTGTTTTTACTAAAAAAAAAAAAAAGTCGAATGCTTCCAGGAGCATATAACAGAAAAGCTGCCCTGAAACAAAGGGGCAAAGGAGCTGGTGTTTAATGTAAACAGGAGCTAAAGTGAAGAAGGTGGGAAGATCACAGAAATAGTTTGGAAACACAGTTGAACAGGACATCTTTATAACACGAATGAGACCCCCAATTCTTTAGAAAATCCATTAATAGACCCAATAAAACAATACTGACAAGAAAACAAAGCTTATTTAAGTACTAGGTCTCTACATATAGTGAAATGAATAAAGTTTAAATTCCTGTTGGCAGCAATGGAAACTGCAGACAGCCACAGACACACACATCCAAATGAAATTTTTGAGGAAAATTACATCAGTTTGACCTGACCTTGGATTATATAGATGAATTTTCTCAATGAAATGCATACCCACAACTATATTTGTACACTAATTGGAAGGGGATCAGGGCTGAACATTAAAGGGACAGGTGTGCTGTGTAGTGTGTCACTCACATCTAGGACAGAAATCTGGCTGACTTTTCCTCTCCATTCATTGAGTATCAAGTAGAGAACTGACTGGACAGGAGCCTACCAGTCCTTCTTTAAGTGTGGTACCTGGATCACATGACCATGTCAGCTTCATTTTTCTTTCACCCAGTCATTCGGGCCAAAGTTAAAGAGGTCAAGACCAAGTGCCACGATGTGACTGCTGTGGTCGAGGTGAAGGAGATCCTGAAGTCCTCTCTGGTGAACATTCCAAGGGACACGGTTAACCTTTACACCAGCTCTGGCTGCCTGTGTCCTCCACTTAATGTTAATGAGGAGTACATCATCATGGGCTATGAAGATGAGGAGCGCTCCAGGTAACTCACTCCTTAAGGATGCAGAACAGTTTCTCTGCCTCTCCCTATCCTGCCATGCTTCTACAGAGATCTTACTCTGGGGTTCTGACCCTGGGATCTGCCTGCCTACTAGGGCAGTGGTCGGCAAACTCATTAGTCAACAGAGCCAAATATCAACAGTACAACAATTGAAATTTCTTTTGAGAGCCAACATTTTTAAATTTAAACTATATAGGTAGGTACATTGTTATTAACTTAATTAGGGTACTCCTAAGATGGACTTTGCTAAAAACTCAAGGGGCCAAAGAGCCACATGTGGCTCATGAGCTGCAGTTTGCCAACCACTGTACTAGGGGATTACAGATAGTTTTTAGTTGGGTCCCTCAATTGCAAGTATTGGGTAGAGTATATGTGCATAATTTGGGGGTGTGCATTTTTCTGGGGAGAGGGGTCATAGTTTCATTTGTTCTTAAAGATGTCCATGGCTCCCAAATGGTTAAGAATTAATGTTGTAAGACTGTAGAATCTCAGAGGGAAGGTGGGACAGGTGGGTTTGTGGGAAGAGATCAACCAAAGAACTTGTATGCATCTATGCATAACCCATGGACACAGACAATATTGTGGTAAAGATCTGGGGTGGAAGGTCAGGTGAGGGCTAGAAGATGTCAGTAGGGATAAAAAAGGGATGTCTGCAGTATTTTTAACAATAACGATTAAAAAGAAATTACTATTTTAAAAAAGTACTGTTTTAAAACGTGGTCATTCTATTCCAGAATAAACAGGTAAGTCTGCAATGGTTCCTTTTTTTCAGTAGTATGTTTTAATTTTCAAACATGCTTGCTTTAAAAAATGCAGATTACTGTTGGTGGAGGGTTCTATTGCTGAAAAATGGAAGGATCGACTGGGTAAAAAAGTGAAGGTAAGCCTCTGTTTTACGTTTAAAGTAATACACAGAAAACCAGCCATTGTCACAGAACAAGTGGGTGCCCTCAACTACATGAGAAATATTAAAATGTATATATATTTAAAATTCCAAAGACTGAATTTGCCTTTAATATTGATTTCATTTAGGAAATTCTCTGTATGCGTATGAGAAATGTAACTACAGTTGCCTGGCTTCTCACAATGCGAATTCTAGTTGTAGTTAGTCCAGTCCTGGTAGGGTGGCTCCACATTATCTTTGGAGCCCCAGGTTCCTTCCAGCTTCCTGCTCTGCCATTTAAAAAAATTTTTTTTATTAATTTTTTGCAGAGAGGAAGGGAGAGGGATAGACAGAAACATCGATGAGAGAGAAACATTGATCAGCTGCCTCTGGCACACCCCCTACTAAGAATGTGCCTGAAACCAAGGTACATGCCCTTGACTGGAATTGAACCTGGGACCTTTCAGTCTGCAGGCCGATGCTCTATTCACTGAGTCAAACCAGTTTCGCCTGCTCTGCCAGTTTTAAGGGTATTGCTTCCATACTCATGTTTACCTAGAGGTCACAAGATAGCTGCCCCACCTCCAGCATCACACATTTTAGGAAGAAAGAAAAGAAAGGGAAAGAGGAGTTTCCAAGTACCTCATCGGGCAACATTTACTTAAAACTGGATCTCGTGTCCAACCTTAATTTCAAAGAGGCTAGGAACTGTCGTTTTGTTTAGCTGGGCATATTGCTTCCTTGAACAAATTGCAGTTCTGTGAGTCACCAAAGAGGAGAAAGAATGAGTACATACCAATATTGTCTCAATGCATAGCCACCATTTTCTGTGTACAAGGGGCAGCCACATTCATCTGTATATATAAGCTCCTTAGAGCAGGCATGTAGCTTTATTTTTGAGCCAGTGAACCTTAAATTCTGGGAGTGTTGCATTTTTTAAAAAGCAATGTAAATTACCTTTTAAATAGAAGATCCCATTTCTTCTTACTATACTAAGCAAATCAGTGTCAAAGAACATGGGAGAATATATAGAGAGGGGCAAAGAATTGAAAATGGTGTGTGTGTGTGTGTGTAGTGGGTGGGGAGAGTGGAAATTGTACCAAACATAATACATCCTCTTCCTTCTGTGAGTTTGAAGGGTTGGGAAACATTTACAGGGTAAGTTAAAAAAAACCCTGGGCAGTTTGCCTTATACATCTGGCACCTGGCACAGCAGAAACATTCGAGTTCAAGGGACCTACAAAAATGTAGAGGGCATTATTTTGCAGGGAGAATCTGCCCTCCAGTAAGCTCTACATGCACCCCCTCTTGCCCAGTACTTGTCTAAAGTGAGATGTACTTCAAGTTTAGACTTGTGAGAAGTCTCTATTTGTATCTCTTTTCAGTTAGTTTGGTGTTTATTAAGAAGTGGCTCTTCTTCAGTGTTTGGAATCTGTGCTGTCCTTTTACTTTGGTTTTCTGCTTGCTAATGCAGGGCAGGGATGTGTCCTAAATTCCTGTACCAGATGGAGGAGCTTTTAACATCCCTGCTGCACGCATGTAACAGGGCTCCTCTTCTGGTACCAAAACAGTTGTCATCATCGAAATACCCAGGATGCATGGCTTGTTTGTCCTGTTGCTTAATAAGGCGAACATATTTTCTATTGCTTTCTATAAGGGACTCACACCGAGTTATTATTGTGAAATTATTTGTATTCTTAGTCTAGATTTAAACATGCTCAACAATTTAATTCATATGTAGCTACTTAGGACTAAAGTCCTTGGTTATTAGTAAACTTGATTGTGGGAAAACCTCTTTAAAAATATTTTTTATTGATTTCAGAGAGGAAGGGAGAGGGGGAGAGAGAGACATTTTAATGATGAGAGAGAATTATTGATTGGCTGTCTCCTACAGGCCCCACACTGGAGATCGGGCCTGTAACTCGCGCATGTGCCCTGATTAGGAATTGAACTGTGACCTCCTGGTTCATAGGTCAATGCTCAATCACTGACCCATACTGGTTGGGCTGGAAAAATCTCTTTTGATTAGAATTATTAGTGCAGAGGGGATAAATAGTGATGGGGGGAGAGGAAAAATAATCTTTCATTATAAAAAAAATAATTGAGATCTTTAGTTTTCCAGTCAATTTGAGGATGGGAAAAATAGTTTTGTGGAGTACACTATTGTGTGTGTTTTACATAAGAGTTGCTTATTTAACTGATTTTTTTTTCTTTCAATAGCTAAATCAAGAATTAAATAAAGTCCTTTTTATGTTTTTTTCATGCAAATGGGTGTTTATTTAAGTCTCTGTTATAGTAGGTTGTTCAAATAAGATATTTGCCCTGCCTTGGAAAATTGAGAATCAGACTGTTCATTTAATATGAAAAACAGTAAGACTGTGGAATAAAGTATCTAAAATGAATTACTTTTGGTAATTGAAAAAAGATAACTTATTAACTAAGCACTTTCTACATTTTTCCATCTCTTATTCTTCGAACAGTCTAATAAGCAGATTTTATTATTAATTTCAATGGGGTGATGATGAAAATGAGGTGGAGTAAGTTTAAGAAACTTTGCATGGTAACCAGTGGGGTTAGAGTTTGATATTCACTCCTCATTTCCCAAAGTGTGGTCCCTGGACCAGCAACTTTAGCATCACCTGAGAGCTTGTTAAATATGAAAATCTTGGGCCCCCTTGCAGGCCCACTGAGTGAGAATCTGCAGTTGATCAAGATCTATAGGTTATTTCTCTATTCATTGAAATTTGAGAAGTATTGCTACACTCTTTATTCTTTTCTGCTGCTTATAATATTAATAATATAACTCCCTTTTAATTTATTATATTCCACGTAAACAATCGTCACATTGTTCATCTGAAACATTAGTAAACTTGCTTGTGGTTATCAAAAAGGTTGGTAATGACTGCTTTGTAAAAGCGAGCATGAGGGCAGAAACTTGTCTCTGCTGTTCATTCCCCTGGTAGGTGTTACTTAGAAAACTATTTGTAAGAGACCCTATTTCCCACCTAAATTTTCTTTCTCTTTCATTGCTCAAATCACATGGATTTAAAAGGACTAATTGTTCTTTTATGTTATAAGAGAGGAAGATAAAAAATAGCTCTTCCTTCAAATGGTCTATGTCAGTGGTCGGCAAACTCGTTAGTCAACAGAGCCAAATATCAACAGTACAACAATTGAAATTTCTTTTTTGAGAGCCAGATTTTTTAAACTTAAACTTCTAATGCCACTTCTTCAAAATAGACTCGCCTAGAGGCCATGGTCATGGAAGAGCCACACTCAAGGGGCCAAAGAGCCGCATGTGGCTCGTGAGCCGAGGTTTGCCGACCACTGGCCCAGGCAAGTTTTCCATTTGTTGACCACCCGTGAAGGGCCAGACTTGTATTTGTTATCTCAGGAAGTCTCACAGGTAGCAACAGAGGTTTGTGTCACCATTTACTGACATGGAAATGTTAACTTTACAGTTTGATATGAAAACATTATTGGTATAGCTAGCGAAGTTTGTGCTTTTTAAAATCTGAGACTTATGTTCATATAGCATCGATTTCATTGTTACCCTAGGACATAGAGCTTATACTCTTGGAGAATAGTAAAATGCTTTTGGGACCTGACTTCGCAGTCTCCCTCAGTTGTCGGAATCAGAAATGATAACCCTGGTAACGTGCGCATGCAACCACTTTTCTGTTTCAAATGTCACAGCGCTGGGATATGAAGCTCCGTCATCTTGGACTGAATAAGAGTGATTCCAGCCAGAGCGATTCCACGCAGAGTCAGAAGTCTGGCAGGAACGCTAACGCCCGGCAGGCACGCAACTGAGCCCTGAAATGCGGAAAGAACACTTGTGGACTTCCTATTGAGACTTGCATTGCTGGACTAGCGAAGGAAAAATTGCACTATTGCACGTCATATTCTATTTTTTTTTAACCACAAAACTCATGTGGTAACTGATATTACTTCTATTTTCTCTTTTGTTTTCTGCTTTTCTCTTTCCTCCTCCCCACCCCCGGTTTTTGTGGTCTGGATGCAGATCCTTAAATATATTATATGTATTCTATTTCACTAGTCATGGGAAAACTGTTCTTTGCAATAATAATAAATTAAACATGTTGATATCAGGGCCTCTTTGCTGGAGTAAATGTTAATTTACTGCTCTGCGCCGAGACGGGGAATGCAATATTGGATACAAAGAGAGAAAGCTAAATAAGCTGTACAGTGTACTCGGCTGATCTAATTACAGCCTCATTTTTGCATGCCTTTTGGGCATTCTCACGCTTAGACAGCCCTACATGTTTACAAAGGTGAAACAGCAGTTTGAAATAAAATGCTGCATAGGCAAAGCAATCAAGCTGCAGGAAGCATTTATGAGGAAAAGACACACAAGCCGAATTATTTGCAAGATTGGCAGGAAGCAAAATAAATAGAGGAGTTGGAGAAAGAACATTTTGCCTGATTGAGAAGCACAGCTGAAACAGTAGCTGATGGGGTGCTAACAGTGGCATTCATCTCTTGGCAATTCATTCCATTTGTTTGTGAATACATCTATTTGTCAGCATTAGGGAAGTGAGTTTCAACTAGACATCTGCTGTTATCAGCATAGCTCTGCTTAGTTTTAAACAAACCCATTGGTGTGAGTCTTTTTTTCTTTTCTTTTAAAAATGACTTGCTGTATTGACCGAAAAAAGAATGTATGTTTGTATGTGCATCATGGTGTTATTTTTAAAAGGTACATAGCTCTATAAAATGCTGTAGTTTGCAGGACGGTAAATTGTGCAAGGTTTGTGTGTGTCTGCGCACTCACACTCAGTGGGACTGAATTATAGGCCTGCGCACTGGCTTGTACTTTATCATTTGGATTTGTGCTCCTTAATGTCAGTAAATAGGTCTAATAAAAGAGGAATTATGAAAAAAGTTGAAAACAATTAGAAGAGGGTACTATAGGCAAATCTATTTTGTATCTTAAAGGAAATTCAATACTGCCTAGCCAAGTAAAAAAGTTCAAAGTTGACCAAGAAGTTGTAGAACAGTAAATAAAAGTAAAAGGTAATGGGGGCTGAGGGGGGGAGAATTATGGTTTTATGGTTTTCAGGAGAGAGGCTACTCTGACTTTTGAAACAAATACACTTTCTCATTACCCCAACTGCAGTGCGATCCCCAAGGCCCATAGGGGCGGGAGTGGGGGTGGGGTGGGGGTGGAGCAAGTGATGCTTTTACTTCCTTCCGTGTGATTCTTTGGAGCCTGTGCCAGTCTTTGGAAAGTCTCATTCCCTTCCATTTTTATGTTTGATATTACTAGAACCAAATTTCTAAGCTATGATATGCTGAAAATAAAACACTTCTGAAGCAAAATGGTGCTGTGTTTCCTTCTACAAGCAGAATCATGCAAGAATGAAATTTATTCCTGAGGTGGTAAATGATATCTAAGTTCTATTTTAGTAGTCATAGAACATCCTCATCTTCTGACAGACTCCACACCCAACACCTTCCTCACTCGAAGAAGCAGGTTCCCCCCTTTGCCAAGTGAGGACTGCAGTTCTTCCTGCTGCCCCGTGGTTGCTTTCAGCCAATTCTGCCTTCGGCCATTTGGGCTCTATTCTCAGTTGCCTTCGGCAGGGTCACCTCTTTCTAGATGCTGCTGTTGTGAATACATCTATTCGTCAGCATTAGGGAAGTTGAGTTACAACTAGACATCTGCTGTTGTCAGCATAGCTCTGCTTAGTTTTAAACCCATTGGGGTGAGTCTTTTTTTTTTTTTCAATGTGGGTGTCACAGAGCAGGAGTGAAGTGCACATGGAAGAACTAACTGCATCTCAGGATCTCTCACCCAGAAATTCATGCAACTTGAGTTGCGAGGTCGAGGACTGGAAAGTGGTCCTTCTGCGCGGCCTGTTTCACGCGGGTCTTCTTCATGTTGGCTGTGGAAAGAAGGGCAAAAGCGACTGCAGGAGACTGAAAGGAATGGTTTCTCAAATCTACAAAATGCCATCAAATCTTCCAAAATGTATTAAGGTGAATTTTGTGTGGTTACATATTATGATGTACAATGACTATCAGGTGTGTGTTTTATTGCGGGGGGGGAGGGGTGGATGTGATAATTTTTGTGTAGAGTTTTGAAATAATTTATGCTCAATACATACACAATTATGATATTTATAAGCAAAAGAGGACCAAATTCTTAGATTCAGCAATGGATATTTTGTTTGTTCTTTGCCACCTTCCATTTTAATCATCTATACAGGCAATGCTTGATTTTGTTCCTCTACATGAAACTCTGTCACAATTATTTATTATTTATTTTTATTTTATTTTACCAACGGGTAGCATTCTCACTTTATAAATAAAAAGTTCAAGTCGGGTATCGGTCCAAAAGGCCTCTTGCTTCCTCAGGGAAGTTTGCAGAAGACCCCAGGCCTTGATACCCTAACTCCTAGAACCTGTTACAGAAGTTTTGGAATTACGTAGGGAAATACAGATGCCAAAGGACCTACACTCAGACCAGAAGACAAAAGTACTTGGATATTTCAATGAACCTCCCTCCATGTAGCTTCAAGCTACCAGGACACAGGCCCCACCAACACCCTTAATCTCCTGGGCTCTTCTGCTGACGAACTTGGCCTTCACAATGACAGGCTGCTTTGGGAGCTTCCCTTCCCCAGAACTTCATAGTAGCCTGATCGCACCACGTCAATGATAGGAGCAACTCCAGCCTTGCTTTTTGACAGCATTTGCCCGTGTCTGCTCACTGACCAGGGTCCACAGTTTATCAAGGTTGACAGTTGGGCAGAAACTCTGGTTCCTCTTTAAGTGGTAATGCCTCATACCAACTTTCCCAAAGGAACCTGGGTGACAGTTGTCGAAGTTGATCCTGTGATGATGCCAGCCACCAGCATGACCGCGGCCCCCGGGTGCTCCCTGTGCTGCCGACGCGGCCGTGGCCGTGGCTCACGTGGCCCCGAAGTTTTAGAGTCTTCCTGAGTCTGGACGGCGTGTCGGTGGCCGAGCTGCAAGAGCTCTGTCAGTTATTTTAAAGCTGAGTAAAGTGCATTTGATTTTCCAGTTTGATAGTTGCAATATCTTTATTAATAAATTATGTGCGGGCCTCTTTTGGGAGGCCACGTGATTTTTATCATGACGGTCACATTTCTATTCTAGCAGAACCTTTCTACTCTAGTTGTCATAATTGATAGGTCCCCCCCCCCCCCCCCAACTGGTGGGCGGAGTTATGATGTAATCAGCACCTGCCAAATACCTTAAGCCCCCTGACTCCTGGGTCCAGGGGTACCCAATCATGTGCCTTACATGATATGAAGCTGCCAATCAGCGCGTGCTGGTACCCTAAGCCCCATCTCCTCCCCCTTAAAAGGCACCTTCACCCCACACGTTTCTCTCTCTTCTCTCTCTCTCTCTCTCTCTCTCTCTCTCTCTCTCTCTCTCTCTCTCTTCCCCCCCCCCCCCCCTTGGGAAGTAAGCTGGCAGGGTTGTCTCTTCTCAATAAAGCCTGAATCCTGGTACCCTGGTTTCTCTGGCACATCTGTTTCATCTTTCAATAATATAAAATAAATACATCTCATTCGTCCTCTCTACAGGCTTTTCTGACAGGTACCAACTTTCAAAGCCACTAGAATTTTAATATATATACATCCTTAAGAGTAACCTTGAGATCTATAAAGTTAATTTAAAATTTCTTTGGAAAATTATGTTCACCTTTAGGATTTGACTCTTCCTAGCCAAATAACAAAATATTAGATACACGCTGAATAAACTAATAAAAGTCGTAGCAAACTTGGATACTCTGTATGGACACATAAGTACTTTTCTGTGTCACATACAGGGTGTAATCTGATTCGGTGCCATACGTTGCACCAGCATTTGGAGTTGGGGTGGGACAAATCCGTGGCTTTGCACATCTGTTATACATTAAGATGGTAAATACAAAAATTTCAATCACTGTGAGTAAGTAAATAGTGCTACTTATTGCCTTCTGCAAGAAATTATTTTTCAACAAGGAAACTGAAAAAAATAAGTATTTCAAGACTGGTGTTTATTTAGGTGGTGAATTTTAATTGATAGAATTTTTAAACATTGTTCCTACTTGTATTAACATAAAAACAGTATAGTCATACCTTTGGTAATTATAGCTTTGGGGGCAATAGTGTTCAAGATTAAGTAGAACTCTATATAAAACACTTGCATATGGGTTCACTCAGGTAAGCATTGAAAGTGTGAAGTAGATATTGTTATTTTTATTTTATAGATAATGAATTCAAAGATTTAGAGCTTCCAAGTTGCCTTGCCATTGCGGCTCAGTGTTTGGGCGTCAACCTAAGAACCAGGAGTTCGAGGTTCAGTCCCCGTCAGGGCAGATGCCCAGGTTGTGGGCCGGTCCCCAGGACGGGCGTGCAGCAGGAATTCCAATTCTCGCGTTGCAACTTATTGGCTGTTTAGTTTGTTCTCTCAGTTTTCCGATAGGTGAGCTGAGCTGGGCAGAGCCTGTTGAGAAGTGCCTGGAGTATGAAGGCGCTTAATACTTATCAGAACGACCCACCTTGTACCCTGGAGGACGCCTGGGATGGCACAGTTCTCCAGGCTTCCGAGAGTGCTTTCCACCCAAGAAGAAAAAATAGCTTCCAAGAAATCCTACTCCCCGAACCATTCTTTCTCCCCCATCTTTAAGATGCCAGGCTCAAAAAATTCAGGTTGCAGAATGAAATTTTTTAAAATATATTTTATTGATTTTTTACAGAGCAGAAGGGAGAGGGATAGAAAGTCAGAAACATCGATGAGAGACATCGATCAGCTGCCTCTTGCACGCCCCGCACTGGGGATGTGCCCGCAGCCAAGGTACATGCCCTCGACCGGAATCGAACCCGGGACCGTTCAGTCTGGAGTCCGACACTCTATTCACTGAGCCAAACCGGTCTCAGCAGAATGAAAAATTTTTTCTCCTTTTCTTCCACAGGCAAGCCAGAAGTGCTTAGAAAGAGGCATGATCAGGAGACCTGATGGATACTCATTTGGTTTTTAAATAGGCAAGATTCTGGAAAACTGACATAGTACTCAATTCTACAGAATGTAAATCACTGATTCAAATTAGTTTTATTCCAAATATTATGATTTATTTTGGAAATAAGAAACCAAAATATTTCTCCAACCACTTTAAATATGAAAGGTGGTCACCCTATCGAAAGCTCAACGTCTTTATGCCAGTTATTTCTATGGGAGGTCAACTTCCAGATTCATTCACTTGATAACCTTTGGAATTTTTAGTGAAATTGGGCTTTGATATGCTACCATTAGGCATTGTAAGCAATAGGCTATTCTATATAATAAAAGGCTAACATGCAAATTGACTGAACAGTGGAATGACCAGTCGCTATGATACACATTGATCAATAGGGGACAGACACTCAACACAGGAGCTGCCCTTGGTGGTCAGTGCCCTCCATTCCAGAGAGGGCCATTCAGCCAGAAGCTGGGCTCATGGCAGCCTCTCCCACCTCTGTGGCAGTGCTAAAGATGTCCGACTGATAGCTAGCTCCGCTCCCTGCAGGCCATCATTAGGACATCCCCCCTAGGGCTCCCAGACTACAAGAAGGTGCAGGCTGGGTTGAAGGACCTGGTCCCCCCCCCCCCCCCAGGGCACGGATTTCGTGCACTGGGCCTCTAGTTTCACATAAAGGAGAAAAGCAAATAAAGCAATTGTCTCTTAATGTTGCACGTAAAGTGTGGCTTCCCCAAAAGATTCGCTTCCCGAAAGAAGAGACCACTTGCAAGGCTATGCGTTCTCATTAAGAGCTGAATTTTGTCAGAGGAGCTTCTTGGTGTTTTCATTTCCTAGGAGTTCCAGAAGTACTGAAATCATATTGAGACAAAGTGTTTATGTTTTAAAAGTGCAGGCTCTGCATTCCAGGCTACACACTGAGGGTTCTCTAAACAGAGACGCCTCTTACTGAAACTTGGGAAATAAGAATAACTCACCAGGGCTAGACTGTACACAATGGAAAATTAGAAGATAACCAAAGAGCCAGCTGAAAAAGGGAACAACCTAGCCCAGGGGTTGACAAGCCTTTCTGTGAAGGGTTGCATGGTAAATATTTAAGGCTTTATGGGCCAGGCAGTCTGTTTCAAGTTCTGCCATTGAGGCTCAAAAGCAAACATTGACAATACATACATGAATGAGCATGGTGGTGTTCTAATAAAGCTTTATTTACAAAAACAGAGGTGACCTGGATTGGCCCTCAGGGTATAGTTTGACTACTTTTGTGCATCTAATCAAATGCTTAATAACTGGTTAGAATTATTTTAACATGTGGTGGCTTGGAGACTTAACTACTAAGAAAGGTTAAATCGAATATGGCCTAAAATGTTACATTAGAGGTTTAATCTTTTGAATCAGACATTGTGCTCTTCAGGAATCTACTTAAAATGCAAGGGCTTAGAAAATATATCAAGTCTATTTTTTTTTAGTACCAGTGAAGCAACTAGCACAAGAATACACAGTGCCTAGAGCACAGAAAAGGGGATTAAGGCGTAAAGACATGAGTGGGAGATCTAGTCTCCTCATTTAATCAACTATTCATAGAATCCATTTGACCACCCACTAATATTTTTGTTGTTGTTCATATAGAGGTGCATTCTTTAGGAATAAAGTTCTGTATGAATGAATGCTCAGATATCCAGACACAGAGCCACCACTTCATTCTCACACACCCATTCAACAAACACCTATTTTGTTGTGAGGCTCAGGACGAGGAATTGAAGTGGAATAGGATAACCCAGCAGGGAAAATCCACACATAATACAAAAGGTAGAATCTACAAAAGAAGCAAGAACAAAGGGTAATTCTTTTCAAGAGTCCCTCAAGCTGCTGCCTCAGTTTTCTCTTGCTTTCCCTCCCATTCATCTAGTTTGGTGTATTAAAATGTGTCCTGTTCTGCGTATTAATTACCCTTATTTTTAAAGCTGGCATGCCAGTTACAGTGAAAAACTATAAATATGATTGGTAGTTTTTATTTTTAAAACCTTACTTCTTAGCTATTTCCTTAACATTTCCTTTTCAGTTGCTAAAAAAAAAAAAAAAAAAAAAAGATACTAGGAAGTATTGCTCATGCACTAAAACCCCTTTGTGTGTTTAACCAGTTCACCATAAGCTTGATTTACCACAGCCTTCCTTGCTTGATGAATCCCACACGCCCCATAATTTAAACATCTTAATGCGCCTCTCACTGGAGCGCCTTTTTATTTGAATGTAAATTGATTCTGAAACTGCTCCCAGTCAGAAGTTCGGGTTTGACATACTGTAGCTTGGATTTGCAGATAGTCACAGTAAGGTTCAATCTATAAGGTATAGGATTGAGGTTTAATTGCTACCATAATTAACCTAGCTCAGGTTAATTAACCATAAAATATACACTCCAGCTGACTGTTTAACCTGCCACAAATAGATGAATGTCTATCTCGAGCCACTCAACTATGGAATGCAGTTAGTTTGTCGTATACATACAAAAGAACCTTGAGTTCATTTCTGGATTTGTGTGGCTTGTTCTTTTTTGAGGACTTTGAGGGATTTTTAGGGGAACACAGACAAGATTTTTCTCTCATTCTTTAGAAAGAAATCCCGCTAACTCTTCTCTAGTCCAAGTAAAACCAAATATAAACTGTGTAAGGTAGTAATAATGGGATATCATCTTTCCCGCTCAAAATGCTGGAATACATCTAAGGATCTTTGTTTGTAGCTTATTCTAGAATTTAATTATTATTCCTGCTATTGGCAAGTTACACTGCAGGTTTTAGCACAAGAAAACATTAAATTACATGAAATATTTAGTTGCGCTTGATAAAAGTTATGCTTTTATTTTTTTCCTCCCAAGAACGTGTTCAACATTTTACACTTAGCCAAATATGAAAGTACTTCAGACAAAGTTGAATAGCATGTTAGTAAGTCAGTAAAATGTTAAGTCCTACTTTTTCCTTCAAGCAGAGGGTGTGTTAGTTCCAAATAGACCTGGGTTGAGGTGTTAGCTCTCCTTGGAGACAAAACCCCAGGCCCTTTCCCTGATCCCCTTCTCAGGGCCATCTTGCAGTGATGAGCTCGGGCTGACTACCAAAAAGCAGGTGCACAAATGTGTCCAGATGGGGCAGGGCTGAGCCCAGAAAGAGTCGAGGGCTCCACAGAAGTTGCTGGCACCCTGGCCCCTGTCTAGTGTCACCGCAGCCAGAGCCATGCGGAAGCTCTTACTCCCAAACACAGAGCATGGTATTTTTGACCCAAGTAACCACGTCCAACCCTCTTGGACAAATGCTTTTTTGTCTCTGAAATTAGGCTGTGGCCTTAGAAATTCCTGAGGCTTGGAGTAGATAGAGAGGGCGTTTGAATTCTTGCTTCGACACCAGGAATCAGGCCATGCTGTAAACTTCTCACCATGGGAAAAAGGGAAGGAAAACAAGTCTGCTTTAATGACATGCACATTTAAATTGTCAAATGGCTCTTTACATTTATCTGGCTCTGGTATTATCAAAAGCTCTTCACTCACGGGCAGGTCTTATATCTGAGCCAGATGCTGTGTCTGGCAGTGTGTCTTTGCCTGGCACCTGCCCTGATGGAATGTACAATCTGATACAGGAGACAGACAAGTGACAGATGAGAGAAGTGCTAAGAAGCATAAATAGGATGCAATAATGGACTATCAGGGTGCAGGTCGAAGTGGAGAGGACCTGCTGAAAAGAGGAGTCGTCGAGGCTAAGCTTCAGCATCCTTCACTTATTCCAGCCTCTCCCAAGGTTCTGCGGAGTTCCATGCTCATGTGTTCCTGTAAAATTTGCAAACTTTAGATTAAAAACATTATTTTTCAATAAAAATTTCCTTAAAGTGTATAAGCTTCACGGCTCACAAAATCTGAATTAATGCTTGATGGTTAGGGAATATTTCTCTGAGGAAGAGACATTTTGGTTGATTCTAATAGGATGAGAAGGAGCCCAACATGTTGGATGTAGGAGGGTGGTCCAGGTGGGCATTTGAAAATCCTGAAGCTAAAAATTGCCAAGTGACCTGAAGGACCTGTGGAGGGAGCAGAATGGGGGATGAGGGGAGAGGTGGGAGGTAAATTTAGAGAAGTTGGCAAGGGCAAACATGTAGGGCCAGAGTGACCATATAATGGAATTTGGTTTGAATCAAAGTAACACATAAAACCTTGTCAAGGAAAAGAATGACACGATCAGATTTATGTTTTTGAAAGATTACTCAGGCTCTGTAAGGAGATTAGATATCTCGGGTTGGGGTCACGATTAGAGAAAGGAGGCTGTTGCAATATTCCAGGTGAGAGATGACCGATGTTGCTTTTGAATTAAAGTGGTGGCTGTGGTTATGGGGGGAAGTAGACAGATTTAAGATACATATTAGATTTTGAAATCATAGGAATAGCTGATGAGTAGGATATAGGGAGCTGAGAAGAGTGTAAAGTCAAAGATGACCTAAGTAATTTTCCAATTTGAGCTATTGGATTGATGATAGTGCTACTTTCTAGGGTGAAGAAGGCCTAGGAGAAGGAAAAAAATTGGGTGGATGAAGTTGAGGAGGAATAAAAAGCTCTGATTTGGTTGTATTAAGTTGGAGATATTTGTTACTGAATAGTGAGATGTTGCATGGGCAGTCAAATACATGAGTCTAAAAATTAGAAGGAAGCTATAGGCAAAAATTTGACAGATATTAACATATATGTGGTAAATGCAACATATTTCTAAACTATATATGGTTCTATGTCTACTGGTTCTTCATTCAGTACTTTAATTGTGGCATGACATAGCCTCTAAACTTGAATAAGTAGAAATTCTCAATTGAAGGTTACTTTCATATGGAACTATAGGATTCTTAATAAAAAGATGATGGGGGCTGAGCAGAAGTACTGCTAGAGGGTTTCAATCATCACAAAAAATTGTATTAGGCTATCTTGGAAGACATTTATTAATGTTATAATGGATATGACTTTATATGTATAAATATATCAATGCTGATATCCTTTTGAAGGTGATAAAGGAGCAGGATTATGGAGCTAGACGTTATTCTTCATCACTTAATCTCACTCCAGGGGGCAGGAGTGAATTAAGTATGTGAAATATGTACACCATCTTAATAAATCATAACTTTAACTTTGTTATCAGTTAGTTTACATTTCTTAGTGGTCTGCGAGAAACAATTATAGCACTACCACTGAATCACTCCAACCAATGAGCAGACGAGGCTTTGAAAGCATACACAAAACGTGGCTAACACTGTGTTTGCTTGTGGATTAAAACCTTAACTTTAGGAGGCTTCAGTTATAAGATGTGATATATATATATATATATATATATATATATATATATATATCTGCAATATATATGTATATTGCAAAGAAGCAAGAAAGACAAGTATTGGCTAATTGACTCTCTAATTTCTTCCAAGTATAACTGAAAGTTCTAAGTGTCAACTGTAATTAAACACTATTCGAGGGTTTAAGATCCTGACAAATTCAAATTTGTGTGTGTGTCCAGAGCATCAGAGACAATTTCAAAGAGCTATGAAATGGAGATATTGTATCATAAGGGGGAAGTAATTTGCTAAGCAGGTCTTCCAAAAATTCTTACTTTTTCCTTAGGAAATATAGATTTATCTATCTATCTATCTATCTATCTATCTATCTATCATCTATCTATCTATCTAAAGAGGTAATATGCAAATTATATATATCAGTAGTTGCAAATGCAGTAAAAGTTGCATTATTCTTAAACAATTCCATTCATTGATTAGAATTTTAGAAAATACACAGGCAATGAAATAATTTTGGAATTCAGGAAGATCATTAGGCTGCAAAGTGTATTTCGTAGGGAATGACACCTGTAGCTATGCAACACGAAGAATGCCAGGGTCAGCTTGGCATTCAACTCTACATAAAATTTTTCATGAATGAATTTTGTATGAATTAGTTTCTATCTTCTTTCAGAACCATTTTCTTCAGATTTTTAAAATTCTTTTTAATGAGAGTTGGTGATTTAAGAGTTTTTATCTTATCTTTATGGAATTCTATCCTCTACTACTCCCATACACACAATTCCTGAAATATTTATCTGAAACCTAGTGTTTTACTAGAAGTCTAATTTAGGGGGTGAAAAAGGTAGGCATGAAGAGGCAGCAGAAAATTATAAACACAACAGGATATCCAACATAAGAACTTAGGGGTAGAAATAATAATTTCTGGGTTACTTGACTTGAGAGTGCTGAACCCTAAAGTACAAATTAATGGTAAGACAAAATATTTTAGAACGGTAAGAAAGAAGGCAAAGACTACGATAGGATTATAATGGAATGATTCAGGAGACCCTGCTGATAAAGCTGGAAAGAGAAGTAATACAGTTTGAAATTCTTCCTGTTTTAGAATTTTTGGAATGTAAACTAGAGCAGATAAAATAGCCACCCCAAGCTGTTTCCTTGTGAGGGTACAGCCTCTATAATCTCTGTCTCCAGCTCAGACTTTCTGCAGCCATCGGCTTAGAGTGATGTCCAAAGACAAACCTATGTCATTAAGAAGTCAACAACCCCAAGGTATGCTGAGAATGGCCCATTCCTCCCGCTGGTTGGGATACGGCAAGAGTCTGACAGTCATCCACACAGCTATAACCAATCTCCTGGGTGAATTGCTGGAGATACAGTAGCCACCTATGAGATCTGACAGGCCTTTCAGGGGACAGGTGCCATGTGGCTCCAAAGAGCAGTTGCTGCACCAGCTGAATGTGGTGAGTCTGCCTGGGAACTGCCCCCTGCATCCTGCTTCCAGAGCCACATTCCACCCAAGGAGCTTCTATTCTGCCCCCCGGCCTCCTCAGCTACCCACATTGTGTACTGTTTGGGTTGTCTCTCACCAGTTACACTGCAAGTAACATGAGCAACTAAACAATTCAGTACACTTGTTGCTACCCAAAATATCATTGGTGACTACATTATCCACAAAATACCCTTACAGGATACTTATTTTGTTTGCCTTTCTTTGGTTAAAAAAATATCACTTAAAAAAAAATATATATTATTGATTTTTTACAGAGAGGTAGAGGGATAGAGAGTTAGAAACATTGATGAGAGAGAAACATCGATCAGCTGCCTCCTGCACACCTCCCACTGGGGATGTGCCCGTAATGAAGGTACATGCCCTTGACAGGAATTGAACCCGGAACTCCTCAGTCTGCAGGCCGACGCTCCAGCCACTGAGCCAAACCAGTTGGGCGGGTGGAGGGGGGGGGGGCGGGGATCACTTTTTATTAGCAGAAAACCTCAATGCATCTGAAGTCTTTATCTCAATGTTACTAAGTGTGGCTTTTGTTAAAGCTTGAAGACTGAGAAAATGGATAACTTTTAATCAGCTGCTAATGGAAAGAAAAAGAGCTTAAATTTGTGACTTTCCACAAGATGGATTTAACTTTGGGAAAACTAGCTAGACTTCCCCCTGTCTATCGTATTCTTTTGTAGGTGAACAGATACATTCATTGCAGATAATTTTGCCCTTGTTTCATAGGCCCGTAAAATTGGTTGTATGTGTAGTTTGGTAGATCCTGCCTTCTACAGTCTGAAGCTGCTTTGGCATGCTAATTGAACTGTCAACAATAAACACAGGAAAGGAGGCACTTTAAGCTACCATTTTAGGCCACAAAACCTTTGCTTCAAGGCTGCCTGCTGCTTCTCCCAACGATGCATGAAAAGCCATTAAGAAAAGTATAACTGTAGTCTGCTAAGTCAAGGATAAGCTGTATGTTAGCACTAACAAAAGACACACACATCAACGCTTGCAAATCTTCTCAGCACCAAACTGAGTGCAATGGTGTTTGTGAGAATGTGTGGCTCAATTAATGGAAAAACACTTAACTGAAAGTTAAATTGCCCTGTTGCCTTTTTGCCCTATAAACTGGTGTCTAGCCTTAGCATGAGGACCCTAGCTGAATGCTTATTTTACCAAGGCAGAAACACAATCAGATATAAATCAGTCTAAGAACTTTACCAGTCTTGGGCCAACTATTAATGCTAAGAATTTATACTGAACAAATACATACCTCTGTGACTTCTAATTGTGATGGCGAAAAGGTTACTAAATTCCCTCATATGATGGTACAAAAGACACTCTACCAACACGACAGTTCCATTTGATACCCGTGGAAGGAAGGGGCTACGACGTGTAGGCTGAATTTTAAAAAAATAAAGGTTGCATTTGCTGGCATGGTAACATAAACGGAAGTTACCAGTTCTTAAAATTGTGTGAAATTATTCTCTTGTTACTAATAGGTTTCTATTTTGACATATATTTTACCACTTAAAATTATTTATAAACTCTTCCAAGCTCCAAACCACACCTCGGTTTGAGGTGTTATTGGAATAATTCCTGGGCTAAAATGCCTATGAGATTTCTTTCACTCCTAAAGCTGTTCCCTGCTGGCATAGTGTGTGTAGCAGCTACATCCACGTTAACCCAGCAGGGGCCATGAGAAATGGCCCAGAGAAGCTGGAGGCATATTTAAAGCTGTCATTCAACATTTTCTAAAAGTAAGATTTGAAAATACTGAAAATAAAAGCTCAAAGCCTGCTAAAATAGAATAGTTTAACTTAGAAAATTGTTTGTCATGAAAACAGACATTGCAAACCTATATTTTAAAATTGAAAGTAAATAATTTAGAGAGGAACACCAAGATGGCGGCATAGGTAAACACCTATTGTTCTGCCCCTCACAACGATTTAAGAACTACAACATAACAGCAGAACAGACAGCACCCAGAATCGCCAGGAAGCTGGCTGAATGAAAACTCCACTAATAGGAGTAGAGGTGGGACACTGAGACTCAGGAGCGGCAGGAGCGCAGCCCTTCAGACGGAAACAGGTTAGGAGCCGTCCTGGTTGCGCGTGCGGGCTGGGGCTGGAGCAGCAACCCTGGCCGGATTTCGCCAGTGGGGAGGGCGGAGACGTCCCACTGCACCAACTCCCCAGTGCCAGGCGAGGTCCAAGATCCGGGGGATGTACCCTGGAAGCAGGGCGCGGCAGAGGCTCCTAGTCTGCGAGAAACCGGAGGCGGGGAAAAAGAAGTTTCCGTGCAAGGGTAGCGCAAACCCGCGACTTGCCCCCTGGAAACTTGTCTCCTGGTTCCGGAAACCATCTATTTTACAACCCTGGGCTAGACTTTTGGTGTGCAGGCACATTTGGGGAAAGGCAGAGTTGTCTGGCAAGGGGAAGAGACTAGCGGCTTTCTCTTGGAGGTGCCTGCAGCCATCCCCATCCAACAGAGACCCGCGCACGCGCGGGCGCTGCAAAGGACCCAGCTGCCGCTGCCGCTGCCGCTACTGCGCAGCCCAGAGACTCCGCCAATCCAACCTGAACACAGTCTCCCTTCACAGCCAATTGGCCTGGAGGTCAAACCCTCCTAGGGCTAACAACAACAAGCTGGGTTTAAATTCAAAAATACTGAATACAACCCATAAAGGATTGCAGTAAGAGTACCCACCTCGGGTAACTGGGGAGGCTGAGCCACTGTCCCTTTGAGGATATCTACCACATAAAGCAGCCACCATGCAGAGATATGGAAAGAAATCAGGTGTGAAAGAAATGGAGGAGAAAAGACAACAAGACATAGCGTTCAAAACCACTCTTATAAGGCTTTTCAAGAGGCTCCTAGAAAAGGCCGATGAACTTAATGAGAACTATGAGGAAATAAACAAGACCAACCAGGAAATGAATGAGAATTACAAGGAAATGAATGAGAACCTCAAGGAAATGAATGAGACCCTCAAGGAAATGAACAAGACCTCTGAAGATACGAACCAGACCCTCACGGATAAAAAAAAGGACCGACTAGAAATCAAGCATACACAGACTGAAATAAAAAATATTACACAAAGTCCTAAAAGCAGTCCAGAGGGCCACAAGAACCAAGTCAAAGATTTGAAATACAAAGAAGCAAAATCCACTCGGCTGGAAAAGCAAGAAACAAAAAGAATTCAGAAAATTGAAGATAGTGTAAGGGGCCTCTGGGACAACCTCAAGCAAGCCAACATCTGAATTATTGGGGTGCCAGAAAAAGAGAGAGAGCAAGTTAATGAAAACCTACTTGAAGAAATAGTGACCGAAAACTTCCCCCACCTGGTGAAAGAAACTGACTTAAAAGCCCAAGAAGTACACAGAACCCCAAAATATAGGAATCTAAAGAGGACCACACCAAGACATATCATAATTAAGATGCCAAGAGCAAAAGATAAAGAGAGAATATTAAAAGCAGCAAGAGAAAAACAGTTGGTTACCTACAGGGGAGCATCCATACGATTGTCAGCGGATTTCTCAACAGAAACGATGCAGGCCAGACGCGAGTGGCAAGAAATATTCAAAATAATGAAGAGCAAGAATCTACAACCAAGATTACTCTATCCAGCAAAGCTATCATTCAGAATTGAAGATCAGATAAAGTGCTTCGCAGATAAGAAAAAGCTAAAGGAGTTCATCACCACCAAACCAGTATTATATGAAATACTGAAAGATATTCTTTAAGAAGAGGAAGAAGAAAAAGGTAAAAATATAAATTATGAACAACAAATACACATCTATCAACAAATGAACATAAAAATCAAGTGAATTGATAGGCTGATGAACAAGATAAACTGGTGAATATAACAGAAACATGGACATACGGAATGGACTGACAATTCTTGGGGAGAAAAGGGTTGTGGGAAGTACAGCAAGAGATTGGACAAAAATCTTGCAACAATGGGAGAGGACATTGGGGAGGGGGAGGTGAGGGTGGAAGGTGGGATAGGCACAGGGTGGAGGGGAGATATAGGGGGATAAAAAAGAGGAAACAATGTAATTAATAAACTGAATAATAAAGAAAAAAATCAATAAAATATATTTTAAAATATTTTATTGATTTTTTTTTACAGATTTTTTTACAAAAAAAAAGAAAGTAAATAATTTAGTCTTTTGTTGCCATGTACATACTAAAAATATACACAGGTTTTAAGTTGCTGATTTATCAAAATTTTAAAATTGACATCCTATATAATAAAAGAGTAATATGCAAATTGACCATCATTCCAACATACAAGATGGCTGCCCCCATGGGGACACAAGATGGACACCACAAGATGGCCAGCAGGAGAGGGCCGTTGAGAGGGACCAGGCTGTGCAAGGAAGGGCAGTTTTGGGTGATCAGGCCAGCAGGGAGGTGGCAGTTGGGAGGGACCAGGCCTGTAAGACAGGCAGTTGGGGGTGATCAAGCCTGAAGGGGAGGACAGTTAGGGGTGACCAGGCCTGCAGAGGAGAGATGTTGAGGGCCACTGGGACTGCAGGAAAAGGCAGTTGGGGGTGACCAGGCCTGCAGGGGAGGGCAGTTAGGGGTAGACAGGATAACAGGGGAGTAGTTAGGCATCAATCAGGTTGGCAGGGGAATGGTTAGGGAGTGATCAGGCTGGCAGGCAGAAGCATTTAGGGGCAATCAAGAAGGCAGGCAGGCAAGCAGTTGGGGGCCAGCAGTCCTGGATTGTGAGAGGGATGTCTGACTGCCCGTTTAGGCCTGATTCAGCAGTCAGACATCCCTCAAGAGGTCCCAGATTGGAGAGGGTGCAGGCTGAGCTGAGGGACATCTCCTGCCCCTGTACATGAACTTCATGCACCAGGCCTCTAGTTATATTATATAAGGCCAGAATTTGTGAGATATCCTATCTAATAAAAGAGTAATATGCAAATTGACCGTACCTCTGATCAAGCCATGCCCATAGCCATGCCCATCAGCCAATCAGGAGTAAATTATGCAAATAAACCCCAACCAAGATGACTGCGACCATTGAGAGCAGAAGGGAGGCATGGGTTTCCTCAGCAATGGAGGAAGCTAAGCTTTCCACCTGCCCTTGCCAGCCTCGGCCTTCACTCAATGCTACAAAGTTTTAATTATAGAAGATATATCCCAACAGAAATGGTGGCAGCCATGGATCTGGAGAGAACAGAGGCTAGGGTTGCCCGGGCAATGGAGAAAGCCAAGTTTCTGTAGCTCTGGCTGGCCTAGGCCTCTACTCTAGGCTACAATGTTTCAATTATAGAATTTCAAGAAAACTGAATAGAAATGGTTGTCACCACGGAGTGAGCAGAAGGCTTGGCTCCATTCCAGGCTACAAAGTTTCAATTGTAGAACATAAATTAATTCCAGATCCCAGGGCTTCCTCTTGTGTCACTGGGGGGTGTGACCGGCCTACAAACCACCACAGGCCCCTCACCCAGGCCACCCCATGCCCCAAGGTTATCCCAACCCTGATCCGGGACACCCTTCAGGGCAAACCAGCCAGCCCCCACCCATGGACTGAGTAATACACAGATTGACTATTACTCCAACACACAAGAGGGCTGCCCCCATGTGGTCAAAGATCCTGCCCCCATGTGGACACAAGATGGCCACCACAAGATGGCCAGCAGGGGAGGACAGTGGGAGGTTCCAGGCCTGCAAGGGAGGGCAATTGGAGGCAATCACGCCTGCAGGGGAGAGCAGTTAGGGATGACCAGGCCGGCAGAGGAGGGAAGTTGGGGGCAAACAGGCTGGCAGGGCAGCAGTTAGACATCAATTAGTCTGGCAGGGTAGTGGTTAGGGGGTGAACAGGCTGGCAGGTAGAAGTGGTTAGTGGCAATCAGGGAGGTAAGCAGGCGAGTAATTTGGAGCCAGCAGTCCTGGATTGTGAGAAGGATGTCCGACTGCCCCTTTAGGCCCAATCTACCGGGATCTGGCCTAAATGGGGAGTCGGACATCACTTGAGGGGTCCCAGATTGGAGAGGGTGCAGGCTGGGCTGAGGGACACCCCCCCACCCAGGACACCCCTCCACCCCTCATGCACAAATTTTGTGCACTGGGCCTCTAATATATATATGTGTGTGTGTGTGTGTGTGTGTGTGTGTGTGTGTGTGTGTGTATGCTATTTATTAGAAATGAAAATATTTTTATCAGCTGACTCCGATTGATCCTTAGTTATGTGTTTAAAATTATGACATATTGTAGTAATTTAATTTTTTAAGGATTATTTTTATTATCTCAAGTGTGGACCATACGTGCTTTACTATGTAGACAGCAGCATTCTTGGTCCTGTCAAGTAAAAGGCCTCTGAGATAAGACTGGGTTCTTTGCTTCTGTCTCTAGAATATGTCCTAGAAAATGTCCCCGTGACTATTTTCCCCTCCCCCACTTTTCTTACAGTGCCCAGTGAAAACTAATCATCTTCAGGGAAATGAAATACTAAATCATGTAACATGTTGATTAAAATTCTGTGGATTATGTGGGTAGAATGACATTTATTTCTAACTAAACTATTGTGACTACATATTAACATTCCTGGCAAATGGATAAACCTAATATTAATACAGCTGCATCATATACACACACTCAGAACGCTTCTGTGTTTAATCATTTGATTTAGGTAACACATGGTGAGTATCAGGAAGAGGTTGTAAAACTAAGGGGTAGGAACACATTTTTTCTTTTTCTCTTGCTCTTCTCGTTTTTATTCTTGCTTATAAAAATTCTGTGGCAAGAATTATTGGTATTCAAAACATATTCTCTGAAGTTACTGTCCTTGCTTAACGTTTGGAAGAGGCTATAAAAACTGAGGGGACCAAAAGTTTCCAGTTTCCACAGACATTTGAAAGTGCCTCTGACATATCCTCCATGATCAGGGTTGTTCTGCATTTTGGGGATATAGTTTGTTGGGCCCCTAGGTTCTCATTGGGCCACAGTGAGGGCTATGTAACTCCAATGAGTACTTTTGAAAATATTCAGATGCCCAATGAAAGGTTAGCAAAGGAGGGAAAGTCAGCCAGCACAAGACATTGCCCCTAAATGTTTGCAGTCAGTTTCCAGCCCTGTTCAAGGTTAGGCTAGCATTCCTCCAGCTGTGGTGTTCCATGTAAAATAAAATATTGCCAGCTGTGGTCAATTATTTGATTTCCCTGTGAAACTTGAGAAACGTGTAATCACTGTTAATATGGTAAAAATTGATCAAGTGTGACATGTTATATAATTTACTGATTGCAAAAGCATTTTAGGTACCAACTCTGAGAGCAGTACTCACTGATTAGTTCCTAGATCTTTAGAGCTCAAGTAAGAGTAGGTTCACTTTTATACTTCAAATTTAGCTTGATGTCAGTGATTGGAGGATTTTTGAGACCTATGATTTATCCCCTGGAGAGAATAGTATCGGCCATTAAAATGTTTTTGTAAAAGTGTTTAATAATGCAAAGTATTCATATGATATAATTAAATGAATAAAGCAGGATTCAAAGTTGTACACATAATACTTGCAATTGCATACAAATCGGAGGTTAAAAATGAAAGAATATCAAAACATCTTTTTTTCTGGTTCCCATTTCTATGAAGCCAAATGTATTGATTCAAAAAGTATGGTTGGCAGTCTGCGCATGATTTGGGGAAAAGGTAATGCATTAAGAATTGTAAGGAAATCAACCCCCCAAATAATACAGTAATCTGAGAGCCCAGACATTCACTTGTATAACTTGTGCCAATAAATTAATTCCCATAATACATATGCTTTGGTGATAAACATTCTTGGGGGCCTTAATACACTGGTATCTTTGGAGAAGGTAATTGTATTCCACAATCATGTAATTTTGAAGCAGAAAAAGTCCAGTTGTACCTTTGGCTCTATGTATCTGACTAATCAGCAGACTACACAGAAAAGGGCTAAGGGCCGGGGCCCAAGTTCGTGTTTCATTTTCTGGGGATGACAGGGCCATCTACCTTCTTTGTCTGTCCTCTCTACCACAGTGTGTATTTTTATGTCTTCCCAGTGTGCCTTCGGCCAGGTCCCGCTTGGTCTTCCGACAGGTGTCAGTCACGTGGAAACTCAGAAAGGGTTGAAATTGCCTCATGCAAATTTGTCCACTTCTTCCCCAGCTACTTCCAGCCTCTGTATATATATCAACAGTTTGTGTGGGGAAGAGCCAAGCACCCCCCTCACTAAGCCCTCTACTGCACGTCTAAAGCCGCTGACAAGTTAGTCACACGTTTCAAGACACAATAGCATCTGACATGGACCAGTGTTCAATTGCCTCCATAGTGTTTCCTTCAACTTTTGTTTTCCTTGAGTTCTGCAGATAACTTTAAAGACAAGATTCCAGATTTTATGGGATTCTCAGTAGATAGCGTCTGGAGTGAGTTTCTATTCCCAGCACTGTTCAGAATATCCTGAGCAAAACAACAGATGTGTTTTCATTGGGAGGATGACCACAGTCTTCCTCTCCTGTATTTCCTTAATGTTCATTTAGCCTACTACAAGCATAAAATAGATATTAAAAATGTTTTATTGTTGTTGGGCATAGAGACCAGCTGACACTCAAATTTCTCATGAATACCACATGCCTTCTGGTGATTTTCCCTGAACTGTAGCTTGGTCATTGCTCCTGGAGTAATCAGATAACACTCTGGATTTTTGGCTAATTATATTGCTAGGAGAAAATCAAAGTAATTCATGCAACCAAGATGAAAATACTGGAAGTTGAGTACATTGGTCAACCCTTAATTTTCTAAAATCAAGAAGGTTATACTATTTCTAACTACATGCCATATGATTACTTAGGTTGAAAGAAAATTCTGGAATCAAATCAGCTGGTGGCAATGAAAGCTGATTAAGCCAGAAAAGGTAGAGATTTGTATGATTGCTTGTTATTTTATCTAAACATAAACTTCACTAGTGAACCCCAAAGCAGTGTTTTATTTTCACTTGGAAAAGTGCAGTTGGTGTTTTTCCCATTGTCTATTTTGGTCCTTATGAAAAGGAAGTGGAAAAATGGCCTGATGAGGTGGCATAATGCTTAAATCCACACCAGGTCTATAGCTTTTCTCCCCACAGGGTTCAGTCTACAAAGTCGCTAACACTCGCTGCTATTAATAAAAGCTGAATAAAATGATGCCTTTGTCTGAAGACATTAGCAGAATTGTAGCTGTGTTCCAAAGGATTGGGGGCCGGGAGGGAGTGTGAGGAGGCCAGTTGCCCAGGGCACCAACTGGAAAGGTTGCTAAATTTAAGGGGGAGGGCACGCAGCCAGCCATCATGAACCACAAGTGCCCTGTGGCCAGTCGAGGTGTCCATGCTGCTTGGAATAGTTCTGCTTACTTTAAGCAGTCCTACCACATGTGCTCAGAAATATTAAAGACCATTTATAGACTTTATTGAAGCATGTTTTTTTAAAATTGAACATGCAGTCTTGCTCTATATCAATGATTACTTTAAAGGTTGTAAACATACCCAAACACTTCAAACTTAAATCAGAAACCTCCCCTTATATCTTCAGTATCCACTCCCCCACACCCCAACCCTCACCCCTCCCCCCAGATAGAAAAAAATTGTTTTCCTAATTAGTTTTTATTTGAGGATACTGCAATGTTTTAGTACCCTGGACGAACAGTAAAATAATCTAAAAACTCTGGGGCCCATCACCGTCCCATTGAAACCGATCTCAGAGGGTAAGTCCCAGGAATCTATAGGTCTTAATTGCTCCCAGGTGATACTGATGCACAGCGAGGGTTGGTTGAATGAGAATCACGTGGCAACGGTTACCAGTATATATACACCCTTAAACATTAGCTGGCATCAGAAACACCCAGAGGGCTTGTGGAAACAGCTCACTGGGCCCTACTCCCAGAGTTCCAATTCAGTAGGTCTGGACAGGTCTTGAGAATTTCCATTTCCATCAGGGTCCAGCCCTCGAGGGTGCTGCTCCAGGGACTCTGCGCCGACAGCCACTGCAGCCACTCCGATCCCGACCCGCCCTGCAATCTTAAGGTCTGTTCAGCCCTTGGAAACATCCCCAGGTGCTGCTGCTGTTCATGGCGGAGACTGGAGGAGCAGGGAGTCAGTGTCCGAAAGGCAGGAAGGGGAGGGAAGTGACCTTGAACAAAGGTTCCGGTGAGAATGTTATGAACACGGAGAGGGGAAGGTGTGAATGTTACCAGTACAGGCTGGGCAGAGCTGTTTCACCAGAGAAGCTTGAACAGCGAGGACCAGGGGGAGCGATAAGGGATGGAAGAGGACTTAGACGTACGGTTGGGTCTCCATGTCTCCCTCAGGGTGCCAACGTGTGGAAGTGAAGGGTGGCTTTTGGCCGTGTCACCTGTCACCCGTGCCACCCCTCTCTGGAATGAATGAGGTGTATCGGGCTCTTAAAGCATTACGATTCCCCACTAGTTTTCTTCCTTTATTCTCCTTGCAACAATCCCAATTTCAATTCTTTCTAAAGAATGAGAAGGAATGGGCTTTCAAAGGCTCAAATAACGGAGTTCTTGGAGTTTGCCGGGGGAAAGGGTTTGCTTGAGTGGGAAGAGACTGCGTGCAGGACCCCCAGGGGCCTGGAGGGAAAGGACCACCTTTATCCAGTGGCTCCTTCATCCTTTGGCCAAAAGAAATCCTGGAGTGTCAAAGCGCCTGCATTTCAGTTGTGTGTGCATTTGGGGGGTCAGGGGAGTGAGAGGGTGTCCAGGGGGCCCTCCCACAGGCACTGGTGGTGCCTCAGGTGGAGGCGGGTGCACCTGGGGAATGTCAGAGTACACAGTGTGGGACAGGATACATCAGGGCTGAGAGGCTCTGGGGGTGCAGAGGAGGCATGGGACCCACAGTGCCTCCCAAAGGGCTTTCAATGGCTCCTGTGACAGGAATCTGCACATAAAACAAAAACCAGCCACCAACTTCGAACAAGCTATTTGTTTCAAAGTTATCTCTAAATATTAGTAAACTAGCTCTACACCCCACTTTGTGCATAACATCATCCCCACTGCAGGAGACATGGACGAGCAATAAAAAGACCCCAAAGCAAAATGGGCACATGGGTTCCGCTTACTGCTAAACAGGGGAGCTGTCTTCTGAATTAGTGAAAGGGGGAACGATTAAGAGAGAAACGTGGAATGAGGGGGGAAAAAGGTTTTAGAAGGATCAGATGGGATTCGCTAGTCATGTGTAAATATTTGCAAGTACTTTAAAAGTGCACCCTATGGGTGGTGAGAAATGAATTGGGCTGGGGACCAGAAAACTTTGATTTCTAGGCCTAATTTTGTTGATCACTAATGGCATATCATCAGGATACTCCAAATCCCTGAGTCTCCCTGTCTTCTTACAAAGTAACCCCGAGGTCAGCGCGGGCAGGTGTACTGTGGAACAGAGTTGAGAAATTTGATGTAGGTCCTATTAGGCACTTGTGTTTTGAGGCATTAAGTAAATTTGTACTTGTTGCCTGTTTTCAACTAAGATACAAATTAGGTAAGGCTTAGATTTGTTCCCTTGGGTTTAGGGGTGAGGCCAAAATAAGGTTTTAGAAAAGCACAAAGAAATCAGTAGAGCCTTGTCCTCTAGGTAGGAACGGATAGGACAAATGTTATGACAGTTCAATTCTGGTAAACAAGAAATTTGGCTACATTAACAAACTCTGCAGTGGAGTTTAGTAACTATTCACTTTTTTTTTCTAGAGGTGGGGAGAAGTTTATATACCTCAAAGGATATGACTAAAATGAGACTAGGCTTTTAAAATGATTTTTATAAATAACAAACAGCAAACCTTATTTATATTTCTTTTTTTAAAAAATTATTTTCTTTTCTTGGATATTTTATTTATTTATTTTTAAATATATTTAATTGATTCTCTACAGAGCAGAAGGGAGGGATAGAAAGTCAGAAACATTGATGAGAGAGAAACATCGACCAGCTGTCTCTTGCACGCCCTCCACTGAGGACGTGCCCGCAGCCAAGGTACATGCCCTTGACTGGAATCGAACCGGGGACCCTTCAGTCCGCAATCCGACGCTCTATCCACTGAGCCAAACCGGTTTCGGCTTATTTATATTTCTTTTCTTGACCTCTGTTGGTTCTGATACTAGAAAAGCAGAGCAATTTTTAAAAAATAAGATTAATTAAAAAAAATTTTCTTTTTCTTTTTACATGTTGATCACTTCACCTTTTCTCTCCTGCCCCACTCCCCACCTCCAGCAATCACCAATTTGTTCTCTGTATCTATGACCTTGTTTTTGTGTTTGTTTAAGATTCTACATATACAAGAGACCATATGTTATTTGCCTTTCTCTGACATATTTCACTTATCATGAGATTCATCAGTGTTACCTTATATTGTCAGATTTAAATTTTTATGGCTAAATAATATTCTGATATATCCTATCTAATAAAAAAGTAATATGCAAATTAACCACCACCCCACCAAACCTCAAGCCATGCCGACCATCCAATCAGGAGTGAGTATACAAATTAACCTCAACCAAGATGGCTGTGGCCATGGAAAAAGCAGGAGGGAGGCTTGGGTTTACCCAGTGATGGAGGAAGCCAAGCTTTCCATATATCCTGGGAGGCCAAGGCCTCCACTCAAGGCTACAAAGTTTCAATTATAGGAGATAAATAAATTCCAATAAAAATGGTGGCAGCCAAGAAACTGGAGAGAGTTGGAGGCTAGGGTTGGCCTCAGTGATGGAGGAAGCCAGGCTCCTTGCAGCCATGGCCTGCCTTGGCCTCTCTGCTTAAGGCCACAAAGTTTCAATTATAGAGGATAAATAAATCCCAACAGAAATGGCTGCTGCCACGAAGCGAGCAGGAGGCTTGGCTCCACTCCAGGCTACAAAGTTTCAATTGTAGAAGGTAAGTAAATCCCAGATACCAGGGTCTCCACTTGGCTTGTCAGTGATGTGCCCAGCCTGTAAACCACCACAGGCCCCTCACTCAGGCCGCCCCATGTCCCAAGGGAACCCCCACCCTGATCTGGGACACCCTTCAGGGCAAACTAGCTTGCCCCCATCCATACACCAGGGCTCTATCCTATCTAATAAAAGAGTAATATGCAGATTGACCATCACTCCAACACAAAAGATGGCTGCCCCCATTTGGTAAAACATCCTGCCCCCATGTGGACACAAGATGGCCACCACAAGATGGCCAGCTGGGGAGAGCAGTTAGGGGTGACCAGGCTGGCAGAGGAGTGAAGTTGGGTGTGACCGGGCCTACAGGAAAGGGCAGTTGGGGGGGACCCAGGCCTGCAGGGTAGGCCAGTTAGGGGCAAACAGGCTGGCAGGGGAGCAGTTAGGTATCAATCAGGTTGGCAGAGGAGTGGTTAGTGAGTGATCAGGCTGACAGGTAGAAGCAGTTAGGGGCAATCAGGAAGGCAGGCAGGTGAGCAGTTGGGAGCCAGCAATCCTGGATTGTGAGAGGGATGTCCGACTGCCTGTTTAGGCCTGATTCCACTGGGCAGTCGGACATCCCTCAAGGGGTCCCAGATTGGAGGGGGTACAGGATTGGTTCAGGGACAACCATTCCTTCCCCTCCCCCCATGCACGAATTTTGTGCACTGGGCTAATATCTACATATATCTCTATCTCTATCTTATCTATCTATCTGCCACAATTTCTTTATCCATTCATCCATTGATGGGCCTAGGTTATTTTCATAGCTTGGTTATTGAAAATAATGTGGAAAGATATATTTTCAAGTTCATGTTTTTGTTTTCTTTGGATAAATACCAAAATTGGAATAGCTATTCATAGGGAGTTTTGGTTTTAAGTTTTTAAAGGAACCTACGTACTGTTTTCCATACTGGCTGCACCAATTTACATTCCCACCAATAGTGAGCCAGGGTCTCCTTTTCTCCATATTCTTGACAACATTTAAGTTTTTTCTTTTTGATGACAGTCATCCTAACAGGTATGAAATATCTCATTATGGTTTTGATGTGCATTTCCCTGGTAATTAGTGATGTTGAGCACTGGCCATTTGCATGTCTTCTTTGGCAAAATGCCTATTCAAGTTCTTTGCCCGTTTTAAATTAGATTTTTTTGTTTCGTTACTGAGTTGTATGAGTTCTTATATATATATTTTGGATATTAATCCCTTATCATTATGTTGGTTTCCTTCGCTGTTCAGAAGCTTTTTAGTATGATGTAGTTCCACTTATTCAGTTTGCTGTTGGTGTCATGTACAAAAAATGATCACCAAGATTTACATTAGGAAGTTTGCTCCCTAGGTTTTCTTTTGTAAGTTTTATGGTTTCAGGTTTTATGTTCAAGTCATTAACCCATTTTTATTTAATTTTTGGGTATGGTGTAAAATAGTGGTTGAGTTTCAGTCTTTTGCATGTGTCTGTCAGTTTTCCCAACACCATTTGTTGGAGAGATTCTCCTTTCTCCATTGTATATTCTTGGCAATTTTGTCATAAATTAATTGACCATATGTGTGTGGGTTTATTTCTGGGATCTCTGTTCTGTTCCATTGATTTATGTGTCTGTTTTGTCCCAGTACTGTGCTGTTTTGATTGTTCTAGCTTTGTAATATACTTTGAAAACTGGGAGTGTAATACCTCAGCTTTGTCCTTTCTCAAGATTGATTTAGTTATATGAGATTTTATTGTGATTCTATACAAATTTCTTTGAAAATGCTGAGGGAATTTTGATAGGGATTGCATTGAATCTATAGATTGCTTTGGGTAGTATGAACATTTTAATATTATTGATGTTCTGCTAAATCTATCTGTGTCTTCAGTCTCTTTCATTAATTTCTTTTAGTTTTCAATATGCAGGTCTTTCACATCCTTGCTTAAATTTATTCCTAGGCATTTTATTCTATTTAATGTAATTGACATTGTTTATTTTTTCTTTCTGATGGTTTTTTATTAGTTTATAGAAATGCAATAGATTTTTAATATTGATTTTTATTTCCTGCAAGTTTACTCAATTCACTTATTAGTTCTAACAATCATTTCTAAATGAGTTCTAAGTGAAATTCTGTCATTTATGTTATATGAAAATTAAGCATAATTATTCCTTATCTGTGGTTCTATTTCTACCTCATCTTCAGAGGTAATGTGTTTTATAGCTAAAGGAGAAAGTTTTCCCTAAAAAAGAAAAATTCTGATACAAGTAAAAATAATAGCTGGCTTATTATGTATTCAGTCAAGAATATAAAATTGTATATAAATATTTGTAATTTCACATAATTGCATTATTAAACAAACAAATAAATAAAATAAAGGTACAATGAAATAATTAAAAAGTTATCCTTGATAGGTCATTTGTGTCTTTTAACATTCTGCTTGTCTTAATTTCCATTCCATTATCAATATATAATTCTTGCTCTACTTCCTGGTCCCATCATATACCCTTTCATAGAGCTCTTTCTATTTGTCTTTTTTCTGTCTTAAATTTTCACAATTTGGTTATTCTTGCCTCCACATAAAAATATGCTCAATATGTTTCTGCCTTGAAAATAATCAAGTCCTCTCTACCCACTGCTGTATTATTCCTTTTTTTCCCTCTTCCTCTCCCACCTTCCTTTCTCCATTACTTTTTCCTCTTTCCTCCCTCCCAACCCAGTCTTCATGTTCTCTTCACCTTCCCTGACTACTCCTGTTTATTTTGAGGGTAGGAGTGCCTACTATGTGCACTCACTTTGGTGAGTTCTGGGAAACATGAATATACTGGGCCCATCAGGTTCTGCCCTTGTAGGGATTAAAATCTGGTGAAGAAGACAGACATTCGATAAATAGTTGACTGTCATCTCCTCCAACTTTTTATCTCCAATCTGTTGCAATTGGACTTGATGATCTAGCCAGACCATCCATGACCTCTTAGTTCCAAAGCAATGGGTGCTTTTTAGTTTGTGCCTTTAAAAAAGATTTTTAATTTCTTATTGGTTTTGTCACTTCATTCTTTTGAAAATGTCTTTGTCCTTTGCTCCATGTCCCTCTTCTTCACTTTTTTTTGTTGCTACTTTTAGCCCCAGGCTCTTTTAGTATCTTTTCCTATACTCATCAATGAAATGGGTGGCATTTCATAGTCTTCTATCATCAATTCTTGTATAGTCTTTCTTTTCTGATTACTTGAGATAAATCTATGTATTCTCATGCATTCAGCTGCAACATGCACTTTTAACTACATATTGAACTATATAACTTTCCTGACCATCTTATTCTGGTGACATTCTATCTCAAACTTAACAGGTTCTAAATTGAACTCAATCTCTTCAAACTGGATCCTTCTCATGTATTTCCTTTTTTATTTTAGATGACCACCATATACAATTACCTAAACCAGGCTGTTATAAATAAGAACAGCAAGATTTTAAAGAACTCATTTTATTTTAAAATAAAATACTTTTTAAATTTATTGAGGTGACATTGGTTAATAAAATTATACAGATTTCAGGTATACAATTCTTTAACATGTCATCTGCATATTGTTATTGTGTGTTTGCCACCCCAAGTCAAGTCTCCTTCCATCACCATTTATCCCTACTTTCCCTTCTTTTACCTTTCCTTATACCCCCTTCCCTCAGGCAATCACCATACTGTTGTCTGTGTTCATGAGTATTTCTTCTTTTTTCTTTGCTTAATCCCTTTCCCCTTCTCACCCAACCCTCAACTCCCTCCCCTCTGACAGCTGTCAGTCTGTTCTTTGTATCCATGAGTCTGTCTCCACTCTGTTTATTTTGTTCATTAGATTCCACATGTAAGTAAAACCATATGCTAACTTGTCATTCTCTGACTGGCTTATTTTACTTAGCATCTACTAGACCAAGAAGAACTGGCTTTATAGGTAAGATTCAAATTGAGATTTAAAAGACAAGAAAGAACCAATCATATAAATATCTTGGGGAAAGAATATTCTAGGCAAAGGAAACAGAACGTGAAATGGCCCGAAGGTGGAGAATGATTTTAAAGAATTCACAGAATAGAAATAAAACCTGTATGTCTGGAGATAATGGAAGAGAGGAAGGGCAGTGCCAGATGAGCTTGAGAAATTAGCAGGAGTAATCTCACCAAGATTGATGTAAGTCATTGAAAAGTTTTAATTTTATTCTAAGTAAAATGGGATGCCATTTTATCTTGGTGAATGTTCCATGTGAGTTTGAGAAGAATGTCTATTCTGCTATTATTGAGTGAAATAGTCAATAGATGTCTATTATATCCAGTTGGTCGAATGTGTTGATGAGTTTAATTATGTCTTTACTGGGTTTGTCCTTTTCTGATAGGAGGATGTTGAAGTCTCCAACCATGATAATTGATTCATCTATTTTACCTTGAAGTTCTATCAGTTTTTGCTCCACGTATTTTGGTGCTCTGTTGTTAGGCATATACATGTGAATAATTGTTATGTTTTCTTAGAGAATTAACCCTTTTATCATCATGTAATACCCCTTGTTATTCCTGATAATTATCCTTGCTTTGAAGTCTTCTCTGTCTGAAATTGATATAGCTACTGCTGCTTTTTTGGTTTGGTTTTAGCATGGTATATTTTTTTCATCCTTTTAGTTTTAATCTATATAGGGCCTTACATTTACAGTGGGTTTCTTATAAGTCAAGTCATTATCCTGTACCCCTTAAACTTATAAAATATAGTATGTCAATTATATTTCACTAAAACTGAAAGAAAATAAAATTCAAAACATAAATATTGACAAGAGTGTGGAGAAAAGGGTACACTTGTATATTCTTGACCAGAATGTAAATTGGGATAGTCACCATGGGAAAACAGCATGGAAAGCTCTCCAAAATTAAAAATAGAATTACCATATTACCCAGCACTATCACTTCTGGGTGTATTCTACTCTTTCTCTGCCCTTTGTGGTTTTAATTGATCATTTTGTATGATTTCATTTTTCCCCTTTCCTAGCATATCAGACATAGTTGTTGTATTACTTTTTTTAAGTGGTTTTCCTAAAGTTTGTAATATACATTTACAACTAATCCAAGTCCACTTTCTAATAACACTATACTACTTCAGGGGAAGTATGAGTTCTCTGAACTTTCTTGGTCTGTAGTTTGATATCTGACATTAATTTGGGGAAAATTCACAGTCATTATTGTTTAAAACATTGCCTTTGTTCTTTTCTTTCTTTCTTCTGGTATTCCATTACATGTATGTCATATCTTTTGTAGTTGTCATATAGTTCTTGGGTACTCTGTTGTTTTTCCCCCCCAGCTATTATATTTTTCCTGATAGCCTTTTAGTTTTGGAAGTTTCTATTGCCATATCCTTAAGCTCAGAGATTCTCTCCTTAGTCATGTTCAGTCTACTCATAAACCCACCAAAGGCATTCCTTATTTCTCTTGCAATGTGTTTTATACCCAGCATTTTGTTGTGTTTGCTTTGTTCTTAGAATTTCCATCCCTCTGCTTACATCTCCCTTCTGTTCTTGCATGTTGTCTATTTTTTATCCATCACAGCTTTTAGCATTTTAATTACAGTTGTTTTAAATTCCTGGTCTGATAATTCCAACATCCCTGCCATATCTGCTTTTTATTCTGAAGCCTGCTGTCTCTTCAAACTGTGTTTTTTGCCTTTTAGTGTGTATCATAGTTTTCTCTTCTCTTGATAGCCAGATAGGCTTTTACTTTATAGCTGGACATGATGTGAGTAAGCCTTCTCTAATGTGTTGTAAGGTGTAGAGGGGGAGGGGAAGTGTGCTACATCTATGATTAGATCACAATAGATCTGTGTCTCAGGACTGTGCGTGTTACAAGTTTTTCTCTGTCTGAACTCCTCCTCTACTCCCCTCCGCCTCCAGTTAGGTAGAACAGTATGTCTAGAGGATTGGACTTGGTTATTTCCCCCCACAGGACAGTTGGGCTCTAAGAATAGCCCAGCAGGTTAGGCTCTGGTTAAATAGTTTCTCCTGAGAGCAGGTTGTTCAGAACAGAGTTCTCTAGCATATTTAAAAATAGTTCCTTTTCCTTTACCCTGCTGGAAGCAAAGGGAGATTCCCCCCGCCCCCCTCTGATAATAACTGTGAGAACTTGGTAGAGCTCAAGGAGATAAAACTCACAAAAGTGTGAGGGCTCCCCAATGACTGGCTCCCCTTGGAGTTTTTTCCTCTCAGATTTGTCCACATTTAGCTCCACCAATTAATTAATAATAGTTCAGGTTTTCAGGATGACACATAAAACAAGGTTATATATTGACCAACTGACAAAAATGTGACCAGGGGCTTGTAAGAACCTAACCTTGTATTTCCCGAAAGAGCAATGGGTTCAGTATTTACTAATTCAGGGTTTGTGATGACTGCATGGAATGTAATTGCCCAGAAAAATGAGAACAAACTGATGATTGTATTAAAAACAAAGGAAAAACAAAATGTATTTACTGATGAAGTGATGAGATACCTGGGATTTTCTTAAAAATAATTCAGGGAGTTCTAGCTGGTTTGGCTCAGAGTATGTAGTGTCAGCCTGCGGACTGAAAGGTCCCAGGTTAAATTCCGGTCAAGGGCATGTACCTTGGTTGCGGGCACATCCCCAGTAGGGGGTATGCAGGAGGCAGCTGATTGATGTTTCTCTCATAGATGTTTCTGACTTTCTATCCCTCTCCCTTCCTCTCTGTAAAAAAATCAATAAAATATATTTAAAAAATATTTTCATGGACTTTTGCTGTTTCCAGTCAACTTTAGTTCTTAACTCAAAGTTTTCCTAAATTTCCCCCCTTCTCTAGCCTTTTGTTTCCTCTAGGTTTACCCTATGTAGATAAAAGAAAATGGAAGTTAGAATACAATCTAAGCATTTTGAAGAATATAATTGAACTGTACAGATGCAGAAAAAGTAAATTATGTCTTGTAGGGTTCTATCCATCTCTCTAGAACAGTTAACACATTAGACATGTAAGCTGCTATTAGGGCTTTTATTTAGTTCTCCTTCCTACCTCAAGGACTCAGTGAAATCCTGTGCCCTTTTGCTTTGCTGAGAGTAAATTCTCTAAGGAAGACATCCTGGCAAGGGTTAATGCTTACACACTGAGTCCAGAAATGACTGAGTTTGTTTGTCTCAAATAGCAAAACATTTTGTTTTAACTTTTGTATTGATCGGTGACCCTAGAGCACAGAGGAAAATCTTAGACTGTGCTTGCTGGTAAAGAATATATAAACTGGTCCCACCAGTTTATATATTCTGGTTGAGCATCCATCTATGAACCAGGACGTCATGGCTCAATTCCCAGGCAGGGCACGTGCCAGGGTTGCAGGCTTGATCCCCAGTAGAGGGCATGCAGGAGGCAGCCAATCAGTGATTCTCTCTCATTATTGATGCCTCTATCTCTCTCACTCTCCTTTCCTCTCTGAAATCAGTAAAAATATATTTACAAAATAATGTATAAACTGACCTGTGAGATTGGCTCACAGAGAGGGAGGAATAAACTCTGTCTTAATAAAAAAACAAATAAACAAAAACAAGCCAGAACTAAAAGAAACAGGAGAAAAGTACCAGGAAAACAACATAATTGAACCTTGTGCTTTCCTAATATTTCATGCCTGTAGGGCTCAAATTATTCCCTCCCCATTAATTCAAACATCAGTAGCTCCAAGGTTCAGACAGGGCAAACATTATTACCTTCAAAATGATGAAGTGAGCAGGACAGTGAGTTGACAGGGCCAAGATTAGGACTCAGAATTTGATTGCTGTTCAGTAATCTGAAAAGTTAACTCTAGGACCCTTCCTCTTCGTTGTCTCAGCGTCTTTCATTCCTCACCTTAGTTATAATTTATCCCTTCACCACGGCCCCCTTTAGATCTCTGTTCTCTTATTGTGAGTGAGGCCTTCCCCAAGTACCCTCTCCAAGTTCCCGTCTACTGATCCCGTCAGGCTCTCCCTTCTCCAGCTTTCTGATGCCCAGTGAGCCCAAAGCGGTGCTGAGTAAATATTTGTTGACTAACTTCTTTCCTTTATTAAAACCTCTTTCAGTTAAAATAGTCATCTCAAGGTGGTTGAAAAGGCTTAATAAAAGACATGTTCTGGGAGTTACTTTCATCATAATAGAAAAAACCATACTGTAACCACATTGTGAAATGCACTGGCCAAAGGAACAAAGCTCTAATTGATAGCAACTAATATTTTGAAGAAAGTCATTTTGCACAACCAGGGACCCTTCTGATGACTTCTGACCTGGGTCCAAGGCCAGACCTGGTAAAAACTATCATCAGAGACAGAGAGAGAGAAGAAAAGTGGGTGAGAGGAGGAGAGCAGTGCTGTTTAAATTTAGAGAAATAAACCACAGGATTTTATTTCACCTGAAGTATATTTAATATGAGGAGTAAAACCTTGCAGTATGTTTAAACAACATCCCTTTCTGTCCTGCATCTTTCTTTGTCAGGCACCTGACTTTTACCTGAGTAAATGTTTCCACACTCACAGGGAAAGGAGGCCTTGCCTTTTCAGCTGAGCAACCAGAGGGCTACTTCTTTGGAGGTTCAGACCTTCCTATAATCACGGGAAAAGCAGAGAAGTCCCTTTCCTATGAGCTTGTCTATTGACAAGAGTTTCAAATAGTCTCCCATCTTGGAACAGCTGTGTGGCATAAAGGGGGAGCCTTTTCTCACAGAAACCCAGCATCAACACAAATTGTAATTAGGATAAAATCAGGGCATGATTGGACTTCTAGTAGATTCTGAAAGATGCTAGATTAAAGCCTATGGAGGTGATAATCCATATTGTGGTGTTGGGTAAGTTTATTTTTTTAAATGAAAATCAATATTATCATATTGGCTTCTTCTAATTTATTCTCAATTGGTGCATACATTTTGGCAATTTTGTGCTGATTTGCTTTTGTTTATACCTAGTTTTGTTCCAGAAAGCATTTAAGGTGGCTTACGTATATATACAATATATGCAATAAGTAAAAATACATTAAAAATGGGTGAAAGAGGAAATCAATATAAAGGAAAAGTGAGAGTAGAAGAGATAAAAGTAATAATACCAAACATAGACCATTTGCTAGGTAGTAGGCACTGTTCTGAGCACTTTGCATATGTGAATTCCTGTAATCCTGGCAACAATCCACAGGATCAGTACTATTATCCTCTCCATTCTACAGGGAGGAAGTGAGGCATGGGGGAGTGACTGAGGCCATATAAGCAGTAATTGGTTCAGTTCTGGGGCTCACACTGGACACTCTGGCTCCGTGATACTTTCCTGACTCAACAATGAAGCTGGAAACAAGGTTAACACACAAAGTAGAAATTGTAAGGCCCTGTAGTCCTACTAGAGACTGACCACAGATTTACCTCTAAGATTTTTTGGCAGACAAAATCGAGAAGGAAAAAATGATCAGTTACATGATTCACAGTGTTTAGGAGATAAAAAACAAGCTAGTTGCTCAAGAGTAGCATAATTATTTCTGGTTGGGAGGCCAGGAAGAAAATTCTCTTGTAAATTCTCACAAAGAAGCCACTATGTAATGAAGTGGACACTATTCTCCAGTCAGGCTGACAGGTTTTCATAGGGCTGTTTCTTACAACATCCTTCACTGTGTCATAATGTATAACCGACCGCCAAGCCAAATTCAGTAAAAGGCAGTTCTGCAGGGGTGGGGATTTCAGAAGATGTGGTCAGGTCTGTGGATCTCTGCTGGCCTGGCTTAATTTAGGAAAACATTTTAGGCTATTTAGAGGGAAGAATGGACTGTAGACCCCACAGGCCACTGTCTGTGATGATTATTCCTCTCAATTGAGCTTTTGTAAAACTTGGAGTGGTAGTGAGTTTGAGGTTGCTTCCTGACCAGGGCCTGAGTGCCCCTCTTCGGTGCTGTTGATGAGTGTGGCGTTACAGCTTCATCAGCCAGCTGAGCTGGGTGGAGGATTGATTTTCTTGTGAAAGTTGAGGAAATGCAAGGATACGGTATGACCAGAGGGCCACCCACTTGGTTCTGAACCATATTCAACAGAATAGAATTTGGGGTGTTGACCAGCCTCAAACTATTTGGAACCAAAATGACTTTGTGAAGATCAAAAAATTCCCCATAGAGAATTGCCATCTGGAATTCTTAGAGCAGGTGCAATCAGATACCTACCTACCTTGGTGATTGAAAATATCTCAATAAAGGACTCCTAAAATTTTCAAATTTAAAAATAAAACCAGCCAAAACCGGTTTGGCTCAGTGGATAGAGTGTTGGCCTGTGGACTGAAAGGTTCCAGGTTCAATTCTGGTCAAGGGCATGTACTTTGGCTGTGGGCACATCCCCAGTGGGTTGTGTGCAAGAGGCAGCTGATGGATGTCTCTGACTTTCTGTCCCTCCCTTCCTCTCTGTAAAAAATCAATAAAATGTATTTAAAAAACAAATCAAAGCAGTGAAAATAGAGACGTGATCTCCTCAGCTCCTGGTCAGGCTCAGGAGGCCAGCCACCACTTCCTTGTCACGATCTCCAGACTTCTCCGGAGGACTGGTGGCTTTTCCGGGAGCTCACAAACGCTCTCCCAGTTTCTGCACGTTTGCCATCTGCAGCTCACACTTGGCCATCTCTCTTGCTTTTTCTTGGCACACAGACTCAAGAATGTCTAAGATTTCTTTATAATTGTTTTCTTTATCTTCTTCAAATTATATTAATAATTTGTTATCGTGCTCTTTTTCTACTTCAAAAAGCCCCACCAAATTATTCAGACCAGGTTTCAGAGCCTCATTTTCTTTTTGAAGTAGATCAAATTCTACTTTTTTGTAGTTTTTTTTTAAGTTGGTCAATTTCAAACTTCATTACTTCTTATCAATTTTTATGGAAATCTTGGGAATACTCCATGTAATCAGTCTCATCTTTCTCTCCGGTCGGAAAGCTTTCTGGTAATATCTGCCCTGAAGGGAGCTGAGCCAGGTGTTCTTTGAGCCTCTTCACTTCAACCTGGAGCTGGCTCACATGGACTTGGGTGTCCTCTGCCTTATTTTTAATCAGCTTGGCCCTTTGAGGGAAATTTTAAATTGCTAGGGTTTTCCCCTAAACACCTGGATCCAGGATGAATATTTGCAACTATGGCTGTTCTGGCATTACCTCCGAGGAATTCCCGGAGTAAGAAGGTGAGTTTGGAATCTCTGTAGCAAATATGTCTCTATCTCCCACATTGACAAGGGTGGTAATCACTTGGCCCAACTAACTCAATGATCAGTTTATATTACCTGCTTCCTTCAGCTTCATCCCGTCTGCATAGGTGTCTCTGCCTTTGAGATCCGGCTAATCCACCAGATTGAGTAGAGAGGTTTATATATTCATAGTCTCATTGCTTTTCTTCCTCGACTCTATTGTAATGGCAGAGAATGTGTGAGATGACTTTGAGGCTTCAGTATTCATTGAAGTCGATGCCACATGCCTATTTCTCCATCCTCTATACAACTCCTGATAGAGTCCAGCCGCTGAGGTTACCACCTGCTCCACCACCAACAAAGACTTCCTCCTTGATATACTCCCTTACGTACAGTCCAGCCGATGCAGAGTCCAGGAGGTCATAGGTCTGCTCATTGTAGATTTCCATAAAGGAACACTTACAAAGGAAGCTCTTTCCTGCTCCAGCCTTATCATTTTCACGATTAATTAAGAAACACAAATATTCAAAACTTGGTGGGATTACTTCTCTCAGGTTATCAGAAAAATCATCATATTCAGATGGTCCCATCATAGTATACGTTTTCCCTGAGCCGGTCTGTCCATATGCAAAGATGGTGCCATTACACACTCTCATGCAAGATCCCACAATGCCCTTGGCTGCAGTTGAGAACACAGACTCCTGAGTAGTGACTATGCTGGCAACATGGTCCAAAGTGAAGGTCTTGGGCTCCCGGCTGGAGTGCAGCTGGAGAGTGGTAGAGGAGAGCACACTTAAGCATAAGTTTTGCTCTGCATCAGCTGACCCAGAACCCTCTGTAGGTGGACGAATTTGCACAAAAACTTTGATGGCCTCCCCTTCACTACTTGGATGATTAGGCTGACCACTCGTCATACTGTGTGACTCAGTTTTGGAGCCGGCCACCATGGCGCCCTCACCTCCGAATCCCAAGACCAACTCAGAGATCCCCCAGCTCCAGATGCTGTGAGTGGGTGCCACCGGCTGAAGATGGTTAGGATTTGAATTTGGTGTTGAGGGAAGCTGTGAGGTCGCAGTGTTGCCCGGCCTCCTCTGTTCTATCCCTTCTACTAAACCCCTGTAGATCTCTAATTTCATTAAATTTTAATTTATCCTTCTTATAATGTTCTTTGTGTGTTTTTTTTTGGCAAAAAAAATACTTATTTTCATGTTGGCAAGCTGAAAATCAATAATAGTATTTGCATATTTATGACAAATTTATTTCTATGTTTTAGAAAAAACAGAGCTCACTGAATAGCCAAAGAGTAGGCTAAAATTATATTCCTTATTCTCTGGGTTTAATGCTATGATTACAGAGTCTGATTGCATTCTTCATTTCTATATCCCACTAAAAGCTTCTTATCCACTCAAAAGTTTTTTCCAAGACCACAAACATGGATATGCCGTACGGTGGTCTCCTTCCTCAGAGACTGCTCTCCCAGGGCCTCTCTAACTGCATTCTGACATAGGTCATTGTTAATCCTCCTGCACAGCAGTGTCCCAGGATTCTGCTTCACTGTTCTCTTGGGTTGGAGTCATTGTTTCCTGGATCTCATGCATTTTGTGTATGCCCTCATTTAGCAGAGGCATATGATCAACTAACCATCTAAGAAAGACTATTTTTATTTTTTGTCTGCTATTTGTGTCTGGGTAAATATGTATAGAATTTTAGGTTGCAAGTATTTTGCCCTCAGAACTTGAAATGCTTTCCTACACATTCTCCCAGTATATCCATAGTTCCAATTATAGTCGGATTCTTGTTCTTCTGTAGGTAACTTATAGGCTGTGTGTGTGTGTGTGATTTCTCTGGAAGATTTTAGGATCTTCTTTTGGGTTGCAAAATTTGACAATTTCACTTTAATTAAAAGTTAAACTCCTGCCAGTCTGGTGTGGCTCAGTGGTTGAGGGTCGACCTATGGACCAGGAGGTCACAGTTCAATTTCTAGGCAGGGCACATGCCCAGGTTGCTAGTTATGGGCTTGATCCTCAGCATGGGGCATGCTGGAGGTAGCCAATCAATGATTCTTATCATTGATGTTTCTCTCTCTCCCCACCTCCCTTCCTCTTTGAAATAAGTAAAAATTATATTTTAATAATAAGTTAAAGTCCTGCCCTGGCTGGTGTGGCTCAGTTGGTTGGAGCATTGTCCCATATACCAAAAGGTGAAAGGTTCAATTTCTGGTCAGAGCACATATCCAGGTTTCAGGCTCAATCCCCAGTCAGGGCCTGTTCAGAAGGCAACTGTTTAATGTTTCTTTCACACATCTCTCCCTCCCTCTCTCTCTCTCAAATCAACAATAATTTTTAAAAAGTTAACATCCTTACAATGACCTGTCCTTCCTACCCCTTTCAATATTGCAACTCTTCTGCTTTTGCTCTGTACTCTCCTGGTCTCTCTGACTCTGTTCTACATTTTTCTTTGTTCCAGGCATATTCCTTCTAACACACTATAAGGTTGACTTATGTTGTGTTTATTATCTATTTCTCCTGCTAGAATAAATTTTTCATGAGATCAAGAGATTAATTTACCATCTTAAATAACTAGAACAAAGCCTAGTATCTTGTTAGTGCTCAATAAATTATTGTTGAATGATATGGATTCAAGAAAAAAACTGGCATGCATTTTAGATGGACTGCTATAAGCCAATGGTCCTATAATTTGCGGAATGCAAAGAGCTGTTCTTTCAAAAAATGAGATAGTTTAAACAAATCCATTAAATGGGACTTTTTGGACATTAACTTGAAGGACCAAACAGGAAGCTATAAAAGAAATCAATCAATACTATTAGGGTTGGTAACACCACTAATGAAAAGCTTTGAGGGGAAAAAAAGAAATTGAATGTCTTTTGCTTTATTTTTGGATTATAAAATATTAACCTGTTTAAAAAAAAAACCTTACAAAGAGAACCAATTGCACTAATGTAATCTCTTTAAACTAATTTTTTAAAGAGAGAGAGAAAGGGGGGTTGGGAGGGAGGGAGGGAGATTATTGTTTCATTTATTTATGCATTCATTGGTTGATTCTTGTATCTGTCCTGACTGGGATCAAACCTGCACTCTTGGTGTACTGGGACGACGCTCTAACCAACTGAGCCACCTGGCCAGAGCCACACTAGTGCCATCTTAGTTAATTCAATAAAACATATACTTTAGCTGATATAATTAATTTTAATGAAAACTGGAAAAGATTACAACAAAGTTTAGAGAGCAATTGTTTATTGATAGTTTATATACATTTGTGAGGATTTCTTATAAATGGACTTGGGTACATATTTTAAATTTTATTCATTTGTTCTCCAAATACATATTGAATGCTGAGTCCATGGATCAAAAGTGAACAAGATAGTCCTAGTCTTCAAGGTTCAGGTAGTTAGGGCAGGGCAACATGCAGATGAACAATACTAAACTTACAAGGTGAATGGTTAGAATCCAGTTCTCTGATTCTCTATAATGTTTACTGGTAGAGTTTAATTTGAAATTCATATCTTCAACACTTTGTTAAATACACAATATAATATACAAATACTCTTTCTTAGCTCCCATAGTTGAAATGTGAGATACATTTTGACTTTTAAATATCTATTTTATACCCGTTTTGCAGTTAAATAAAACATAATACTAAATATCCTAACTAGAAACCTATTTGAATATTATAATTGCCAGCTTGGTGATTTTTGAGGTGTCTTATCCACATTACATTTGAGCGTCTTGAAACATACAGTTTGTATGCCTGGATGCTGGATTTATTAGTCAGAAAAGAAATGAAAGGCAGAATAAAGCAGTCATTGTTAGAGCCACATTTCATTTGAAGAGTATTTTGAAGATGAGATAGAATTGAAGCAGGTTTGGCCAATATTCTGCTAACAGCTAATCATCTGCTAATCATCATGAGCAAATCTATTTCCCCCAGCATAGTTTTAGGACACATATTGACTTCTACGGGGGCTGAGCTTTTAAAGTTCAAGACATTACTGGGTTTTTTAATTTTCACTTAACAGCACTCATTTGATGATAATTTGGCCAAAATGGTATTCAAAAAAATTGTGTATAGCACTAACTGGTTTGGCCTCCAGGCTTGGGGGTCCCAGGTTTGATTTCGGGCAGGGGCATTTACCTTGGTTTTGGGCACATCCCCAGTGGGGGGTGTGCAGGAGGCAGCTGATCAATGTTTCTCTCCCATCGATGTTTTTTACTTTCTATCCCTCTCCCTTCCTCTCAGTAAAAATATCAATAAAATATATTTTAAAAAATACTGTGTATAAATGGCCACCTGAATACATTTCTCTCTTAAATTGTAAGACCTATTGGCTTATAGCAGCCCATCTTGAGGCTGGGTGAGGAGTTATTCTGTTAAGGCTTATTTACACTAAGGCATGCCAGCTTTTGTTGCCAACTAGTTATGATTCAGAAGGACTAAACTAGATGCTAGAATTTCTTTAATTGGAGAATTGCTGCCTGGATTCACTTTTTATGGCTTGATCCCATAATGGATGAATTGGCATACAGCTGAGGGAACACATTTCATGTAGGGCAAATCTGTGTGGGGTATTTATCCACTGGATTTATATGGTGTATTTTATCCCAAATGAAGAATGTTAAAAAATATTTACTGAAAAAAAGTCAAATACCAGTATAATCACAAGGGAGGAAAGAAAAGAATAGTAGAGGAGAAGGAAATACGGTTATTTGGAAGAAGTAAGATAGAGAATAAAAACATTACATATGTATTATATATGAGACATACATATACTATATATATCGGACATAAAAAATAAGGTGTCTGATTGTCGGTACTGTAAGGCACAATTATTACTGTTCTAATTTAAGAAAGGGAAAACATGTTTCATTAGACAATGGCGTTTACTTTTGGCATGCCATACGGGAGATTTTAATACATTCATATATAGTTCAGTTTTAAGAGGCCAAAGTATTTACTCTGTAAACTCGAATTTCTCAGGCAGAAAGTCATGCAAACTAAATGAACCAACTAAGTGTTCAGCAACCTAAAGGACCCCCGAATCTCTGAAAGGTTGTAAGGAAAATAAATTTCTCTTGTTCTCAGAGATCTAGCCATCTATTTTGGTAGATAACACATGGCACACTTGGAGTATAATATAAGGCTAAATAAAGCTTATGTTTTTTATTAATATAAACTAAGGTATATGGTAGAGAGTGAGATACTTTTAGAGATTCAAGAATTAGTGTGAAGAGGTCAGCAAAGTCTTCACAGAGGAAGGCGAAGTTGAGTTTAAAGGATGACATAAAGGATGAAAAAGACATTCAGATGGGAAAATACGATAAAGCAAGGTATGAAAAATATAAATTTGCTAACTTCTCATAAAATATTTTGATGTGAAAAAAGTAATAAGTACAGTATTCTAAAAGTGCAACTCAAAGCCATAAGGCATCACCTCACATTCATTATGTCTACTGTCGGCTCAGCTGCTGTGGCTCGGTGGTTGGGCCTCACCAGGAATCAGGACGTTAAGGGTCAAATCCTGGTCCAAATCCCCATCAGGGCCCACGGGGTGTCCGGCTCCATCCCCAGTAGCAGGTGTGCAGGAGGCAGCCAGTCAATGGTTCTCATCATTGCTCTTTCTCTCTCTCCCTCTCCCTTTCTCTCTGAAATCAAAACTATATTTTTAAAAAAGGTATCTACTATCAAACAGAAAATAGCAAAGTTTGGTGAAGATTTAGATAAATTGGAACCCTTGTGCACTATTGGTGGGAAAGTGAAATGGTGTAGCCTCTGTGGAAAACATTATGGGAACACAGAAGGTTTTGGTTTTTTTTTAAAAAAAATATACACAGCTTTTGTATAGAGGCAATTCTGAGAGAATCATTCTAAGCTGTTGAGCTGTGGAGAAAGAGATTGATCAGTTCAGGGGAGGGGCCTTGGGAACAGCGGAGGCTACTCTAGGAAGATGATATACCCCCCCAGGCAGGCAGTCAGATCGCCCTTTCAGCAGATAAGAGGCCTCTGTGCGGTACCAGTCTTCAGTTCTGACTAGACAATCTCCAGTCAGTTCTTCGTGTCGAGAATTCTGACCTGAGTGAGGAAGCAGGGTCATAATTTCCCAGCATTCTGGAAGCTTGAGCCCATTACACAGGCTCTAAATAGTGAAATGCTTCCCAGGTTCCCAGTTGGGAGGGAGTAATGAAAGGAAAACGAATTGCACACATTCTCTTCCAAAATAGTCCTGCCGAATGCCAACCAATTCATTTTTTTCTCCTGTAATTTTCCGACCTCTTCTAATTCAGTAAACAAATTTTTCTGACAGATGATTATAAATTTGTCACTTGGGGTTCTACATAAACTTTCACTAATATCTTAGACAACATTGTGTGTGTGTGTGTTTAAAAGAAATTAGTTCTTTAAAAACTTGATTATGGAAAATTTCAAATAGAAAAAGTAGAATAGTATAATTAGCTTCCGTTTCTCCATTATGCAGCTGTAGTGCCCGACAAGATATAGTCAGTCTTGTTTCATTTAGCAACCACCTCCAGCCCCTATATTATTTTTTCCTTTTTCTCCCCCCCTTCCCTCCCGCCCAATTCTGATCATTGGTTTATTTTAAAGCAAATCTCAGACATTATTATCATTTTGTAAATACCATGAACACACCTAAATACAACCCCTTCCCAAAACCACACTTAATATCAAATGTTCAATTAGGATTCTAAATAATCCCAGGTATTTCATAAATACTTTTGCAGTTTGTTCAAGTGCAAGTAAAGTCCACACATTACCTTTGACTGAGATGACTCAAAAAGCCTTTCCCGTTCGTTTCTCTTTCAATCTATACGTTAACATTCCCTGCTTTGTGTGTGTGTGTTTTTCCCATTGAGAAATGATGTCATTGCCTTACAAAATTTTCTCGCATTTTGTTGTTGTTGCTGAAATATACTAATTAAAAAAACAAAACACATTATCTCATTTTACCTACATGACTAACTAATGAAGTAGGGAGAAGAGATATTTCAACCGTGTAGCAGAGGAGTTGACCAGGGTACAGAGATGAAGTTTGCAGTTTGTCTAAACTTAGAGTTTAGTAAGTAGTTGAACCAGAGCTAGAATCTGGGGAACTCATTTCTTAGACCTAACAGTGAGTCTCTTTTTTCCCCGGAATTAAAGTACGACCAAAAACACCAAAATTCTAAGGAGACTTTTGGATACAAATTTAAAGTATTATCAGTACAACTTAATGAATGTTTATGAATCCTTAATAGCAACCCATGTATACAGGTTATCTAGAAACCATTTTCATGGGTGGAAATAATTTATGAGAAGTTGAGCCTCAATATACATATCATTTGTGCCTATATGACTTTCTTGAATTTATTCTTTCATATCATTCACACGTTTGAATATTTCTTATTTGCTATATAGTAGATTATAAGCTTTTGGATTTATAATAAAAATTCAGTGTTAGTTTCTTTACAATTTCTTGTAGTGAAATGTATGTAACGGACATTATGGATCTGTTCAGTGAAAAATAAAAGTAAAGTAGTCGTGTGAATTCTCATTTACTACTGAGATAGAAATAGCATTTTCTAAGTAATGAAGTATATTCTATGTCTCTGCTTATTCTTTATTGCCCTCTACTGGTGCCTGATGTTGTTTTTGATAAAATTCATCCTGGGAAGTCTATCACTTTTATAAAATTTTATGAATCCATAAAAGTTATTTTAGAAAGTTCCTTTCAAAGGAATAGGTGCTTTCTTACTAGGTAGGGCTACCTTAAATATACAATAAAAACAATTTCTATGGAAAGTTTCCATAATATCTACTATAATACCCCCTAAGAATTATAACACTTGCTAATTAAATTTCTAGACCATTCGTTATACCTTTTAAAGCATAAAATAATATAACTTCTAGCCAAGAATTTTTAAAATCATAATTATATTACTGTAAGTTAATTCTAAACAACTTCAACAATATAATATAATATTTCTGGTTTAATTAGAATATACATTGTACATGTATGTGCTAGTTTCTGAAAACAGAGCAAAAAATAAGAAAGCCATGGCTTCTATCTTCAGAGAAAATAACTGTAAATACAAGGGTAGGCAAAAGTAAATTTACACTTGTTTGTATAAAAATAATAGAAGTAAATAACACAATAAACAAACAAATACATAAATAATACAAGAATAAACTGTTTAATGTAATCACAACTGAGAACCTACCCTGTATTGGTGAGGAAGTAGAAATTTGTTATTATTTAAGCTTTTTCTAAGTTTATATAAGACACATCAGCAAAATAAATTCTAAAGTTTATGTAATCTCTGTAGTAAAATAGATATTTTTCTACATTTCAAATTTATTATATACTAGAGGCCCGGTGCATGAAATTCATGCACAGGTGCAGTCCCTAGGCCTGACCGGCAATTGAAGCGTGGGAGTCGGGCATGGAAGGGCAGGTCCCAGCTGACCTCTGGGCCCTGAGCAGCATCTGGGCCCCAATCCCCCACATGACCCCTCTGCCTGAGTCATTGGGCCTCTGCCCAGCTCCCTCAGCACCACCACCAAGGGTCACTGTCTATAGGGCAATTGGCACGGCAAACTGGTCCTGCTGGATCTGCCTTGGCCAGGCACTGCCCACTCGCCTGCTCTAGCATCCTGCTGCAGTCCCACTCTCATTGGGGCCCATCATGGCTGGCAGCACCTCCACAGCTGACACCCTCTATATTCTGCACCACCACCTGGTGGTCAGTGCACATCATAGCGAGCAGTTGAACTCCTGGTTGAGGGGACAATTTGCATATTAGGCTTTGATTATATAGGATAATGCACATTAAATTATATTTCTAAAGCCCTGATATGATTTAGATTTAGGTCTTTTGATATACCATGTTATTGTGTTTTATATTCTTTGGTGACTTGAGAGAGAATAAATTACTGAAGGATTAAACAACTTTGTCAAGGGCAGTTGACAGTTAACATTATATTAGTTTCATGTGTACAACATAGTGACTAGACATTTATATAACTTACATAATTATTACAATACTAGAGGCCCAATGCATGAGATTCGTGCAAGGAGCTCAGCCCTCGTGGCCCCTCGCAGTCTTGGCTGGCCCTCTCAGCCCACCTGGCTTCTTCTGGAAGGTTGTCTGGATGGTCATTCTGCTGTTGGTCTAATTAGTATATTAGCGATTTATTACATAAGACTATTGACTATATACCCTGTGCTGTATTTTACAACCCCACGACTGTTTTTATAACCCTCAACTTGTAGATCTTAATTCCTTCTCTTTTTTCACCCATCTCTCAACCCTCTTCTCATTTAGCAACCATCAAAATGTTCTCTGTATATGAGTTTTTTGTTTTGTTTATTCATTTATTTTTTTAGATTTCACATATAAGTGAAATCATATGTCTTTATTTGACTTATTTTACTTAGCATAATATCCTCTAGGACCATTCATATTGTAGCAAATGAAAAGATTTTATTTTTTTATTGCTGACTATTATTCTGTTATATACATACTAGAGGCCCGGTGCATGAAATTCATGCATGGGGAGCAGGGGATGTCCCTTAGCTGAGCCTACACCCTCTCCAATCTGGGACCCCTCGAGGGATATCCGACTGCCCGTTTAGGCCCGATCCTGGTAGGATTGAGCCTAAATGGGCAGTCGGACATCCTTCTCACAATCCAGGACTGCTGCCTCTAAACTGCTCACCTGCCTGCCTCCCTGATTGCCCCTAATCGCTTCTGCCTGCCAGCCTGATCATCCCCTAACCACTCCCCTGCCAGCTTAATTGATGTCTAACTGCTCCCCAGCCAGCCTGTTTGCCCCCAACTTCCCTCCTCTGCCGGCGGGTCACTCCTAACTGCCCTCCCCTGCAGGCTTGATCCCCCCCAACTGCCCTCCCTTGCAGGTCTGGTCCCTCCCAACTACCCTCCCCTTCTGGCCTGATTGCTCACAACTGCCCTGGAACCTCCCAATGGCCCTCATCTGCTGGCCATCTTGTGGTGGCCATCTTGTGTCCACATGGGGCAGGATCTTTGACCACCATCCTCCTGCTCTTATGTGTTGGAGTGATGGTCAATCTGCATATTACTCTTTTATTAGATAGGATAGAGACCTGGTGCATGGGTGGGGGCCAGCTGGTTTGCCCTGAAGTGTCCTGGATCAGGGTGAGGGTTCTCTTGGAGTGAGGGATGGCCTGGGTGAGGGGCCTGTGGAGATTTGCAGGCTGGCCATGCCCCGCAGAGACCCAAGGCAAGGCCCTGGGATCTGGGACTGATTTATGTTCTACAATTGAAACTTTGTAGCCTGGAGTGGAGCCAAGCCTTTTGGTCATTCCGTGGTGGCAGCCATTTCTGTTTGAAACTTTGTAGCCTAGAGTGGAGGCCTAGGCCAGCAACGGCAGGCAGAAAGCTTGGCTTCCTTCATCCCCAGGGAAACACAAGCCTCTGTTCTCTCCAACTCAGTGGCTGCTGCCATTTCTGTATTTTTTATAATTGAAACTTTGTAGCATTGAGTGCAGGCCTAGGTCCCTATTGCCAGGGAAACCCAAGCCTCCCTCCTGCTCTCAGTGGTGGCAGCCATCTTGGTTGGGGTTTATTTGCATAATCTGCTCCTGATTGGCTGGTGGGGGTGGCTGGTGGGCGTGGCTGTAGTGAAGGTACAGTCAAATTTGCATATTACTTTTATTGGATAGGATACCACTAAATCTTTTTTATTCATTTACCAATGGGCACCTAGGCTGCTTCCATATCTTGGCTATTACAGGTAAAGCTGCAATGAACATAGAAATGCATATATATTTTTGAATTGGTGTTTTTCATTTCTTTGGACAAATATCTTGAAGTGGAATTGTTGACAATATTATGGATGTCCCACATTTCTCCCCTACTTTGCACCTCTCCACCCAGTTCCCACCCCTCCTCAGGCCTTCATCACATTATTGTCTGTGTCCATGGATTATGCATATTTGCATAGATATTCTTTGGTTAATCTCTTCCCACCGTGCCGCCCCCCCCCCCCCCCCCACTCTTAGGTCTGTCAGTCTGTTCCATGCATGTCTCTGGACCTATTTTGTTTGTCAGTTTATTTTGTTGATTAGAGTCTACATATAAGATCATGTGATATTTGTATTTCTCTCTCTGGCTTATTTAACTTAGCATAATAATCTCCAGGTCCATCCATGCTGTCACAAAGGGTAAGAGATTCTTCTTTTTTTAGCAGCTGCATAGTATTCCATTGTGTAAAGGTATCACAACAAAGAGGGATCACAATACTGGGTACCCATTTATTTTTGTTTTTGTTGCCTTTGCCCTAGAAGAACCATTTAAATATTGCTAAGACCCATGTCAAAGAGTTAACTGCTGATGTTTTCTTTAGGGAGTTTTATGGTTTCAGATCTTACACTTAAGTCTTTAACCCATGTTGCATTTATCTTTTGTTGCCGTGTAGGAGAGGGTAGAGTTTTACTCTATGGCATGTGGTTGTCCAGGTTTCCCAGTACCTGTTACTGAAGTGTCTGTCTTCTCTCCATTGTGTATTCTTGTTTCCTTTGTAAAAAATTAAGTGACCATGTATGTGTGGGTTTATTTCTAGAATTCCTATTCTGTTCCTTTTCTCTCTGTGTGTTTTTATGCCAATACCATACTGTTTTGCTTGCTGTAACTTTCATTAAAGTTTGAAATAAGGAAGTGTGATGCCTCTAGTTTTGTTCTTTCTCAAGATTGCTTTGGGTATTTGGGATTTTGTGGTTCCATACAAATATTAGGATTGTTCTATTAATGTGAAAAATGCCATGGGGACTGATAGGGAGTCCACTGATTTTTAAGATTGCTTTGCCTGTATAAACATTTTAACAGTATTATTCTTACCCATTATCATGAAGTATCTCTCCATTTATTTGTGTCTTTTCAGTTTATTTCATCACTGTCTTATAGTGTTTCGTATGCAGATCTTTCACCTCCTTGGTTAAGTTTATTCCTAGGTATTTAAAAAAATACATATCTTTATTGATTTCAGAGAGGAAGGGAGAAAGACAGATAGAAACATCGATGATAGGGAACCTTTGATTGGCTGCCTCCTGCATGTCCCCTACTGGAGATCAAGCCCACAACCCAGGCATGTGCCCTTGACCAGAATTGAACCTGAGACTCTTCAGTCCACAGGCTGACACTATCCACTGAGCCAAGCCAGCTAGGGCAATTCCTAGGTATTTTAAAATGTGATTGTAAATGGAATTTTTTTTTAATTTCTCTTTCTGATACTTTATTACCGCATAGAGACACAACTGGTTTTTGTATATTATATCCTGCAACTTAACTGAATTTATTAGTTTTAACAGATTTTTGGGTGCAGAATTCAAGGTTTTCTATATGTGATATGTCATTTGCAAATAGAAAAGTTTTGCTTCTTGCTGATTTTTTTTTAAACTTAATTGCTGTGGTTAAGGTTTCCAGTACTATGTTGAATAAAAGTGATGAGTGGGTATTCTTGTCTTTTTCCTGATCTTAGAGGAAAAGCTTTTTCATCAGAGTATGTTAGCTGTGGGCCTGTCATATATGGCCTATATTATGTTGAGCTGTGTTCCCTTTATACCAACTTTGTTCAAAGTTATTATGAATGGATGTTGATCTAATGCTTTTTCTGCATCTATTGAGATGATTATATATTTTTTATTCTGCATTTGTTAATGTGCTGTATCATCTTAATTTAGCAGATGTTGAACTATTCTCGCATTCCTGCAATAAATCCCACTTGATTAGGGTGTATGATCTTTTTAGTATTGTTGAATTCAATTTGCTAATATTTTGTTGAGGAATTTTGCTTCTGTGTTCAGCCTGATGTATAATTTTCTTTTCTTGGAGTGTTTTTATCTAGTTTTGCTATCAGGATAACGCTGGCCTCCTAAAACAAAATTGGAAGTGTTCCAGAATTGGTATTAATACTTCTTTAATAGTTTGGTAGAATTTATCAGTTTATCCGGTTCAGGACATTTGTTTGTTGGTACGTTTTGATTACTAATCTCCTTACTAGTGAAGTTTATTCAGATTTTTTTTCTTTACTGTTCCATTTGGTATATTGTATATTTCTAGGAATTTTACCATTTCCTCTTGTCTAATTTGTTGCCATATAATTGGTAGTCGCCTTATGATCCTGTATCAGTTGTCATGTCTCTTTCATTTCTGATTTTTTAGATATACAGATAAAACATTGATTTGTTCTAGTTTATGCATTCATTGGTTGTTTCTTGTATGTGCACTGACTGGAGATTGAACTCGTGACCTTGGCATGTTGGGCTGATGCGCTAGTCCCGTGGTTGGGAAACTCATTAGTCAACAGAGCCGCAACCACTGCTCTAGTCAACGGAACACCCAGCCCGGGCTCGTTTCTGACTTTGTGCCCTATCTCTGTTTCTTGGTGAATCGAGCTAATTATTTGTAAACTCCATCTTTTCAAAATAAGCAGCTTGTAGCTTAATATTTTCTTGTGTCCTTTTAGACTCCATTTATTTCCATTGATATTTATTTCTTTCCTTCTAGTAACTTTGGGCTTCATTTGTCCTTTATCTTTAATTATATAGTTTGAGATCTTTTTTTTAATGTAGGCTTTTTATTGTTATAAACCTCATCTTAGAACTGCCATTTTTATCTATTTTTTGTCTTTTTATTTCTTCATTGATCTACTGATTATTCAGTAGCATGTTGTTTAATCTCCATATGTGTGATTTTTCTAATTTTCTTATAATTGGTTTTCTGACCATAATTGTATGAAATTAGAAAAGATGCTTGGTGTGATTTAAAACGTCTTAAATTAATTAACACATGTTTTGTGGTCTAACATATATTTTAGAAAAATCTCCCCTGTGCACTTGAGAATGTATATTCTGCTGCTTTTGGATGGAATATATATATATTTAAATATATTTTATTGATTTTTTACAGAGCGGAAGGGAGAGGGATAGAAAGTCAGAAACATTGATGAGAGACATCCATCAGCTGCCTCTTGCACGCCCCCTACTGGGGATGTGCCCGCAGCCACGATACATGCCCTTGACCGGAATCGAACCTGGGACCCTTCAGTTCTCAGGCTGACTCTATCCGGAGCCAAACAGGCCAGGGCTAATTTAACCTTTGTATTTTTCACTGAATATGTGTAATTTAAGACCTTTTCCTGAGTTTGTTGGTAGACATAAGGTTTAAAACTAGACTATTATACAAAAATCCTGTTAAAATGGTTTAAAAATACTACTTCCTCGTTAAAAACTTTCTCATATTAAGCAGCTTTGTAAATGTGCCCCAGAGGAAACAAGGTAGTGTTTCTTTTCCAATGAATGTGCCACAGAGAAGATTTCTGCTCTGAATACTGTCAGAAAACACAGGATTGACTGGTTCACTCTGGCTGTGAGCCACCTCCCGGACTTGCCCCGTGATTGTGGTGCCCCAGAGCCTCACACATCCACGCTGGGCCATGCAGCTGCACCTCAGCACGCACCACGTGGCCTATGTGGACAGCCTGAGCACTAGGAAGTGAGGACAAGCACCGGGAGGCATGGAGAAGGGTGACATCACAACTCAAATAGCTCTCAGCCTGCCTGAAGTTCAACAGTGGAGGACATCACCAATCAGCATTCTCTTCAGACCTGAGCCCTAGTGACGGTGGCGAACCCAAAGGGAACTGCTGGAAGTCATCAAACGTGACTGGTTCCTTGCCGCATTTAAGGAGTTCACTGATGGCTGTTTCTGCGGGCGTTCAGGCTCAGGTGGGAGCTGGCCTGGTTTCCATACGGAACAAGGATACGGAACAAGGATGCTTATCGATTGCTGCTTGTTCTAACCAGGATCCCCTTCAATGTACAGGTCTCATCTCATTCTACTTTTGGGGAATGATGTGTGGAAGCAAGCTTATTACTTTCAGTATAAAAATGTCAGACCTGATTATCTGAAAGCTATTTGGAATGTAATCAACTGGGGAAATGTAACTGAGAGATACATGGCTTGCAAAAAGTATACCAGCATTACAGAAAGCTCTTTATGGCTGATTTTGTAGTAGTGCAGAGTAAACATTTTCTTCAGAGTGCTAAAATACCCAGGGAGGTTATGTCGTCATAAAGCCATCAAAAGTATCACACCCCTGTACTATTGGGGCCCCTATGGAAGCCTTTCTGATCTGATCCTGTTCTAGATTTTCACCCTAGTTGTTTAACAAAACAAAAGAACCAATTTAAACAAAACTTTTACAATATAAAGTCATTATACAACAATTTCATTTTATTTTTCCTTTCTCTTAATCACATACTTTAAGTAAAAAAGATATGAAAGATTAAAAACTGGAAAACTGAGATACGCTAGCATCATTAATACCGAAAACAGACACTCAGAATGGTTTCACATCGTCATATATTTAAACGTATCTCATTTTCAAATCTAGCTGCCTGACAGAATGCACTCTGTGGTCTGCTAGAAATGAATGGTGTGTTACCCAAGGCCACCTACACACAACAATGGAGTTGCTGGAGAAATGGCATCTTCAGAGGTGCTCTCCTGCACGGATGTGGCCATTAAAGTCTTAAATTCTGTCGGTGGTCTTTTAAATACAAATGATACTGATGTGATTGCAGGTTACACATTACTTACCATGATTCCCAGATAGCGCTGGTTTGACAGCGGATTCCACAGGCACATACTTAGGCCTAGTTACAGGATATATAATACTTCCTATTTATTTACTGTTTAAGATATTTTTAAATTAAATTTGGACTTACACTTACAGGTAGTAGTATATAGGTGCCTGCATCCTTTTTTATGGATTCAGTGTCAGAACTGAGAATCACACACACTCGGGCCGTTCCGTACTCTCCCGAGTGTCCAGCACACTGGCACAGTGATCAGTAAATATTTACCAGGACTTCTTTAGGCATTCCATTTTAGGATTCTTATAGAAACGAAAAATTTTACAGGCTTTCAAAATTTAATAAGTGAAAGGCACTTGCCATTACTGATCATAATTCAAAAAGGTGGTGTTAAATTAAGGCTAGAAATGGTAATTATCCTTATGTGCCTACATGTGTAAAATGAGTTCTAAGATAAGGAATTAAGGAATATACTAAAAACAATATAGGAGAGACTATAAAGAATAGGGTTACACTTGAAAAAAATTTTTTTTCTATAAATTGGAGCTATAAAATGAGGAAAATTTGGGGAAGGAGGTAAAATGATATTTAAAAAAACAACTCTTGCAATATAATGAAGCATAATCCTAATAGGTGTTTGGGAAAACTGATGATATTTTTAAAATTCAATGACCTCTTTTATGCTCCATTGAAATTAAAAAAAAATATATAATATTGATTTTTCACAGAGAGGAAGTGAGAGGGATAGAAAGTCAGAAACATCGATGAGAGAGAAACATCGACCAGCTGTCTCCTACACAACCCCTACCGAGGATATGCCCATAGCCCAGGTACATGCCCCGACCGGAATTGAACCCGGGACCTCTTAGTCTGCAGGCTGACGCTCTATCCACTGAGCCAAACCGGTTTCGGCAACTCCATTGAAATTTTTACCATCACACACACCTTGAATTATAATTATCTGATTCTGAACAACTGAGAAACTAAAAGATATCATTCTTAGATTTATATACTTAATTTTCTTACAAAAATAACCTGTTTATTGTGCCAATATTTATCTGAACATGATAGCCTCCAATTAATAATTGGAATGACCACGTTATAAGTTATAGTGAAACTGCAAAGTTATTTTTCCTGTTTAAATAATGAAGAAAATAGACAAGAGTGAAAAACAACTATGAAGATAGGAGGAACCAAGATGGCGGCATAGGTAAAACAAACACCTATCTTGCTGCCCCACACAACAATTCCAAACCTACAAATTAACGACAGAACAAACATCATCCAGAATCACCAGAAAGCTGGCCGAGTGAAAATTCCACAAATAAAAGTGAAGATAGGACACTGTGACTCAGAGGAGCGGCGGAGCGCAGCCTTGAAGATACGCCCGGAGTCAGAGGTTTGGAGCCGTGTGCGTGCGAGCGGAAAGGGCAAATCCGGCGGGTTTTCTCCAACGGGGAGGGCAAAGGAGTCCCACTGCACTGATTCCCCAGTTCCAGGCAAGGTCCGGGGAAAGCACGCCAAATTCTGGGCGCAGCACAGGTCTGTGAGCCTGTGCAGAGGGCGAGCTTGTTGAGTGCTCGTGAACTTGGAAACCAAACTTAGGAATGGATGTGTGCGACTGCAGAGAGGACTCGTGACTTGCTCCGTCGTTCAGGAGACCACCAGACTGCTTTGTTTTGCAACCTGGAGCGAGACTTTGGGTGTGCAGACTCATTTGGGGAGAGGCAGAGTTGTCTGGCAGTGGGTGGAGACTTGCAGTGGCTTTCGCTCGGCACAGAGACCTTGGTGCTGCATAGGGCAGAGCTGACACTGCCTGCTCAGCCTGGAGACTCTGCCCATCCAACCTGAACACAGCTTACCTTCAAAGCCAATTGGCCTGGAGGTCAAACCCTCTTAGTCTAATAATAATAATCTGAGTTTAATTCAACAACACTGTACAACCTATAAAGGATTGCAGTAAGAGTATCCACTTCAGGTAACTGGGGAGGCTGAGCCATTCTCCCTTAGAGGACATCTACCACACAAAGCTAATGGACCAACTCAGGAAAGCAGCCACAATGCAGAGAAATGGAAAGAAATCAGGTGTGAAAGAAATGGAGGAAAAAAGACGACTATACATAAGAGTTCAAAACCACAGTGATAAAGTTTATCAAGAGGCTCCTAGAAAAGGCCGATGAACTTAATGAGAACTACAAGGAAATGAACAAGACCTACGAGGATATGAAAAAGGACCAACTAGAAATTAAGCATACAATGACTGAAATAAAAAATATTGCACAAAGACCTAAAAGCAGTCCAGAGGACCACAAGAACCAAGTCAAAGATTTGAAATACAAAGAAGCAAAATCCACTCGGCTGGAAAAGCAAGAAACAAAAAGAATCCAAAAAATTGAAGATAGTGTAAGGGGCCTCTGGGACCTCAAGCATACCAACATCCAAATTATAGGGGTGTCAGAAAAAGAGAGAGCAAGATAATGAAAACCTAGTTGAAGAAATAGTGACCAAAAACTTCCCACACCTGGTGAAAGAAATTGACTTAAAAGCCCAAGAAGTGCACAGAACCCCAAAATATAGGAATCTAAAGAGGACCACACCAAGACATATCATAATTAAAATGCCAAGAGCAAAAGATAAAGAGAGAATATTAAAAGCAGCAAGAGAAAAAGTTAGTCACCTATAAGGGAGCACCCATTCGATTGTCAGTGGATTTCTCAACAGAAATGATGCAGGCTAGATAGGAGTGGCAATATTCAAAGTGATGAATAGCAAGAATCTACAACCAAGATTACTCTATCCAGCAAAGCTATCATTCAGAATTGAAGGTCAGATAAAGTGCTTTGCAGATAAGAAAAAGATAAGTTGATCACCACCCAACCAATATTATATGAATTGCTGAAAGATACAAGAGGAAGAATAAAAAAGTAAAAATATAAATTATGAACAACAAATACACATCTATCAACAAATGAATCTAAAAATCAAGTGAATTAATAATCTGATGAACAGAATAAACTGGTGAATATAACAGAATCATGGACATAGAGAGGGAATAGACTGATAATTCTTGGGGAGTAAAGGGGAGTGGGAAGTGCAGCAAGAGACTGGACAAAAATCATGCAACTATGGGAGAGGACAGTGGAGCGGGGTGAGGGCGGAGGGTGGGATGGGTACCAGGTGGAGGGGAACTATAGGGGGGGAAAAAAGGGAACAATGTAATTAATAAACTGAACAGTAAAGATTTAACAACAACAAAAAATAAACAAACAAAAAAACAACTATGAAGAAAAACAGGCAAATGTAAATAAAGGATACACAACAAAAGAGCCCAGAAGGCAAAAACACAAATATTAGAAAGATGCTTCAAAAGTTAATTAGCATCACAGGGAAAACCTTTATGAAAATTTAGAAAATAAATTAACACATATCTTTAAAATGTAGAACTCTAAATACTTGACATATTTGGGATACTCTACAGGGCCCTTTTCATTGCTGTACATATTTTTTCTTCTTCTTGTATTTCTGGATGCTGTAGAAATCTATAGAATTTGCTTACTGTTACAAAATTTTTCTCAGTTGTGGAAATTAAAATTAATTCTTCAACCTTTAAGAAAGAAAAGAATGAAGAATCTCTTCACTATAATACATCACGAAAATAGGATATCTGTTTATTTTGCCACATCACATTTTTTAAAAATGAAATATATGATTAGAGAATTTCAGAGAAGTTTTAGAACAGGTGATTGAAAACCAAGTTCTCTTTTTTCAGGCAAGCCACAACACATTAAGTGATACAGTTCACTCTGTATCACTTAGACATATACTGGTACACTAGCAGAGCAGACGCATGTTCAAGCCAGCCAGCCCAAACTTCATTTCTAGTAGTCAGCAATCTATGGCTCATGGACTGAATGTGGCTTGTGGTCTATTTGTGGATGGCCCTCAACTAAGAGTGGTTTTTACGTTTTTCAGAGGTTGTAAACAAAGCAAAACAGCGAATGTGACAAAGAACTGCATATGGCCCACAAAGCCTACAATGTTATGACCTGGCACATTACAGAAAGCTCGCAGACCTTCCTTCACACCGATGTTGTACAGAATTTAGACAGTGCAATTACAAGGCCAATATAATGTCCGCTTATTCCCATCACGAATGAGTAAGTCTAAGAAGATGTCTTCTGATGTCATTTGTCAGAGTTTCTTTTCAACTTTTTCATCTTCACCATCATTAAAGTTCATCCTTCAACAATAATATAAAAGTAAATGAAAAAGAAACATAGGATTACATTAAAAATAAGGTAAAATAGTATAAGCTAACCAAAATTTTATCTTCTCAAAAATAATTACTTTACATTCTTATTTCATGAGCCCACCACATAAGTGTACCTCTCCTACCTGTAACAATGGTAGAGAAAAGGGTATCACATGGTTCTTACCCAGGCAAATACTATCAATTATAGCTTTATACATTCAGTCATAGTTTGATGTGCTCTTTAACTTAATTTCACTTATGATATTTGATTTATGAGTAACAGTGTTTGCTATCTCAATGTTAAACTTGAAAAAGTCATAAAATATCTTGAGAAAACATAAACAAACTAGCAGAAAAACATGTTTACTGAAACCAAGAAAATAAAGATTTATATCTATCTCTTTCCTAACTGTTAGATTTGGAGAAAACATAATTTGCGAAGCAGGCTGTCAGACGCTCTGTGTTGGGCTCTGTAGTTCTAATGATTCTACGGAGCCAGACGTCCCTATGCCCTTCCCAACGCTGTGCCGTTCCTCTGCCCTTTCACTGCACAGGAAAGGAATCCAAGAACCCTCCTGTGATTGTATTAAATTCCATTCAGAAAGCACTCTAGCTTTCTGGACTCCTTGGTCTTAGTCTGTCCTACAATTATATGATTTAAAGAAAGATAATAACCAGCCCTTGTAAACAACACCAGGAGAAAGGCTGCAACTGCTTGATGGGTTAAGAATTCAAGGGGAGGCCAGGCGGCTCATGTCCAAGGCATCCCGACTAAATAACAAAAGAGTATTTGCTATCCAAACGTGTCTGTCAGGAGGCTCCAGTACATTTATTCCATTCCTCACAACTCACTGCTTTCCTTACATTGGAACAAAATGTAAATAATTTACGGTCATAATTTCTTAAGTGATTTCACTTGTCCAAATTTATACGCATTTCAGTATTTATAAACTACATTCCGATTCTCATACTTTCCAATGAAGAATTTCCAACTATTTTCTATTTTTTGAAGCTTCATTTTTACCTGCTTATTCATACATATAAAATATAGGAAGAATAACTTTAGATAATGTTTGCAAAGTCAGCTCTAGAGTTAGTCCTTACCTTACTTCTCATTCCATGTTTTTGAAGATTTTCCAATTTTTTATATATTAAAGAAGCAATCTCTTTTGCATCTCTGGAATCTATTTCCTCTCCCCCAATATTTCTCTAAAAATAAAAACACTTTTCTTGTAATCTTTTAAATATCTAATCAAAACATGATACTTGTATCTAAGAAACTTGAATAAAATAGTCCTTAAAGTTCTAAGTGTACGAAACTCAAACTTCTTCAAGGAAATAATGCTACAAAAGCACAGTTAGCCCATTATTTACCTGAAATAAGTATTACTGATACTGTTATGAGAACACGGGAAAAATGCATTCTTAACCCCAAATGCGTGAAAACACTTAAACTGTGTAAGAATAGATGTGCCAGAGGACTAAAATCATTCTGATGTGACAATCTCTGACACAGACAAAACCACAACGGGAACGACTGACGACTACAATGGGAGCAATGCCCATCTCCGGACTCTCCTCTGCCCACAGCAGGAAGGTGGCTGGGAGGGGACAGGAGAATGTGCCCAACTCTGCTCATTTGGGATCTGGAGCCACTGGTTCCGTTCCTCCTGCAGAGAATCCCAGTTATGTTAGGATTTTGTTTCGTTCTATAACTACCCATCAGGATTTGCATTTCTGTTTATTCCCATCGTTATCCTACTTTGGCCTCCTCATCTAGCCTGGACTTCTGGATGCCAACCCTGTCTTTCAGTTTGGACAGGGATGTTCTGGGTCCTAATCTGTACTCTGGACTCCTCTAGACATATGGTAACATCACTTTTTCTCCTTTTTTAAAAGGGTGTGTGTGTGTGTGTGTGTATATATATACGTGTGTGTGTACACACACACACACACACACACACACACACACACACATATATTAGAGGCCCAGTGCATGAAATTCGTGCATGGGGGGCGGGGGGGATGTCCCTCAGCCCAGCCTGCACCCTCTTCAATCTGGAACCCCTAAAGGGATGTCCGACTTCCCTCTTCTGCCAGCCTGGTCATCTCTAACGGCCCTCCCCTCCAGGTTTGATCGCCCACAACTGCCCTCCCTTGCAGGCCTGGAACCTCCCACTGTCCTCCCCTGCTGGCCATCTTGTGGTGGCCATCTTGTGTTCACATGGGAGTGGGATCTTTGACCACATGGGGGCAGCCCTCTTGTGTGTTGTAGTGATGGTCAATCTGCAAATTACTCTTTTATTAGATAGGATAGAGGTCTGGTGCATGGGTGGGGGCCAGCTGGTTTGCCCTGAAGAGTGGCCCGGATCAGGATGGGGGTTCCCTTGGGGCATGGGGCGGCCTGGGCGAGGGGCCTGTGGAGGTTTGCAGGTTGGCCATGCCCCCAAGCGACCCAAGGTAAGGCCCTGGGATTAATTTATGTCTACAATTGAAACTTTGTAACCTGGAGCGAAGCCAAGCATTCTGCTCGTTCCTCGGTGGCAGCCATTTCTGTTTGAAACTTTGTAACCTTAAGTGGAGGCCTAGGCGCTTGGGCTGCAGAAGCTTGGCTTCCTTCATCGCCCCAGCAACCCTAGCCTCTGCTCTTTCCAGCTCCGTGCCTGCCGCCATTTCTGTTGGGATTATGTATCTTTTATAATTGAAACTTTGTAGCATTGATTGAAGGCCTAGGCCAGCAAGGGCAGGCAGAAAGCTTGGCTTCCTTCATTGCCGGGGAAATCCAAGTCTTCCTCCTGCTCTCGGTGGCAGCCATCTTAGTTGGGGTTTATTTGCATAATTTGCTACTGATTGGCAGATGGGCGTGGCTTAATCGGAAGTAAGGTCAATTTGTATATTACTCTTTTATTAGATAGGAGCTATATAAAGAGTAATTTGGAGGTTGACCATCACTCCAACACACAAGAGGGCTGCCTCCGTGTGGTCAAAGATCCTGCTCCCATGTGGACACAAGATGGCCATCACAAGATGGCCAGCAGGGGAGGGCTGTTGGGAGATTCCAGGCCTGCAAGGGAGGGCAGTTGTGGGCGATCAGGCCAGCAGGGGAGGGCAGTTGGGAGGGTCCAGGCCTGCAAGGGAGGGCAGTTGTGGGCGATCAAGCCTGCAGGGGAGGGCAGTTAGGGGTGACCAGCCAGGCAGAGGAGGGAAGTAGGGAGCAAATAGGCTGGCAGGGGAGCAGTTAGACATCAATTAGGCTGCTGGGGGTAGTGGTTAGCGGGTGATTAGGCTGGCAGGCAGAAGCAGTTAGGGGCAATCAGGGAAGCAGGCAGGGGAGCAGTTTAGAGGCAGCAGTCCTGGATTGTGAGAAGGATGTCCAATTGCCTGGTAGGATGGAGTCTAGACGGGCAGTTGGACATCCCTTGAGGGGTCCCAGATTTGAGAGGATGCAGGCTGGGATAAGGGACATCCCCCGCTCCCCAGGCATGAATTTCGTGCACCGGGCCTCTAGTATATATATATTTAAATTTAAGTTTTTTAAAGTTAATAGCATTACATGAGTCTCCTTTTTCCCCCACTGACCTCTTCCCAGCTGCTTCCACCCACCAGCACATGCCCTCACCCCACTACCGTCTGTATCCACTGGTTATACTCATGCATGCATACAAGTCTTTTGATATCTTACCCTCTCACCCCCTGCCTTCCCTCACAGGTTGGACAGTCTGTTTGATGCTTTTATGACTCTGGTTCTATTTTTGTTCAACAGTTTATGTTGTTCATTATATTCATTCATATATATATATATATTTGCATAATTTCCCTCACAACTATCCTCATATATATATATATGAATGAATACAATTTCAGGGAGGGAGGGAGAGAGAAACATCAGTGATGAGAAACACTGATCGGCTGCCTCATGCACACCTTACACTGGGGATCAAGCCTGCAACTGGAGCATGTGCCCTGATCAGGAATTGAACCGTGACCTCCTGGTTCATAGGTCAATGTTCAACCACTGAACCACCTAAGCCAGGTAATATTTTCAAAGAGCTCCCTCTATGGCCTGATCATTTCTATGAATGGCCATTTTACTGATATTTCTTTAACATCATTTGCATGATGCCACCCACTTCTCAGCTTTTCTGAGAATTGGGAAGCAAAACTAGTGACTCCGAAGGAATGCAGATTCAGGCTCAGGTATAAAACCTTTCCCCATCAAGTTATGCTTATCTTATGCTGTTCTTAAAATAGAGTTAGCCCCTTGGACTAATCAAAACCCTTCACTGAAAAATCTAAATGTGTGACAATTCTAGATTTCTCAAATTCACTTTTTAATTTATTTATTTAGCACTATTTAAAAAAGTATAATTACCAATAACACGAGACCTTAATCAGACATTCTTTCTAAAAAAATGAAAATATTAGAAATTATTTCATGTTTTATCAGAAAACATGAATGTAGTACAAAGGAAATATTATTTTACCATAGTTCTAGTGCCAAAAAATGTCATTCTTTTACTTGGAGAGATAGCAAAGGTCATGAGTCCTTTCAGTTGGCAATTATACTGGTTGATACACACATACTTTAAAAAACTATTTTTTTTAGAGGAGGGGGAGGCAGAGGAAGAGAGAAAAACATATTAATTTGTTGTTTCCCTTATTTATGCATTCACTAGAGGCCTAGTGCATGAAATTTGTGTATGGGGGTGTGTGTCCCTCAGCCCAGCCTGCACCCTCTCCAATCTGGGACCCCTCGAGGGATATCCGACTACCAGGATCAGGCCTAAACTGGCAGTCCGACATCCCTCTCACAACCCAGGACTGCTGGCTCCCAACTGCTTGCCTCCCTGCCTCCCTGACTGCCCCAGCCACTTTTCCCTGCCAGCTTGAACACACCCTAACCATTCCCCTGCCAGCCTGTTTGCCACTAACTGCCCTCCCCTGCATGCCTGGTCACCCCTAACTGTTCTCCCCTGCAAGCCTGGATCCTACCCCCAGCCCCAGTTGCCCTTCCCTGCAGGCCCAGTTGCTCCCAACTGCCTCCCCTTGTAGGTCTGGTCCCCCCCCAACCAACTCCTCTCCCCTCCTGGCCTGATCGCCCCCAACTGCCCTCCCTTGTAGGCCTGATTCATCCCAACTGCCCTCCCTTGCAGTCCTGATCACCCACAACTGCCCTCCCTTGCAGGCTTGGTCCCTCACAACTATCCTCTCCTGCTGGCCATCTTGTGTCCACATGGGGCAGCCATCTTGTGTGTTGGTTAATTTGCATATTATTTTTTTATTAGCTAGGATAGAGGCCTGGTACACCAGTAGGGGCTAGCTGGTTTGCTTTGAAGGGTGTCCTAGATCAAGGTTCGGGGTTCCCTTGAGGCATGGGATAGCCTGGGCAAGGGTCCTGTGATGGTTTGCAGGCCAGCCATGCGCCCCCAGCGACCCAAGCGGAGGCCCTGGTATCTGGGATTTATCTTCAATAATTAAAACTTTGTAGCCTTGAGTGGAGCCAAGCCTCCTGCTTGCTCCATGGCGGCAGCCATTTCTGTTGGGATTTATTTATCTTCTATAATTGAAACTTTGTAGCCTTGAGTGGAGGCCTAGTCCAGCCAGGGTGTGCGGAAAGCTTGGCTTTCTCCATTACCAGGGAAACCCAAGCCTCCTGCTTGCTCCGTGGCCACAGCCATCTTGGCTTGGTTAATCTGCATACCCACTCCTGAATGGCTGGTGGGCATGGCTTGTTGGTATAGTAGAGTGATGGTTATTTTGCATATTACTCTCTTATTAGTTAGGATTGGCTGATTTGTGCCCTAACCAGAGACTGAACCTGCAACTCTGGCATACTGTTACCACATTCTAAACAAGTGAGCAACCTGGCCAGGGCCAGATGCTTTTGTGTTAGTAATCATAGAAGTTATCACCTGAATTTGAATTTTAAGACCCATTGGTTAGATATCTAGTTTCTTATTGGGAAAAAAAAAAGTCACTGACCTATAAAAGGAATTATGACTGTACCAACTTTTATACCCTAAATCATTCATTAAGAAATAGTCCACGAGATAAATACTCTGGTACTAAGGTTATTTCTAAAGTATTACAATAGTATACTATCCTTTCCTGGAAAAAAATTAATTATAAAGTTACAATATGTTAATTCTATAAAAGTAGGAAATATAAAACTTCACAGAAAGTAAATAATTATCTCGAATTCTATCACCAATAGAAAACCATGATTAGTATTTTGGTTTGTCTCTTGGAGTAATTTTTCTATTCATGAGTGTAAAAATTTTAAGGCAATGGAGATCATAGTAATTGTGAGACACAAAACCTTTAAAAATCATTGAGTATATATATAAAAAAGACCGGGTTTCAATAATCTTATATAATATGCAAATTGACCATCACTCCAACACACAAGATGGCCATCACAAGATGGCCAGCAGGGGATAGCAGTTGGGGGGAGACCAGGTCTGTAGGTAGGGGCAGTTGGGGAAACCAGGCCTGCAGCGAAGGGTATTTGGGAGGGACCAGGCCAGCAAGGGAGGATAGTTAGGGATGACTGGGCCAGCAGGGGAGGACAGTTCCAGGTGACCAGGCCCACAGGGGAGGGCAGTTAGGGGCAACTGGTTTGGCAGGGGAGCAGTTAGGCATCGATCAGGCTGGCAGGGAAGTAGTGAGGGGGTGATCAGACTGGCAGGCAGAAGCGGTTAGGGGCAATCAGGCAGGCAAGCAGGTGGCAACCAGCAGTACTGGAGTGTCAGAGTGATGTCCAACTGCTTGTGTAAGCCCGATCCATTCATTAGGATGGGGCCTAAATGGGCAGTCGGACATCCCTTGAGAGATCCCAGATTGGAGAGGGTGCAGGCTGAGCTGAGGGACACCCGCCCCCTCTGTGCATGAGCCTCTAGTATGCAATAAGATAAAGAAAAAAACTAGAAAAGAGCGTTAATCAGTCTAAACAAAAAATCTTTTGGGCTTGGCCTACTAAAGCAAAGGAACATGGAGGAAAAACCTGTACGTACCTTTGCTTTTTCGTAGGGAAAGAATTTAACAGTTGGATAGCCTGTGATACCAGCTTTCTGGCATGTTTGAGCATTGGCCTGACAGTCTAATTTTCCAGCTTTCACTTTTCCCTTAATCATCTGAAAAAAGACAAATATGGTTTAATCATTCATTTTGGCATAAAGTATTTTGGCAACTACAAGCAATGTGATACTAAAAATTTCAAATCTTTATAAACCTAAGGATTTGTTATTTAAAACATTTCAATTCTTCCCATTCAAATAAGATTGCTTCCAAATTCTTACTGGTGCTTTGCATTCCTATTTGTCCAGTACCATGTCTCCAAGAGCAATAATTTCTCCTTTACCTTATCAAGAAAATTGAGCTTTGCCCTAAATGACCTCAACTTCTTGGTACCCACACCTGTCTGTCACAGCACAAACATCTCAAACTGTCTTCTCCCCATCTTTCTCTGGTTTCAGATGCTGAGGTGGCACTCATCTTGTGGAAGGCTGACTATTCCAGCTACACTCTCCAGCTGTCTCACTAACAGATCTCTTACTTTCTCTAGTGTATGCACATCAGATCAAAAAAGGATTTCTTCCTTAATTGCAGGGAAGGAATTAATTGGAGGAAAAAGGGAACAAGCAGAAGTGAGGCTTATGGCTATTAAGATTAGGTAGATAATGTTGTCATCTAAAAAGGGAAAGAGAGAAAGAAACAAACATTGATTTGTTGTCGCACTTATTTTGCATTCATTGGCCGATGCTTGTATGTGCTCAGAGATTGAATCTGCAACCTTGGCTACTGGGACGATGCTCTAACCAACTGAGCAACCTGGCCATGGCCAGACATATGCTTTTGTATTAAAAGTCAAATAAGTTATCTAAATTTGAATTTGAAGACCAGTGGTTGGAGGTCTAGTTTCTTGTTGAAGAAAAACAAAACAAGAAAGTCACTGACCCCAAAACAGAATTAGGTAGAGATGTTGGCTAACTTTTTAAATACAGAATGATGCCTACTGCAAAGATCATAGCTGTAGAAATTACATAGTTTTTAAAATTCAGGAGAAACTTTTAAGAAAAGATATAAATTATATTTTAAATGTTTCAGCTAATTATTAAAACATGCATGCGATTACAATTTATTTAAGTAGGTAAACAAGACTTACCCTAGCTAAAAGCTCAAACTCTGGAGCAAAATTTTGGCAAGGTCCACACCAAGGAGCATAGAAGTCAACCACCCAATGGTTTTTTCCTTGTAAAACTTTTTCACTGAAGGTCTGAGGTGTAAGATCTATAGATGCTTGAGGCAAAAATCTGAGGCAAAAATCAAAATTATTTTTCCTTATACAAAATCAAAGCAAACTTCTAAAATACAATGCTGCAAAAGTTAAAAATGACTTTACAGAATGACAATGTAATAAATCACAACCTTATCTTCGGTAAGTTATAATTTTTTACTGTTTTAAAACACTAAGATTTTAAACAACTCACAGCAAATTTAATTATAGACATAAGAAGGTAAATAATATTAAATCCATTTCACACAATAACATATTTTACTTACCCTAGACCCCAAATCCTTAGGGAATAGGCATCCCTATTCCAACCATTGTAACTACTGAAAAAAGAAAAATATATGTCAGTTGTAAATAGAATTTTTCATTGGATATGTTCAGAAAACAAGCTCATTGTAGCAATTTAAAGATAAGTTTAATCCAATGACTTTATCCAGCATCTCTCTTCTCAGATACACTTAGCTATAAGCATGACTTACATGGCTTCCCAAATACATTTTTCACTAGTCTTAGTCTTTTGGTGTTCCAGACAGACCTGAATGTGTAGCTGCTTGCTGGATACCTACAAACTCACGGGAATGACAAAAAAAGTGTCCAAGGCTTTGATTTCTGAACCTTTACTCCAGTTACTACTGTCTGTAGAATTCATACCCATTTTTAAGAGCCATCTCACAAAAGTAGTCTTTTATGATTTCTCTCATAGTTGTGATTCCTTCCACCTTTGAAATCCATGGTTCATTTTTACTTCTTAAATACCTTAGTAGCTGTTATCTAAGATAATCTAACATCTTCGAATCTGTTTACTTATCTGATAATAGGATAGGAAGGGAAATAATTTTTGTTTTTTCAGGGTATGTGTGAGGACTAAGGAGATAATGTGAGCAAAGATCTGGTATAGTACCTGAAACTAACCAGGGACTTAATAAAGGTTAGTTCTTTGTCTCCTTATTTCTTCTTTACTAGACTGTCAGCTTAATGAACAGTGTAACTGTTCAATTCTCTTTTCATTTTCCGAAGTTCTCATTAGCACACTATTTTAAGCATGGTGAGCTCTCCCCAAAATACTTGCGTTAACTTTTATTGAATCAGGATAATTTTTAAATGTTAACTATATAAATGATAATAGTAAGTGCCTTAAAATTTTAGACAATACTTACTGATACTGATAAGCTTTATTTGATTTTGGGGGGAAAAATCTTATCTCAGGATATTTTCGAACATTTTCTTCAGCACAAAAAGAATGATACTGTTGGCAGTCTATGCTGCCCACATTGATTAGTCCAATTAATGTCTGGAAAAGAAAAAGAGGAGACAAATATATCAAAGTGATTAGAAAAAAATTACCTCCACAACTATTTTATATATATTTGCAATAAACTATCACTGAGACGATTATTACATTATTTACAAATATCAGTAATCTTCATCAAATATAAAAAGATAGCAATATGCAAATTTGACCATACCTCCACCACGCTCACCAGCCACTCAGGAGCAATTATGCAAAAAAAACCCCAACCAAGATGGCTGCTGCCACTGAGAGCAGGAGGAACGCCTGGGTTTCCCCAGCAACAGAGGAAGCCAAGGCCTGCCATTGCCTGCCTAAGCCTCCACTCAATATTACAAAGTTTCAATTATAAAGATAAAGAAATAGAGGCAGCCACTGAGCTGGAGAGAACAGATGCTTGGGTTTCCCTGGTAACAGAGGAAGCCAAGCTTTCAGCCTGTCGAGGTCTAGGCTACAAAGTTTCAAACAGAAATGGCTGCTGCCCTGGAGCAAGCAGATGGCTTGGCTCCACTCTAGGCTACAAAGTTTCAATTGTAGAGATAGATTAATTCCAGATACCAGGGCCTCCACTTAGGTCACTGGGGGGCGTGGCCGGCCTGCAAACCTCCACAGGCCCTTCACCTAGGCTGCCCCTCACCCCAAGGGAACCCCCACCCTGATCTGGGACACTCTTCAGGGCAAACCAGCTGGCCCCCACCCATGCACCAGGCCTCTATCCTATCTAACAAAAGAGTAATTTGCAGATTGACTAACACACAAGAGGGCTGCCCCCATGTGGTCAAAGATCCTGCCCCCATGTGGACACAAGATGGCTGCTACAAGATGACCAGCAGAGGAGGACAGTGAGAGGCTCCAGGCCTGCAAGGGAGGGCTGTAGTGGGTGATCAGGCCAGCAGGGGAGGGCAATTAGGGATAACCAGGCCTGCAGAGGAGGGAAGTTGGGGGCAAACAGGCTGGCAGGGGAGTAGTTAGACATCAATCAGGCTGACAGGGTAGTGGTTAGCAGGTGATCAAGCTGGCAGGCAGAAGCAGTTAGGGGTAATCAGGGAGGCAGGCAGGAGAGCAGTTTGGAGCCATCAGTCCTGGATTGTGAGAAGGATGTCCCAGATTGGAGAGGGTGCAAGCTGGGCTAAAGGACATCCCCTGCCACCCCCATGCACGAATTTCGTGCACCAGGTCTCTAGTATATATATATTAAAACATTTAGAGTAATAAACTGGAAATCTAATTTTGTAGTTAAGAACTCACTACAATTATTGCATATTAAACAAATGATTTCATTCACCTATTATATAGAGAAAATAATTTAAAAAACCACCAACTTATTTATGTTTTTAACCCTCACTCAAGGATGTTTTTCCATTGATTTTTAGAGAGAGTGGAACAAAAAGGGAAAGAGAGTAAAATATCGATGTGAGAGGAGCACACTGTCTGGTTTCCTCCTGTACATGCCCTGATTAGGACATGGCCAGGGAGGATCCTGAAACTAGGCTACATGCACTGACTGGAATTGAACCTGTGACCCTTTGGTCCGCAGGCCAATGCTCTATCCATTGAGCCAAATAGGCCAGGATGAGAAAATGAAAATGTTTTCTAAAACTCTAAGTGTTAGAAACCAAGAACAAATGAAGATCTTGGCAATGGTATTTCCAGCACATAGTCTCAGAGCTAAATTTAAAAAATTTAATGAAAATTATCTCAAATGTTGAGATAACAGAAATCACTTTAACTCAGGTTTGTTCATGTTTTATCTTAGAAATATACATAAATTAGTTACTGTATTTTCCATTCTGGTATTTAAATCTTTTCTTTCCAATCTTTCATGATTTATATAACACTATGTCTCTTTGTATGAAATTTTAAAAATCCAAATAGTGCTGTAGATCAAAGCTATTTTTAAGTCCTACAATATTATGAAGACACTATATTTGAGCTCTAAAAATAAAAATAAAGGAGACCTTTGGGTTGACTTTGGCAGAAATTTGGTCAAATACATATGGAGAGGAACACACAAAAAGGTAAATTATTCTATACCATTCATACACCAGACAAAAGCTGAGTTGAAAACCAAGTGATATCATCAGAACTGTGAAGTTATAATCTAGAGGTGGGTTTACTCATGCCAGTTCCAAAATAATTATTATGTTCTTAGTAAATGTTTGGATTTAAAATAAATGATTTTACTATACCCGGGCCATTCTTTTCCATTCTGGCATTAAAACTTGACATGGATGACACCATGGAGAATAGAAATCGACCATCCAGACTTCATCATGCTTTCTTTGTTTGACTAGTTCACTGAAAGTGGTGGGTGACAGAGAGACCACTGTAGGATTCATAAGATCCTAAAAACAACACAGGTTTCATTATAACAGATATAGAAAAAGAGCTGTTCATATATTCTTGGCAAATTGTTGGTATTAGTCATTTAGAAAAATTTGTTTTTGAATAATAAAAAGATACTTAAGGATATGTAAAGAGCATTTACAGTGAATTAATTTAGAAAGAAAGAAATGATCCCAGATTTTCTATTAAGTTTGGATTTTTTCCTATCAAACTTCTTAAATTAAGGTATATTCTGTTCCTATTTCTATTTATCACTAAAATAAACAGAAAACTTTAAGATTATGAGTAGATGAGGCAAGATTTTTCAAGAGCTTTCCAGATGTGTACATAAGATATAGTTCTATTTTAGAACCAATTATTGGTTTGAAAATGGCCCTTTAATTAATAATAGAAAGCCTATTAGTCTATTTTCCTGGCATTCTGACTGGAGACACTATACAACCTCTCTACAGATTACTTGCTCCAAATGCTGTTTTAACAAAGCTTTAGTCTATCATGATTGGGTAACATTAACGAAGATGTTAGCTTCACTGGGGGAAAACTCAAAAATCTAAACAACACAAAATCAAAAACTATTATTTTGGAGGAGGAAGGAAAGAAAAGGACCAAGGATGGTCACTACATAAATAATAAGCTAAGATTTTTCATCCTTAAGAAACCCATTTAACTATTTTAGTCAATATTAGTGGGGAAAGGAGATGCTATAGACACAGGGCACTTTGGTGCTAACAACAAGTGCGGCACAGCTGCTCAGGCTTGAAAGAGGCCCCCCATTGGGGGTTGGGCTGGACTGCCCTTACCCACCCACTTCCTGGATGACACTGAGTTTATGCCCATCTCATATATATGGATGGACCTAACAGAAGCTGTGGTGGTTCTAGATGAAATAACATGGAGAGGGGAATGGCAAAGCTTTATGTGAAAATAAAATCTCAATGTATTCCAGAAATAGTTGTGCCCACTAAGCACAAGGCACTGAACTAGATAATAAACAAAACACAGACTTATTCTTAAGTCTATAGCAAGTACATAATAAGAGTAAAACATTAGAAAAATATAAGAAATTCATTTTTTTTGTCAGAAAATAATGTTGGTATGAGAATAAATCTTGTTATTAAACATGATTAAATATTTATACAAAGAGTACACATACACAGAAGGATTTACAGCCATGAACTTTAAATAACTTACATTACCTCTAATTTATAATACTATAGAATTAAATTAACAAATACCTTTATGAACTCCAAGATATGTTCGGCAGAGTGATGACCTTCATATTCATGAACATTGGATTGGTTGAACACCACTGTTGTTGGATAAGCCTGAATATTATACTGTTAAGAATGAGAAGACAAATTAAACATGGTTTTATACATTTAGCCACTTTGTTTTAAATTTATAACCAGTTTGCCTTTATTTAAGTAATATGATTTAAAAGACCCATGCTAAATTGCTGGTGACTGAAAAATTTAGCCTGGACAAAATTTGCAAAAGAACTGGATTCACAGTTGTACTGATGAATACCTAACCTTTACTTATAGGTATTACATCCTTTCTGATAAAAGGGCAATATGCAAATTAACCACCACTCTGTCACAAAGACGGTGTGGTGCGCCCAATCCTCTCAGCCCTGCCGGAGTCCCCTAGCCTCGGGGGAAAGGTGGCTGCTGAGAGTGGGCAGCGGGAGTGGCCTGGCAGAATGCTTGCTTTGTTGCCGCAGTGATGAGGCAAGTGCTCCTCCCCAGCCATGGTGGGCTCTGGGCCGCGGGCACGGGGTGCCAGGCCCATGCGGAGAAGTGAGCGTGGGTAAGTATGAGCTTGGTTCCTTTTCACTCCCCTGAACTTAAGTTTAAGCTGAACATTTACATTTGTTGCATTTCCTCTTTTGCAATGTCTGTAAAATTTTTTTTCAAGAAATTAAAAAAATTGATTTATTGTCTTTTAAATATCCTGGACTGTGAGGCTTTGTCAGTTATATGTGCAGCCTGTTCCCTTCAAAGTGTCTCTTTGGTAAAAGTTTTTACACTTAATATAGTCACATTCATTCATATCCATTGATTTTTACATTTAGTTTTTGTGTGTGGAGAAATTAGTTCTCACCCAGATGCCATAAACATTTCATCCTACATCACTTTTATTTATCTTTATAAAAAAGTTTTAGTTTTTATAAATTTTGATTTAAAATACACACAAAAACAGAACAAAGTTTCACGTACTCTCGGGACTACAACTATCATTTACTCATGGCTCTTTTTTTAAAATATGTTTTTATTGATTTTTTTTGAGAGAGAGAGGAAGGGAGGACAGAGACAGAAGCATTGAGAGAGAAGCACTGATCGGCTGCCTTCTGTGTGTCCCCTACTAGGGACCAAGGCCGAAACTTTAAGCGTGTGCCCTGACCAGGAATCAAACTGTGAGCTCTTGGTTCAGGAGTCAACATTCAACCACTGAGCCACTGTGGCCAGGCCTCATGGCTCCTCTTAATTCCTCTGTACTTCCTTCCACTCTACCCTAGCCCAAGATTATTTTAAAGATAATTCCAGATAGCTTATCATTTCATTCAGAAATATTTCATTATATTAAAAACATATTTTCCCCAAATATAACCACACTATCATTTTCATATTTAAAAATTAACAATTCCTGAAAATCTATCAGAATTCATATTTCCCCAAGTTGCTCTTTGTTTTTGCAGTTGGTTTGCTTAAATTATCTCCACAGGAAGATTAAACTTATATTTGAATGGCATGTCTTCTAAGTCCTTAATCTTCTTCCCCTTTGAATAACTGTGTCCAATAAACTGGGTATTCTATAAAGTTCTCTACATGCTGGGATTTGCAAATTAAAAAAAAAAATATTTTATTGATTTTACACAGAGAGGAAGGGAGAGGAATAGAAAGTCAGAAACATCGATGAGAGAGGAACATCAACCAGCTGCCTCTTGCACACCCCCCACTGGGGATGTGCCGCAGCCAAAGTACATGCCCTTGACCGGAATCGAACCCAGGACCCCTCAGTCCGCAGGCCGATGCTCTATCAACTGAGCCAAACCGGTTTTGGCTGGGATTTGCAAATTGTACACCCATGTTGTCACTTAATCTGTTCTTCAATACACTGATGATGACTTAATTTAATTTTTTTCCAAGAATATTTTATAGGGGGCATTGAATATTTTCATCATGAAGTATATAATTTCTAGTACTTTTTAGAACTGAAGAGTGAATATTAATTAACCTCATATCTCATTCATTTTAATTTCCTTCTATTAGTTATCCGATTACAAGGAAAGCCAAAGAATAAAGCTATAGACTGCCAAAATAAAATATTAAATTAAAAAAATATAAAGATCTTAAATAATTGAAAAATCATATATTTTATCAAGTCAACTACTTTCCTGAGTTTAATAAGATTATATCTACACTTAACTACATATATTATCATGTTTTAATCCATCTTAATTTTGTTGAAATTATTGGTTTAAACAATTTTTTACTATTCTAAATGTATATGCATTTTTGAAAAGGTTATTTTAATATCAGATTAATTAGAAAACATTTTTAATACTTTGCCTTACCGTGTTACAAAGTCCCTCATGAACTGTACAATCTAGTGTACCAAATTTAAGCTGACCATAAAGATGCTTTGATGCTTTTCGTAACTCTGGCAATAAAGCTCGACATGGTGGACACCACTACAAAAGAAAAAAATATTCATAAGCACAGAGCCAAATAAAATGAACAAAAAACTGCATCATTTTTGCAACAAGCAATTTAAGTAAGATAAACCACACTTAGTTGCAAATCTTATGCTTGTATATACTTAATCGTTTGAGGGAAGTACATCATTGCTCTCTTAGATACAATATGTGGGTGTAGCTAAACTGTATCCACGGCTCAAGGTTATCTAGAAAATGTCTTTTCGCTGTAACAAGAGAAAATCTGACAATATTGAGTGCTGACAGATAAAAATAACTTACAGGGGCAAAAAAATCAACAAGCCACGGTTCTTTGTCATTGGCAGGAAAATTTTGAGGTCCAAGTGTGGTAACATGAGAATGAACACTTTCTTTGGCAAAGGCAAGTATGTCATAGAGAATCTTCTTTCCTTTGAAATTGAGTAAAAAAAAAGGTTAAAATCCATATTCTGCCTTTTAACCATAAAAACATGTTTGTATGGAAAGTAACAAATTAATAAATAATAATACAAGAATAAACTCTGTTTCGTGTACTCACAAGCATAAACCTACTTTTGCCCACCCCTGTATTTGGAAGGGCAAGAAGGATTGATTACAATGCAGAAGAAAAATTTTATATGGAGGCATAGAGGAATGAAAGAACATCATATTTTCATAGATCCACAAGTAGCTGGGAGCTACAATTATTTGGAAGGGCAAAGATGAGTTGAAAGAGCCATCAGAGGCAGATTGTGAATGTATACTGTTAATTTAACAACTATATACTGAGTTCCTACTATACACCAGACACCATTCTAAGTGTTGGACATAGTGTGGTGAGCAAAACAGAGAAAGTCATGATGCTCTTATGCTAAGAAATCTGAACTTTATTTTAAAAGAAATCAGCAGTCAAGGCAGAAAAATAACATGAGAATGCCTTAGATGTTCTAGGGCAATAAATGTAAATAAAACAAAGGAACAACAATAAAGAAGAAAGGCTATGAGATGGAAAACTGTATCAAAGGATGATATAGTACACGATGGATCTGAAATAAGGCAGCAAGCACAGAAATGAAGAGGAGTTAGAAATATTTCAGAGACAATAAAAGAACAGAACTCCATTATTAAAACCTGGTCATTTCTAGCACTTTAAGGAGGCAGCATTTAGTGAACTGTAAGTCTAGGCCTTTGGAGTCAGATATATTTGGATACAAATCTATTTGACCAGTTACTGTTTTTTGTCATAAGCAAAGTTACTTAGCCTTTCTGAGCCTCAATTTTCTCTTGCAGGATTGTTGTGAAGATAAAAAAATGGAAATATAAAAGTATGCAAAACCTTTGCATTCCTAACACCTAACAAAAGATTTAATAGGCAAAATGTTAGTATCTGTTATTCACTGTGATAATAAGTAGTTTGCTTGTCTCTTGCTACATTTCACCTTTTCAGGAGAGAGACTGTGATGCACCCCAAACCCCAGGAACTGGAACTTTGCTTACATGAATGTAGAGTTGCAGTCCCAAACAAGCTGTAATGTAGAAATGTGATTATAAACTTAAGATGTCAAAGCAGTCAGTGGAGATGCTTGGTAGTCTGGTGGAGGAAACACCCAAAAGAATGTCTGAAAATTACAATGGTCGAGATGCTACATTTGGCAAACTGGACTGAACACTGTAGGTGCTGCTCTGGTCAACAAGCAAGATCCTTAAACTCCTCCCTAGCCTCACCTGTTTACCACAGTTCTTGCTGAAACACTGGTCAAAAGTCAAGAGTATAAAACAGCTAAATATAGTTAAACATGTCTTTCCTCACAAGAAACAATTAATAAGGTAAATTATTTATACATATGTCCATATAACACAAGGTAAAAAGTAAAATTAAAAATTATAGTCAGACCTTGTATCATTGGGCTTCGCTTTATTGCGCATCACAGATGTTGTTTTAAAAGTATATATATTAGTATATAAGTTAACTTATCAATTTCAGAGAAAAGGGAGAGAGAAACATTAACGATGAGAATCATCAATTGGCTGCCTCTTGCAGGCCCCACACGAGGGGTCTGACTGCCGACCGGGAGTCACACCAGGACCTTCTGGATCACAGGTCTGTGCTCAACAGCGAGCCCTGCTGGCCAGGCTCAGATGCTGCATTTTTCACAAACTGAAAGCAAGAACCCCCACCAACCAAAACATTACGCTTTGTTCTATTGTATCAATCTGGAACCCAACCCACAATATTCCTGAAGTATGCTGGTACTATCATTTTCTTAATCATTTTTCCACCTTCTTACCATGATGAATTTCATATTCTTTGGTTCCTTGTCCTTTAAATACTGCTAGACATGGTTGAAAAACATAGAGATTGCTACAAATATCTGGTGCAGAGGAACAGTCAAATTTGCCAATCTAAAGCAGAAAGAGAAGGTTTAACTAGATGAAAATGAAATCTTATCCAGTCAATTAAATATTCATAAGGGTAATCACAAAATGACATTGCTTTAACAACAGTTTTTAAACAGAATAGGCTATAAATAAAAGAGATAGAAATAATTAATTTACATTTAACACTAAAACACAATAAAAAAAAAGCTCCTAGAAAGTTGAGAAACCTGAGAAGAAATTTCCAAGATAATATAAAGTTGTTTAAGAAAAAGGTTGACATTTTCATATATTGTGGAAGAAAACAGGTTACTTAATATGTAACTTTATGTATTAAATTAATAAGAAAACAGAGTAGCCAAAAGCTGGGCAGAATACATTTTTCTTACTTGAATATGTTCATTTTTAAGTAGAGTCTTTAGTTTCTTCAACTCAGGATCACTTGAATTCCCATTTTTTCCAAAATGAAAAAATAAGAGCCATCGATGATGAGCCAAACGATCCTTACAAGTGATTTAAAAAGTTAAAAAGAAAGGTGAGAGACAGGAAATTCTGATTTCTAATCTTCCTTTTTATTCTCTTATAATTAATTTTAATAATCCTAACTATTACTTCAAAATAATGTCAAAAATTCAGGCACATTCATATTCTTATTTTGTAGTTTATTTAGGATAATGCTATATAAATCAATTATATGAAAATTACAAAAGGATAAAAGTCACTACATTATAAAATGTTAAAGTAACAACTAATTCTACTATAAGTATTTCTGAAGCTGCTTCTTAATTACTCAGTGAATAATACAAATAATTCTAAGCAAGAACATAGTTTCAAATCAGATGCAAAGTGGCTTTGTGATCAAAATCTTGCTTTATGACATTCCTGAAGCCCTTTAGGACTGGTTAGATTTTACAAAACTACAGATACTCTCTGTGCCACCAGCAAACTCCGGCAATTAGAGTTTAACCTAAAAGTGATTGATATATATATAATCCTTTGAAACTGCTACTCTCTCTCGTGATGAATAAACCAAATGTTGGCTAAAATATTTGACTTGAAATGTTAGCAACGTTATCATTTTAAAAAATTACCTCTAGTGTGTCTGCCGAAAGTAGTTCAAAATCTGGAAGATTATGCATTATTTCCAAATATATTTCTTTAGCATCCAATGAATTAAGAAACTAGAATAAAAGAATCATATTGTAATTTTTTAAAAGTCAACATCCATTTACTTTAGTGTCTTTTGTTGTTGTTTCCACAGAAGAATTTTTAAGGGAAAAGTCACGGAAGTTAAATAGTTTTCAAGCTATTTATTCCAAATGTTATCTTTTTTTTTTTTTAAATCATATTTTGGCAATTATTAAAAATTGTGTAACTGGCTGTTTTTTTTTTTTAAAGTGATGTAAAACAAATTTTATTATTCGTTACCTGGAATTGCCTATTAACTGTTCTGTGTGTTCTACAATAATCCCCACAACACCCTGGAGTAACTGCATTATGAGGAAAGTGCTACCTTATGTTCAGTTTGTTTTATTTTTAATATTTTAATCTTTATTGTTCAGTTTATTAAATTGTTCCCCTTTTTTTGCCCCCTATAATTCCCCACCACCTGGTACCCATCCCATCCTCCACCCTCACCTTGGTGCACGATTTTTGTCCAGTCTCTTGCACCTCCCACACCCCTTTCCTCACTCAAAATTGTCAGTCGATTCCCTCTGTGCCCATGATTCTATTATATTCACCAGTTTATCCTGTTCATCAGCTTATTAATTCACTTGATTTTTAGATTCATTTGTTGATAGATGTGTATTTGTTGTTCATAATTTTTATTTTTACCCTTTTCTTCTTCCTCTTCTTAAAGAATATCTTTCAGCATTTCATATAATATTGGTTTGGTAGTGACGAATTCCTTTAGCTTTTTCTTAGCTGCGAAGCACTTCATCTGACCTTCAATTCTGAATGATAGCTTTGCTGGGTAGAGTAATCTTGGTTGTAGATTCTTGTATTCATCATTTTGAATATTTCTTGCCACTCCCATGTGGCCTGCATCGTTTCTGTTGAGAAATCTGCTGACAATCGTATGGATGCTCCCTTATAGGTAACTAACTGTTTTTCTCTTGCTGCTTTTAATATTCTCTGTCTTTTGCTCTTGGCATTTTAATTATGATGTGCCTTGGTGTGGTCCTCTTAGGGTTCCTATATATTGGGGTTCGGTGTGCTTCTTGGACTCCTAAGTCAATTTCTTTCATCAGGTGTGGGAAGTTTTCGGTCGTTATTTCTTCAAATAGGTTTTCATTATCTTGCTCTCTCTCTTTTTCTGGCACCCCTATAATTCGGATGTTGGTATGCTTGAGGTTGTCCCAGAGGCCCCTTACACTATCTTCAATTTTTTGGATTCTTTTGGTTTCTTGCTTTTCCAGCTGAGTGGATTTTACTTTACCTCTTTGTATTTGAAATCTTTAACTTGGTTCTTGTGGTCCTCTAGAGTACTTTTAGGTCTTTGTATAATACTTTTTATTTCAGTTAGTGTATGCTTAATTTCTAGTTGGTCTTGTTAATTTCCTCATAGGTCTTGTTCATTTCTTTGTGGGTCTTATTTCCCTCTAGGTCTCGGCCTTTTCTAGGAGCCTCTTGAAAAGCCTTATAACTGTGGTTTTGAACTCTATGTCATTTTTTTCCCCTCCATTTCTTTCACATGTGATTTCTTTCCATGTCTCTGCATGGTGGCTGCTTTCCCGAGTTGGTCGATTAGCTTTGTGTGGTAGATATCCTCTAAGGGACAGTGGCTCAGCCTCCCCAGTTACCTGAGGTAGACATGGGTTGCACAGTCTTGCTGAAGTTAAGCCTAGCTTATTGTTGTCAGCACCAGGAGGGTTTGACCTCCAGGTCAATTGGCTGTGAGGTTCAGCTGTGCTCAGGTTGGATGGGTGGAGTCTCCAGGCCGAGCAGGCAGCGTCAGCTCTGCCCTATGCGGCACCTGGGACTCTGGGCCAGATGGCAATGGCTGCAAGTACCTCAGAGAGAGAGAGCTGCCGCCGAGCTTCCCTTGCTGCCGGACGATTCAGCCTCTCCCCAAATGAGCCTGCACACCCAACATCTCACCCAGGATCGTAAAACAATGCAGTCTGGTAGTTTCCCAAACAAGAGAGTTAAGTCATGAGTCCTCTCTACGTGGTCACGCAGCTCTGCTGTTCTCAAGTTTACGTGCACTCTGCACAATCTCACCCTCTACACAAGCTTGCAGACCCTTGCAGAGCCCGAGTTTCAGTGTGCCTCCCCACTGTCCAGTTTTATCCTGTATGATTGTGGGTTTCCCGGACTTCACCCGGAGCTGGGAAATCAGTGCAGTAGGACATCTTTGTCTTCCCTGTTCAAGAAAACCAGCTGGGTTTGCAGCCGCCCGCCCTATCTGCTCATGCACGCATGGTTCCAAACCTCCGACACTGCGGGTATCTTCAATGCTGTCCTCCGCTGCTCCTCTGAGTCATCACTTTTATTTGTGGACTTTTCACTCAGCCAGCTTTCCAGTGATTCTGGATGATGTTTGTTTTGTCATTAAGTTGTAGTTTTGAAATTGTTGTGGGGGGGCGGAGGCAGAGGTAGTTAGGGACGATTAGGCTGGCAGGGGAACAAGGTAGGCAGGCAAGCAGTTAGGGAGAATTAGGCAGGCAGGCAGGCAGGCGAGTGGGTAGGGGCAATCAGGCAGGTGAGCAGTTAGGAGCCAGAGGTCCCATATTGTGAGAGGGATTCCAGATTGGAGGATACAGGCCGGGCTAAAGGACCTTCTCCCAACCCCAGAACAAATTTTGTACACTGGGCCTCTCGTCCTATCTAATAAGAGAGAAATATGCAAATTGACCATACCTCCGATTAAGCCACACCCACTGTCATGCCCATCAGCCAATCAGGAGCAAATTATGCAAATAAACCCCAACCAAGATGGCTGCCACCACTGAAGCAGGAGGGAGGCTTGGCTTTCCCCAGGAAAGGAGGAAGCCAAGCTTTCCTCCTGCCCTTGCTGGCCTAGGCCTCCACTCTAGGCTACAAAGTTTCAGTTATAGAATTTAAACAAAAATGGTTGTCCCCACGGAGCGAGCAGAAGGCTTGGCTCCACTCCAGGCTACAAAGTTTCAATTGTAGAACATAAATTAATCCCAGATTCCAGGGCCTCTGCTTGGGTCGCTGGGGGGGTGGGGGGGGGAGCGTGACGGGCCTACAAACCACCACAGGCCCCTCCCCCAGGCTGCTCCTCACCCTAAGGTAACCCCCACCTTGATCCAGGAAACCCTTCAGGGCAAACCAGCTGGCCCCCACCCATGCACCAGGCCTCTATCCTATCTAATAAAAGAGTAATATGCAGATTGACCATCACTCCAACACACAAGAGGGCTGCCCCCATGTGGTCAAAGATCCTACCCCCGTGTGGACACAAGATGGCCACCACAAGATGGCCACCACAAGATGGCCAGCAGGGGAGGGCTGTTGGGAGGTTCCAGGCCTGCAAAGGGAGGGCAGTTGTGGGTGATCAGTCCAGCAGGGGAGGGCAGTTGGGAGGGTGCAGGCCTGCAAAGAAGGGGACTTGATAGTTGGGGACTATCAGGCCTGCAGGGGAAGACAGGGGTCACCAGGCCGGCAGAGGAGGGAAGTTGGGCAAACAGGCTGGCAGGGGAGCAGTTAGACATCAATTAGATTGGCAGGGTAGTGGTTAGTGGGTGATCAGGGTGGCAGGCAGAAGCGGTTAGGGGCAATGAGGGAGGCAGGCAGGTGAGCAGTCTGGAGCCAGCAGTCCTGGATTGTGAGAAGGATGTCCGACTGCCTGTTTAATCTCAATCCTGTTGGGATCGGGCCTAAACGGACAGTTGGACATCCCTCGAGGGGTCCCAGATTGGAGAGGGTACAGGCTGGGCTGAGGGACACTCCCCGCCCCCTGTGCACAAATTTTGTGCACCGGGTCTCTAGTGTGTGTGTGTGTGTATATATATATGTATATGTGTGTGTGTGTGTGTGTGTGTGTGTGTGTGTGTATATGCCTAATACGCAAAACGTCCCCTTGGGAGTTTGACCAACTGGAGTTCCATCGCTTGCTATGACATGTGCAGACCACCAGGGGAGGTGTGGAACAAAGGAATGTCCCAGCCAGTGGCTGGCAGCTGTTAGGGACCCTACCCAGGCACGAATTTCGTTCAGTGGGCCTCTAGTAATTATGTAAGTGATGAATACACTAGAAACTCATTATAAACCTATCTGTCTTGGTGTAAAACTTGGTAGTTATATATATATACACACACACACACACAACTTTTATATATACAAGTCTCTAAATTTCACCTTCCAGACATATTTAGCTGACACAGTATATTTTTAAAAATGTAAATGCTTTTAAGAGGAATAAAAGGATTTATGGTTATTACATTTCCAGCATGACTCATTTATGTTTTCTAAGATGCGGCTGAGCTTGCAGCTTATATAAAAAAATCCCAAAGATCTCACTAAAATATGAGGCTGCATGTTACTGAAGGTAAGACCTTATATTAAGTGTTGTTCAGGGTGTAGGCAAACGTCATGAATTGATGTCAGAGTTAAACAAATTTCTGTAGGGCAGTTTGGCAACGTGAATGGAATTTAACTTGCTGCAGCTATCTCATTCTAAACAGATAATTGAGGAGCAAGATTGTCCATTACTGCTTATAATCATCAAAAGTAGAAACAACTTAAATATCTATTAAGAGAGGAATGATTAATTATGTCACCTTTAGTCAATGAATTACTATTCAGGGATTATTGATGATTATATATACACAGGGGTGGGCAAGAGTAGGTTTACAGTTGTGACTATGCAAAACATAGTTTACTCTTATGTTAATTATTATATTATTTGCATTACAACTGTAAACCTACTTTTGCCTACCTCTGTGCATGTGTATAGCATGTAGGTACCATATATATTACATTTATATTTCATCTACTGAGATAGGGAAAAATGGGGGTAGAGAAGATTAATATTATTAGGGACTATAAGGAGTATAGTTACAGACATCCAAGTAATATCCCAGGAGAGATGTTGAATAGGCAGTAGGATGCAGTCTAAAGTGGAGGGCAGAGACCTAGCCACATATAACACCGAAGGGTCAGCAGCACCAAGTCCTAACTGTATGCACACCAAAGCAGAGATCTGGAAGGATATTCACCAAAATTTGACAGTACTGGTCTACTGGTGATTGGGTTTCAGTGAATTTGCATCTTTTTTTAAACATTTTTTTACTATATATGAATTTCTATAATGAATATGTCTGTTTATCAACATCAAAAAAAGAATTTACAAAAAAGAAAACTAAAGGAAGTTCGTTTTTTTATTAAGTCTTTTCTTTTGGAGTTTCTTAGAAACTTGTCTGATATCCCATTATTTATCCCAATTCCTTGATAACTAGCTTGACCCTCAGTTTCCTCATTCTTAAAATTAGGGAGCTGAACCATACCAGTAGATCTCCACACTGAGTTTATACCAGAATCTAATGATTCCAGCCAGACCGATCAATGACCTGTATTGTAACATCAGAAAATATACAAATAAATGGAAACTAATGAAAACTCATTTAACCTAAGAATGTATCCCATACCTTTGGGGTTTGAAAGTATAATAGTTTATGCCAGTTAAAAATAATTTTTATAGCAGACTTTATAAATGGAAGAATGTATTAAACAGAATCACAGAAATTAAATTTGTTCTAGATTATTAAATGTTCCACATTCAGATGATATAAACTGATTCATTTTCTTACTCTTTGATTACAACCAACATATTTAAGAGTGTGCATTCAAAGAAATGAAAATGATTCATACCAAAACATTGCTTTTCTCTTTGTCATTTAAAGTGGCTCCAGGAGGAAAATAGGCAGTAGAACTTGTTGTTATATCCAAACTTGTACAGAGATTGGCCTGGGTGGCACAGTCCATCCATCCTACATTAACAAGACCATCCTAAAATAGAAAGAAACAATGAAAACAGAGGTCGAGTGGAAGACCAAGTTTCTCCACAAAGGAAGCTTCAACAACAAAGTATCAAAAACAAAGACTACTTTCCCAACATTATATGATGAGAGCTAACTAAATAACAAAATAAGAAAACAATAAAGTTTAGAAATGGTAAAAATCTAATACGTAACTCTTGGGTTACATATTCATAATTAAACTTCATAATTAAAGAATACTTAGCAGCGAATGACAATGAAAGCACCACATGCCAAAACTTACTGAACACACAGTTCATTATTAAAAACGTACAACTATAACTAACTACATTTATCAGAAAATAAGAAAGGTTACAAATAAGCAAGTTAAATGCTCAAAAACTACCAAAGGCAGTATCTGGAATCCATTTTTAAGTGTGTGTGTGTGGTGTGTTGTTTTTTTTTTGACATGGCTATATGCTAGTAATCTTGCAAAAACAATTCATGCTTACCAACATGCCACTAAGCCTGAGACGTGTCTGTGAAGTCAAACAATCTGGAAAGAAAAAAATAGCAAGCAATTTCAGCTCTACTGAGTGTATATTTTCATTGCCTTTCACAAAGCTATCATGTTGATTCTAAGGCAATTATTTGAGCTCTACTGGTAAATACTGAAATCTTCATTCACTAGATAACTACTGCAGTCAAAGTCTCATTCTACACACACAACACTTTACCACTCTTATTCACTTACTCATTCTTTTATTCCGTCCCTTTGATTCCCAAGATTTCCAGCTAACGAGAAAAGGAATAATTTTCTCTCAAGCATTCCTTTAGGATCTTACTCTCAAATTTCTCTGATAATAATCCCCTTACCTAAGATACTCACAATTTTGGAGAAATAACATGTAATAACTTTCTTTTGATAAAAATATGTAAAAAAAATCCTTAAAATAAGATATAATAGCCTCTTCATTATTTTTATAAAAGTTCTGTAAATATGAATACTAACACTAAATGAGATAATTTTGAAGGGAGCTATCGCATCACAGAGCCTACAAAGATATGTAAAATCTCTAGTTTTAAAAGTTTTTTTCATGTGTAAATGGACAAAAATTTGTGCATTAGGCCAAAATGAATAAACTCCTCAAGGATAGGCTAAATTTAAGGGTGATTTTATTTTAAGGTAATACTTCCTTAACATGGCAGCCTCAAGGCTGTGAGATGAAGTTTCAGGAAAAGATCCTTGTTGGGATTAAACATTTGAAAAAATATTAGAGTATTTTTTTCTTTTAAAATATTTTTATTGATTCCAGAGAGAAAGGGAGAGGGAGAGAGAGACAGAAACATTAATGATGAGAGGCTGATTGGCTGCCTCCTGTATGCCCCCTCCTGGGGGAGAGCCAGCAACCTGAGCATGTGCCCTGACCTGGAATCCAACTGTGGCCCCTAATTTATACGTCGACGCTCACCCACTGAACAATGCCAGTGGCTGAATTAGAGTATTTTATAATACCGGGACCAATTTTTAACCAATCACATTGCTTAAATACAGTTTACAGTTTGTAGTTTGACATGTAGGATATTTTCAACTTAATCTATTGAGGGAAAGATTCCTAGAAATAGAAAGTTGTCATCTATCAAATATATAATGTTATGAGGTAAGCATATATACATATTTATATGCATTTATATGCATAAGTATGAGGCAAAGTCAATAACTCCAAAAATCATTATTTTGGGAGGACTGTAAATGACTGTAAATAACTATTTTTGCAAACTGATAAATATGTACATCTGTGACTATCTGAAAATACCATTTACTGTGAATATAATTAGGCTGAAAAACTTGTCCACTGAACAGAAACCATAAACGATACTTTAAAAAATTAATAATTTAAAAAACTTTTATGTGTAAAATAATAAAAACATTTAAGTAAAAAATTATAACCTTGTATATAAATTGTAGTTTGAAGCACTGAACAATCAATTATAGCAGCATACTCAAGATGGCCACCTAGTCTAAGGGTACATATTTCCAGTTATAAGACTAGCAAGTCCTGGGGATCTAATGTACAACATACAGTGATTATAGCTAACAAGAGTATATTATGTGTTGGAAACTTGCTAAGAGAGTACATCTTAAATGTTCTTACTACAAAAAAAAAAGGCAATTATTTAACAAGATGGAGAGGTAGCTAATGGTATGGTGGTAATCATTTTGTAAGTGTACCAAATCAACATGTTGAACACCTTCAAGTTATACAATGCTATTTAATTATCCTATCTAATAAAAGTAATATGCAAATTTGACCTTCGCTACACTACCAGCCAATCAGGAGCCAGGGGCGGGGCGAAGCGGTGGGAGGTGGGGCCAAGGCACGCACAGGGTGGGGGGCGGGGCCTAGGTGTGGGTGGTGGCATCGCCAGGGCGCGGGAGTCATTGGTATCAGTGTTGCCGGGGCGTGGGTGGTGGCGGTGGCAGTGTCACCAGCACCATGTCCCCTGGCTTTGGGACGGGGGACCTGAGGCCAGGGAACCTGAGGCTGCACCCTAGCCCAGAGGGGCTTGTCGGGACACCTGAGGCCACACCCCCCACCTCAGCACTGGGGGACCTGAGGCCAAGCTGGAGGTCCTAAGGCTGCACCCCCTGCCCTGGTGCCAGGACTGAGGGACATGAGGCTGGGCTAGGGGACCTGAGGCTGCAGGCTGCACCCCCTGACCTGGTGCCTGGCCAGGGACCTAAAACTGTGCTGGGGGACTTGAGGCCATTCTCCCTGCCTATAGGACTTGATGGGGGGCCTGAGGCTGTGCCCCTTGCCCTGCGGGGCTTCATGGGGGTGAGGCTGGCCGAGTCTGGGTCTAGGGTGATTTCAAGGTGAACACGAGTGGGCGGAGACTTGACTCTGGGTCCCGTGGCATGCCCCAGACTCTGACAGGAATGGAGATTTTCATATACATTTTATTAATTTTCTTTCATCTCTGACACTTCTATTATAGAGAAAGGGAAAATAGCAATATTAAAATATTTCCTCTAATTAATTCCCTTTTAATGTGCATGAATTTCATGCACCAGGCTACAAGTATCTTAATAAAGCTGAAAAAGTAAAAAAGACTGTCATTTAAAATTAGGTGTCCCGGTCTCTTCGTAACAAAATAATGAAAAAATTACCTCCTCCTTTGGAACAAAACGTTATCAGCCAGCCAATACCAGAGGCAAAAGCAGTTTGAATGGAGTTAACAAAATTTCCTTAAAAGAAAATAAAGCAAATTTCTGATTACTTATTATTCGATAATGAAAACAGTTTTCTAAATGTTTTTTTTTCCTCCTCTCCTAATTTCACCCTCTTCCAATCCATTCTGAGTAGAGAGGATTTTCTAAAAATCCTTTTGAGTTTGTAAAATTCATTCACCAGCACTCCATTTTTTTCCCATCATATAAAATTTAAATTCATTATTTTATCAGGAAACTCAAATTGGTACGATCTACCCCTTCAGCCAGCCATATTCCCTCCATGCCACTAATGTATCGCACATCCTCCTGTTAGAGTCATGCCAGCTCCCCAAATTCACAGAGAGCTTTTGAGGCATCCTCTTCATTTTAATGACAGAGTGGGTCTGACCTATTCCAGAAGTATTTACTAACCTTTCCCTATTCTCCATCTGAGTTTCCTAATCCTTTATGCTTCCATAAGCTTACCTTTAGCATTAGTTACTATGCTGAATTTTAATGGTTTGCTAGTGTCTTTCTTGCTAAAATAAAGAGGTTCTTGAAGGCAGGGGGCTATTTATTTTATCACTGCAGTCCTAGTATTGAATATAGTTTCAGGGACAGTAACTGGTATTCAATGAATACCCTTTCGATGTGAACACCATCATTTCATGGGTAATACAGAGTAGTTAAAATAACCCATCTAAAGACATTGAGAAATTAAAAGCCTAAAATTAGAAGTTTTTAAACTTTAAAATAAAGTAGATAGGCATGAGTTTACTGCCTGATATAGTATACTTATGAAAGGAATAAAACACTTGATTTGCTAAATATTTAGTTGCCCTTTGAAATTTGCCTTTTCCTCTAGCCCCACCTCATATCTATTTCTCATATCTTAAATTCCTTTAGTTTCTGTGCACATATAATTCATTTGTTAAATGCCTACTATTTAGTAGTGGTCAGAACAAAAGATACAATTCCCTTCAAAAAGCATCAAAAAAGTATTTTAAAATTTCAATATTATGACCAAAATATTAAGAATGCTACGAAACAGTTAAAATATAAATTTCAAAGTAGCCTTAAAAATCAAGCAAATTAAGAAAATAAAATTACCTGCCCACAATTCTGTCACTGTGCTTCTGACATGCTGCATGGCAAAGCTCACTAAACTGTCCTTTGATCTGTCACCATGGTATTTCACTGCAGCCTATTGGTTTTTTAATAAAAAGGGAAACACTTTACTTTTTCTTTTAAAAATACCACTGAAAATAATAATACTTTTGATTTTACATTATTTTAAAAAGTACATAAGATCTGTCTCTTAAATGTATTTCCAACTGGTATGCTGAAAATCTAGATTGTATAGATTTTAAGGAAGACATTTTTAATACTATTTATAATGATTTTTGTTTGTTTTATCACTTAAAGCTGGGAAAAAAAGGGACATCAGAATTTTATATTCAATGAGATAATACCTGAAAATACTTTGTAAACTATAAAGTAGAATATGCATATTGGTTATACTATGTTCTTTAAGATAGAAACAGAAATTGGTGAACATTTAATTTTGAAAGTTATTATTTGACCACTGAATGATGTGGGTTCAACTGCATGGGTCCATTTATACTTGGAATTTTTTAATTGGCCCACTCAGTTTTTAACTGTCTGAAGTTCAAACTCCTGTGAAGGGAATACATGCATGCAGAGTGCTCATTTGGATTACACACATTTAAAAACATTATTTTTGTTTTACTGGTATCAGAGAAGAAGGGAGAGGGAGAGAGAAACGTCAATGATGAGCATCACTGACCAGCTGCCACTGCACATCTCCTAATGGGGATGGGCATGTGCCCTAACCAGGAATTAACCCATGGCCTCTGGTTCATAGGTCAACACTCGACCACTGAGCCACACCAGTAAGGCTACGCATTTTTTTATAGGTGCCATTAACCTCTATGTTATTATCCTAAGGTCAACTGTAATGGTATCTAAAAGTATTCATAATATTCAAAATGTTTATTAGGACTAGAGATTAGTATCTAAAATAAAACTTAAACATCAAAGCATTTTACAAATTCTCATACTGTATTTTCTCTAGCATTTTCCTTATCATAAAGTTCCCCAAATTAAAAAAATGCTAACTTTATCCCTTACCATTCCAGACCTAAATATGAGGAGGCTGGGATAACTGTTCACTCCTTTCATTCGGCAAAGCATTCTATCATCGCCACAGTTAACGGCTCCAATTCGGAGTAACCCATCCACTTCTTTAGCAAAGTCTCTCCACTACGAGAAAAAAGGAAACATAAGTATTTCCCTGAACACTTCCCTTGAACATTCTTCAAGCTATACACACTTAAAGACTATTTTAGCAAATAAAACCACAAATATGTGAAAATACATAATTATTACTGATAGCTGTAATTGCTATTAATAGGAAAATCCCAATATATTAAAAAACTCAACACATCAGTTAGAAATAATTAAACTTTAATAATCAGGATGTAAAAATACATACTGTGGGAGCTAAATCATGGCAGTGTGAACACCCTGCAGAGTAAAAGTTCACAAACCACAGTTCTCCAGAATTAACAGCAGCATCTAAAAGTAAACAAAACCAAAACAACTTAGAACTTTTTACTGATGAGGTTTGTGCATAGTTTGGTTAAAATCTTTTGTTGAGATCAGAAAGGAAAAAAATCATGCATCTTTCATACTGCCTTTACCAATAATTTTCTGTACAAATTTTTCTATAAGAAAATGTACTTCAACGGTCAAATAATATCTTTAAAAAAACTCTTTGAAGCCCATACTTGTATAAGGAGCAGCCTTGAACTGCTTATACCATCTCACCATGAAGCTGTAAAAAGAAAGGAAGCAACAGACAAAGCTCAAGGATGAGAGAAATGAAGAAAAGCAGTAGAGACTGAACTGAGATGAGACTTAAGCTCTTCTCCTGTCTGCAGCATAAGTTAAACATGGGGTCAATCAATTCTGACAGTTATTTCAAATTCTGAAAGAATGGAATAAGAGGCCTATATGATGTAGAAGAACTCTGGGATTCAATTTAATCTTTGCCTTCAAACATTTCCCTTGGAAAACTGCGTTATTTGAAAAGTATCAAGATTTTTAACAATTCAAAACATACTTATTTTGTAAAATAATAGATTTGCACACCATATAATATCTAGCCAACAATACATTATACATTATAATCTACTAGGAGCCCAGCACGTTTGATTTGAAATCGCACGGTGCTTCTGCCCACCCTTGGAGTGGCCGGTCCAGCCCTGCCTCCCCCCACTGGCCCCGAAGCAGCTGGGCCGCTGCGGATCCGGCCCTGCCTCTCTCTCCAGCTCTTGAAGCAGCCGTGGCCTTTGCTGACCAGGCCCTCCCCCAGTGCAGGTGCGCGGAGGCCCCTGCCGCCCCACCTCTGACACTGTGTGCAACCTCCTCCTGTCTGGTCAACCCATTATGGTGTCCCAGTTAATTAGCGTATTTCTCTATTTTATTATAATATACATAAATATGTATACATATTATTACATAGATAATATATATAAATAAAATAGAGAAATATGCTTATAAATAAAATGATAATCTTATGTAACTCAACAAAATTTATTCATCTAAAAATTTAACAATGTAACATTTAAGATAAAAAGGTGAAGATAATTTGCTTTTGGCTAAAGTTTTCATATAATTCCACATCAAAATCAGTGAATTTTTAAATAAAGTTTCATAGTTATAGGAAGTATATTAAGACATCAAAACATGCATACTATTCTAAGTATGTGTAACTGATTTAGATTAATGAGTGACATGTGTAGGACTCAATTATTCGCCTACATTTCAATTACAAGACACACAAGCCTATGGGAAGAAGTTAACCCATACCTCATAGACAAAGTGTATAATTTAGAATTTTATCAATTGTTCCATGGGCTTTTGCATGATTTGTATTACACTGCATATACAATTTTGTTTTACGTTTTTTTCCACTTAACATAATCTAAAATGTAAAAGTATTTTAATAATGTGGAAAATAATGATGTAGAGTAAAATTATCTTGGTTCATTATATTTTCAAATGTGTCAATTATACACAAACACAAATGTGTAGATGTTGAGGATATTGCTTAATACCTTTTCCAAGGTTTCAATTCATATGATGCTGTAAAATGTGAGGAATAATTGTAGCTATTGCACAGCGAAGTCATTAAAGTTTATTAAAACAATGGAAGGAAAGTTGATGAGAACTGTATATCCATAAACTTACCAAATTCTCTTCTATCCAATGTTATGATTTCAGGATCATCATCATAAATACCTAATTTTAAAAGTACATAAAAATTATAAAATTAAAACTTCATCAGAAAAGTAAATCGCTACATTTAAAATAGGTTACTTATTCTTGTTTTAATCATCAAAAATCGTATTACTAAACCTCAAAGTTGAAAAATATGCAACAAACTGAGACCAAGAGTACATAAAACCACTGGTAGTACATTTAAAGAGTGATCAATATATTAGTTTCTGATATGGATTGTTATAGGTGTGTGTTTGTGGGGTTCCCAATATTCACAAAATTTTATCTTCACAGCAAATTCCTATTATTTTTTTTAAAACCTTTTCTTTTGGAATAGTTGTACACTCTCATTTACCTTTTACCCAGCCTTCCCCTAGGTGACATGTTATATAGTTTTAGAAACAATATCCAAACCAAGAAATTGGCACTGTTACATTACTGTTAACTAAACTACAGACCCCATTTATTTTTCAATTATATGTTTTCAATAAGTGGCATCATTTAAAATTATATTCTAAGGCTGAAAGTTTTATAATTAAAATATTTACAGGAGTAGAGACAACCTTATTAAGTAAATATAAATTTTATTTATATTAAAATAAATAAAATAAAAACCAATGCAACAAAATTTCTCATTATTTATTATGAAACATCCAAATAATATTAGGGATGGCTATAGACCAAGAATCAGCAAACTTTTTTAAACAGAGGCCAGTCAGTCACTGTTCCAGGCTTTGTGGGAAACACAGTTTGTCACAACCATTCAGCCCTGCACCTGATGTGGGAAGGCAGCCAGACAAATCCTATCCAATAGAGAGGGAATACGCTGATTGACCATCGCTGTCACAAAGATGGCTGCACCCACAGCTGAGGCCAAGTTCCCATAAGGAGCCTTAATGAGCAATCAGCAGGGACCCGAGGCTACCTTTCCTCCCCGCATCTGCCCTTCCCAAGGCTCCTTATGGGAACTTGGCCTCAGCTGTGGGTGCAACCATCTTTGTGACAGTGATGGTCGTCAATCAGCAGGGACCTGAGGCTACGCTTCCCTCCCCCCATCTCCCCTTCCCCTGCAGGGCTTAACAGGGGACCTCAGGCTGTGCACCCCCCCCTCCCCCCGCAGGGCTTGACAGGGGACCTCAAGGTTTGCTTCCAGTCCTGGTGAGGGGCTAGTGGACCTCAGGCTGCTCCCCCAGTGCCAGGCCAGGGGACTTCAGGCCATGCCCCCCCCCCCCCCCACCTGGCAGGGCTTGACAGGGGACCTCAGGCTATGCACCCCCCCCCCCCCCCCAGCAGGGCTTGACAGGGGACCTCAAGCTGTGGCCCCTGCCCCAGCACTAGGCTAGGGGACCTGAGGCAGTGTCCCTCTGCCTGGCTGGGCTTGATAGGGGACCTCAGGTTGTGCCCCACACCCAGCGGGGCTTGACAAGAGACCTGAGACTGTGCTCTTCCCACCTGGCAGAGCTTGACAGGGAATCTCAGGCCATGTCCCCCCACCTGGTGTAGCTTGATGGGAGGACCTGAAAGCAAGCCCCCTGCCCCGGTCTGGGGACCTCAGACAACCCCCCCGCCCCGTCCTGGCTCTGGGTCACTGGACCTGAGGCTACATCCCCTGCTCGGCAAGGCTGGACAAGGGTGGGAGTGACCGGGTCTGGATCTAGCCCAATGGGGAGTGGGGGTGTGTGGTCGGGTTTGGGTCTCACGTGATTCTGAGGTGCATGCAGAGGGGTGGGGACTTGACTCTGGATCCCATGATGAGCCCCAGACTTTTAAAAGAGGAAGGTTTTCATATACATTTTACTAATTTTCTTTCATATTTGACATTTCTATTATCGAGAAAGGGCAAATAGCAATATTAAATTATTTCCTCTAATCCCCTTTTAATGTGCACAAATTTTGTGCACTGGGTCACTAGTATGTAAATAAATGAACATAACTGTTTGGGCATATCTCAGAAATACTGTGGTTTGGATCCAGACCACAATAAAGGCAGGATCAAAGGTAAATGTAATCTTTTTGTTGGTGGAGGGTTTTGCCTTTAATTTGTAAAAAAGGCAAGACCTGTGAATCCCAATGAGATGAGGTGTGCCTATATCCAATAAACTTTACAAAAATAGATGGCAGGCTAGATTTAGACTGTGAAATGTAAATTGCTGACACCTGAACTAGACTATCATGCTGTAGTGAATATACCTGAAAATACTTTGAAAAGAAAGTCTTAAGAAACATATATAATAGCTATAAATTGAAAATATATTTAGTTGAATATAAAGGCATACTTCAATTCTTAGCCTACATTTGAGGTTAACGACTTAAGAGAAACATTAGGTACTTGAATGCTCCCCTCCCTTTTGCCTTGATACCTGTTTATTCTCCCTTTCCCTTGATTTTAAAAAAAATGCATATTTTTATTGATTTCAGAGAGGAATGGAGAGGGAGAGAGAGAAACATCAACGATGAGTCACTGATTGGCTGCTTCCTACACAGCCCTCGCTGGGGACTGAGCGCACACTGGGCATGTGTCCTGACGAGGAATCAAACTGACTTTCTGGTTCACAGGCCCACACTCACAACCAGTGAGCCAGCCAGCCCGGCTTTCCCTTGATTTTTTAACTTGTTCACCATCTCTGCTCTTGCCTCATTTCTTATTCCCGTCAGCACCGTAAAACATTATTAAAGATGGCATTTCTACTGAAGTGACCACTATTAAACTGAAAAGAAACTATCTTTTCTTGGAAAATGTGATGCTTGTTCTAAAAATCTTAAAAAGCTTCAATATTTAACTTCTAATGTACCATAAGTATTTTTAAATTAAACAGCAAACCTTACTTTATAAGTATTTAACAAGATTATGATCCAAATACCTTCACATCTGTTCAGGTAATAGCTACCACCTGATTTTCCTTTTGAATTATACTCCCATATTACATTAAAAAGAGTCAAGGTGAAACGTATTAACTACATAAGCTAAGTGGTGAAATGAAATTAATTTTCTAAATTTATCCAAATGAAAAACAATCATTTCATAAGGTATATCATATTATTCTTACCAAAATCATAACGATAAAAATTCCAGCTTTCATACTGGCCTCCTCCTTGATTATCTGCAAGTCCCTTTTCTCCGTATTTGTCATACTTTTTCCGCAGATCTTCATCTTTGAGTACTTCATACGCTCTATTTATTTTTAGAAAATCACTATGTGCATTTGGGTTATTCTATTAAAAACATTAGATATAACACTTATTTCAGACATAAAATCAAGTATTTTTAGAACCTATATCTAAATTTAATTTAATCCTGAGATTTTTGGGAGAACAAATACTCAAATAAGTAGTAGTAGTACAATATGAAGTGGGTTATCATGGGTGGAAATAAAACAGGATTTTTAAAGAAAGTGAATCTTAAAAATATAAGAAAAATGAGAACTGATGCTTCAAAAATCTGATTGATAGATGTGATTATATAAGTCATTCCTTCTAAGAAATGCAACTGAAAAAAGGCCAACTTATGAACCCTTGGTAAGTATTATCTGTTGCCCATAAAACAATTACAAAGAAATTTGTAGGTTATTTTGCTTTTTGAGGCAAAACTAATATATTAACTAAATAAAAAGTATGTGCCTCAATTCATCAGATAATTACTAATAAATAAAAACTAATACCAGAGTAATAACTTAAAAGTGGATAGGAAATAGTCCTTATTTGTTACTGGTTCAATAATTGGTTTTTGAAGAATGTTTTCATCAAAATAATACTGACTTGTAGGTCTACCATCTTTCATATGGAAACAAACAAACAAAAAACCACAGTCTGAAATTTCAAAGAAAAATAAAAATCCTATTAACAGAATACAGCCCAGCTCAGTGGATTGAACGTTGGCCCACACTCCAGGAAGTCCCAGTCTGACTCCCCGTCAAGGCACACCCCGGGACTGGATTTCAGGCTGATCCCCAGTAGGGGGTACAGGAAGCAGCCGATAGATGTTTCCCTCCCTCTCCCTTTCTCTCGATCTAAAAATCAATAAAAATATATTAAAATAGCAGAATACAGATTCTGGGGAGAGATTACCAAGTAATGAGAGTTTTAGAAAAACCCTGATTCTCGTAAGGCTCAGCTTAATGCCATCAAAATAAAATAATCCTTTAAAAAATTCTATCTAGAAAATAAAAAATTGGAACCTATCTCTCTCCTTGATGAGTATCAAGTCTCAAAAAGTTAATTAGGTGAATTAGAGACATATAAGAATTAAAATTAATTTAGTTTTGAAAGATTACATTATGTATAGACACAATCAAATATTTATGATTAGAATTAACTGGATTTGGCTGTTCTCAAGTTTTACTTAAAATACTTCCCGACTCTGGTCTTAAACTTGTGCATGGGAGAAAATAGTCAAATAGTAATAGCATGCTATTAATAGCATGCCATTTTTACCAAGACATACTAACTTCTATTTTTTTTTTTTTTTTTTACTGTTTTAAAATACTTGATCTTACCCTACTTTACTAAGAAAACTACTTCACAGACATTGTCTGCTTAGGGATGAACATCAGTAATAGAACTGCTGGAAATTTAGATTTCAAATTAAGAGGTAACTGCATTTTTGGTACTGACATGCCTTTATATAGTTCTAAACAGATTTCTGCTTATTATGTTTTTAACACATCTGTTGAATTAAAATTTTTGACATGCGATTGTCCTTAAGCATTTTGAGCTTGTATTATTTAAAATAATTTAGACACCCAAAGTTACTAACATACATTAATGAGATTATGTTTAAAAAGAAATCTTAACCTACCGGGTTTTTATCAGGATGAAGCTTCAATGCTAACTTCTTGAAAGCTTGTCTTATTTCTCTACTGCTTGCAGTTTTGGATACTCCAAGTAAACCATAAAAATCCTGATCTGTGTCCACTACAACAGCCATATACACGAGTAGAAAGCAGAGAATGACCCTTTTCAAGTCTCTGACATAGTCATCTTTATTTAACCAGACTCCCATTCTTTTTCTTATGCAAGTTCTGATTTAAGTGAACATTAATATACACGGCTGGTTCCGGCTGATGTAACATGCAAGGTTGAGGACTCGTGTCCACATTATTCCACGGGTGACTCAAATATAAAATTGTCTCCCAAATGTTAATCTAAAGAGAGGAAACCAAGTAGTTAAAATATATTAAAAAACAACAATCCCAAACCCAGCAATAAGACTACTTATTAAATAACATGGTTAGCAATACAATCTCCATTAAACAGTGAATCAATCAGAGGTAGTGCCTCGGGGTCTATTATTTTGGGGCCCCCTTCGCTGCTTCCACATCCAGGAATCCAGATTTGTGAAATCATCTGAGAGAGCAGGCACAAGGTGAAAGCTAGTGTGTGGTTGTAGCTAGCCAGACATTTTATAAACTCAGCAATTTGTTCTGTTCAGCACCAGAAAATAAGGAGGGGGGGGGGTGAGGGGGGGGCGGAACCAGGAGACTGTTTCCTTCCTTTTTCTACCCTGCTCTAAGCTTTGCCCCTTTGTAATACCACTTCCTTTTGGGCTACTTCTTCAAGTCTTTAACGCTATCCAGTTTTCATTTTAATCGGATTTCACTTGTAGGGAATATCCTTTGGGTGGAGGAGGGGGGGCTAGAAAGAAGGACAGGCGCCTTCTAGAGGGTCTGCTTTTCACATAACCCTTCTGACAACGGCAGTGAACTTCCACTGTCAGAACAGACAACTTACACAGCACGCCGTTTTCTCCCGAGTTTTCTCAGAAGGTGCTTACATTACACATAAGGAGAAACTATTTTATAAACGCAGAAGAATAACTACAAGCTAACAGTGTAACTTTATTGCGAAGTTTACGTTTGGGAGAAACACAAATAGAAAAAGGGGATCGGTTATTCAGACATGCTCGCTTGTGCAGGGGGAAAATAAGGTCAGATCACATTTAAACTTGTGTGCTTGAACTTCCAAAGATATCACAACGCTTAGAAAAAGCCAACTTTCCTAAAGTCACCTTCAGGTTCTTTCTTCATTTAATCCTTAACGTCCATGTACAATTTTTTGTCCGAACCTGTGAATCATTTCTAGTCCCTCCTTTTCACGCCACCAAAAAAAAACCAAAAAAAAAACAACCCAAAACAAAACAACCCCCCCCCCCCCACACACACACAAAGAAAAAAATCTTTGCAAAACACAGTGCTGTGCATTAACAAATATCCATACCAGAACACAGGGGTAGGGAAACACGGAGAACACATTCTCCAACACCCGCCTCGCGGCGCGCCCAGCCCGGCAGCTCGCAGCGGGGGTGTGACCGCCGGCCTCGCGCCGGGCGGCGGCGCAGGTGGAGAGGCTGCAGGTAAATGCACCCCGAACGCCTCCTGCCAGCTCCCGCCCTGGATGGCACGCGAGGGGAGGGAAAGGATGGAGACAATGGGCTCCAAGGACGGTCCTCGGGGGCGGACAGCAGCCCGAGGACCTGAAGCTAAAGTGAGGACCTGGGGCAAGAAGCGGGGGAGGAACCGCTGGCGGGGAGAACGCTGGCGTCTGCCCTAGGAAGACGGGGAGCAAGAACACAGTTGACCGGCCGCCAAGCGGAGAGGGCTCGAACCCAGGCGCCCGGCAGTCCCGCCCTCCCTTCCAAGCGGCCCGGCGCCGGCCCGTGCCCACCTCGGTGCTGCCGGGTCGCCTCCACCGCTGCTCCCCAGCCTCACCCCCCGCGGCTAATCCTACCGGCCGAGCGCCGCCGGGCGTGCGGGAGGGAAGCGCGCACTCCCGGACCAGGACCGCCGGGCCCCCGCGCTCGGGATGGGGAGGTTGAGCCACCCGGGCTGCAGCGAACCGCCACCTTCCGTCGGCTCCGCACGCCGGTCTCCGAGGCGAGCGGGGCGGGGCCTGGCGCGGGGCACTGTGGGAAAGGCGTGGACGGCTCGGCCTGGGCGGACCCGCTACAGGCGGGCCCGGGGTGGCGGCGGCGGCCGGGTGGGAAGGGCGGTGTGATGTTTAGGTTGACGTGGCGGTCGGCGCGGGATCCGGCTCCGGTTCCAACCCGGAGCTGAGGGACACGCTCTAACCACAGAGTCCACGCCTCCCCCCGCACCGGCGCTGGGACCCGCGCTGCCGGGGGCCGGACGCAGGCCCGCGAAGCCCGCCCCTTCCGGCGCCTGTTGCTGTGGTAACAGGGAAACCCAAAGGGCCAGCTGGGCTTGCGATTTTCCTGTGATCCTGTTCTTAAAGGGTCTGTGCAGAGCTGCAGAGGATGGTTTTGGTGGGTGGGCAGGCAGAAGGGAAATTCTGCAAAAAAAAAAAAAAAAAAAAAAAAAAAAGGAAAGCTTGGGCCCTGGTTGGGTTGCTCAGTTGGTTAGAGCTTTGCCTCTATACACCAAGGTTGTGGGTTCAAGCCCAGGTCAGGGCTCATGGGAGAATCAACCAATGAAAATCAGCCAATGAATGCATAAATAAGTGGAACAACAAATTGATATTTCTTTCTCCCTCCCTCCCTCTCCTACACCCCCCCTTCTTTTTCTCCCTTGAAAAAACAGGAAAGCAGGTGGGGAATATATGTGCATTTACACTCACACACATACACAAGTTCATATTTACATATATATGAAACTATGAGTTTACATCAAAACTCCCAATTCCAATATAATGCCACAGGAGTCATTCCAGTTTTCTCCCTTCTTCACGTGTAGCTCCTTTCCCTGACAATGAGAAATCCGGTTCCCATTATCCTTGCTTTATATGTACTTAACTTTCAGTTCCCCCATATATAACCAGTCTCCCGCTGCTGGGGCTGGCCCCTTCCCTGTGCAGCTCCCTCTTCATCCTGCTTGGGTTCCCACACTTCTACTGGGCGGCTCTTCACTCAGGCTCCAACCTTTGTCAGGCTGCCTTCCCACAGAGACACCACGAGAAGGCTCCAATCTCCAGTCCCTTACTGCCCTCTCCCCTCTTCCTTTACCTCTGCCCAGTGTGGAAGGGCTATGATGATTCTGAAACTAGAGGTCTGGTACACAAAACTCATGCACGGTAGTATCCCTAGGAATGCTGGCAATCAGGGCCGATCGGGGCCTTCTGGCTGCTGGCCAGGGCCTTCCTTTGTTCCCCACCGCTCCCTTGGTGGTCAGTGCACGTCATAGCTAGTGATTGAACTTCTAGTCCAGTCAAACTTCTGAGGGGACACTTTGCATATATATATATATTATTACTGTTTAATCTACTGTGGGAGGGCAGTAGCAAATATTCGAAAACTGGTTAGGAGACCATTGTAATGGACCAGGTGAGAGACGATGAGCTTGGACTAAGGTGGAATTAGTTCATATACAGAGAAATGAACAGAAAAAATAGGAGGTAATATATATAGGATTTGGTGAGGAACTGGCCATCGTGGGGAACAGAAAAATATTTGAAAGCACATTTCCACTTCAGATACTTGACATCAGGAATGTCCACTTGATTCAGGGAAATCAAAGCCTTGCCAGCCTCAGTATAATAAATCAGAACTTGATACAGGGCATGAAATATGTTACAACAAAAGGACTGCTTTATTTCACTTTTAGTTCCAGCTGGAGAATTGTTACTCATCTTTCAAGACCCAGCTCATGTTTTTTTCTGAAAATGATTTTCTGTAAGCCATTCAAGCAGATTTGATCACACCATCTTCTATTATTGCATTTAATCATACCAGAATATAATTACATTTCATTGGTTTGTCTAATGAATTCTTTGAGATTAGGAACAATTTTTTTCGTTTTTGTTTTTGCTTTGCAATACTCTAAATATTGGGTGCATTAAAGATCTGCTTCAAAGCACAATGATACAATGAGACCTTATTTTCTGTGATTATAATTTGGGCCATTTCAAACAAACACATTCCTTTGTAGACTTCTGGTCAAGATGATGGTGTAGATAAATGCGGTCCTCACATCCCACAACCACATAAAAATTAAAACTAAACTACAGAACAACTATCATTCCGAACCACCTGAAATCTTGCTGAATGGAAGATCTACACTAGGGAATTAAGGAAGAAGCCATATCAAGTGTGTGTGTGTGTGTGTGTGTGTGTGTGTGTGTGTGTGTAGATGCAGAATGTGCTGGTCCCACACCCATGTGTGCAGATAAAAATCAGGAGGGATTTTTGTCTCAGCCCCACACCAAGACCCCTTCCAAGGTTCCAGTGCCAGGAAGAGAAGTTCCCACAACCCCTGGCTGTAAAGACCAGTGGGATTGAGGCTGAGGAAGACAGACAGCTGCTGGAGTCCCAGTCACTCTGACTCACTCCCTCTGAGCACCAGCAAGGGGTGCAGCTTGAAAAGCACCAGAGGCATATGGGGAGGAACTGAATTGTCCAGTGCTGGCAGAAGCCATTGTTCCTTTGATGAAACCTGTCCACCGCCCAATTAAATTTTATTTACTTTTTCCTCAAAGCCTAGTTAGGACAGTGCTTGGCATCTCTTCAATACACGCATTAAAAGGACCGAAGACTGAGTATTTATTCTGTGCAGAGAGGAAAGAATAGCTTTTTGTTCCCAAAGTCCTTATTGCCTGGCCCCAGGGGGAAGGATGTGGAGAACACACCCATTGATGTGTAGAAATATACAGTAATATGTTGGTGATTTACACAACTTATTTCATAGGGACTCAATTTTGAGCTTAAGTGCTCAAAGTAGAATGAAGGAACATTATGGGTGTTTCTAAAAAATTATTCCTTAACAGACTTGGAATTTTAGAACCAGGTAGAAACTTTGAAGTTCCTTAAGCTCATAAGGGGAGGAAACTGAGGCCTAGGAAGGTTGATGAGTATGACTTGTCTAAAGACACTCAAATCTAAGTGGTTGAAATGGAATATAACCCGTTTTCTGTTTTCTTAGCCAGTGTGAAATGATAATCATAAGTGAAACTTACATTTATTCTTATATATATTATATCAAACATATTACTTAGATTAGCATATTTAATTATCATAACAACTCTTATGAAGTAAGTTTCATGTCATTTTTAGAGATGAGAAAACTGAGGCTAAGAACAGTCAAGCTACTAGCCCAGCATTGCAGGTAGTAATGGCAGAAGTTAGATTCTAAAAGGAAACACCACAATTAGTTCATTGAAATACTTTTTGACAGCATTTAAGCTAAGTAAGGTGTTATTGTCACATAGTTTTTCATAATAACATAATAACCCATCATATGAGCTTAATTTGGGGGATAAATTATAATATTTTATTAGATCAGACCTAATTTGTAAAGACAAATTGATTGGTGTTTTAAAATCACCTATAGTACTTACTAGTGGACTTGGCATTCAACATATGTGTTGAATTCAGTTGAATTTGTAGTTGTTTCTATTTCTATGATAATTGTAATTTTATATTTTTATCTACAATAAACAAGTCTGCCTCCAGCTGTAACTGACCTTTCTTTTGTGCTTATTTCCTTTACATTCCAATTATTTTGACACTACATTTCATTAAAAATGTTATGTGGTAATTAAACACTTTAGGGTTTTTTTTTTTTTTGGCACTAATTCCTACATAAATACTTGCTAAGATGAATCGATAGCAAACACAAAGCAAGTATGGATTGACAGTCCTATGAAATACTTTTTCTTTCCATTTCACTTGATAAACAACAGAAGACCAGGAGATCAGATTACAAATTGATAAAATGTGCCTGCAAGCTGTACTCACATCGCAAATCTTTAGAGATGACAGAGAAATTTATTCTTTTAAAAATAAATTCACATCATTGTTGCAGAATAACAAGTACCCTCAATGGACAAGAAATTTTGAGGAAATCCTGTACCGAGGTTCTTTTTCCCAGCCTTACAAAGGGTTCAGCATTCTGGAGAAAGGGCTGCTTGTAAATGTTGAAGGAGTCTGCAGATGAAAGATATTTTTGAAATGCATTGGGGGTCAGAGGAGCTTCCAGCTGAAGGAACTAGAAGGCTCTCCTCCTTGACCAATGACCATGCTTTTATTAAACACAACTTGTCCCAAGGCAAAGTGGAAATACACACTTCAAAGGTTATGGTATCAAATGGTATAGAAACATTGTCAGTTCAGGGAATAGCCTACAGCTGTTCAGGTGTTTGGCCAACAGGAGGCAATAAAATGCCCTGAGCTGCCTGGCAGTTAACAATCCTATTCAGTTTTGGGGGGAGTGCCTTTTAGCCATTTTCAATAGGTAAACTACATGTGACTCAACCCTGTTGAGCTCCCCAAGCGTCACCAACCTTTTGGTAAAACTCCTGTAATTGTTACATGCTGGAATTGGTTCTCAGCACTCTGAAACACGGAAGACAAAGTGTTGAATTGACAAAATAAGTTATGAGCAAAGCCCAAAGAAGAATGCTGCAAAATATGTGAGAATGCCTCTGGTTGTTTGTAAGAACACAAGGACACAGGAATGAGGGAGTCAGAGATGTTGGTTGGTTGAGGCATTGCGTTTAGGGTAGCTATACAGGTTGACCCCTGTGCCCACTGTCCCTACAATCATGGTGATTTGATGATTTACTAGAATGGCCCATCAAACTAAGATATAATCGTACTCATGGCTAAGCTTTATTAAAGGGAAAGAACACAAAGTCCGCAAAGGGAAAAGGTGCGTGGACAGAGTCTGGAGGAAATCAGGAGGAAGCTTATAAGCATCCTCTCCCAGCAGAGTCACAAAGGAAACACAACTCATGCTGGAGTCGTAACAACACGCATACAGGGTTGTGTACAAGGGAATTTATTAGGAACAAGTGACTGAAGTTTTGACTGGGAGCTAGACATGGAGGGATCCTCTGCTAGGCAGGCACCAAAATTCTAGAATCTCAGAAGGAAAGTAGATGTTTAGCACAAACCACATTCTTTTTAGAGTTCATGCACAGTGAACCATTCTTGTCATTCAAGAACTTTTTTTGTGACAGAGCCAATGGATACAATACAGGGAAGATTTCACATGAGAGGAAATGGGAAAGGACTTTATATGAAGTCCTCTTCATATGAAAATGACTTTAAATATGTATGATGAAAATATACAAAGGAATAAATCAGGGTAAAAATTTAGAATAAAGGTGTCTGAGTTGATTCCTTGTAGATGATCTTCTCTGAAGGGGCTGGGCCTTTTGCTGAGCTCCATGGAAGTCAGCTACAGCTGAATGTTCAAGGATACTGGTAGAATTCTGAGATGATGGATTAAGCCCTGGTGGCTATCAAACTAGGTGATTCGGGGTCCTGGCATTTGGGTGGCATCCATAAAAGTTGGGGTGTTAGTTGTGTGAGTGAATTTCTTTCAGGGAGACACTGAGGATGTGATTGTATAGTTGGAATAAGCCGGATGGAGAAAGCAGGGATGTGCCCATTGGTTTCCCCGTCTCTTTGGAGGATTGCAACCGGCCTCTAGATGCATGTGAAATTAGAAGCCCATCCTCAGGCAGCAGCTTGTAAAGTATGCATCAGACCTCTTTCAGGGAAAAACTGGGGGATGAATGTTTTTGACTGTTCCTTCTTTTTTAAAAAATATTTTTATTGGTTTTAGAGAAAAAGGAAGAGGGAGGAATGGAGGGAGAGAGAGAGAGAGAGAGAGAGAGAGATGTGAGAGTGAAACACTGATTTGCTGCCTCCTGCATGGCCCTTACCAGGGGTAGAGCCCTCAACCCAGGCATGTGCTCTGACCAGGAATTGAACCAGCAATCTTTTGGTGCACGGGATGATGCCCAACCCACTGAGCCACACTGGTCATGGCTGCCTGTTTCTTCTATGTTGATCCCTGGGGGACAAACGTGGCAAGTGCAAGCCATGCTTGCTCTCACAGCCAGGCAGTTGGGGTCCCATTTTCCGGGAAGCAGCCAGAAAAGATGAGGCTTCAGACAATGCTGAACCCTGGGAGGATAGCTGTGGCCAGTGTCCATGCACCACGGTTTCTTTGTTCACCACAATTCCATGGGTGTCATGGACACTAACCTTTTTAGCCCTCAAGAGCCAGGTGTCTTAGGGCCTGTCCCTGAGATGGGAGTCTTAAAAGTTGAGTTGCACCCCGGCTGGTCTGGCTCAGTGGATAAAGCGTCTGCCTGGGGACTCAAGGGTCCCAGGTTCGATCCCAGTCAGGGGCATGTACCTTGGTTGTGGGCACATACCCAGTACAGAGTTTGCAGGAGGCAACTGATCGATGTTTCTCTCTCATCAATGTTTCTGACTCTCTGTCCCTCTCCCTTCCTCTCTGTAAAAAATCAATAATAAAAAAAAAGTTGAGTTGCTAGATGTGAGATCCAAACCCTTCACTTATCAGGGAGAAGTTGGAAGCTGGGGGCCGAGTGGGAGGGTTCTTTCCTGATTGGTGTGTTATGCCCAAATTTCAAGATCCCCAAAGACCACCAGGGAGCCAAGTCCGATGCAACAGCAAAGAGCCTTTATTACAAGCTAGCTTGGCTCTCGACGCAGCAGCAGGATGCAAAAGAGAGCGAGTTTCAAAAGCACAATGATTTTATAGGGCTAGGGGTTGGTGGGGGAGGGGCATACTCAGACCGTTGAGTTGGCCAATTCCGATTGGTTGGATGAGGGCTGGGGCTAGTGATGCAAAGGCAGGGTGCAGCTGGGGTCTAGCTACACAAACACAGGATGTGATCAGCATACTTTTGGCTTCAGGTTAGTTCCCCTTGCATATCCCATTGGCTGAATTAAGGGTGGGCTGAGTAACTGACACATCCTGTGGTTTTTTTTCACAGCCACACAAGATGGAGGAAAAGGTACAAAGTGGAGTCAGTCCCGCTCTGCCCTTTCAGGTGCTGTGTTAGAGGAGTTTGCAGTGAAGATGTGTCTCAGCTTTTTCTATCAGTCTTGGGGCACTCTCTCATTTGCTGGTGCACAGTCACTGAGCTAGTGTCTGGATTTCGTTCAGAGGGAAATGCTCCATGTATAACTGCACATTTGGTGCATGTATGGCAAGAGGAAAGTTCAGGAGCCTCCTTTGTCACCATCCTGTTCCCTCCTCCACCAATTTCTTTCTGACAACCAGTTTAGTGGCATCCCATAAATTTTGATTCCTTGTATTTTCATTCTTATTCAGTTCAAAATATTTTCTAATTTCCCTTGTAATTCTTTGGTCAATGGGCGATTTAGACCTAACGAAGGGAATAGACCAGTGCTTCCCGCAAAGAATTGTGAGAAAGTAAATGAACCATTGTAGAAGTGACATTGGTTCATTGTCAGAAAAGATGGGTAGGACAGAGCCTGACACATACTAACTGCTGCATTATCAGCCATTATTTTTACTGCCAAATTTACCTTTGGGTTTCCTTATTCTGCTTTAGGAGAAACCCGGATTTTCTCGTACCCCTGACACCATAAACCTGGGGGTCATTTAAACCAATGTTTACTCTCCTAAACCCTTGGTTACTACTAGTTTGAGATAAAAATGCTTTGAGGGCACCGCTTTCTTATGATGCCAAAATAAAATTGGTCTCTGTAATTCACCAGGCTCCTTGTAGGTAAGAAAGGACCACTATTTGTTTTTTGCAACTTCTGCTTGTTCCATCAGCCATGTGCCCTTTAAATTTTTGTGGCCAGAACAAGAAAACAAAGAAGATGGGCAGTTTGTGTTTGTGTGTGTGTGTGTGTGTGTTTCAAGTCTTGCTGCTTATTTGTCTTTTTTAATCAGAAAAGTTTACTTCCACTGGCTTGTAATTTATTACTCATTGTAACCAGGTTCAAGTTATATGACACCCTCCTTGGTGAATTTGTTTTGCAGTACTTCTTCTAGTCTCTGATACCACTTTCCACGGTTTCAGTTACCCATGGTCAATTTCAGTCTGAAAATATTAAATAAATTCCACCTTATTTCATTTCATGCCATGGGCAGGATATTACCACAGAGCTGTGGGTACAGTACAATAAGATATTTTGTGACAGATCACATTTCCCTAACTTTTATTACAGTATATTGTTATATTTTTTCTATTATTAATTATTATTGTTAATCTCATCCTGTTTCTAAATTGTAAATTAAACTTTATCATAGGTATGTACATACAGGAAAACACACACACACACACACACACACACATAGACACACAAACACACACTTGTTTCAGAACTTTCTGAGGTGTCAGACATCCACTAGTGGTCTTGGAATGTATTTCATCCCCCCTCCCCAGATAAGAGGGGGCTACTATATACCTAAATAAACTTCTTTATTAAATGCTGTTGCCAGGGGTTATTTCTTTCCCCTCCTTAATATTTAAAAACATCAAACAAAACTGAATGTGTTTTTTTCTTTTTAATCCTCACTCGAGGATATATACTTTTTCCCATTGATTGTCAGAGAGAGTGAAAGAGAGAGGGAAAGACAGAGGGAAATATTGATGTGAGAGAAACACATCGATTGGTTGCCTCTCGCAGGGCCTGAGCCAAGGAGGAGCCTTTAACTGAGGTATGTGCCCTTGATGGGAATTGATCCGGGGACCCTTTCTTTGCAGGCCAACACTATCCACTGAGCCAAACTGGCTAGGGACTTTTGGGAGCCCCTAAACTCTTTACAATTATCCATGATGTCAAAACTATTTTCATACTAATAACAAGATGCTAATTGTTTATAAACTATTTTCACAACAATAAGACATTATTTTGTTCACTCTCATTCTTTCACAAGTGTACAGTGAAGTATTCCAGAGAGTACATGATGTGTCATATCACAGCAGGTTAAATATATAGAAATAAAATACGAAAATCTAGCCCTGTTTTGTAAAGCTAGACATTAAAGAAATTTGCATAAGTGTAAAGTCCTGTTGTCTTATCTATTTTTAGGAAAGTTTTCATAAATATGTGTTCTTACTTAATGAATTTATTATTTTGAAAAATAAATTAATATCTACAATTTCTGATTCATTTTTAGCATGATATATATCAGTAGACATAACACATATAAACAAAAGCACTTTAAAGTCCTCAATATTTTTAAAAATGTAAAAGGATCTTGAGACAAGAGTTAGAGAACCACTGATCAATCTAATTGCTAAGAAAACTTCCTACTTTTACCATTTTATCCCAATAATTGTGTACTTGAACTTTTACCTAACATTACCCTATTCATTTTAATGACCTCAACTCCATTTTTAATTCATATATTCTATGCCTCTCCTGCTCTTTGCACTGCCACCTCCTCCCCGACCAGGTATCAATTCTGCTAGATCAGTTACCTTGGATCCTAAATTTTATGAGTCCTTGGTGACTTGGAAGACAAAATTGCTTGGAGAGGTATAAGGAGATAAGAGTAGGAAGAGTGAGCTTTAAGGAACGAGGTTTTAGAAATGATAGTATTTTTTCCTGTAGTCCTTATATTCATACTGGAGGTCTGGTGCACCAATTTGTACACAGGTGGGGTCCCTAGGTCTGGCCGGCGAATGGGGCCCATGGGGTGGGACTACAGGAGGTTGGCTGTGGGAGCACACTGAACACCAGGGGGCAGCTCCTGCTTTGAGTGTCTGCTTCTTGGTGGTCAGTGCATGTCATAGTGACTGGTTGACCAGTTGTAATGGTTACTTAGGCTTTTATATATATAGATAGCCATGGCAATAAGAATGGGCCAGAGTTGAACCTTATCATTAATGATGGTCTATAATATGTCAGACATTCTATTAGCTACTTTATGTTTTTTTAATTTTCTTAATCCTCACAATTTCTTTGGAAGTATGTATAACTGACTCATTTTATGGATGAGGAAATCAAGGTTCAAAGAAGACAAATTATTTAGTCAAGACCATACAGCTAGTTGGCAGAGTTGGGATTCCCTGCATGGCTTGATTAGCTCCCAGGCCACACGAGCAAGAGGTGCCTTTTAATACCTATTGTGATATTTCTTCTTTAGGGAGGTCTGGACCATAATAGATGTGTAATAAATACATTTATGTAGAATGGAGGCATACATTTGACCCAACCCAAGAGTTGAGTGCTACTTAGCTGTTTTATGATTCTTTCTCTTTTCTCTGAGATCGTTCCTCCTTCCAGATTAGAGTCAGAATTTCTAACTGTTCTCTCTGTTCATAAAAGCATTATAACTAGATACCTTTTAGCATGGAGAGTCACTGACCTTTCAAGAGCTGTGAAAATTAATGTGTGAAGATAGGTTTGCTTTTTTCCAGAATGTAAAGTTGGAATTAATATAAAATAAATTGCTCCTAGGAACTGGAGAGTTATTAGAAAGAAAGATAAAATCCCAAGTAGGATTTTTAATTTAACATGAAACATATATCTTGAAATACCCATACCAGCTCCTGAAAAGATATTCTATTTTGCTTTAATTAATCTCTCTAGAACAATTTGGTTGGTTCAAATATACTTCAGCAATCAATTTAAAATACGTGAACTGTTTCAGATCATTAACTTTCATTTCTATTTGCAATAACTTGAACTTTAAAGGGTAATGGTTATCCTTTTAGGAAGTACTTTGTGTAATTTTTCTATCTGAAAGATCACAAGGATTAAAGTGAATAATTCAAGCAAATCTGAACTATTTATTACATTTAACTATCACCATTGACTCATTTTATTTCTAACAGGAAAGATTTGAATTTTTACCAGCCACATCAACAGTGGTGAGAGAGCTCTGCCAGCTGCTTTGCTAATACAGACTTAGATTGACTTCAGACAAAAATTATTGAGTTCTATATAACTAAGAAAGTAGCTTTTAAAAGTATTGTTCTAATTTAATATTATGTACATATTTCTTATTCAAAAGTATATTTTTAAAAAATAGCTTTTATAATTATGAAAAATAAGACAGTATGTCTCTATTTTCTCTGATCTTATCTGTTAATTCATTGCACATATTTTATGTGGTGCATCATCTATAACCTTATGAACATTTCTCTTGTTCCTTAGTAGAGTGCAGACTTGTATTCTTCACCAAAAGTAGCACAGTGCTTTATACATTATGTGTATCCAATAAATACTTATATGCATAAATTTTTATTTATTACATATGAGAAGGTTTCTCTCACAATTTTAATTTCAAATCCATATTGGTTTCATTAGAGGAATCTAAATACTAGAGCCCAAATTTAACTGAGTCTTCCTTATTACTTATTTATTTATATTCTTTAAAAGAGTATTCACATAAAATGCAGTAATCACCTAAACAATGCTTAAAATTGGTCTCGTTAGCATTGTCTCAGTGAGTTACTTTTGTTGGAATAAATGTTTTGTTCTTTGATCACACTTGAGAGATCACAGCTCCTCTGTCATGTCTTTGAAGATTGGCCTAGAATCACAAGAGAGTAAGACCAATAGGTAGCTTCGGACAAATCTAGCACTCTTAGTCATTTGGACATAGGTTTAAATAGTAAAGAGACATTAATTGTTGAAAGTATTATAGATATCTCCCCGACCCCCCCATTGACCCCTTTCATCTTGTACCCGTGCCACCTCCCCTGCCCCAAGGCCTATCACACTATTTTTTTAAGATTAAATTCTTTATTGTTTAAAGTATTATATAAGTTTCCTTCCCCTCTTACCCCCCCCCCCATTGACCTCTCCCCGGCCACACCCACCCCCTAGCACATGCCCTCCCCTTCCGTGTCTGTGTCCATTAGTTATGCTCATGGGCATGCATATAAGTCCTTTGGTTGATCTCTTACCCCCTCCCCCCTGCCTTCCATCATAGGCTGGACAGTCTGTTTGATGTTTCTATGACTCTAGTTCTATTTTTGTTCATAAGTTTATGTTGTTCATTATATTCCACAAATGAGTGAGATCATGTGATATTTATCTTTCTGCTGGCTTATTTCACTTATCATAGTGCTCTCCAATTCCATCTATGCTGTTGCAAATAGTAAGAGTTCCTTCCTTTTTACAGCGTAGTATTCCATTGTGTACTTGTACCACAGTTTTCTAATCCATTCATCTGCTGACGGGCACTTAGGCTGTTTCCACATCTTAGTTATTGTAACTTGTGCTACATGAACATAGGGGAGCATATATCCTTTCTGATTGGGGTTTCTGTTTTCTTGGGATATATTCTTGGAAGTGGGATTACTGGTCCAATGAAAGTTCCATTTTTAATTTTTTGAGGAAAAGCTGGCCATACTGTTCTCCACAGTGGCTGCACCAGTCTGTATTCCCACCAGCAGTGCAAGAGGTTCCCTTTTCCCCACATCCTCCTCCAGCACTTGTCGTTTGTTGATTTATTGATGAGAGCCATTCTGACAGGTGTGAGATGGTATCTCGTTGTTTTGATTTGCATCTCTCGGATGATTAGTGACTTTGAGCATTTTTTATGTGTCTCTTGGCCTTATGTATGTCTTATTTGGAAAAGTGTCTATTTAGGTCCTTTGCCCATTTTTTAAATTGGATTATTTATCTTCCTTTTGTTAAGTTGTATGAGTTCCTTGTAAATGTTGGAGATTAAATATTTATCGGAGATAACATTGGCAAATATGTTCTCCCATACAGTGGGCTTTCTTGTTGTTTTGTGGTTTCTTTTGCAGCGCAGAAACTTTTTATTTTGATGTAGTCCATTTGTTTATTTTCTCCTTAGTTTCCATTGCCCTAGGAGCTGTATTGATAAAGATATTGCTATGACAAATGTCTGCTATTTTGCTGCCTATGTCTTCTTCTAGGATTTTTATGGTTTCTCATCTTACGTTTAAATTCTTTAACCATTTTGAGTTTATTTTTGTGTATGGTGTAAGTTAGTGGTCCAGTTTCATTTTTTTGCATGTATATGTCCAATTTTCCCAACACCATTTATTGAAGAGACTGTCTTGATTCCACTGTATGCTCTTGCCTACTTTGTCAAATATTAATTGAGCATAGTGGTTTGGGTCAATGTCTGGATTCTTATTCTATTCTATTGGTCTATATGTTTGTTCTTGTGCCACTACCAGGCAGTTTTGAGAACAGTGCCTTTGTAGTTTAGCTTGACATTTGGTATTGTGATCCCTCTAACTTTGTTCTTCTTTCTCAAGATTGCTGTGGCTATTGAGGGTCTTTTTTTATTCCAGATGAATTTTTGGAGAGTTTGTCCTAGGTCTTTGAAATATACCATCGGTATTTTAATGGGTAGTGCCTTGCATCTATAGATTGCTTTAGGTAGGATGTTGATTTTACCAATCCATGAGCATGGTATATTCTTTTATTTGTTTATGTCTTCATCTATCTCTTTTTTAAATATATATTTTTATTCATTTTTTTACAGAGAGTAAGAAAGAGGGATAGAAAGTCAGAAACATCGATGAGAGAGAAACATCTATCAGCTGCCTATTGCACACCCCCTACTGGGGATGTGCCCGCAGCTAAGGTGCATGCCCTTGACCAGAATCGAACCTGGGACCTTTTAGTCCGTGACATTCTATCCACTGAGCCAAACTGGTTTCAGCTTCATTTATCTCTTTTTTCAGTGTCTTGTAATTGTCTGAGTACAGGTCCTTTACCTTCTTGGTTAAATTTATTACTAGGCATCTTAATTTTTTGTTACAATGGTAAATGGGATTTTTTTGTTGTTGTTTCTCTGTCTGTGAGTTCATTATTGGTGTATAAAAAAGCCATAGATTTCAGGGTGTTTAATTTTGTATCCTGCTACATTGCTGAATTCATTTATTAGTTCTAGTAGTATTTTGATAGAGTCTTTGGGGTTTTCTATATACAATATCATGTAATCTGTGAATAATGACAATTTTAGTTCTTCTTTTATAATTTGGATGCCTTTTATTTCTTCTTCTTGTCTGATTGCTCTGGCTAGCACTTCCAGGACCATGTTGAACAGGAGTGGTGAAAGTGGGCACCCCTGCCTTTTCCTGTTCCTAGGTAAAATGGTTTTAGTTTTTGCCCATTGAGTATGATGTTGGCTGTCGGTTTATCATGTAAGGCTTTTATTATGTTGATGAATGATCCCTCTATTCTGAGAATTTTTTTTTTTAAATCAGGAAAGAGTGTTGGATCTTGTCAAATGCCTTTTCTGCAACAATTGATATGATTATGTGATTTTTAAAAAATCTTTATTGTTCAGTTTATTAATTACATTGTTTCCCCTTTTTATCCCCCTATAGCTTCCTTCCACCCTGTACCTATCCCACCCTCCACCCTCACCTCCCCCTCCCCACTGTCCTCTCCCATTGTTGCTAGATTTTTGTCCAGTCTCTTGCTGCACTTCCCACAACCCTTTTCTCCCCAAGAATTGTCAGTCCATTCCCTCTCTATGTCCATGTCTCTGTTATATTCACCAGTCTATCCTGTTCAACAGCCTATCAATTCACTTGATTTTTATGTTCATTTGTTGATAGATGTGTATTTGTTGTTGCTAGTTTGCACTTTTACCTTTTTCTTCTTCCTCTTCTTAAAGAATATCTTTCAGCATTTCATATAATGTTGGTTTGGTGGTGATGAACTCCTTTAGCTTTTTCTTATCTGTGAAGCACTTCATCTGACCTTCAATTCTGAATGATAGCTTTGCTGGATAGAGTAATCTTGGTTGTAGATTCTTGCTGTTCATCACTTTGAATATTTCTTGCCACTCGCGTCTGGCCTGCATCGTTTCTGTTGAGAAATCCGCTGACAGTCGTATGGGTGCTCCCTTATAGGTAACGAACTGTTTCTCTCTTGCTGCTTTTAATATTCTCTCTTTGTCTTTTGCTCTTGGCATTTTAATTATGATGTGCCTCGGTGTGGTCCTCTTAGGGTTCCTATATATTGGGGTTCGGTGCACTTCTTGCACTCCTAAGTCAATTTCTTTCACCAGGTGTGGGAAGTTTTTGGTCACTATTTCTTCAAATAGGTTTTCATTGTCTTGCTCTCTCTCTTTTTCTGGCACCCCTATAATTCGGATGTTGGTATGCTTGAGGTTGTCCCAGAGGCCCCTTACACTATCTTCAATTTTTTGGATTCTTTTGGTTTCTTGCTTTTTCAGCTGAGTGGATTTTCCCTCTTTGTATTTCAAATCTTTAACTTGGTTCTTGGGGTGCTCCAGGGCACTTTCAGGTCTTTGTATAATATTTTTTGTTTCAGTCAGTGTATGCTTAATTTCTGGTTGGTCCTTTTTCATATCCTTGAGAGTCTGCTTTATATCCTTGAGGGTTTCTTTCATTTCCTTGTAGGACTCATTCATTTCCACGTTGGTCTTAATAATTTCTTTGCAGCTCTTGTTTATATCCTTGAGGGTGTTGTTCATTTTCTTGTAGGACTCACTCATTTCCTTTGTGGTCTTGCTTATTTCCTTATAGGCCTCGATCTTTTGTTGGAACCTCTTAAAAAACCCTATAACCGTGGTTCTGAATTCCATGTCCAGTCGTTTTTTTTCCTCCATTTCTTTCACATCTGATTTCTTTCCATGTTGCTGCATGGTGGCTGCTTCCCTGAGTTGGTCAATTAGCTTTGTGTGGTAGACGTGCTACAAGGGACAGTGGCTCAGCCTCCCCGGTTACCTGAGATGGATATGGGCTGCACAGTCTTGCTGAAGTTAAGCTCAGTTAATCGTTGTTAGCACTTGGAGGGTTGACCTCCAGGCCAATTGTCTGTGAAGCTCAGCTGTGCTCAGGTTGGGTGGGCGGAGTCTCCGGGCCAAGCAGACAGCGTTAGCTCCGCCCTATGCGGCCCCAGGGACTCTGTGCCGGGGGCAATGGCCGCCAGCACCTCTGAGAGAGAGCCGCTGCGGAGCGCCACCAGCTGCCGGTTGCCGGGGAATTCAGACTTTCCCAAAATGAGTCTGCATGCGCAATGTCTCACCCAGGGTCGTAAAACAAAGCAGTCTGACGGTTTTCTGAATGAGAGACAAGTCGCGGTGTGCTCTCTGTGCAGTCACGCAGCCGAGCTGTTCGCACGAGCTGCCTTTCCACAAGCCGGGAGACCCGGCAGCACCCGAGCTTCGGCGTGCCCTCCCACCGTCCAGTTTTCACCCCGTGTGATAGTGGGTTCTCTGGACTTCGCCCAGAGCTGGAGAATCAGCCCAGTAGGACGCCTTTGTCTCCCCGTTCGAGAAAACTGGCCGGTTTCCAGCCGCCCGCCCTCTCCGCGGCGTGCGCTCCAAACCTCTCTCCGGGCGAATCTTTCAACGCCGTCCGCCGCCGCTCCTCCGGGTCACAGTGTCTTATCTTCACTTTTATTTGTGGAATTTTCACTCGGCGAGCTTTCTGGTGATTCTGGAAGGTGTTTGTTCTTTCGTTAAGTTGTAGTATTAAAATTGCTGATTATGACGGCACGATAGGTGTTTTGCCTTTGCCGCCATCTTAGTTCTCCGAGTCTGATTATGTGATTTTGGTCTCTCAATTTATTTATGTGATGTATCATGTTTATTAAATTGTGGATATTGTACCAGCCTTCCATCCCTTGAATAAATCCCAGTTGGTCATGGTATATGATCTTTCTAATGTAATGCTGGATCCAATTTGCTAGAATTTTGTTGAGGATTTTAGCATCTCTGTTCTTCCAGGATATTGGCCTGTAATTCTCCTTCATAATGTCTTTATCTAGTTTTGGGATTAGGGTAATGCTGGCTTCATAGAAAGAGCTTGAAACTGTGCCTTCCTCTTGAATTTTTTGGAATAGTCTGAGAAGGATAGGTTTTAGCTCTTCTCTGAATGTTTGGTAAAACTCTCCTGTGAAGCTAGCTGGCACTGGGCTTTAGTTTGCTGGAAGCTTTTAAATGGCTGCTTCAATTTCCTCCTTTGTTATCGGCCTGTTGAGATTTAACATATATATATATATATATATATATATATATATATATGTTTTATTAATTTTTTTACAGAGAAGAAGGGAGAGGGATAGAGTCAGAAACATCAATCAGTTGCTTACTGCATGCCCCCTACTGGGGAAGAGCCCACAACTAAGGTACATGCTCTTAACTGGAATTGAACCTGGGACCCTTGAGTCCACAGGCTGATGCTCTATTCACTGACTAGGCCCTGTTGAGATTTTTGATTCTTCTTGATTGAATTTTGGAAGGTTGTAGTTTTCTAGGAATATGTCCATTTCCTCTAGGTTGTTTAGTTTGTTGGAGTAGAGTTGTTCATAATCTCTCTCTCTTTTTTTTAATAATCTCTTGTATTTCTGTGGGGTCTGTTGTAGTTTTGCCTCTTTCATTTCTGATTTTGTTTATTTGGATCCTCTCCCTTTGCTTCTAGCCAGGCGAGAGGTTTGTCAGTCTTGTTTATCCTTTCAAAGAACCAGCTCTTGGTTTCATTGATGTTATGTATTGATTTTTTTTGGTTTCTATTCCATTTATTTCTGCTCTGATCTCTATTATCTCCTTTCTTCTGCTCACTCTGGGCTTTTCTTGTTGCTCTCTTTCTAATTCTTTAAGATGTAGAGTTAGATAATTTATTACCAGTTTTTTGTTTGTTTGCTTGTTTGTTTTTTAGGTAGGCCTGTAATGCTATGAACTTCCCTCTCCAGACTCTTTTCACTGTGTTCCATATGTTTTGGGTTGTTGTGTTTTTATTGTCATTCATTTCCAGGATCTTTTAAATTTCTTTTTGGATCTCTTTGGTAACCCAATCACTGTTTAATAGCATACTATTCAGCCCCAAAGTGTTTGATTTTATTGATTGTTTTTATTCCTACCACACTGTTGTCTGTGTCCATGGGCTATGCATATAGTCATATAAATTCTTTGGTTAATCTCTTCCAACTCCCCTTCCCTCTGAGATTCCTTGTTCTCTTCCATATTTTCATGTCTCTGGATCTGTTTTGTTCATCAGTTTATTTTGTTAATTATATTCCATATGTAAGTGAGATTATGTGATACTTGTCTTTCTCTGACTGGCTTATTTTACTTAGTATAATGCTCTCCAGTACCTTCCATGCTATCTCAAAGGAAGAGATGATGCTTCTTCTTTTATTTTTTTTTACAGCTACACAGTATTCCATTGTTCTTTCCATTGTTCTCTAAAGATAAAATAAAATGAAACAGAGCAAGCAAACAAACAGAAGTTCAGATATAACTTTGACACATAAATGAGATACATAAATAAAATATAAATAAGTAAACAGACATTAAGATTTAGGATGAAATAGCCAAGACCGGTTTGGCTCAGTAGATAGAGCATCGGACTGTGGACTGAAGGGTCCTGGGTTCGATTCTGGTCAAGGGCATGTAACTTGGCTGCGGGCACATCCCCAGTAGGGGGCGTGCAAGAGGCAGCTGATCGATGTCTCTCATGGATGTTTCTGACTTTCTATCCCTCTCCCTTCTGCTCTGTAAAAAATCAATAAAATATATATTTAAAAAAAAGATTTAGGATGAAATAAAATATGACTAAACAGGGCAGGAAAAAAAACAAAGTATTCATGTCAGATAAGAGATATTTTCTTTAATGATTACATTTCTTTAAATAGGAAATCCCAAGAACTAATTTGCCATATGTTGTATTTTGAAGTTAAGCCACGAGAGTAAAGTATACTCACAATTCAGCCAATCCTAGAGGAAACCACTAATCTTTACTCTTAGGAAATGTGACCAACTATGAAAGTACTTTTGTTGTCCAGAAGAGTGATATAATGGCAGAGGCGAAGAGAAAGTGGTTTTCCTCTGAGAATGGAAAATTGGAGAATAAGGTCTTGCCTATTTATTTATTTAGGAAAAAAAACAGGACTAGATGACCAGTAGTGCACAGCAGCCTGAACACCGTGATCAAGAGCAGGGATCATAGGAGAGTGAGGCAGACCTGTGTTCGAATTCCACTATGCCATTCTAGACTTGGACAAATCAATGAAGCTTTCTTATATTCTGTAAAATAGCCATAATGATGATCTCAGAGGGTTGCTTTGAAAAATACCATGTTTTTAAAAAGCTTGGTACATAATAAGCATTCACAAATGGTAATGTAAGACAAACAAGCAAGCAAACATTTCTACAGAAATAATCTTACAGCAGAGGATGGTATTTTATCAAGAGATTTTAGCTTGGTAGAAATATTTCTTAAGAACCTGCAACTGCCATCTAAAATTCTACATACTCTAAGTAACCTCCTCTACTTTACTTTCAGTTTTTTGAAGAGTTAAGTCAGATGACAGATAGTTTGAAGGCTAAAATCATACATTGGTATTCTTGATTTTAAATTAGTTTTTTTTTGCAAAATATGTTATGTGTATAAATCACCAATGCTTTATTATCCCCTCCGGGGACTGATAAAGATCAATTTCATCCCAAATGATCTCCTTTCCATAGGAGCTTTAGTATAAGGTCCTGGTCTGGCCATTAGCGTGATTTCATTGAGCTGCTAGGTAATGGGATTCATGTCATTTGGAAGAAACAAACAAACAAACAAACAAACAAACAAAATCCACACTCACACAATTTTCAAAACTAAAAAGCAAGAAAAATATGCTTCTGAAATTTGGTATATCTACCAAAAGGCAACACCTGTCAATCAAACACAATCAGTAGATTATACCTACTTCATTACCAGGAGAAGAAATAGAGTGAATTGTCTTCTGATAGTAGACAGTGAGCTAATTAGTACAGAGTTTTTTTTCTAGAAGCATTAGTTATCCTGATACATGTAATTCCTAGCCTTGTTTCCTTTGTGAAGGTTGATGGTAGGGTGGAGAGTTGAGTCACACAGGGGCTAAGACGTCAATATTATTACTCATAAAAGACTATGTCAGTGATAGACATAGACATGCAGCTATGCATTAAATATATTCTCTAATATTTAAGAATATTGAAACATTACTGCCTGATCTTTCTGTTAGTTGACAAGTACTGCCAAGTGTCTGTAGTCCCTCCTTGGAAACTGGAGGTCTCAGGGCCAAATACACTGTGTTCTCATGTTCGCCCACATGAGTATATTTAGAGATGGAATCAGTTTGAAATGAACATTAGTATTCTTAAAGGGGAAATGAAGTCATACCAGACAGTTTTATCTTTTTGCTTTGGTGATAAGGTATGTTAAGTGCTCACTGCATTCAAATGTTTCTGGGCTTTAAAAAAATATGTTTTTTTCTTGGTAAGAATAGGTATAAAAAGGAGGAGAAAAAGAAAAAAAACCCTCATATCTGCCACCCCAATATAATTACTACTAGCACATTTCTGTGTATCATTCAATTTTTACAAATCTGTAAAAATACTGAAATATTTTTTAATCTGCTCTTCCTTTTCAAAATTATAATATAAATACTTTAATGTTTTAACATCTTTATAAATTTGTTTAATAATAGCTTCATGTAAAATATTTCACTAATAGATTTAGCACAATTTAAATAAACATTCCATTGTTATTTTCAGATTTTAAGTTGTTTCCAGATTTCACTTTGCTGATATAAATAATGCTGCTGTATCATTCTGCATAAAACCTTTAACTGTTTTACATTTCTTACTTTAAGATAGATTCTCCAGAGTTGAATTTTAGAGTCCCAGCTATACAGGGGTGGCTAAAAGTAGGCTTACAGTTGCATTGTGACATTCTTTTGAGTTAACAAAGCCATTGTAATAAACATAACCTGCGTGTATTTTTCCATATGAAATGTAAACCTACTTTTGCCCACCCTGTTTTTAGGGTGTTGGGGATGTTTCCTTAAGACATTTTTTAGTAGGAGGCAAAGAACCACTTTCTCTGGATAACAACCTAATGGGTGCCCTACAATCTGGTGCCTGAAGATTATCCTGAGGAGTTATAGTTTAGAAATCTCAATGGGGAGGTACTCCTGTAATATAAGAGTTGTAAACCATTTAGCAGCTGCTACCAGGAGAAAATGTGGATCTTCTTTGCTGCTCTTCTGATGTAAAAGAGAAGTTTAACAGAAAACTGAACATATTTTCAACGTGATAAACTCCTTAAGGAAAGGGAGTGGAATTAATATTTGTTGAGTGCCTATCTGGCTTCAGGTACAGTGATGGAGTTACATAGTAGGGTTGTTGCCTCAGTTATACCACTCATGTCTTTTCCCCTCCAAGATTCTGGTCAATAAAACACAGCACAAGAGATATGAGTTTAACAGGGCTCAAAATTTTAGCCATATTACTGGTAAAGTTGGATTGAGGGAGTGAAATGTCTCCAAACCCCTTCTAAACCTAGAATTTGGAATCCATCTGTCTGTCATTTGTATCTACCTGCTCACAGGTGAGAAGCCAGAGTTGATAAGCATGCCCTTTTGATTTGCTTAACACATAAGGATTAAAAACACAGGTGTTCAGTGTGTAAGCGTAGGTTTACAGAGTATATTTACAGGTGCGCATTATGTAAGAGTAGGCCCCAGAGGACATGAGGCAGTGTCCTGTCCAAACGGCCATGGAGTCCTTGCCTTTTGGTCAACATGGGCTAATGGAGAACTGCCTCTCTGTGAACCCAGTAAGGCCAGCCACTCCTCCTCTCTTGGGCAGTGGTGTAGAGGAGTTGGGCTTTATGGAAACATGAGAAAGGGAAATACTTCTCTAAGTTATCACAAATAGTTTTTAAAAAGATTATCATGAAGATCAGATTCATACTTGTGGATAGGGAACCTAAGGTTCAGATAGGTTCTACAATTTCTTAAGGTCACATAACTAAGTGACCGGTAGCTGAATAAACATTCAAACTCATATGTGTCAGATCCCAGGTGTTATTAGTAAAAGTGGGGTTCCTGGAGTGCTATCAGGAAAAGAATTTCCTGAGGCTCCCAGGGGAGGATTGAGGTTTGTGGAGAGTTTTATTGATGATGTAAAATTAAGCGGGTTCCTCTCCAAGATCCTATCTCTATCTCGCCATTCAAATCCAATCTTGTCTTCAGCAGGGAGAGAAGAAAAGCTACTGCCTACAGTTTTTGCTCCATATTAAAGTCCAGTCCAGTCCAGCATCCTTCTTCTACCTATTTCATATTGAGTCCCAGACTTCAATCCTTCCTAAGTAAACTTCCAGGAGCAAACTTCAGGTCTTTTTTAAGGTTAAGTGCCAAATTTATTATGTTATGTATTTCTCAACCATTTAGCATGTAACCAAATGTGCTATACTTTTAAAAATTAGATTTCTATTTTTAATGTGTTATTGGTGAAGTTTCTGAATTTTAAATCTTAGCCTAATTTTCCTATAAGACTTGTGATTTTTATTGGACAATTTTGCTTTAATGGGGTGATTTAAAAATATGTATTTTACTGATTTCGGAAAGGAATAGAGAGAGCTAGAAACATCAGTGATGACAGAGAATCAGTGATTGGCTGCTGCCTACACGCCCCGCAATGGGGATTGAGCTGGCAACCCGGGTGTGTGCCCTGACCGGGAATGGAAATGTGACTCCTAGTTCACAGGTTGGCCTTCAACCACTGAGCCATGCTGGAGGCTAATGGAGTGACTTTTAGGAATATAAATTTTCCATTACAGCAGTAATAATTATGCATATTTTCTGGTGACTTGAAATACTGCTTTTGTTTTTTTATTAAATTTCTGTATGTGCCTTTTCTATTTCTGGACATTCAATTTTGTTTCATGTCTAGTCTGACTACTCATATGCTAATGCTGCATAATTTTAATTATTAAGGCTTGCTACTATTTCAATAGCTAATAGAGCTAGCTAATTCTCTTCCTCTACTCACCTTTCCCAACCCATAGTTCCCATATTTCAGAGTTTTCCTGGCCTATTTTGCTTTCTTATTTTTCCATGTGGACATTTGAATCAATTTTATGAACTCTAGGAAAGGATGTTGATGATTTAAATAGAGTCACATTAAATTAATGAATTAATACAGAGAAAACCGACATCTTTATAATATTGATAAAATATCTTCAGAAAATGCCTTCCATTGCTCAAGGCTATATTTGTGTTTTTCAGAAGTGTTTTAATGATTTTTTTTATCATAAAGATTTTTACTTTTTTTATTAAGTATATTTCTAGCATTTCATATTTTTTGTTGTTGCTATGGTAAATGGGGTCTTAGTTTCCATTTTATCATTTAAATGCTAGTTGTTTTGATAAAGTCTATTGATTTCTATATCCTGCTACCTGAGTTACTGTTTGTGGTTGTTTTTCCATTGATTTTCTTGGAGTTTCAGATACATCACATCAGGTGACATAAAATTCTTCTGTTATTAAGCAAGAGAAAGCTTTTGGGGGCATTTTCCAATACACATGCCCTAAAGGCTTTTTCTTTCTTTATGGCATTTGACGTAATGCTTCCAATACATGTGAAATAGCAGTTTTCCTGGGGTAGCTCTTGCTTTGAAAAAGAATAGTTCCAGTATTTACCACTTAGCTGAGCTTCTGGCTTTTAGGTGGTTATATATTAAAAGCAAGTTTCTATCTATTACCATTTTAATGAGTAATTAAACCTTTATTAGTAACCCTTATTAGGAAGGAGAAGAGAATTCCTGGGTCTAACTGAGCATTGCTTGATAAAACAGGCTGTCAAGGATGTACAGTAAGTAGAAAGCAGGCTTCTTGAATTTTTAATATATAGTTGTGAAAATAGGACATCTTTGGGTATATACCTTTGAATCTACCACTGAATCTGTTTCCAGTTTTACCACTATGAGAGGTGGTGATTCTGAATGGATTATGAACAAGTTTGCATGTGGAATTAGGGTGGGTAGGGAGTATAGAGGTGGACAAAAGTAGGTTTACAGTTGTGAATACATGAAACAGAGTTTATTCATGTGTTATTATTTATTAATTGTTGTATTATTTTTATATGAACAACTGAAAACCTACTTTTCCCCACCCTGTATTTATGAATGAAAGTTTATCCTATATAATAAAAACCTAATATGCAAACTATATTGGTTGTTTGTTCAACCAATCAAAGCATAATATGCTAATGATATGCTAAAGGCTGCTCAACCGCTTGCTATGACATGCAAGCAGGGCAGACAGATTGGCCAACCAGTTGCTACGATATGTACTGACCACCAGGGGGCACATGCTTCTATTGGTAGGTTAACTTACTGCTGGGGTCCAACTGATCAGGACTGAGCTAGACGGGCCAGACACGTTCTGGAGTTGGCCAACCTCCCAAGTCTCCCCCCAGCCCTGATCATGCACTGGTGGGGCCCCTCTGCCTGGCCTGCGCCATCTCCCAATCCTGGCTGAGGGACTCTCCCTCCCAAGTGCATGAATTTCATGCACCAGGCCTCTAGTTAAAATATAACAGATAATTCCTAAAGATAAATATTTTTTGTTATTGAGGGTTGTTTTTTTCTTTCTCTCTCTCCCACATCCAGCGTGAAGAGAGACTGGGTTCAGTTTCTGAGTGGAGGAGCTGAGGATTAAGAAAAATGAAGAATAAAAGAGAAAGACACAGAAATAATAAAAAGCTGGGGCCAGGTGGGCATCTGTTCTCCCTCTCATGGAGAAATAGCCAGGCACTGAGCCCACCAAGCTGTGTTTATTTATACTCCACAATACAATGGGGTTTCTCCAACATTAGGATCAAAGGAGCTTCAGTGAGCCCAGGCCCTATTCAATCACCCATTCCCGGGGCAAGCCTGCATTTACATAGCAAGGCCCTCTCCCCAACACCTATTGGTGAATATGTTTTTCCAAGACCTGGTTTTTCCAGGTGCCTTGAATTCAGCCGGCACAAAGATTTAGAGAATGCTCAAAGTGTCTTGCCTGAGTCCGCCCCTCCACATTTTGTGACACATTTTCTGAAATACTATTCTCTTATCATTTTTTTATTGTTCAAAATTTTTAGCATGTTATTGTCTGAATTTAGATATGTAAAAGGTAGATTATAGTAAAAAAAATCTGGGTCATGTTACTTATCTCTTTGGGTTTCATGACCTCATAAAAGTAGAAATTAATACTAGATCTCTTACATATTCTCTCAAATTCTGAAATCTTATGCATTTCTTATAAAGGAAACTTTATTCTATTTTTAAAGTAAATGGATACAGAAATGTAATGAAATGTATTGATATTTCTAAGGCAAGCCATGTAAATAATGTGATTGATATAAAATGTTCTCTTGCATACTCCTATAATTATGGAAATGTTTTTATTAAGTTTTAAATGTTAGTTTATAATATATGTATAAACTATATGTCATTTGTCTGCTCTTTGACAAGTAAACTTTGCTATCAAAGCATTTTATGGAAAAGACTGTCTTTATTACAATGACATATTTGGTAACAACTGGTGCAGCTTCCATTTCTAGAAAAATGTAGATTATTTATTGTGACCTTTTAGGAATCAATATAGCAACTTAACTAGTCTAATATTTCTTTTTTTAAAAAAAAATTATTTTATTGATTTTTCACAGAGAGGAAGAGAGAGGGATAGAAAGTCAGAAACATCGATGGGAGAGAAACATCGATCAGCTGCCCCTTGCACACCTCCAACTGGGGATGTGCCCTCAGCCAATGGACATGCCCTCGACCGGAATCGAACCTGGGTCCCTTCAGTCCGCAGGCTGATGCTCTATCCACTGAGCCAAACTGGTTCGGCCTAATATTTCTTATTCTCAATAAATTTTCAGGGTCTGAAATTTTGCCCTGTTGACAAGCTAATTAGTCTCATGAATGCTACCAGAAGACACTTTTATTTATTTATTTTTATTTTTATTTTATATATTTTATTGATTTTTTACAGAGCAGAAGGGAGAGGGATAGAAAGTCAGAAACATCGATGAGAGAGAGACATCGATCAACTGCCTCTTGCACGCCCCCTACCGGGGATGTGCCCGCAGCCAAGGTACATGCCCTTGCCGGAATCGAACCCGGGACCCTTCAGTCCGCAGGCCGACGCTCTATCCACTGAGCCAAACCGGTCTTGGCCAGAAGACACTTTTAAATCAGAGATAAAGGACAATTTTTAAATCACATATAGAGGACAATTTTTTTAATCACAGCAATAGTGGTAGCCAGAATATTAGCATTTTTGTATGGCTTCTCTGAGCTTCTATTCCCATGGTAAAATGTGACTGGGACCAGATAATAACTGCTTACATAGTGGGTTGTGTTATGGCAGAGAAACCCTGAATCTTTTATAATAGACAATAAGGATACCGATACCAGCTCTTTGCTCCATATGTTACATTATCTCTGTTTACCTAAGCTGTTCACTATACAAATATCCTTGAAAAGATAGTCTGCAATAACAGATAGCCAGTGCTTTGGCTCCCAAGAAGTGCAGAAACATGAGCGACCCACAGAGAGGTGTCTCAACACTTACACCTCTTGATGCTAACTTTACATGTTCTGATTAATTTTTAACAACTCTGACATGTTTAGAGAAAAACATGTCAAAACTTGAAATTTTAAGCTCAGCCTAATACATTTGCAAAATCATAAATCTGGAATAATCGGAACTATAGAAGCTTTCATATTGGGTTAGACAATGATGTCTAAAATGGCTATAGCTAATTATAAAATGGTATATCTTATTAATATTTGGTAACCAACTGAATTCCAATAATATTATATGAATTATTATGATTCTTTTTCTGTCCTACTGTCATTCCTTTGACTCTGGGGAAATTACTCTGATGTTTTCTGGAGTGATGTGAGTTAGCAGGATGACAACTTTGCTAGTCAGTTGATAACTACCAGAAATATGCATTAGAAGGTGAAATGGACAATGCTTTAAGAATGGGGATTCCCAATCTGGGGTTAGCAAGACTTGAGAGGCCATCAAATCATTATTACAAAGTAGAATGAAGATCGAGTTGCCTATGGAATTGAGAAATTTTGAGGGGACAAGTGGTGCAAGTTTAGTTTTAGTAAAGTAGAAGTGTTGACTTATATGCATATATGCATAACCATGGGCACAGACAATAGTGTGGTGAAGGCCTGGAGGGGGTCAATGGGGAAAAATGGGGGACATCTGTAATAGTTTGAACAATAAGTTAAATTTAAAAATAAAGTGGATGTGTTAACAGAAAGAGTCTGGCAGACATCACACAGAGGCAGCCTGTCATGAATTCTGTCAGCTAAATCTTAAGGTTTCTCAGTGAATTGAGAAGAAACTAAAACAGATTTTACTAATAAATAATCAACTGGTTTCAGAGCTGACTGCCAATGGCCTTCAACCAATCAGCTTCAACAAAGAAAAGTGAAACAAATGCCCTGCTCTCAGTCTATGTTTCGTTTCCCCAACTTAGTCTCCTCTTTGTTTTATAAACTCTATTTTTGTTATTGTTGGTTGAAAAGTGTTTAATAACTGACTTTAATATGAGTTACAATTTGTGTGAATATTAACTGATTCAGAGTTATGCGTTGACAGTCCACTTTTGTATCTCCTGCACTCATGTGCAAAACTATTTTCAAGTGTATATGCTATTTAGTTAAATACATTATCCTATCCTATCTAATATTAGAGTAATATGCAATTGACCATACCTCCAATCAAGCCATGCCCACAGACCATGCCCACAAGCCAATCAGGAGCAAATTATGCAAATAAACCCCAACCAAGATGGCTGCTGCCACTGAGAGCAGGAGGGAGGCTTGGGTTTCCCCAGCAACAGAGGAAGCCAAGCTTTCCGCCTGCCATTGCTGGCCTAGGCCTCCACTCAATGCTACAAAGTTTCAATTATAGTAGATACATAATCCCAACAGAAATGGCGGCAGCCACTGTGTTGGAGAGAGCAGAGGCTACGGTTGCCCAAGCGATGGAGGAAGCCAAACTTCTGCAGCCCTAGCCTAGGCCTCCACTCTAGACTACAAAGTTTCAAACAGAAATGACTGTCGCCACAGAGTGAGCAGAAGGCTTGGCTCCGCTCCAGGCTACAAAGTTTCAATTGTAGAACATAAATCAATCCCAGATCCCAGGGCCATCGCTGGAGGGTGTGGCCAGCCTGCAAACCACCATAGGCTCCTCGCCTGGGCAGCCCCACACCCTAAGGAAACCCCCACCCTGATCCAGGACACCCTTCAGGGCAAACCAGCTGGTCCCCACCCATGCACCAGGCCTCTATCCTATTTAATAAAAGAGTAATAAGCAGATTAACCATCACTCAAACACACAAGAGGGCTGCCCCTATGTGGTCAAAGATCATGCCCCCATGTGGACACAAGATGGCCACCACAAGATGGCCAGTAGGGGAGGACAGTGGGAGGTTCCAGGCCTGCAAGGGAGGGCAGTTGTGGGCCTTCAGGCCAGCAGGGGAGGGCAGTTGGGAGCAATTAAGCCTGAAGGGATGGGCAGTTAGGGGTGACCAGACCAGCAGAGGAGGAAAGTTGGGGGCAAACAGGCAGGCAGGGGAGCAGTTAGACATCCATTAGGCTGGCAGGTAGAGGTTAGGGTGATCAGGCTCTCAGGCAGAAGTGGTTAGGGGCAATCAGGGAGGCAGGCAGGCAAGCAGTTTGAAGCCAGCAGTCCTGGATTGTGAGAAGGATGTCTGACTGCCCATTGGGATCGGGCCTTAACAGGCAGTCGGACATTCCTCGAGGGGGTCCTAAATTGGAGAGGGTGCAGGCTGGGCTGAGGGACATCTCCCTCACCACCACCCCCATGCACAAATTTTATGCACCAGGCCTCTAGTGTTTATATAAAAGCATTAATAAAAGCATATTTTAATGTGTATTTTCTCCATCAACTGATAATGATGGAGACAATTACTCTTATACTAACCATAATATTAGTCAGTATTTTAAAAATACCTATTATATACTTAGAATGGCCTCAGAATATAACTAGTTAGGAATACAAGAGAAACACAAAATGTTTGAGCAATTGGTAAATATACTGTTAAAGCAGGAAAAGGATTAGTCTGGACAATAGATATTCTAATATTTTAGAGGAGAGGTTTAGCAAGCAGAGGTCAAGATGGGGAGGGATTATAAAGTGTGTGGTTATTAAAAAAATGCCATGAAGAACATTTTAAAAAGTTTTAACAACCAGAGCAGAGTGGCAAGTTATACCAGCAAGAAAGATAGAGGAAATGCATGTAGAAATGGTCCCTGACTTCCAGGGGTTCAACTTCTGATTTTTAGAGTTTATAGTGGTGTGAAAGCCATATGCATTCAGCAGACACTGTACTTCAAAGCTTGAATTTTGCTATCTTCCTGGCTTAGCAATATGCAGTATTATAATATTGTGAAGCTGGGCAATGGCAAACAAATTATTTTTCCCAACAAGGCTAATGTAAGTGTTCTGAGTGTGGGTAAGGCAGGCCAAGCTTAGCTATGATGTTTAGGTATTTAGGTGATTTAAATACATTTTTACCTTACAATAGTTTCACTTGGGCTTATCAAGATCTAATCTCATCATAAGTAGAAGAGCATCTATATAGGGAAAATGGGGCTTGTATAGTTTGAGTTCTGGTCATTGGTGAAGAGTTTATCATTGGCCAAACTCTACTCAGCCTCCCCTGAACTCTTTTTCAAGTAGGTCCGACTTTTTTTTTTTTGGACTTTCATGTTCTTCTCTGTATGGTCCAATTTTAGCAAGTATACTGCTATGTCAATTTAATTAGAATCCCCCACCCTCAATATTTGATTTGGTTCCCCAACTTCTACCATCCTTAAGTGCTGTCTGGTCATCCTAGTTCACTTCGACAAGAATCCTATTAGGATAGTTTAGCCAAAATATTCCTTTACCCCCCTCATTTTCCTTTTAGTAATTTCCCATCCTACTTTTCCCCATAAATTCCTACTTGCCCATGCTCTTTACGGAGGTGAGTGTGATCTCTCTCTCTCTCTCTCTCTTCAATATTCTGTCTCAGTGGTTTCTATGATATTGCAATACCTCTTCCTGGAACAAAATTTTCCTCACTGTGTTTTAACAGGCATCATTTAATATTTTTTATTTTTTTAAATGTCTTTATTGATTAAGGTATTACATATGTGTCCTCATCACCCATTACCCATTCCAATCACTTCCTTCCCCTTGTCACCACTTATGCCCTCATCCCCCCTGGTGTCTGTGTCCATTGATTAGGCTTATATGCATGCATAGAAGTCCTTTGGATGATCTCTTCCCCTTACTCCCACCCTCCACTACCTTCCCTCTGAGGTTTGACAGTCAATGCTTTTCTGTCTTTGGATCTGTTTTTCATCAGTTTATGTTGTTCATTGTATTCCATAAATGAACGAGTTCATGTGATACTTATCTTTCTTTGACTGGCTTATTTCACTTAGCATAATGTTCTCCAGTTCCATCCATGCTCTAGTTTGTAGCAGACACTTTTTTCCCCTTTTTTTTCTTCTTAAAGAATACCTTTCAGCATTTCATATAATACTGGTTTGGTGTTGATGAACTCCTTTAGCTTCTTCTTATCTCTGAAGCTCTTTATCTGACCTTCAATTCTGAATGATAGCTTTGCTGGGTAGTGTAATCTTGGTTGTAGGTTCTTGCTATTCATCACTTTGAAAATTTCTTGCCACTCCCGTCTGGCCTGCATTGTTTCTGTTGAGAAATCTGCTGACAATTGTATGGGTGCTCCTTTGTAGGTAATTAAGTGTTTTTCTCTTGCTGCTTTTAATATTCTCTCTTGTCTTTTGCTCTTGGCATTTTAATTATGATGTGTCTTGGTGTGGTCCTCTTTGGATTCCTTTTGTTTGGGGTTCTGTGCGTTTCCTGGACTTGTAAGTCTATTTCTTTCACCAGATGGGGGAAGTTCTCAGTCATTATTTCTTCAAATATGTTTTCAGTATCTTGCTCTCTCTCTTCTTCTGGCACCCCCATAATTCTGATGTTGGTACATTTGAAGTTGTCCCAGAGGCTTTTTACACTATCCTCACATTTTTGGATTCTTTTTTCTTTTCCAGTTGAGGGTTTTTGGCCTCTTGGTATTTCAAATCTTTGACTTGATTCTTGCATTCCTCTAGTTTGCTGTTGGGTTTCTGTAAAATATTTTTATTTCAGTCAGTATATGTTTAGTTTCTAGTTGGTCCTTTTCCATGTCCATGAGGGTCTCGCTTATCTCCTCGAGGGTCTTGTTCATATCCTCGAGGTTCTCACTGAGCTTATAGGCCTTTTCTAGGAGCCTCTTGAAATACCTTATAACTGTGGTTTTGAACTCTATATCCAATCATTTGTTTTCCTCCATTTCTTTTGTTGGCGATTTCTTTCTTTCTCTCCCCATTTTCACTGCTTCCCTGAGTTGGTAGGGTAGCTTTGTGTGCTAGGGATCTCGGCCTCCTCTGTTACCTGAGGTGTACACTCTTGGTGCACCCCTTTGTGGACTGTGTATACAGTCTTGTGGCAGATAAGTCTTGTTTGTTGTTGGTATCAGTGGGAGGAATTGACCTCCAGGCCAACTGGCTGTGAGGATCAGCTGTGTCTACCCTAGGAGACAGCCTTATGTGCCAGGACTTGCAAACTTGCCAAAGTCTCTGTGCTCAGTTTGGATGGGGTGGAGTTTCTGGGTGGGGCGGAGTTTCAGGGTGGAGCTGAAAACCTTGGCTTCCAGTCAGCCCTGACACACGAGGTCACCGGGTCGTAGTGTCCACAGGCAATCATCACAAGCACCTCTGTGAGAAAGGTGCCCTTGTGTTTCGCCTGCCGCCAGACCATCCAGTCCCCAATGAATCCAGAATCTCAGATTTTCACCTGGCACCTGGGTTCAGTGCAGTTGGAACTCCTTTTCCCTTCTGCCGGACGCCAGCCACACAGTCAACAGATCACACTCACTGTGAGCACTTGTGCAGGCCCCCGGAACTCCACCTCTGGCCAGAGCTCCTTTCTCCTGCCAGACACCACCAGTGGCCCAGTTCGTCCTCTCTATGTGCATGCCTCTGGAGCTCTGCCTCTGGCTCTTCCCTTGGGATTCCTCCTGAAATCCAGATTCTCCCTGTAAGGGCCTGGTTCCCCCGGGTTTTGAGTGCAAAATCCCTGGGTTCAGCGCTGCCTGGAGTTTTTTGTCTCCTTTCCACCAGAGCACCCTTGCCAGGCATTCAGACATCCTGTCCTCTCGCACACATGAGTCTCCCACCTTACTTGGGCTTTGCAGAGGCTCTGATTATCTGTGGGCACTTCTATGTCCCTCCAGCTTCAGATCTTCCAGTCAGCCAGCCTTCCTGTGATTCTGGACAGTGTCCATTCTGTCCTTCAGTTATATTCTCAAAATTGTTGTGCGGGGCAAAGGCCTAGGTGTTCACCTATGCTGCCATCTTGTTTTTTTATCCCAACATTTTTTATTCTTTAACATGGAGCAGCAGCATAGCCTTTACATGAAAGCTTATTAGGAATGCAACATCTCAGACTCCAACCTTGTATTTTTAACAAGATTTCTCAGGTGATTTCATATGTTCATTAAAGACTGAGAAACATTTTAACAAGCTCTGCTGGGGGGTTATGATGCATCACTGCCCCAGGCTAAGGCCAGTATCTTCCAACTTGGACTTGATCTTATTCCAGATCAATGATTCTCTACGTTGGCTGCCCATTAAAATAACTTGGAGAACTTTTAAAAATATTGATAGATTAAGGAAGAATAAAAGGAACTCTTGATTTTTTAAAAATAAGAGTTACATATGAGAGACCTCTTAGGAAGATTATTTTTATCGTGATATCAAAAATGGATTAAAAAGAGAAATAAGGAGTTTGAAACCATTGTAATAACATAGGGGAGAGCTGTGGTACTGAAGCACTTACAATAAAAATGGAGAGAAAGACTTTGAGGGAAGAAATATTTAGAATGAAGAATTACCAGGGCTTTGAGATGAATTTATGGTAAGAAGTGTGTTCTAAAGTGTAAAAGTCTGTAGAGAGGTCACAAAATTGAAGGTTGAAAAATTACTCTTGGATTGGATGGTTAAGAACTGATGGAAATTTTTTGCCAGTATTATTATAGTAAAGGGGTGGGAACAGAATTTAAAATGCAAGAGATTGTAGAGAGAATTAATGATGAAAAAATATGGTTGTAGGATGAGTTGGTTTAAAATTTAACCAAGAAGAAAAGAAAAAAAAATGTTTGCTAGAAAAGAAAAATAGTCTCGTGAAGGTGGTGGTTGTTTTAAAGAAGGGTAAGATCTATACATTTAGCCAAAAATGGTGCTGGTTTAGTGACAAGCAGAGAAAAGACTGAAAATAGTACACAAAACAAGACAATCCTCTAATATTTTTGTACATTAAAACTGTGAAAAAAATTCAAGTTTTACTTGACTAGTGGCAATATTTGTTAAGAGGTGCTATGGGTTAAAAAAAGCAGCAACCCTGAAAACAGGTTTAGATTTTGTCAAATTAAATCTTATCCTTTCACTCCATGGCATAGCAACACCTGAACCCATGGGGCATAGTATTAACAGTACCTCAGACAAACACAACCGACCCAGAACTAGTGCTGTCCTTTCATTTTGAGAACTGATCTTCCTGTGGAATCCTGTGAATGGTGGGGCTGAGATAGACGGAGGATCAGTACACACAATCTTACCTGTTAAAATTCATTTAGTCTCTTCTGTGTAGAATAGCCTCTTTGAAGGAAATAATTTATTCAAAGTTCAAAGTTCCTAATGGGCTGTTGTCCTTCTCTCTCAAGGGTCTCTCTTTTGCTTTCTCCATTTCAAGAGAGTCTAGGTGTGTATTTGTGATGGTGGAGGTCTAACTTATATTAATTCATCGAGGCCTCTCAATGAGCCTAAGTTTTGTCCTTCTTTATTTTTTTTGGTCTCATACTAGTCTCCACTGTGTTGAAGTTGATTATCTTGTCTAGTCCTGCAGAGATTTGCTTATATTACCTTGATTCTGACTGTATGTAAGTGTCTTCTGCTTAATTCCATTGTTCTTCCCATTTGTCCCCAATAATGGCATGATTCTCACCTATCTTGACTAATTTACCAAAGTGTCACTAAGAATAAAAGAGATTAACAGCCTACTAAAATGTTGCTTAATTTATATAACAGAAAATACTTGCAGACCAGATGACTATTCATCTGACTTCAGTCACTTTATGGAGAATGATGAATTTCTACTTAGTTTCTAGATCTAACTCATTTCACAGACCTAGAACTCCTTGCTGAAGGGGAGGTCAGTTTCTCTTGAGGAAGGATGCCCCATACAGCCACCAAGTATGTACTGTAAATCTTTCTCCACACCTTTCCTATTTCATTATACTGCACAGGTTCTGCCCACACCCGAGGGGAGAGGATAAAGGTCAATGGGGATTATATTAGCTACTAACACAGCTACTATATATTCATATGTAGAGTTTTACTTTCCTTCTTCCATTCTCTCAGGGATATATTTTATTTCTTGTTTCATGGCATCATTGTGAGAAGGTGTCAGTAAATCTCTTCAAATATTTATACTTGTGTAAACTGTCATGTGTCTTAAATTGACAGTTTGGTTTTAGCCTTATTTCTTATGGATAATTGATGGATTTTAATCCAAGAGATTTTGGATTTCATTTGCTGTAAGCTATGTCTTCAGTTATATTCAAAACCACAGGACACACACACACACACACACACACACACATTACAGCCATATTCAGAATTTCTGGTGGATTATCCCAGAGTTTTAATATTGTCTTTCTGTTAGTTAGTAATAGGCCCTGGAATAATTTTATTCTTTCCCAGTTTGAATATATAGAATGTTTAAAAAGTTATAAGAGCATTACAGAATCCTAAAATGACAGAACCTACTCTCTCTCAGGTTTTCATGGCATTTTGTTTTATCTTTGGGAATGTGCACTTTGTTAGTAGTAACTATGTTTTAGTTGCATTTTGCAGTTTACAAGATATCATGCCACATATTTATTTATGTCATTATTGCTTAGCAGGACTATAATGGAGAGGAAAGTGAGGCCTACATTGGTGATTTCCCAAATTATGCATGTAGAATTGAACAGAACTGGGACTTTCAACTTTAAGTATAGAGCTTTTTCATAAAGCTGCTTTTCTACCACATGAGTAAAAAAACTATACTCTTATATTTGCCTGAAATAATAGAGATAGAGCTTTCTAGAATTGAAAAGGTGTTATTTTGTGTAGTCCTATTCTGGGAAGCTCTGAACTGGTTTCAAAGTATGAATCTGTCTTTTCTCTATGTCTCATGTATAATTCTTTTTGAATTGGTTTTATTTTATACCAGTGGCCCGGTGCACAAAATTTGTGCATGCGGGGGTGGGGGGTGTTGTCTCTCAGTCTGGCCTGCATCCTCTCCAATCTGAGACCCCTGTGTTCCAGATCCTGTCCATTGTTTGGTGACTTATGGTGAATACTTGGAGAGGTTTAGTCCTTCTTCAAAAGCATTTGGTAATGTTGGAAACTATAGCAGAATTTAAGGATGAGTGGGAAAAGACAGCAAAATGCATATGGGAGAACAATCTCTGGGTATCCAATTTCCAAAAGACAGATACAAAGTTGAATGACTGAGAGAACATGATACTATTTTATGTATGCTTGCTGGATTCAACACAACATGATGCATATTTATCACTTACTGAGCTCCTTCTACTATGTTCTTGCTAAGCTCATTAATAGAGTCCCTCTCCTTCAGTTATCTTCACTTGGATTGATCTCTCAGTTACCATATGGAAGAAACTTATGTCATTAGAGAAAACTCACAAGCTGGCTGCCTAACAAAAGTGGAAAAAAAGACAAATAATTTAGATTTCCAGAGGTTTTGATTGTAATGAATGTTGCTTGTTAAGTAACTATCATTTCTAACTCTATTCTTCATGTGTCTCAGAGGGTTTTTTGAGAAGAAAACCGATGAGGTTGAATGGAATGATGATAGCTCCTGGGATGATGTGGTGTCGTGGTTAGGAGCCTTACATGTAATGGACTGGATATGCATCAGATAGAGGGTGAAATACTGGGTAGTGTTGGTAATTGAATGATGTGGTGGGGAATAAGGACTGGATAATTGTCTGGCCTTTGCTAACTGATTTCAAAGAACCACCAGTTTGTTGTTCACTCAGGACACAACAATGTTTAAAGTGACTCATCTCTTGCAGCTGGAGACCAAACTGGAACTGGAATAGAATTGTGAGGGTAGTCAGGATGCAAAGGAGATGGATAGAGAACCCTTGTCAGGCTTTTTATGTTAGAAGCAGGGCCCTGATAGTGGAAAGTTGAGAAAGAAGAAGAGAAAGTTAGGTAGATGTGCCAGAGAGCTTTGAACCCTCAATTTTCCTAGGCTGGCAGAAGTGACCCCTGCCCATGTGCTAGAGAAGAACATCCTTTCCTTGCCTGGAGATGAAAGACGCTACATGAAAAACATCAATAGGGCCAAATGCCTTGCAAAATGATGCGTGTCCTCCTTAAGACATACTCCTTCCTCCCCTCATTGCCTAGAGACAAGAAACAAAAGTTCAATTTGAGTACAGCTTGAGGAAGAAAGCCTAGGGGGTAGTTAATAGCAAAGCATGGCAGCGTCTGAATATGATGTACCAGCTGGAACTGGGGGACATGTGTGGGAGTAGATCTTGCGGTCACTGACCTTGGGCTGGAATATAAGGCTGGAAAGTGGAGAGTTTATTGACCTGGGTTCACATTCCCATGACTCAAGATTTAATGTACTAGCAAGGACACCTCGAGCCTCTCCTAACTGCCTTACTGCGATGGCTCTTTGAAGTTAGGTGAAGCCAGAACTTCCTTAACAGAATATTGAGAAATGGAGTTAGAAGCTCAGGACAGTGGGTATGTTAGAATTGATTTATTATGTGAGACTAGCAAACCCGTCCATGTCTGTTTTCTGGGAGAGCACAGATGACATTTCACTCACGAAAACAGTACAGAAGGCACTGTTGAGGGAGACATCAGAATCTGGGGAAAGTTCTGTGGTGGCTGTCCTCTCTGTTCTACTGTTGACAGCTGGAGGTTGCCACCTGGGCTTGCCTAGAGAAAATGGGAATGACAGGATATCAGAATACCGGAAGCCAAATGATGGCACCCAGGACATAATTACTGTGATAGGCAACAAGGCCAGAGTGGCAACCAGGAGATCTTGATGTCGTGGGATCTGTGCCAAGGGTTTCATATATCACAGTGATCCTGGGAGAATAGAGATGGAGAGCTAATCAGGGTGTAGCTTGCTAATTTCAATTAATAAAAGAATATGAGGTGTGAAGAAAAGGCTAATGTTAAAGGAGACAATGGGAAAACAATTCCAGAGCTGAGCTAGTTGTCAGAGAGATCTGAGTTAGTTCATAGATATAGAAACCATAGGTTGAAGGAAAGGCTGGGTTCTTTGAGAAAAAACCCTGAGTGGTTACTTTAAGTTTATACAAAAAGTTTTCTCCAATTCTTACCCAGAAGGACTTATAACCATTTATCATATAACTAGAGGCCTGGTGCACAAAATTTGTGCACAGGAGTGTGTGTCTTTCCGCACAGCCTGCACTCTATCCAATCTGGGACTCCTGAAGGGATGTCCGACTGCCTGTTAAAGCCCAATCCAGATAGGATCAGGCCTAAACGGGCAGTTGGACATCCTTCACTACTGGCTCCCAACTGCTTGCCTGCTTGCCTTCTTGATTGCCCCTGATCCCTTCTGCCTGCCAGCCTGATCACCCCCTAACCACTCCCCTGACAGCCTGATTGATGCCTAACTGCTCACCTGCCAGCCTGATTGCCCTAACTGCCCTCCCCTGCAGGCCTGGTCCTCCCCAACTGCTCTCCTCTGTAGGCCTGGGTCTCCCCCAAATTCCCTCCCCTGCTGGCCTGGTCACCTACAACTGTCCTCCCTTGCATACCTGGTCCCTCCCAACTGCCTCTCCTGATGGCCATCTTGTGGTGGCCACTTTGTGTCCACATGGGGGCAGCCATCTTTGACCACATGGGGGAAGCCATCTTGTGTGTTGGAGTGATGGTCAATTTGCATATTATTATTTTATTAGATAGGACAGAGGCCTGGTGCACAGGTAGGGGATAGCTGGTTTGCCCTGAATCAAGGTGGGGTTCCCTTGGGGTGTGGGGTAGCCTGGGCCAGGGGCCTAGGGTGGTTTGCAGGCTGGCCATGCCCCCAAGGTGACCCAAGTGGAGGCCCTGGTATCTGGGATTTATTTATCTTCTATAATTGAAACTTTGTAGCCTTGAGTATAGGCCTGGGTAAGCCAGGATGGCAGGGAAGCTTGGCTTTCTCTATGGTCCACCCAAGCCTCCTGCTTGTTACAGCTCCGTGGCCTCAGCCATCTTGGTTGGGTTAATTTCCATATTTGCTCCTGATTGGCTTGTGGGCATGGCTTGTGGGCATGGCTTGTGGGTGTAGCAGAGGTATGGTCAATTTGCATATTACTCTTTTATTAGCTAGGATAGTACATTGGATAAAGACTTTTCAAGGGATTTTGGATAAATAATTTGAACTAGTACTTATGACAGGGAACTAGGAATATTATCATGAGCCTTGGTTAGGATGAATCTTTGGAAGGGCAGGTTTTAAATGGAGTCCTGCCCTAAGTCTGTCTTATAGTGAGTCCAACTCCCTGAACCAAGAAAAAAAATCAGAAGTAAAATTGAAACTGGGAGAAATTTTAGAGGTTAGTGTCATCCTCAAAGACTTAAAGTGAAAAGGGTTATTTCCAACATATTTCCTTGCAATTCACCTGTTGGACCCATGTAACAACCATGTGGATTTAGGAAGATGATGGCAGACTACCACAAATTTAACCAAGTGGTTGGCCCTAATGCAGCGGTGCCACATATTTTATCTCTGCTAGAACAGATCTATCTAGCTTCTTGTACTTGGTATTGATCTAGCAAACGCATTTAGGAGTTTCAAGGTCAAATTACACATTGTTAGATGAACAGTGTACACATTTACTGTCTTGTCCAGGACAATATTAATGCTCCTGGTCTCTATAATAATAAGATTTTTAGGAGCATTGATATCTTGACAATTCAAAGATCATTACACTGGACTACTATTCTGATGCCTCTGCTAACTGGATCTGGTGTGTAAGAAGAAGGTACCCTCGTTACCTTAGTAACGGCATTTAAGTCAGATCGTAAGAGAAAAACTCTGTAAAGTTTCAGAGAGACACTTTATTGTTAGTGTTTCTAGAGATTCAGTGACCTTGGACATTCCAGGATATTCTCTCCATGGTAAAGGACAAACTATCTCACTTTCTGCCTCGTACCCAATACAACCAAGAAAGTAGGCAGAGTGCTTAATAGGCCTTTTCAGATTTAAGGCAGCATACATGGCATTTAAAGACACTTCTTTCCCCAAATACTGTAGCTAGTTTCAAGTGGGACCTGTAGCAAAAGAGGGCTCTGCTGCAGGTCCATGCTATAGTTCAAGCTGCCCTGTCTCTCAGGCAGATCCACTTGTGCAAGAGGCAGGTAAGGACTCCACATGGAGCATCTGGAAGCCCTAACAGGGAAGTTGTGGCACAGACCCCTAGGGTTTTAGAGTAAGATCTTGTATTTCATCGGCAGTGGGTTCTGGTGCACTGCTGAGCATGAGTAGAGACTGAGCCCCTGTCCATCAGCTGCCCACCACTGCCAGGGCAGGTCACTGAGTTGTCAATTTAAGATGACAACTAACAGTGAAAATTCATTGCAAAATGGTGCTATGGGTCATATCTTAGCATCCTAACCCCCAAGTGAGATATTGGGAGGTGGGGTCATCAGGAGGTGATATTTCATGAGGGCAGGGCCTTCATGAATGGAAATGGTGCCCTTATGAAGGAGGCTCCGAGAAAGCTCCTTTGCCTATTTCATCATGTGAGGTTATAGCAAAAGAGCAGCTGTCTCTGAGAAAGTGGGTTCTCACCAGACACAAATCTACTGGAGCCATATCTTGAACTTCCCAGCCTCCAGAACTGTGAGAAATAAATATCTGTTTTTTTTGTGAACCACCAAGTTGATGGCATTTTTGTTATAGTACCATGAATGGACTAAGACAAATAGAAATGGTATTTTTGAGATCAGGCCCAAGAAGGTCATAGGGCAAATACATTATGTCAACAGATGACCCAAATTCTACTTACCTCTCTCAAATGCATTTATTTAACTCCCTCACCTCATATATATAGGTTTTGCTCCATATATGGAACCAAGAATGGGCTGCTACCTCATTATAGCCTTACTCAGGGGTGGCCCTGAGGGACAGTGGGAAGGAGGAAACATTCCCAGTTAGCAGAAATGTGAGCATTACATACAGTTGTTTACTTGGTATGAAGGAGATATGGGCTGAGATAAGGAGGTGTGTCAGCAGACAGAGGGAGAGAAAACTATACGAGGGTAATAGAAAGGTGAGTTTTGGTTTGGGTATCAGTTGCAGCATCTGTGTCCCTCTAACCTTATGCATTAAACTTTTAAAAGAGGACAACACCTTGAACACTCAGTAATGGATTCATTTAGTGTAGGGTACGAGTGGGTCTGAGAGGTGCCAGGGGTGGACACGGCCAAGGTGCCTCTGGTGCCATCTCCTCTTCTTGATCAGTTCTCTGAGTGCAGCTGTGGCTGGAGTCACACTTCCCAGTATGTTTTGCCTCCTTTCACACTCATAGCATCTTGCTTCCAACTCTGTCATTGATCTCAGGCTTCCCTGATGCTGTGGATGAAGGAGGTGGAAAATAAGCAGCTGGGATATGGATCTAGTAGGTCTGTAGAGGTAAATGTTTCCAGACTGTAGAAAGTATTTGAAGACATTGGAAGGAAAGATATTCTCTAGGAAAAATTTCAAGAGAAAAGAGAAAGGTCATGGGGGAAAGTTCTAAAGAATATGTAAAACATTTATATTTGAGGAACAGTTAATATGGGCAAAGAGGGAACACTGACAAAAAGCTTATGATATCAGGAGAATGCTTAATGTTTTTATTTAAGATGCCCTCACTTAGCAAACTTACTAGTCTCAATTTTATATAGAAAACAGAAATAATAGCAGACACTTCTATAAACAGTAGTTTATAAAGCCCTTCTATAAGTGTTCACATCTGATACATAAAAAAAATCATGTAATATGCTCAGCTGTTGAAATTATCCCCATTTTAGAGATTAGGATATTGGACCCCTGACTTTATTGATAAAGAATGGATAGCTGAATGTCAAAGCAAAACGTACCCCTTGTTAAACTGCAGCAAGTAATTGTTCATCTTTTTAGACTTCGCATTTTGGTTTCTGAATCAAATTTTACAGCTTCCCACGTTGCATGTTATTTATAAGCCTGTTCTTATTATGCCTGTAGTTACAGCCACATTCTGATCTACTTGCCTTGAACAGAGCAAAGGTATGTCACTTATGCCTCTATTTTAACCATTGCATGTGATCAGTCTGTACATAAAACCATTTATTAGTTACTCTCATACACTGTCTCAGTTTAAGGTAGGAGCCTCATCTGTTAGGTTCACAAACATTGTTTCTCCTTTTAGGAAATAGACCCAAATGAATGCATAATATAAACAAATAACATACACATAAAAAATGAAAATACCCTACTGGTATTAGATTTACTTTAAATATATTTGTATGCCTGGACCATAGAAAGAAAGTAAAAGGAAAGTGTGATACAAATAAAATACAAATCTTCAGTTTGTTGGTTTTGTGGAGATAATGTAGATAATGCCCAAAGACTTTTTTTGGAGGGAATTAATTAAATTAAATTTTGTAGATACATTTTTTGTAGCAACAATAGACAAACTTTACAATGTTTTTAAATTTAAATGAACATAGCCAGAAATTATCAAAATGAGTTTTCCCCCTTGATTTTGCATTAGATATATTATAGAATTACATACTTGAAAACTGTATAATTTTCTTAACCAATGTCACCCCAATAAATTTAATTTTAAAAAGTGAATTAAAAGACCACACGTATTAGACCCTAGAGGGCACTCTATGCCTGTTGTTATCCAAGAGGTGGTGAAATTCCTTCTCCATGCAGGGATGATTGTAGATATTTAAAATTCATTGTGGCTACTTCACAGAAGGTTCGAATTCTTAGACAAGATCTTAAATCAGTATGCATTAATGGGATTTTGCATCTTATGTTACATGTTTTCACTTGGGATATTTTAAGTTCCTAAGATGTAATTAAGTTCTCAAAGGAATATACTTATATTGAAAAAGTTAAATGTTCTAATATGTGTAGGTCTAATTGTTTTCTCTGCATTGCTTAATTACATTTTATTTAACTTTTTTACTTGATTGCTATTGCTATGCCATTATGATTACCATAAGGATTAAAAGCCTTTATTCAGAGTTTGGGTGTTTTCTGGAGTGGGGTTGTCATGTTACTTTGATTCTCCTATAATTACATGCACATTATGTGTATGTGGGAGGGCTGCATCTGGGGTCTGCTGTGTAGTAAGTGTTAAATGAAGCTCCTTAAATCTAAATCTGAAGATTAAAAAACCCTCCTAATGTTAATGTAAATATTACACTCTTTGTATCTGTATATCTCTGCTCAAATCCATGGGCCACTTATGAATTAGGTAATGGTAAGAACCTGGTTGCTAGGGGTTTAATTCAATTCAGAGACCATTTTTGTTTGTCAGTAGGTTTTCAAAAATCTGAGTTTGACTGCATTTAAATGACCGCGTTCTAAATTCTAACAATGCTCACATCCCCCCATTGATATACACCACTTGCCTGACCTGAAATGCTGTGTGTGTTTAGACTTCTGAATAGACCAAGGATCTTTTGCTGGGAGCAGGTGTCTCTTTTGAACACGGTTTTGTGGTTAAGTGTTACCTCATCAGTTTGGATTATGGGCCCTTGTGTAAAACCTCCCTAGTTTTCTGAATCTCTCCACTCTTCATCGCTGACATTTTATTTCCATTTGCAGGCTCGGCTTTGCCAGACTTGAGCAAGGGGAACTGAAGTCTTAGGAATAGCTCACTACTGCTTTCCCTGTTCTGACTTTGCTTACACTGCTAATAACTTGTGTGGCACAAAGCTCCCAACAAGCTTCTCATTTTCAGGAGGTGGGTACTGATTTTTTCCCCTGTTGTTTGAAATTTATCTTGGAAATACTTCTCCTCAACTCCTCCTCAAGTAACTTCAGTCCTATTTAAAATTTCTCTACCTGGAGATGACAGCTTTACCTGATATACTGACCACTAGAGGGGGCTGTTATCTGCTGCCACTTAGATTCTACATTCCCATGGCCGGTTTCCCCACCCACCTGTAAGGACTTGCCTAGTTGAACTCTCCTGACAACAATACTTGCCCTTATACTCTTTACCAGGTAGCCACACTCCCTCATATTTGGGTGTACCTTTAAACACATTACTTAACTTATCATAGTAGCTCTGATAATAAGCCTCTATACATTAGATATGATCCCTTCTTTTCTATAGATGATTAAAATATTTTTGAAAAAGTCAGGATTTTCACCCATCTCTTCATAGGGGGAACTATCAGGGTACTTTTCTGTTGTTGTTTGTTTAAAGTAATTGCAATCGGTAATAGGATTGTACTGTCTTACCCGAATTTCTGGTTATTACTGAATCTGCTTAAGCTCTAGCCCACATTTTGAGGCCTCGATATTTTTGTTCAGCTCACTATATCAGAGTTCATATGCTGGCTCCAAGAACTGGATTATCATTTTATTAGAAATGAGGCTGAATATTCCCAAGGCTCAGCATATCACCATAAGCACATAGAGGCATCTTCTCAGCTAATAGCTTGACATTCTCTTTCAAACAACCTATCCCAAACTTATCAGAGAAGACTCACCCAAGGCCTTCTAATATGCACACATTGCCAAGTTCCCATGTTTCTTCCCAACACACTGTGGTTAATAGGACTGGGATGAGGTCTGAGAGTTTTAAACAAATATTATAGAGAGCTTTTATTTTCAAGCAAATTTGAAAATCAACTTCCTGGGGCAGAGTCTCTTTGAAAGGTGTGAAATCTACCCGCTCATGCTCTCTTCCCTTTTCCCCTCCACAGATAAATTAAAGCATCCTTCTTTCCCCCTTTTCTTCTTCCTCTGCCCAGCTCCTGCTGTCAGTGACAGAATATCACTTTTATAGCCTCTCAGCCCACTGTGAAATTTGGGTTTGGATGGCCATTTGATTTGTAGATAATGCTTGCCCTGAATTGAACTGGAGTAAATGATTCTGAAATTGTACCCATCCAAGATGATTATTGCCATAGTTGCTTTAAATCCTTTTCTTATCTTCTCAGAGGAAGGTGGTATGTCTTTCTCTTAATGACCCCATTCCATCCTGATAGAAGTTGCTAGACTATCTCAATGACTCTTAAGTTAAATCTCAGGAGACCCTTGGCCCGTTATAAAAACAAGTTATAAATATAAAAATCCCATTAGAAAAAAATGACAAATTATATAATGATGTCAAGAAATAAGATGTTCTGGAAAAGCATGAAATCTAGCCTAACCATCCTCTTGAAAGGAGAAGAGAAATAATTCTCATCCTGAAAACTGCTAATTCACCCGTTAATCTATATTGTTTTGTTCCCTTATCTGTGGGGGGCATAGCTCTAACAGAGCACATGGCAGGGCCCAGGCCCAGGGGAGGTCATACAGTGAAGAGAAGAGACTCATGGAATAGAGGCACTTTAGGGGACTTGCCTTGATCTTAGCAGGGCAGGCTTAAATCATAATCCAGCCAGTTCCAGAGTTGGGTTCAACTTAAAAACACACACCACAGCTCTAAAAATCTATATATAGAAAAGCCTGGCTGAAACCGGTTTGGCTCAGTGGATAGAGGGTCGGCCTGTGGACTGAAGGCTCCCAGGTTTGATTCCAGTCAAGGGCATGCATCTTGGTTTGTGGGCACATCCCCAGTAGGGAGTGTGCAGGAGGCAGCTGATCGGTGTTTCTCTCTCATTGATGTTTTTAACTCTCTATTCCTCTCCCTTCCTCTCTGTAAAAAAAAATCAATAAAATATATTTTAAAATAGCCTAATATGCAAAGTGTCCCCTTGGGAGTTCAACCGGGAGAACGGGAGTTTGATCATTCACTATCATGTGTGCTGAAGGAAGTCCCTGGCTGGAAGTCAGCAGCTGGGAAGGGAGGCCTTGGCTCGTAGCTGGAAGGACCCAATTGGCCCTTATCACCAGCCAGGCCTAGGGATCCAACCCACGCACAAATTTTGTGCACCAAGCCTCTAGTTGATGCATAAAATCAGAGTGCCAGTTTACCGGGATTACCTTGCCATTATATTTGTGATAAAAACTGGAAGCCTTCTATCAGCCAAATCTTATTTTTCTCCATGTAAATCTACATGGAAATGAATTTTATTATGATAGTTTGGTGGCTAAATTTCCCATTCTTTTTCTTGACAGTCTGGTCTGGTTAATCACTGCCAATGTTTGTAAAAGACTTCTATGATTTTGAAGCTATTAAATCTTTCTTTCTGATTAATACATAATTTCTTCAGCTATATCACAACCTTTAATTGGGTTATACTTATGTTTCATGAACTTGGGGATTACACTTTTTAACTGATTTTGCTTAACTATTACTGTAACTATTCATGATCAATTTGAACTATATTACTTTTTAAATAGTTTTAATTGATTTTTAGAGAGAGGAGGAGAGAGATAGATAGAAATATTGACGAGAGAGAAACATCATTAATTAGCTACCTCCTGCATGCCCTCTACTGTGGATTGAGCCTGCAATCCAGGCATGTGCCCTAACCAGGAATCGAGCTGGTGACCTCTTGGTTCCTGGGTTGATGCTCAACCATTGAGCAACACTAGCTGGGCTGACCTATATTCTTCTAATTACATAGAAGAGTGGCTAAAGGATTTTTTACACTATACCATTTCATTTATGTACCTTTTTTATTTTCAAGTAGCCCTTCAGAAGTTATTTTCAACTGAAACATGACATTTTATCCCCCAATTGGAAAGATATGAATCACTAATTGAGCATATTTAGAAAAATGGAAAGTTTATTTTAGGCAAGTTCTTTCCCTCTGGATAACATTAAGATGAATAATAATTTACCTTGCTAGCAGAGTGGTAATATTTGAAACATGGATTTCTCTTAGCTAAGGAACAAGCAGATGGCATAACTTTGGCTGTTTTACTTTATCACATTAACAATTCTGATTACATAGTACTTGGATTTAGCATATTTTGTTCAGTATTGGCCACATATTATTTTTTTCATTAGGAATTAAAGATTTAAGGTAATCTGAAAAAATTTATGTTTAATGTATATTAGGTATTCAGGGTTTTTGCTTACTGTTCTTCCTTGAGCATAATCATTTTGATAAACATTGTCCACAATAATTTGAGTATTTGACAGGGTCTCAATTAATATTCCCAATAGTATGGTAGTTGACTTCAGTTTGACAGGAAAAGAGGAAGTGTACTCTGGCCTACAACATTATTGATGTGTTTTGAATAAAAAAAGTCAATACAGATAAAGCAAATGTAAAAAGAAATAAATTGGTAGTGATTTTATAATGTGACAATTTTATTAGAAAGACTACCCCAAAGAAATAATATGGTACCAGGAGAAAAGGAATATTCACATTAAAACAACAATCCAAAGCAGAAAGCAGTTATGGAAGAGTGGAAGATCTTGGTGTGCCTGAGGATGTAGGGAATGGTTTATGGTATTTCAAATTACTACGCTTTTGAAGATTAAAATAATTTAGTACTATTTATCTTTTTAAATATGTGTTCATATAATTTTTCTTATTTTAGAATCCACTATTGTTCTAACATTTTGGTAAGTTTTATTAGCTTTGCTTATGGCTTAGAGACCCTGTGCCCGAAATTTGTGCATGGGTAGGGTCCCTAGGCCTAGCCAGCAATCAGGGCTGATTTGGGCCTTCCGGCTGCTGGCTGGGGCTTTCTTCCAGTTGATGGCTGGGTCCTCCCTTCCCCAGCTGCTAGCTGCTGGCCAGGGCTTCCCTTCCTCAGCTGCTGGCTGGGGTCTGTCTTTGTTCCGCGCTGCCCCATGTAGTCAGTGAACATCATAGCAAGCGATCGAACTCCCGGTGGAATTCCCAAAGGGACACTTTGCATATTACACTTTTATATATAGAGATAGGATTGGGAAAGAAGAGGGAATTATGTTCCAGCAACTCTGCCATTTATGCTGCCTCCCTAGGCATAGTTAATCACCAGAACAATCTTCAGGAGAAAGTTGTCTTCTTCCCACTCAGAGATGTGACAGTAAGTTTCAAAGAGATTAAACCATGACAAAAATCACAGACATATGATGTCAGAGCCAGAGAGAACCTGGAAGCTGGGTATATGGGCAAAAACCAGTCCCAGGAGACCTGGTTCAACACTTACCTGTGTCAGTTTAGGCAATTTATGAAAACGTCTCTGAGCACCAGTTTTTAATCTCTATAAAATGAGAATTAGATTCAACTCAAAAGGGGTTTACAAGTATATGAATGGCTATAAAGTAAGGTAATACTATAGGATGCATTATCATATGTAGGCCCTGCTGAAGTGTTTGATATTGCTTTAGAACTAGCAGATAAGCTTGTTGCATAAAGTCTGTTAACATGAAAACTTTTCTTATCCAGGTCTTTGTCTTTATTTTATTAATTAGATTAAATGCAGTTGCTTAGGAAAGAGTCTCTATAGTGATTTCAAATAATAACTCTCAGATGATCTTAAGAGGTATATCATAATAAATTAGGAAAATATGCAGATATTCTTATTTGAATACAGCCTTTGACAATTGAAGATTGTTTAAAATGTCAACTGCTAAGACAATATATTGTCTCATGTACCCTGAATAGCTGCTAGACTGAAGTGCTAAAATTGCCAAGTCAATGTCATGCCTATCTAAGAATATTACCTGAAAAAAATAGAATTGTTTTCTTATCTCAGAAAAACTTTGTAAAGCTCTTTAGCCATTATTCAGAGTCGTACAATTAACTCACTATATGAGGATGTGAAAGAAGACTAATGGTATTCTCAGAATATAGGACTATATATAATAAATTGTTAATTATACACAATCTTCTCCTTGTTTATCATAATGCACTAACATTTACAATCTGAGATGAATAACCCAATGAACTCATTTTGATTAGGACTTTGCTCTTGGTTAAAAAATTTCAATTTATATCTGCTTTGTTGGGGGAAAATGTTTCCACAGGGTTTTAGAGAAATATCTAATAAATAATTACTTTATGTTTATATTAGTTATAAAATACTGAGGACAGCAAAATTATATGACAATAAATAGAAATGGGTCTAGTTTTTAAAAAAATTTAATAAACCTTTATTGTTCAGATTATTACAATGTTGCTCTTTTTTTCCTTCCCATAGCTCCCCTCTCCCCGGTACTCATCCCATCCTCTACCCTTACCTCCCCCCCACTGTTCTCATCCATAGGTGTATGCTTTTTGTCCAGTCTCTTCACACACACCCCCCCCACTCCTTTCCCCCGAGAATTGTCAGTCCACTCCCTTTCTATACCCATGATTCTATTATATTCAACAGTTTATTCTATTCATCAGATTTTTAATTCACTTGATTTTTAGATTCACTTGTTGAGAGATGTGTATTTGTTGTTCATAATTTTCATTTTTACCTTTTTCTTCTTCTTCCTCTTCTTAAAGAACATCTTTCAGCATTTTATATAATACTGGTTTGGTAGTGATGAACTCCTTTAGCTTTTCCTTTTCTTTTTTTTTTTTTTTAATATATTTTATTGATTTTTTACAGAGAGGAAGGGAGAGGGATAGAAAGTCAGAAACATCGATGAGAGAGAAACATCGACCAGCTGCCTCCTGCACGCCCCCCACTGGGGATGTGCCCGCAGCCAAGGTACATGCCCTTGCCGGAATCGAACCTGGGACCCCGCAGTCCGCAGTCCGACGCTCTATCCACTGAGCCAAACCGGTCTCGGCTCCTTTAGCTTTCTCTTATCTGTGAAGTGCTTTATCTGACCTTCAAATCTGAATGATAGCTTTGCTGGATGGAGTAATCTTGGTTGTAGGTTCTTGTTATTCATCACTTTAAATATTTCTTGCCATTCCCATCTGGTCTGCATAGTTTCTGTTGAGAAATCAGCTGACAATCATATATGGTGCTCCCTTGTAGGTAACTAACTGTTTTTCTCTTGCTGCTTTTAATATTCTCTCTTTATCTTTTGCTCTTGGCATTTTAATTATGATGTGTCTTGGTGTGGTCCTCTTTGGATTACTTTCATTTGGAGTTCTGTGCACTTCCTGGACTTTTAATTCTATTTCTTTCACCAGGTGTGGGAAGTTTTCAGTCACTATTTCTTCAAATAGGTTTTCAGTATCTTGCTCTTTCTCTTTTTCTGGCACCTCCATAATTCAGATGTTGGTATGCTTGAGGTTGTCCCAGAGGCTCCTTACACTATCTTCAATTTTTTGGATTCTTTTTGCTTCTTGCTTTTCTGGCTGAGTGATTTTTACTTCTTTGTTTTTCAAATCTTTGACTTGATTTTTGCGGTCCTCTAGTTTGCTTTTGGGTCTCTATATAATATATTTTTATTTCAGTCAGTGTATGCTTAATTTCTAGTTGGTCCTTTTTCATATCCTCCATAGTCTCACTCATATTCTTGAGTGTCTCGCTCATATCCTCAAGGGTCTCATTAAATTTATTGGCCTTTTCTAGGAGCCTCTTGAAAAAACCTTACAACTGTGGTTTTGAACTCTATGTCCAGTCGTTTTTTTCCCTCCATTTTTTTCACATATAATTTGTTACCTTGTCTTCGCATTTTGGCTGCTTCCCTGAGTTGGTCAAGTAGGTTTGTGTGGTAGGTGTCCTCTAGGGGGCAGTGGCTCAGCCTTTCCATTTACCTGAGGTGGATACTCTTGATGCACCCCTTTATGGGATGCACAGTCTTGTTGTAATTAAGCCTAGATTGGTGCTGGTATCACTGGGAGGGGTTGACCTCCAGGCCAATTGGCTGTGAGAATCAGCTGTGTTTACGCTGAGAGAGCCTCTGTGCTCAGCTTGGATGGGGTGGAGTCTCTGGGCTGAGCAGGCAGCCTTGGTTTCCCATCAGCCCTGCCCTAAACGGCTCCTGGGTCTCTTTGCCCTGTGGCAATGGCTGCACATACCTCTGAGAGAAAGCAGCCCAGAGATCTGTCTACTGCCAGACAGTCTAGTTTCTCCCCAAATGAGTCTGGACACCCAAAACTCACCTGGAACGGGAATACAAAGCAGTCTGGTGGTTGGTTTGTTTTTTTTCCCTCCCGAACAATAGAGCCAGCCATGAGCCCTCTCCGATAGCTCGCGTGCTTTGCAGTGCCCAAGTTTCAGCATGCTTCCTCCTTACTGTCCAGTTTCACCCCGTATTAGTCTGGGTTCCCCAAGACACCCCTGGAACTGGGGCTCTGTGCTGTGGGACACCTTTGTCTCCCTCCCAGTTCAGGAAAACCAGCCGGGTATTCAGCTGCCCACCCTATCTGCTCACGCACAGCTCGAACCTCTGATTCTGCATGTATCCACAATTCTGCCTTCCGCAGCTCACCTGAGTCACAGTGTCCTTTTATCTTTCCTTCTATTTGTGGAATGTTCATCCAGCCAGTTCTCTGGTGATTCTGAATGATGTCCGTTTTGTCTTTTAGTTGTAGTTTTGAAATTGTTGTGTGGGGCAGAAGTATGGGTATTTACCTATGCTGCCATCTTAGTTCCTCTCCATGGGTCTAGTTTTTAATGATTGAATATATGTTTCACATTATATTATATTTTATTTTTTGATTAAATTTAATTTAAAAATTCAGTGAAAAGTCTATATCATCCTTTTGCTCCATATGCCCAGTATCTACTATATATTCTTCCTTCCTTCCCTCACCCCCATAAGTAAAGATTTTTTTAGTTTCTTATATATCCTACCAGACTTTCTTTATGCATATAAAAAGAAACATGTGCATAGAACCTTAAAGTGCAAAAAGGGTAAAAGTAGATTACTTAGCAAATGGTTCTGGGGTGATGGGTAGCTCTCTGAAAAAATATTGGATCCACTTTGTACATTATATATTACTAGAGGCCTGGTGCATGAAGTTGTGCACAGGTGGGGTCCCTCAGCCTGGCCTCGTCCAGGTGGAGGAACAGAGGGAGATTGGCCGACTGGGGAGAGGGACCACAGGAGGTTGGCTGTGGGAGTGCACTGACTATCAGGGGGCAGGTCCTGCATTGAGCATCTGCCTCCTGGTGGTCAGTGTGTGTCATAGCGACCAGTCAACTGGTTGTAACAGTTGCTTGTGCTTTTATATATATATACTAGAGGTCCAGTGCATGAAATTCGTGCACGGGGGTGGGGATGTCCCTTAGCCCAGCCTGCACGCTCTCCAATCTGAGACATCCTTCTCACAATTCAGGACTGCTGGTTCCAAACTGCTCACCTGCCTGCCTCCCTGACTGCCCCAAACCGCTTCTGCCTGCCAGCCTGATCACCCACTAACCACTACTCTGCCAGCCTGATTGATGTCTAACTGCTCCCCTGCCAGCCTGTTTGCCCCCAACTTCCCTCTCTGGAAGCCTGGTCACCCCTAACTGCCCTCCCCTGCAGGCTTGATCACCCACAACTGCCCTCCCTTGCAGGGTCTGGAACCTCCCAACAGCCCTCCCCTGCTGGCCATCTTGTGTCCACAGGGGGGCAGGATCTTTGACCACATGGGGACAGCCCTCTTGTGTGGTAGAGTGATGGTCAATTTGCGTATTTCTCTTTTATTAGATAGGATAGAGGCCTGGTGCATGGGTGAGGGCCAGCTGGTTTGCACTGAAGAGTGTTCCAGATCAGGGTGGGGGTTCCCTTGGGGTGAGGCGTGGCCTGGGTGAGGGGCCTGTGGAAGTTTGCAGGCCAGCCACGCCCCCCAGTGACCCAAGGCGAGGCCCTGGTATCTGAAATTAATTTATGTCTACAATTGAAACTTTGTAGCCTGGTGTGGAGCCAAGCCTTCCGCTTGCTCCATGGCAGCCACCATTTCTGTTTGAAACTTTGTAGCCTAGAGTGGAGGCCTAGGCCGGCAATGGCAGGCTGAAAGCTTGGCTTCCTCCATTGCCAGGGAAACCCAAGCCTCTGTTCTCTCCAGCTCAGTGGCTGCTGCCATTTCTGTATCTTTTATAATTGAAACTTTGTAACATTGAGTGGAGGCCTAGGCAGGCAACAGCAGGTGGAAAGCTTGGCTTCCTCTGTTGCTGGTGAAACCCAAGACTTCCTCCTGCTCTCAGTGGCGGCAGCCATCTTGGTTGGGGTTTATTTGCGTAATCTAATCCTGATTGGCTTGTGGGTGTGGTGATGGCATGGTCAAATTTGCATATTACTCTTTTATTAGATAGGATAGATAATAAATTACAGATGCATCAAGAATTTGTTTGTAAAAATCTAAGCCATTACAATACTAGATGAAAATTTGTCAGTAGAAAGGCTTTTTAAAAACTACAAATGAAAATCCAAAACCTGTAATAAAGTATTTTTAGTGAATTTAGTGAATATAAAAAGAAAAAAATTTTTCATGGCATAAAACCACACAATAAGCAAGAGACAAATTGCAAACTTGGAAAAGTTTTGTAGTCATCTTACAGACAAAGAGTTAATCTCATTATTATGCACAAAACTCCTAAGGATCAACAAAAGGCAAATAACCCAAAAGATAAGAAGTAAAAAATATGAGCAGATAGCTCAGAAATAACAAAATAAACTAAAAACATATGTAATAATACAATCAATCTTACTGAAAATTAGAGACATACATATTAAAACTATACTGTTACCAATTCTCATGTAACATTGGCAGTTTTGATTTTCATAACAATCTATTGATAACCTGAAACAAGCATGCTTATTAATTGTTCATAGGACTATAAATGAAAGTAAATGCACATAAAGGGCAATTTGATGATATTTGTCAAAGTTACAAATATACATTTGACTCTTTGAACCATCCTATCTAATAAAAAAGTAATATGCAAATTGACTGCACTTCCGATCAAGCCATGCCCACAGTCAATCAGGAGCAAATTATGCAAATAACCCCCAACCAAGATGGCTGCTGCCACTAAGAGCAGGAGTGAGGTGTGGGTTTTCCCAGCAATGGAGGAAGCCAAGTTTTCTGCCTGCTGTTGCTGGCCTAGACCTCCACTCAATGCTAAAAAGTTTCAATTAGAAAAGACACATAATCCAAACAGAAATGGCGGCAGCTATGGAGGTGGAAAGAGCAGAGGCTAGGGTTGCCTGGGCAATGGAGGAAGCCAAGCTTCTGCAGCCCTGGCCAGCCTAGGCCTCTGTTCTACGCTACAAAGTTCCAATTATTGAAGGTAAATGTCCCAATAGAAATGGCTGTCGCCATGGAACAAGCAGAAGGCTTGGCTCCGCACCAGGCTACAAAGTTTCAATTGTAGAACATAAATTAATACTAAATCCCAGGGCCTCTGCTTGGGCCGCTGGCGGGCGTGGCCAACCTGCAAACCACCACAGGCCCCTCTCCCAGGCTGCCCCACACCCCAAGGGAACCCTCACCCTGATCTGGGACACTCTTCAGGGCAAACCAGCTGGCCCCCACCCATGCACCAGGCCTCTATCCTATCTAATAAAAGAGTAATATGCAGATTGACCATCACTCCAACACACTAAAGGGCTGCCCCGATGTGGTCAAAGATCCTGCCCTCATGTGGACACAAGATGGCCACCCCAAGATGTCCATCAGGGAAGGGCTGTTGGGAAGTTCCAGGCCTGCAAGGGAGGACTGTTGTGGGCAATTAGGCCAGCAAGGGAAGGCAGTTGTGGGTGATCAGGCCAGCAGGGAGGGCAGTTGGGGGCAATCAAGCCTGCAGGGGAGGGCAGTTAGGGGTGACCAGGCTTCCAGAGAGTGAAGATGGGGGCAAACAGGCTGGCAGGGGAGCAGTTAGTCTTAAATTAGGCTGGCAGGGTAGTGGTTAGCAGGTGATCAGGCTGGTGGGCAGAAGCGGTTTGGAGTAATCAGGGAGGCAGGCAGGTGAGCAGTTTGGAACCAGCAGTCCTGGATTGTGAGACACATGTCTGACTACCTGTTTAGGCCAGATCAGTGGGATCTGGCCTAAATGGGCAGTCGGACATCCTTTGAGGGGTCCCAGATTGGTGAGGGTGCAGGTTGGGCTGAGGGACATCTCCCATCTCCCGTGCATGAATTTTGTGCACCGGGCCTCTAGTCAATTACATTTGTTATAGGTAAATCCTTACAACTGTGAAATGATGGATGTACAAGTCCATAGAGTTTATTGGTTAAATAGAAATGGTATATTAATACAAAGGAACATTTTCATTTACTAAAAACTAACAAGTGCCCTATGTACTGAAGATATTTAAGATATCTATAATAATAAAAGCATAATATCCAAATTGACCAAATGACCAAACAGCAGGACCACCATCCAGATAACCTTCTGGATGACCATACCATGACACACACTGGTGCCAGGCCAGCCACGGTGGGTGTGATGTTATTGGTTGGGAGGCCTCCCCATTGCTCCATGATTGCCCCGCAGAGGGAAGCCCAGCTACCCTCTGTGGGGCAATTAGTGGAGGATCACCACAATCAATCACCCTAAAGAGCGAGGCCCAGGCCACCCTCTGAGTGCTGATTGATGATGCAGTCCTGGCCGAGTGGGCAGGGACTCCCTCTGCTGGGTAATCAATCACGGAGCTTGCGATCAATTGCTTCAAAGAGGGAGGACCAGACCACCTTGCTGGCAATGCTAAGGTAGGTGGGTGGGGCCTTCCTCTCTGGGATGATCCATCTGGGGGTCCTGTGATTGACTGCCCCACAGAGGGAGACCTAGGCCACCAGCCAGAGACACTGTGGCAGGTGTGCGGGGCTGGCCAGCAATCACCCTGCAGAGGGAGGCACAGGCCAGCCAAGTGATCGCACCCCATGCATGTTGCCCACAGAGGGAGGTGACTGAAAGGGGGGTGGGGGGCCAGCACTACACAGATGGCAAGCAGTGCATTAGCGGGGATGGGGCCAGCTGCTGACAGCTGGGGGAAGGAAATCCCTTATAGGCCTTGGTCTCTGTCCAGGCCTACAGACACTACCCAAGGGGTCCAAGATTGCGAGAGGGTGCAGGTCAGGGTGAGTGACATCCCCTCTTCTACCCTCTCCCTGTGCATGAATTTTGTGCACTGGGCCTCTAATGTTAAATAAAAATACAAGGCCCAGGAAAATATAATATGCCACATTTGTGTGAACTGGGAACATGAATATATAATATGTATATGTTCATAATAATATATTTATTATATAAAACAGTTGTTACTGGGAAAGGACAATTGGGCACTAGGCAGACAGAGACAGTCTTGGAGGAGTCTTCACTGTATATCTTTTTGAACTTTGTAATTTTTGACCTTGTGAATTATCTATTAAATATTTAAAAATATAAATAAAAGCAATATTGATAAAAAGTTCTAAAGTAAAGATAGAGGAACCAGTATTGATTAAATTTTAAAATTGCCCTTTTGTTCATTCAAAATGTATCTGTGTATCGATCCTATTCTCATCTCTCCACAATCAGAATATGAGAACATGTTTTTATAATGCAGGGTATTCAATTGATTTATTTTTCTAAGTTTTAAAATTCAGATTTTCACATGGATTGACATTTATACTATCTTTTATTTTGCACCTGTTTTTAAAATGTCTGAAACAAGTTCTAATAATGAGGATGAAAGTGGTAATTAAGGGTCTACCGAAGATGAATCATCATCTATAAATGCTGTGTGAATTTTGATTAGTATCTGCCACTGCTGTTAAAACAATTATTCTCACTTCATCAAGTATTCTTGTAGACTTTTATTTTCTTTAAGTTTTCACATTAGCAAGTTGTTTTTATCTTTGAGTACCATGGAATGCTACCCATGTGAAATGAGGATTTTGCATTTCAAGGCAAGGGTAACATTATTCAGTGAATCGCAGTGACACCTGCAATCATGATCAGCTTCAGGCTACGAAAATGACAGTTGAAAACCTCTTTCACCAAACCAGGACTCTTCTGTGACTGCTTGACTTGTTTCCATTGTTTGTGCTCTTCCATCTACACTGTTCCTGGAGTTATTTTCATCCCTTCTAATAGTTATTATCTTAGTATTATAAACATATTGGAAAAGGTCAAAGTACATCTTTCTTTTTTGATCTCTTCTGTAGAAAAAAAATCTCCCAGAGAGTACTCTCTTGGGTAATTGGATTTTCTGATCTGGCCAAGCTTTATAGATCCACTAAACTTTGGCCTATGAGGTCATGTTGTACTGAGTTGGAGACTCTCTGAGCATATTTCAATTTATAGAACTTTCCAGTAAAATTGGTGCTCTACCTTCCCTCAGCAGATACAATCATGTCCAGAGAAAGGTGAATGTGAATGACTGGGGATTGCTTTCTCATGTGCTTTCTCTCTGCCCTTCTTTGGATAGTTGCATACTTACCATAAGTCAGGGATCTTGTTCCCCAAAACTTTTAATACTTTTCATGACTTTATTTATTTATTTATTTAATTAAAATTTTTTTTATTCTTTAAAGAATTACAAATAGTAGTGCATATGTTTCCTTTTTCCCCTCCCATTGACCTCCGCTAGTCTCCCCCCCCCAGCACATGCCCTCACTTGGCGCCCCCCCACGACCCCGCTCCCTGTGTCTTGTATCCATTGGTTATGCTTATATGCCTGCACACAAGTCCTTTGGTTAATCTCTTACAGTCCCTACCCCCACCTTCCTCTGTATCCTCACTGTATTTTGACAGTGTCATGATTTGATTTTTTACACCTACTAATTTGGACAAACTGACCACTTACAAATTACTGATATGTCTGATATGAGGATTTTTACTGAACTTGACTTTGAAAGGTGGACCTAAGGTTTTTGAGATAGGTATAAATTTCATTTTGGAAAAATGTAATGTTCTCTTAGAATGCAGGCAAGGTGATCAGAAGGATTTAAGAAAATATCTGAAATGGAAATGGGAGCCAAATAAGGAAACTGTGGATCCAGAGTGAAGGTCTTCCTATCCCTGTTGGAAGAAATGAATGTTCCAAGTAACAAGTTAACATCCCTCACCTTTCCCCCTTGGTTTCCTTTAACAAGAGATGAAGACTTTCATACTACATTAAATATATTTCAAATACAAATAACTGGACATAACACCAGCCATTTCTAACTTAGTGTGAATGAGTGAATTTTTATATGACAGACTGGTGGAAGTCTTAGATGATAATGTAGGTAAGAAATAAAAAGGAGAGCATAAACATGAGACTGGACAGAGAGAGATAGTGTATACTTTCTTAATCTAGTTTTATTTATATTTTTATTTATTTTTATTTAATAAATATTTATTGTTCAGATTATTACAATGTTCCTCCTTTTCACCGCTCATAGCTCCCCTCCACCCAGTACTCATCCTACCCTCTGCCCTTACCTCCCCGCACTGTCCTCATCCATGGGTGTATGATTTTTGTCGAGTCTCTTCCTGCACCTCCCATACCCCTTTCCCCCCAAGAATTGTCAGTCCATTTCCTTTCTATACCCCTGATTCTATTATATTCACCAGTTTATTCTGAACATCAGATTTTTAATTCACTTGATTTTTAGATTCACTTGTTGATAGAAGTGTATTTGTTGTTCATAATTTTTATCTTTACCTTTTTCTTCTTTTTCCTCTTCTTAAAGAATACCTTTCAGCATTTCATATAATACTGGTTTGGTGGTGATGAACTCTTTTAGCTTTTGCTTATCTGCGAAGCGCTTTAACTGACCTTCAATTCTGAATGATAGTTTTGCTGGGTAGAGTAATCTTGGTTGTAGATTCTTGTTATTCATCACTTTGAATATTTCTTGCCATTCCCATCTGGCCTGCATAGTTTCTGTTGAGAAACCAGCTGACAATTGTATGGGTGCTCCCTTTAGGTGACTGTATTTCTCTTGCTGCTTTTAGTATTTTTTCTTTTTAATTATTATGTGTCTTGGTGTGGTCCTCTTTGGATTACTTTTGTTTGGGGTTCTGAGTGCTTCCTGGACTTTTACGTCTATTTCTTTCACCAGGTGGGAGAAGTTTTTAGTCACTATTTCTTCAAATAGGCTTTCAGTATCTTGCTCTCTCTCTTTTTCTGGCACCCCCATAATTTGGATATTGGTATGCTTGAGGTTGTCCCAGAGGCTCCTTACACTATCTTCAATTTTTTTGGATTCTTTTTGCTTCCTGCTTTTCTGGCTGAGTGATTTTTACTTCTTTGTTTTTCAAATCTTTGACTTGATTCTTACAGTCCTCTAATATGATTTTACGTCTCTGTATAATATATTTTTTTTATTTCAGTCAGTGTCTGTTTAATTTCTAGTTGGTCCTTTTTCATATCCTTGAATGTCTCGCTCATATCCTCAAGGGTCTTGCTAAATTCTTTGGCCTTTTCTAGAAACCTCTTGAAAAACTGTATAACTGTGGTTTTGAAATCTATGTCCAGTAATTTTCCCCCTCCATTTCTTTCAAATGTGATTTCTTTGTCTTTGCATTTTGGCTGCTTCCCTGAATTTGTTGAGTAGCTTTGTGTGGTAGATGTCCTCTAGGGGAAGTAGCTCAGCCTCCCCAGTTACCTGAGGTGGATACTCTTGGTGCACCCCTTTATGGGCAGCACAATCTTGTAGTTAAGCCTAGATTGTTGTTGGTATCTCCAGGCCAGTTGGCTGTGAGAATCAGTAGTGTTTACACTGGGAGAGCCTCTTTGCTCAGCTTGGATAGGGTGGAGTTGCCGGGCTGAGCAGTCAGCCTTGGTTTCCTGTCAGCCTCACCCTAAGCACTGCCTGGGTCTCTTTGCCCCATGGCAATGGCTGCGCGTACCTCCGAGAGAAAGCTGTCCCTGAGCTCTGCTCACTGCTAGACAGTCCAGTTTCCCCCCAAATGAGTCTGGACACCGAAAGTCTCACCCAGAATTAGAAGACAATGCAGTCTGGAGGTTATTTATTTATTTATTTATTTATTTATTTCCTCCTAAGTGTGATAGCCAGTCATGCGTGCTCTCTGGGAGCTCACGCACCTCTGCAGCTCCCGAGTTTCAGTGTGCTTCCTCCTTATAGTCCAGCTCCACCCTGTATGAGTCTGTGTTTCCTGAGACTCGCCCAGAACTGGGGATCAGTGCAGTGGGACCCCTTTGTCTCCCTCCCCTTTCGAGAAAACCAGACGGTATTCAGCCGCCTGCCCTTTCCGCTCACACACAGCTCTGCATCTCTTTCTCCCTGTGGCTCAGCACCTCTGCCCTCTGCAGCTCCTCTGAGCACAGTGGCCTTTTATCTGTCCTTCTATTTGTAGAATTTCCACTCAGCCAGCTTTCTGGTGGTTCTGGATGATGTCTGTTTTGTCTTTTAGTTATAGTTTTGAAATTTTTGTGCTGGGCAGCAGTATAGGTGTTTACCTATGCTGCCATCTTGGTTCCTCCTCTTAATCTAGTTTTAGAATGAGGAGAATATATTTGACAAGTGGACAACCTATTGTCCATGTAATCCATGTCTTATTGTTGACAGGAGCAGGTGAATTCTTATTCATGCTGTACTATCTACCCATTTCATGCTGATCTGCTATCACCCAGACATTTCAGTCTTCACTGTATTTGAGTAAGTCTATTCATCATGGCATTTTATTTGACATTGTTTTGATTTTAGCAAATGGAAAAAATGAATTTATCTTTATTTTTAATCTAGCATGCTTGGAAAAGTAAGTTTCTAAGACCTAAATGGGTACAGCATAACCTGAATACCACCAAACTATGTGGTTCAGGTTTACCATTACTTCATGAAATCATTTTCCTTTTTCTGAGGTTTCTGGTAGAAATATGCATTTTATTAATAAAGTAAGAAATTCCTTGCTGTATTCTATTTTCTATTTGTTATAAATATACTTGAAAAATTATATTTTAACTTTGTGAAACTGGGAAATATAGTAAGTCTAGCACTCAGTTGGGCTGTAGAGGAAAGAAGGTACACTTTCCAAGGTAGCAGATGATGTCTAACAGAGCTGTCCTCTTGTTAGACAGAGAAAAAAGCAACTGGGGCAGCAGGGGGCATACTTACAAATAAAAGGGAAATATAATTATGTTGATCTTTCAGCTTATTGTCCAAGGTTTTAAGAGAAAGCAATATGCTTGCAGTTATTCTTCCATTTACTCAGGTGAATAATAAATCTTGCACAGTTGGTAGTAAAAGCCTCAGAGTTTATATATTTGGTTTCTTGCATAAAAGGGACCTGGTTGAAATATACTGGCAATTTAAAATTATATTTCCAATGGTGGTACAGTTAAAGAAAGCACATATTTTTTGTTTGACTTTAAATCTGATGAAATATTTGTCTAGAAGAAAAATGTACTTGATTATGTATTGTCCTAAAGGCTTTTCCCCTCTGAAAGCTGTTTATAGTTAGCATAAAAAAGGGAGAAAGAAATGACTATAATTTAATATCAATGTATCTGATTCTACTCCTTTGATTGATAATGCTTCCCATTTATGGAGATTACAAAAGCAAATGCAATCATTGCCATCTCTGCAGGACTCTGCGTTTAACTTACCATTTTTGAGAACAGCAAATATTATAAAATTTGACATCATGCTTGCTAGCAATGCAGATAAATATTTTTACATAAAAACCTGACCAGAAAGAAAGAGAAGTAAATTGTGCAAAAGCTTTTATTTGCCTTTTTATAAAAGTAATTTTTACTAAGTTAGCCTCTGGTAAGGCAAATCTCCAAGTGCAGACTGCCTCGTCATGTTTAAGTACTTTGCAGTTGTAGGTTCTCAACTTCTCATTAAACGAATAATCGTTAAAAAGAAAGAAAAGGCAGAGAAAAGGCTTAAAAAGAAAAACAAAGAGGAGCAAAGGTGAATAGGAGAAAATTTGCTGAGTTTATGTTTGTGCTCTAGTGAATCCCAGATTCTGTGAGTCCCAGGAGAGTACTGGTACTGGATTTATCCCAACATTGAAAAATACATATTTGTTTTGGGGAGCGTAACATGTGATTTGAACAGTTTGGGGAGAAAAGAATGACTAACATTAAAATATGAATCTTTTAAATGTTAATATAAAAATAAAATTAGTTTTTAATTAGAACTCCTCACAAGGTTTCTTTTTTTTTTTTAAATCTGATGATTTTAAAAAATTTTAATGAAGGAATGAACGCCTGAGTTAAGATATTTTCGTGAAAGAGGATTAGAGAAAGAGCTGACTTTAGTAGTCGAGAACATGCAGTAATTTACTGTATTTGAATCAATATGGCATTGGCATCAGACCATACCAGTGGAAAAGAATCCCAAATGTGAAAAATAGATCTTGGTAAGGATGAGAATTTAACATATGGCCAAGGTGGTATTTTAAATCATTGGCACATGATGTTTTTTGCACCATATGGGACTAGCTCAATTGGTTACCCATCAGGAAGTAAATAAAATTGTACCAGTAACTCACACCATATAGACAAATTTTGAATAGATTAAAAGTTAAATTGAACAAAAACACAATAACGAACAACTATAGAAAATCTAAACAACCATGGGTATAAAATGAGGGGAAGGAGAGATTTTATTTTTAAAAAAGTGAGTGGAAAAAGAATATATTTAGAAAAATATCTGCATGTAGAACACGGACAGAAGATTAATATTTATAATACACAAAGTCCTTACAAAGCAACAAGGACATAATCCAAGAGGAAAATGGGGACTGTGTAAAACTAAGCATATCATAGAAAAGCTCATCTGAACAAGTTCAAACTCCTAAAAGGCAGGCAAAAGTAAATTAAACTAACATCTATATATCTCTCAAACTGGCCAAAATTAAAAAGAAGGAAAACACAACTTTCTGCCCAGGAATGGAGAGGTGGGAGCATTTTCAGATGTTACTAACAAAAAAGTAAATTGTTACATCCTTTTTTGAAAGTTTACTTTGATCTAACAGTCCTTCTCTGAGGAATCTAGCTAGTAGAAGTAAAAACACCCATGAAGACTACACACAGAATATTGGTTGTAACCTTTCTTATGGGCAAAAAACTGGAAACAAGGGAATGCTCATCACAGCACATTTACATCATGGATTATGTGGTAGCCATTAAAAGGACTCTGTTAGAACCATAGTAGAAAACCTGGAAGGATTTCCATGAGTTATTGGTGAGTAAGAAAAGCAGGATGCTGATGATGTTGCATAATATCCAAATTTTGAAATATACTTTAGATCCCCATCGAATAAATATTTACATTTTGTGAATAATTGTAATTTTATAATCTAAGAAATTTTGTTGCCTGGGTTACCTGGGTGGTGATGGTGGTGTTGGTGACGTGGGTAGAGGGGAGGAAGAAAAGGGAAAGGTAATGTTAGTCTTCTATTGTTACATAACAAATTAACACAAATTTAGAAGCTTAAAACAACATTCACCTATTTTCACATGGTTTCTGTGGGTCAGCAATCAGACCTGCTAAACCAGAACTCCTGCTCAGTGTCTTGTAAGCCTGCAGTCAAGGTCTTGGCAGGACTGGATTCCTTTCTAGAGCTCATGACATTTTTTAAGCTCATGTGTTTGTTAGAGGAATTCACTTCCTTGTGACTGCATGACTGAGGGTCTGGGCTTCTCACTGGCTGTTGGGTGAAGGCACCTTAATGTCCTGGAGGCTACCTGTAATTTCTTGTCCCGTGTTCCTTTCCATAGACAAGTTCACAGCATGGCTGTTTGTTTCTTCAAGGCCAGCAAGAGAATCTTCTGTTGCTAAACCACCTCAGGTGGAGTCTTATAAAACAAAATATAATCACAAGGTTGACATCCCACCTTATCACCTTTGCCATATTCTTTTGGTTAGAAGAAAATCAGAGTTTTCACCAACAGCCAAGAGTAGGGGATTATTACAAGGGCAAGTATCACAAGAGAGCCAAGCAAGCATGAGAATAATATTATTTCAAAAAAACAAATCAAAATACAAAATTATTAATATGATCATACTGCATAAAACAACACGTACATATTAAATACTTTAAAAAAGCAAAGACATTAATAAAAACAAAATAATTATAATGTCTAATATGTATATGTACAAATATACATGGAGATATATACTATATAATAAAAGAGAAACATATAAATTTGACCATACCTTTGCTCCTGATTGGTTATGCTACCAGCCAATCAGGAGTGGGGGCAGGGCCAAGTGGCATGAGTGCCAGGCCCCGGGGGTGGAGATGAAATGGCAGTAGCGGCAGGGAGTGCCCGGCCCCCGGGCGCTGTGAGCAGAAGTGGCAGCAAGCACCCAGACCCCGGGGCCGGGTGGTTGCAGGCAGCTGGGGCAGAGCTGAGCAGGGCGATGGCTGGGTGCTCAAGGCTTAAGGCCTTGGGCAGCCTGGGAGTGAGCCATCAGTTGGACATCCCCTGAGGGCTCCCAGTATGTGAGAGGGGGCAGGTTGGGTTGAGGGACCCGCCCCCCCAAGTGCATGAATTTCGTGCACTGGGCCCCTAGTATATGTGTGTATATATGTATATATGAAAGAAGCACTGTTAAGTTGAAAATAGTATACATTGTAAGATAGAAAAAGGGCAAATCACCATATTATACACCTAAAAGTAGTATCTTATTGTATACCAACTATATTTAATTGAAAAAGAAAAAAGAAAGCATAAAATAAAATCGAATTAATTATTAATTGTCAGCAGCATATGTCTGGAAATTTTTTTAGCTAAGCACAACAAATAGATGTAATTATAATATTGTGTGTGAACAATGTTTTTCATTAGATAAAATGAATACTAGTCAATTCTGAAAAGCAATTTAAATGAATTCTCTTAATGTAATTTTGAATGTACTGAAAGTGACTCAATGATTTGCTTGAAAGAGATTATATTTTTAAAAATGAAGGCAATTTGCTCTTTTCTTTGGGCATTTCCTTCTTTTTTTTTCCTCAAAGGCTTCTGTATATTAGGAAACATTTTTCTTATGAGACCTATAGGTTATTGGTCTGTTATCTTGCTTTTTTTCATACCAATACAAGGATTCATATGACAAGCTCTAAAATTAGTTTACTATATTCAACACCATTTAAAATAATTATAATTTTCCAAGGAACACCCTAAACTAGCACCTTTAAAAAATTACAGGTAGTATTATATTTAAACACTTAGGCTTTTTATTTTATTTTTTAAAAGTATATTTTATTGATTTTTCACAGAGAGGAAAGGAGAGGGATAGAAAGTCAGAACCATCGATGAGAGAGAAACATCGATCAGCTGCCTCTTGTACACCTCCAACTGGGGATGTGCCCGCAGCCACGGTACATGCCCTTGACCAGAATCGAACCTAGGACCTTTCAGTCCGCAGGCCGACGCTCTATCCACTGAGCCAAACCGGTTTCAGCAAACACTTAGGCTTTTTATAAAACTACATATACTTTGCTTCCATTAAATATTTTTATGAAATTTAAAGTTTTCCTCTAAAATTGAATTTCATGTGCTATTCTAGTTTTCATCAACAAAAGCTTTCACTAGAATTTGTTTACATTTCTTGTTTCAAAGTGACCTGAAGCTATCTGATGTTGCAGTTTGCTTTTTGCTTCAGAAATCAGTAAGACATATCAGACATAGCTATGAGCTCGCTCCTAAATTTCAGTCATCTTCCATACCTTCCATATGCGGCTGTCAGCAGTTGCAGGGTGGGATCAGCTACCCATTCATGCTTTGTTGGTATTAGCATCTAATGTTGTCTTAAGAGGCAGCTTTTCTTTGTCTCTGCCTTTGTCTTGGACATTGCTTGAATTTTATCCTTGTAAACATTCCTAATTCCCTGCTTCCCTTTCATTTTTCTCATACACAGGCAACAATGATGCCAGTGCAATGGCACATATTGCTGAGCATGAGGAAGAGTGTCTTTTTAAATTTTTTTCTCTTTTATTTATTTATTTTTATTTTTTATTTACAATATAACTTATATTTAATAGTAGTACATATGTTTTCCTTCCTCCCCCCAATATCCTCCCCCCAGCCTCCCTTACCCCCAGCACATGTCCCCACTTGCCCCCCTCCCCGCCCCAGTATCTTTCATTCATTAGTTATGCCCATATGTATGCATACAAGTCCTTCGGTTGATCTCCCCCAGCATCTGCCTCCCATCCACTCCAGCCTTCCCCCTGTAGCTTGACAGCCTGTTCGAGGCCACCCTGCCTCTATATCAATCACTTCCCTCTGTTTCTTTTCTTCAAAAATATCTTGCCTCTGCATACTAGAAACAAACATATAAGAGCAAAAAAAAAAAAGTTTGAGTGTCAGTTTCAATGTCCAACTGTTCTGAGTCCCAGTTTCAATGTCAAATAGTTCTTCATGTGTACATGTCAGCAGTGGTATCCAGATGGTGGACACATCGTGGCAATGCAAGATCCATCCTCTCTGGTATGATCCTGGGCCACCTGCAGCAACACACAGCTACCGACTGCTAGCATGGCAAGGTGTTGTCAGCATCTGCCATCTCTGGACTGTCCTCGTGGATGGAACAGGCCCGTCAGTTCCTCACTGTCGCAGGAACCCACATGGTCTTGGAGTTGTTCTCTGCAAACACACAAACACATTCTCGACCAAAAGTTAACAAAGGGGTCCTCTCTGCAAAATAGACTTGGGATTCTTTTTATTTTTGTCTAAATGATTTTCCTTTGGCTTATTTTGACACCATGAGTGTTTTTTCATGGGTGTCCTGCAGTTGGTTTTACAAATGGAATTTTCTTTTCTGGAGTAAGAATTTTCTACATGTATTTTACTTATAGGATATTTTTCTTTACATGATATTACCCCACTGTTCCCCCCCCCCTTTTTTTGGTTAATAGGGGCTTTTGGAAATTTTATCTTGCAGTCTTGGTAATTTTAAATTTTAATTTTTGCACACAAATATTACTGCTTTAGGTTCTTTGGATGTTAGGCAATTTTGCAGTGAGATGAACTATTAATAGATATTTTAGTTAATGTTTTAGGAAAAGCTTTTTGTCCAGTACAGTTAGATTTTCCTGAGTATTCACTTATTTCATTTGTCCAATTTAAATTAATCTGAAAACTTGATTACTATTTTCCTGTTAATTTTAATACTCAAGCAGAAATCTTAGTTTACCCAGTAAATACTTGTGGAAAGGAATATTTGCATTTTTGAGTAGGTCCTCAGCATTCCTGGTAATAAACTAAATTTAGATATAGGGCAGCTATTGCTGGCCGAGTCTCTGTCTGCCACCTGGGTCCCGGTGTGAGTTGTGCGTGGGAGGCGTAGCAGCCGTGGGGGTAGGAGACCTTCCTCAGGAGGGGTGAGAATTCAAGCCCCTGCAAGGTTTGTGGATGAGGGTCTGTGCCCCACCTCTGTTGATCTTTTAGTTCTCTCCTGTTGGCCCCTCTGTGACTGTGCCTGTCTTAGGTTGTTCCTTCCCTGAGGAATCTTACCTGTCTCTGGCTAACCAGCCATCCTCTGGGGCCAAACAGGGTGATGTGAGGTTCAGTCCTGTCTCCTTTGTAGTCTATGCCCCCGTGGCCTCCACATCCAGCACCTGCCTTGGGGTCCCCTCGCCTGCTGGCGGGGTCCCGGTACTGATCACATATCTCAGGGGACCCAGGTTTCTTCTCCAGAGAGGGCCCAGCTCATGCCATTGGTCGAGAGACAGATCCATGGTGCCAGCTGCCCAGAGGCTTCAGCCCCAGCTTGAACTGAAAGTTCAAGCATCAGTTGTGTGTATTTGGATAATAAGAAGAGGGTCCCTCTTGGCAAAAGGGCCAGAGGGGCCAATATAGAATGCTTGGATGCCTTCCCAGTGCCTTAATCCTTTCTGAAAGGGATTAATTCCTTTCCTGTCTTTTTTTTTAAGTTGCTGCCCAACATTCAAAGAATTAGTTTGTAAGTTTATTTGGGATAATTGTATAATATGCTGTTGTCAAATATCAAATATTATAATGACATTGTAGAATAATATCATGTAAGGGTATTGTGGTATCACGGGAGGTTAAGGAGGGCCTAGTCTAAGGACTGGTGTCCATAAGAGATGACATGCTCTAGGATATGTTAATTCAATCTCAAACTAGCTGCCAATTATTTTTATAACTTTATATAAACTTTGTCAGGGATGTAAAAACACAAATCACTTACCTTAGTTCAAGCATTCAAATATATTGATTTTCCCCCTTACTCCCACCACCTGCCACTTACCCTGAGGTTTGACATTTTGATGGACTTTTCTCAGTCTCTGGATCCATTCTTGTTCATCAGTCTATGTCATTCATTATATTCCTCAAATGAGTGAGATCATGTGATATTTGTCTTTCTCTGCCTGGCTAATTTTTAAAAATATATGTTTTTTACAAAAAGAAGAAGGGAGAGGAATAGAGAGTTAGAAACACTGATAAGCAAGAAACATCGATCAGCTGCCTCCTGCACACTCCCTGCCGGGTATGTGTTCACAACCAAGGTCCATCACCTTGACCAGAATTGAACCTGGGACCCTTGAGTCCACAGGCCGATGCTCTATTCACTGAGCCAAACCAGCTAGGGCAGGAAGGGTGTCTTTATTAGTAAATGTAAATGATTTGGTTTATTTTCTTCTGAGCTAAAAGTACATGATAAGCTTGGTCTGATAGCCGTGGGTCTTGAAAATACATCCTAGCTTTATGATAATGACAAGTTAAAAACAATGTCAACTGGTGTCACGTTTTTCCTTTTTTCTGTTTCTAAGTCTGTTTTCACATGAAAGCTGGAAGCTTTGTGCTCTCTCAGCACTGGTGAGATAGCTCTGTTTCCAGCCAGCCAGCCAAGAGTTATTTCCCCAGCCTCCCCAATCTAACATTAATTGGGGCCACCTCCAAACAGATCCTTTCCATGGCAGTGTTCCTGCACTTAGGCAGGTGCCCGAAACTCAATCTCTTCTGTCAAATGTCCAAAGGAGAAAACATATATGGAAGTGTGTTAATCAGTTTATAATATGTAATCATTTATAAATGAATCTATTAATTAGACTTTTAAATCTTATTCTCCAAAGTCATGAAAATGTACAATTCTCTCCTGAGGCTATTTCCATTTTTAAGTAAATGCATTATAAATTAGCAAACCAAAGGAATATGCATTAACTGTAATTCATATTCTATAAATATCAGACTTAATCAGAAACCTAATTTTTCTCTAGGATGTCTTGCTGTACACTTCTTGTCTACCATCTTAAACTTACTCATGTAGACATTAAATACTACTACTTTGAAATCCTTAGGAGTTTTATAAATGTTGGAAAAAACAACAAACTTCTTGCTGTATTCACACAAAAATCAAGCTTCAAGAATTCCTGTTGGAGATCGAAAAGTATCATAACATAGTGAGAGAAATGGACTATTTGTAGAATGATAACTGAGAATTGAAAGTTGTTTTAAGTGGTTGAAAATACTTATAGAGTTTATAAAATGACAGAATAGAATAAAAAAAAAACATGTCTCCTACTGATATTTTCCCTTAGGAGAGTGTGGTAAGTTGGAAAATAAAAAAAAAGATTAGAATCTCCAGCTTTTGTGTTTCCAAAAAACCTCAGCCACACCTAGGAGATTAATTTAGATGCTCTAACAAAAAATTTATATAGAAAATGTGATTCATCTTTTAAAGCAAGATTGGGGGGAGGTGGGGCTTAACTGGAGATAGCCAAAGACTCCCAAGGTTTCAAGGAGCTGCTGGTCTTGGGTCGCCGAGAGGAATGTGAAATAGAATCCCGAATAGGTGAAAAGATATTAGAGGTTGTAGAAATCAAGACATGAAGGGAATTGCATTCAATTTTCAGTTTGAGAGTCGGGATGTGGCAAAGCTTCAAAGAGTGAATGGCTGCTGGATGCATCTGAGCAGGAGGAGCCCGGAAGTCCAACGCGACTGATTCCTGTGGAGGTGCTTCCTGGATCACCAAGTGCTACAAAGTGAATGTCTGTGTCAGACTCAAAGTCACAAGTTCTCATCAAGTATTCACTCTGTCATGTGCGGCTCTGGCAAAGCCTGCAGCATCCCCTCTGTTACTGTGATTTGCTCATGTGACTGTGCGCCTGGTCACTGGGAGCATAACTGCTAACATTCCTCTGCTTGTGTGGGCCACACAGGGGCTCCTCAGAACTTGCTCTGTCTCATTTTCTGAGGTATCTGTAACACTTGCTGGGTATGTTCAGACTTTTGAAAGTCACACATCAGCAATATTTCCCCTCAGTTTTTTTGAGTAACAATAGTGTTTTGATTTTTCTATTGGGCTAAGTGAGCAAGTTAATAAAACAAACTGCTACCCATTATTATCATATTGAACAAATGGACATTTTAATAAGAGATAAACAAGGAAACATAATTACAAAAATTAAGAAAGTAGAATTAATCTAGTTTTAGATTAACTTATGATAGTGGTTATTATTATTACTACTATTTTTTGCAGATAAATTGAAATCATTGACAATTGAATCACTGACGGGCAGTGGGCCAAGTCCTAAAATTTGGGAGTCACTGCTCTTGATAAAGCTCATTTGTTCTGGCCAATTTCAACGGTGCCCATAATTCTAACACAGTGTCAGAACAGGAATTTCCTTTCTCTGAGGCTTATCTTCCTTTTGTAAGGCACTCATTTATTTAACAAACACAGTCCATCACTTACTTTCCAGCTTTGTGCTTTGTGCCAGGGACACAGAGATAAAATACCCTGCCTCCTGAAACTCGAAGTCTATAAACATATAATTTTTCAGTTGAATCCTATTGTTACAGACTCATGTTCTTGGAAATAATCATGTGATATCAAAAACACATGAAAGAAAAATATAATGCATATTACCTTTTTAAGGCAGTCAATCTATTACCAATATTCAGAGAAAACTTTTATTTTCTTATTTATATACTAGAGGCCCGATGCATGACATTCGTGCTGGGGGGGGGGGGTGTCCCTGAACCCTCTCCAATCTGGGACCCCTCGAGGGATGTCTGACTGCCCGTTTAGGCTAGATCCTGGTAGGATCAGGCCTGTATGGGCAGTCGGACATCCTTCTCACAATCCAAGACTGCTGGCTCTAAACTGCTTGCTTGCCTGCCTCCCTGATTGCCCCTAACTGCTTCTGCCTGCCAGCCTGATCAACCCCTAATCACTCCCCTGCCAGCCTGACTGATGTTTAACTGCTCCCCTGCCAGCCTGTTTGCCCCCAAGTTCCCTCCTCTGCCGGCCTGGTCACCCCTAACTGTCCTCCTCTGCAATCTTGATTGTCCCCAACTGCCCTCCCTTATAGGCCTGGTCCTTCCCAACTGCCTTCCCTTGCAGGCCTGGAACCTCCCACTGTCCTCCCCTGCTGGCCATCTTGTGGTTGCCATTTTGTGTCCACATGGAGGCAAGATCTTTGACCACATAGGGGAAGCCTTCTAGTGTGTTGGAGTAATAGTCAATCTGCGTATTACTCTTTTATTAGATAGGATAGAGGCCTGGTGCATGGGTGGGGACTGGCTGGTTTGCCCTGAAGGGTCCTGGATCAGGGTGGGGGTTCCCTTGGGGCATGGGACAGCCTGGGTGAGGGGCCTATGGTGGTTTTCAGGCCAGCCACACCCCCCAGTGACCCAAGCAGAGGCCCTGGGATCTGGGATTAATTTATGTTCTACGACTGAAACTTTGTATCTTTGAGCAGAGCCAAGCGTTTTGGTCTCTCAGTGGCGACAGCCATTTTTGTTTGAAACTTTGTAGCCTAGAGTGGAGGCCTAGGCTAGGGCTGTAGAAGTTTGGCTTCCTCCATTGCCCCAGCAACCCTAAGCCTCTTCTCTCTCCAGCTCCGTAGCGGCTGCCATTTTTGTTTGGATTATGTGTATTCTATAATTGAAACTTTGTAACATTTCTGGCAACAGCAGGCAGAAAGCTTGGTTTCCTCCATTGCCGTGGAAACCCAAGCCTCCCTCCTGCTCTCAGGAGTGGCAGCCATTTTGGTTGGGGTTTATTTGCATAATTTGCTCCTGATTGGTGGGCATGGCTTTGATCGGAGGTACGGTCAATTTGCATATTACTCTTTTATTAGATAGGATTTTAAAATATATTTTATTGATTTTTTACAGAGAGAAAGGGAGAGCGAGAGAGGGTGAGAAACGTCAATGAGAGAAAAACATCAATCAGCTGCCTCCTCCACATCCCCTACTGGGGAATGTGCCAGCAACCAAGGTACATGCACTTGACTGGAATCGAACCTGAGATCCTTGAGGTCCGCAAGCTGATGCTCTATCCACTGAGCCAAACCTATTAGGGCTAGAGAAAACTTAATTCTATCTTTATTAAATTCTCTTTTACATCTATTCATTTTTACAAATAGAATCATCACTTTTATGATTGGGCCAAGTATCTTTGATCATCCAGCAGACTAGCCTCGCCTTTTAATATGGTAGCAGCAACAGAGTTCTGAAGATTAGCAAGGGACAGATCTTTAATACACAAGAACTTTTAAAATAATGCTTATGTCAGGTTTGCCATTGACTAAAGCAAAACACAGGGCCAAACCCACAATCAATGTGGGAGGGGAACACTCAAGGGCAATGATAAAGGAAGGAAAATTATTAAATCAATTTGTAAACAATCTGCCATGCATTATTTAACTTTCATCTGTTTATTTTCTTGTTGGTCATCTTTTCTTATAGGGCACAGGTATCCCATTGCATTGCTGGGCTAACTTCTCTTTCGGTGACCTCTTTTATTTCCCCCCGACTCAGTAACTCCATTGGGCCTACCCCCTATTTTGTTTCATTTTATGCAAAGCAACTCTTTTCAAACTTTTTTTCCTGTGTTATCTAAATCCAACCTTAAAAAACCCGATTTTTGTTAAGAAACCTACTGTTGAGATACATTTAAAAATAAAAAGGTCCTCTGTAAGATAGAAATTTCATAGACAACTCAATCTTTCTCTCATAGCCACATGAATATGAAGCTGAAACCGAGTTCTCACAAAATAGTAATAATATTTTTATGTACTCAGTGCATAAACAAGGTTTGGGATGAATAAGCCATTTCCAATAGTTTTGGGCCCCTCTACACACCCTCTGTTGTTGAAAATCTTGCAGCACATTTGGGAAAAAACACCTTTCAAAGAGTTAACATTCCAAAATGGACTGGTACAGAAAGAGAACTGTGTTGATGATGATGAAAGGAAGCAAGAACATTTTAAAACAGTTTTTTAAAAAGCCAATTTGTATAAAAGTGCCCAGTTTTATTTTAAAAACCCAAGAGAACATTACTGTAGAGTTTTAAAATCTAATTACCAGGGATAGCAACTCTAAAATCCAAAAAAAATTTATTTAATGACTTTTTTTGTTCTTGGGTGTGAAATCTCAGACAGGCTCTCAGCGACTTCCCTGTCATGCTCAGCTGGCAACCTGAAGACCTGGGTCTGGAATGTGAAATTTCACTTAATGTTTCCTCTAGAGCCTGGTTCTCAACCTTTCTAATGCCGGCACCCTTTAAGACAGTTCCTCGTGTTGTGGCGACCCCCAACCATAAAATTATTTTTGTTGCTACTTCATAACTGTAATTTTGCTACTGTTATGAATCGTAATGTAAATATCTGTGTTTTCCGATGGTCTTAGGCGACCCTGCTAGCGGGTCCCACAGGTTGAGAACCGCTGCTGTAAAGCCTAACTAAGTCCATCAGTTAGTCTTCTTCTCCAGTAGCTCAGTGTTTCAGCAGTGAGGGTCTGCACAAGCAAAGCAAAGCTGTGCCATTTTTCATGACCCAGCCTCAAGAGCCATGGAACAGCATTTTCTCTGCATTCTATTGGTTGCAAACTATCCTTTGTACCTGTTGATGACTCCTTCACATGTACCTGTCCAAATGTACCTCCCCTTAGTGACACATGGCAACCACATAGGCTGGATCTTCCAGGGTAGGTAGCATGCAAACAATTCCATTGTCTCCATAAATTGAAATTCCTCAGAAATCCCAAGGTTTCAATACTCAAAAAAACATTTCTCAGAACCTCACTTAAATACGAGGACCCCAAATCATTTTAGATTATGTGTTTACATTCCTTGCATGAAAAATTATTACTCTCCATCCTTCATTGCCTCTATTAAAAAAAAAATCAGTTTTCTGGTTATTCTGCAACTTTCATTGGAGACATTAGCACTTACCTTACTGTCTTTGTCCTTGCTCCAATTCTGGTATTTTCTTATCCACCCATCCAGTTTATCATTCACTAGAGGCCTGATGCACGAAATTCGTGCAAGGGGCTCAGCCCCTGCCACTGCAGTTTCATCCTGAAGGTCGTTTGAAAGGATGTCTGGAAGGATATCAGGTCTAATTAGCATATTATGTTTTTATTATTATAGATGTGAACAACTCATATCATACCATAGCCTCTTACTTACTTGTGCTTTTCAACTTTAATATCCTTATTTCTTTTTCAGTTTAGTTAGTTGGCACATAGTAAACATTATGTTAAATAAAAATACTTAAAATACAAATTAATTGTTAAAAAGTACCACTAAACTTTGGTAACAGGATAATACACCAGTAGCTCAAATTTCACTGGCTCTGATGATGTGCTGTATTTAAGGCTATGCAAATATTCACCCAAGTAAGTCTTTAATCATCCTTAAGGTGGGTGGTGGTGGTATCATATATAGGTTTTTTGAGTCTGTCAGGTGAAATTACTGTACATTGTCCACACTTATTTTCCTCTGTCAGTCATGAGCTTCTCAATCCCTTTTGCTGAGGGGCTACTTGTCAGTGATCTACCCCCAGACACCTCCTATGGAAAGACCCATGCACATGCCAAATGTTCATTCTCTTTGAACTTCCATAACGGCAAATCCCAAGGTATTCTCCTTGGTTAGACTTTTGTCTTGGAGACTTAAGTTACACACTATATGCCCATCCTCCCTCAGATATTCCCTCATGAGACACTTTTTTTCCACTTTTGATTTCATTTGCTTGTGCTATAAGGTTAATAGCAATGGGTCTCGACTTTGTGCATCAGGATGACACTTTTAAATCCCCCACTTAAAAATGCTGAGGCCTCACCCCAGGTTCTGAAATAATTAGTCTGAGGTGGGCCCTAGCATTAGGCGATTCTACTGGGCTATGAGGATTGGGAATTTCTGGTTTATAGGCATTGACAGGAGGCTGACATTGTGCTCATTTCCCCATCATTCCAGTCTTTTCTCCAGGTGCTGTGCTTTCAAAATAGTGGTTCTCTTCTTTCAGATAAAAATATCTTTCATCCTCTGACAAATCATATCAAAGCACTCAGCCTATGGTCAGAGAAGTTTGGATTTTAGTTTGGTGCTTGAAGTTAGAGTCCACAGCAGTTTTTGTAAGGAAAGAATTCCAACCAGAAAATTCCAAACAAAAACTATGCAACTGTAAAAAGGAAAAAAATCTCTTACCCTTTGAGACAGCATGAAGAAACCTGGAGATATTATGTTAAGTGAAATAAGCCAGAGAAAGACAAGTGTCACATGATCTCAATTATATGTGGAATCTAATAACAAAAACTGATGAACATAGAAGAGACATAGAAGCATGGAACAGACGGACAAATCTCAGAGGGAAGGGGGGAGGGGGAGTGGAAAGAGATTAACCCAAGAATTTATATGCATATATGCTTAATTCATGGACATAGACAACAGTGTAGTGAAGGTTACCGGGGGTGGTGAGGGAGTTGGGACAGGGGGAGAGAGGAGGCATGGTGAGGGGTGGAGGGATTCAATAGGAAAAAAAGGGAGATCTAATACTTTCAATAATAAAAATAAATTAAATAAAGAAACTTCTAGGGGAGAAAAAAGACAGACCTACTGTTTTTGGAGGTTCTTCCATTCAAAGGTATAAGGAAAATCATTAGCCCAGTTTCAAAATGACTAATTAGGATAGAAAAATAAGCACATATTGCCTTATTTTTAAGTTGGACCTATTTGATTTTCCTGTTCACTGTATGGAAACACAGTTATTGTCACATCCGATATTAAGTCTGGATTTAAATAAATTTCTCAGTTTTCTAGGGTCACAATTTATATTGACTACATAAGAATCATTTGAAGAGTCAATCAATTATGCAATCTCTTCTGAATAATCTACAGATGGATTTAGTGATGATGATGAAGTTGAAGCTTTAGGATCTCTATCAATATATTCATATAGTTATATGTTTTTGTGAAATTTGCATAAGAAAGGTGTTTTTCTCTTAAGAAGGGTCCTCTTCCCCAAATTGCAGAAGCTTCAGATCTTGTTTAACCTAACTGTGGGGAATCCTTGAAAATACAAGATAGGACTTCCTCAGTGAGACAGTTTTTATTTCAATTGTCTTTAATCATCCATTTTTATTAAAAATAACAAAAAAGTCTTAAAAGGGGGCTTATTTTAAACCAAGAAATGCTATAACTATGTACACTTGTTGAATTATTGAATTATCACTCTATCTGTTGATAAAAAGCCAGTGCTTCCAGCCTCTGATCACCCTCCACCACCATTTCATCAACCCTAGTTGTTCCCGAGACTCACTCATGGTTTACATTATTCAGCCCCTCATAAGGTAGTATCTGTCACATCAGGTGCCCTCCAGGACCCTGGTCCAGTGCTATGGCACCAGCACCTGTTCTGATTGGTCCATACCTGCTCTAAAGAATTATTAAATATGGAGAACATCACCCATATTCAAAAACAACTAAAAATTTTCTGCATAGATCATAGGTAAGAAGACTAAATGTTTAATAAAATATCTGTGTACAAGAAGTGATCCTATAAAAAAAAAACCCAACACCTTTTAGAACTTATTATTATTTTTTGAAAATCTGTTTTGGGTCCATTTAATATCTGGTTTATATATGACTAAGAAAAGTCATGTCATGTAGAAACCAGATCTTAGACTAGTCAAAAAGAATTTGAGGAATACTTTAATAAGAGCTTTAGTTTGTAACTAGGATGGTTCTTAAAATACATTGAAAGAAGGAAGCCAGCTGCTAGCACAAAGGGATGCTACTCAATAATCACTGTGTAGGCGTTGCTATGAGGGCTAGAAAGGAGACAGTACAGATATTCAACAACTGCTTAAGTCTCTACCAAGAAATACATCAGGGAGAATGCTATACTGAAACTCCATTGAGAGATAATGCACACTTTAGGTTTAGAGAGTTATAAACTCATGGTATTCTCTGCATAATTTGGCAACCTAGAAATGAATAAATCATTTGGGTCAGATTTAATGCATATGAGTATTTAAAGTAAATGAAAACTGAATTTATGACTAGGTTGATTAATGTATAGGCTCACTTTAGAATATAAATCATAGCATAACCTTTAAAAAGAATAATCCCATCTTAGTATTTTCAGATGTTTTCATTTGTGAACAAAAAATAATCTATGGTTATACTGTATTTATTAACTCAAAGACATTTGATAAGTTTAATCATTAACAAACATAAAAATAAGCAACAAAGGGGACAGGTGAAAGGTACTTTTGGGTAGGAAAAGTGACTCCCATACATTCTCAAGGTAGTTTTATTTAAAGTTTCACAAATGGCCTGAAAACACATGAGTCAAATCTGCAGAGGCCACTAGCTTTTCTTAACTCATCTGCCTATTCATTCAGCACTCAAACAAACTTTCTGGGCATGTGACAAATTCCAACATTGTATTGCATCATATGGATGGAAGGATGAAGCTAACCCAGCCCTGTCCAAAACGGCACAGTCCCAGTGGTGGAGACACAAAGGTAAACAGATGACTCCATTCCATAGAACACGTAAGAGGTCTGCAGAAATGAATTAGTCACTATAGGTAATTATATATCTTTTTGGTATAAGAGCTTTCAAACCCCAAACAGATTCTCTCCCACAGGTCTGACTCAACAGCAGAGATCGTTTTGTCCTGTGTTAAGTGGAATCCCGTCATGCTATCTTGGAGCTCAGATTCTGAGTACTCCATTGTTATGACAGTGCAGTGATGGGGATTCTGCTTGACCTACGCCCATCTCTCCTGCTTTTCCATTCCCGCCGTAGGGCTCTTCTGCTCACATTTCTGAGACAAATAATATCTGTTCTCTTATCCTGTAGTAATGAAAGCCAACAGCCATAACTGGATTCTAGTGCACACGTGCCCAGCTTAATCTCTCGGTTCTATCACAAGTTACACCAGTAGGTGGTAGGGAAGTCAAATAGAGTCAACCTGTTTATAAATGGTTAGGATAGAGATTTGCAAGGTCAAAGATTTTGGCACTTCTGGGTAAATATCACATTCTATGTTTATAACATCACTTATAGTTCTCACTTATTTTACTTGATTTCTAAAGTCTGTGTACTGTTTTATTTTATTTATTTATTTATTAAAATAATACATTTTCCCTTTTATTATTTTTAAATATATTTTATTGATTTTTTTACATAGAGAATAAGGGAGAGGGATAGAAAGTCAAAACATTGATGAGAGAGAAACACTGACCAGCTGTCTCCTGCACTCCCCCTACTGGGGATGTGCCTGCAACCAAGGTACATGCTGTTGACCAGAATCAAACCTGGGACCTTTCAGTCCACAGCTTGACACTCTATGCACCGAGCCAAACCGGTTTCAGCTATTTTATTTTTAAAAAAACATTTTTTATTAATTTCCAAGAGGAAGGGAGAGGGAGAGAGAGATAGAAACATCAATGATGAGAGAGAATCATTAATTGGCTGCCTCCTGCATGCCCCACACTGGGGACTAAGCCTGCAACCTAAGCATGTGCCCTGACCAGGAATGCAATCATGGCCTCCTGGTTCATAGGTTGATGCTCAAAAAGGTGAAAGGTTAACCAGGCTGGCCAAGTTGTGTATTGTTTTAAATCATGTTTTTAGTCTCCAGGTTTTAAGCATCAGCAAGCATTATAGTTATTACTAGAGGCCCGGTGCACAAAATTCATGCACGGGAGATGTGTGTCCCTCAGCCCAGTCTGTACCCTCTCCAATATGGGACCCCTCAAGGGATGTCCGACTGCCCATTTAGGTCTGATCCCACCAGGCAGTTGGATTTGCCTCTCACAATCCAACTGCTCACCTGCCTGCCTTCCTGATTGCCCGTAACTGTTTTTGTCTGCCAGCCTGATCACCCGCTAACCACTCCCCTGCCAGCCTGATTGATGCCTAACTGCTCCCCTGCCAGCCTGTTTGCCCCTAACTGCCCTCCTCTGCAGGCCTGGTACCCCCCAACTGCCCACTTCTGCAGGCCTGGGTCCCCCAACTGCCCTTCCCTGCAGCCTGGTCACCCTCAACTTCCCTCCTCTGCTGGCCTAGTCATCCCTAACTGTCCTCCCCTGCAGGCTTGATTGCCCACAACTGCCCTCCCTTGCAGGCCTGGTCCCTCCCAAATGCCCTCCCATGCTAGCCATCTTGTGGTGGCCATCTTGTGTCCACATGGGGGCAGGATCTTTGACCACATAGGGACAACCATCTTGTGTGTTGGAGTAATGGTCAATCTGCATATTACTTTTTTATTAGATAGGATAGAGATCTGGTGCATGAGTGGGGGCCAGCTAGTTTGCCCTGAAGGGTGTCCTGGATCAGGGTGGGGGTTCCCTTGGGGCATGGGATGGCCTGGGCAAGAGGCCTGTGGTGGTTTTCAGACTGGCTGCGCCCCCAGTGACCCAAGTGGAGGCCCTGGTATCTGGAATTTATTTATGTTCTACAATTGAAACTTTGTAGCCTGGAGCGGAGCCAAGCCTTCTGCTTGCTTCGTGGTGGCAGCCATTTCTGTTGGGATTTATTTATCTTCTATAATTGAAACTTTGTATCCTGGAGTGGAGGCCTAGGCCAGCCAGGGCTGCAGAAGCTTGGCTTCTTCCATTGCTGGGGGCTACCCTAGCTTCCTTCTCTCTCCAGCTCTGGGGCTGCTGTCATTTCTGTTGGAATTTATTTATCCTCTATCATTGAAACTTTTTAGCCTTAAGTGGAGGCCTTGGCTTGCAAGGGCAGGCAGAAAGCTTGGCTTCCTCCATTGCTGGGGAATCTCAAGCCTCCCTCCTGCTCTCAATGGCTGCAGCCATCTTGGTTGGGCTTATTTGGATATTCGCTTCTGATTGGCTGGTGGGCATGGCTTGTGGGTGCAGTGGAGGTATGGTCAATTTGCATATTACTCTTTTATTAGATAGGATTGTTACAGAATACTGTGTGTGTTGAATTGGTTTACTTAAATTACCTAAAGCAGACATAGTCTTTACAGTAAAGAAAAACATAATAAAAAATCTGAAAACATAGTTCATATGTATCATATTACTATCTAAGAAGATTTTATTTCTAGAATAAAAGAATCTGAGAATCTAGTTATCCATTTTCTTTCTTTCATTTGTTATTTTGCAAATGACCATACAAAACATCCATGGTTCTTTATCCAAGTAGTTTTATGTAAGTCCCTGCATGTACAAAGGTTAAGAGTAAAGGAAACTAAGGTTGGTAAACTATCTAGTATGTAGGGCCTATAAAATAGTATTTTAAACATACTTTGCACTAAATATCTCCATAAATTATTCTGAAAAACATTTATGTTCAAGGAGCCTGTTTGTTTCAGAAGAACTTTCTAGGGAGCTTCCTGAGATAACACATTCCTTTTGTTAAGCACATTTCTTAGTGAAGGAAAAGTGTTTTTTTTGTAACCTTTTGTTTCTCTTCTCTTTTGTATACTAAATATTTTCTTGATTTCAGTGGCTAATATATTTGAATGAAGTACTGAAAATAGTCATAACAAATGAGTCTTTCTTGATAGTCTATTTAATCATTATCATAGGAATAAATATCTGGCAATAAAAATTATAAGTTATTTTTTTGGTGAATTTTAACATTTAAAATGTAAAACTAGGAAATAAAGTTAGCTTGCCTTTAGCTATGGAAATCACTAAATTTTATACATGAAATATTTGGCAAGGTATAGGGAGTTAAATTGAAGTTTGAAATAATATTTCCTTTTTGAACTCTGATGTTTCATCATAAATTACATTATTAAAAAATCATTTTGTGGGAAGATAGAGGAGAGCTTGGTATCTTTACAAATCCTCACATAAAAAATAAACATAGTAACTAGATAGTAAAACAAAAAATATTCATGAACAACATTGATAATAAAATTAGGTAACATGAAATTCTCTTGAATATCCCAAAAGTAAAATCACCAAGTTGTATCTTTGTAGGCCTATCCCAATCTCAAGGAATATTGTTATTTTTCTATTGCATTGTAATACATTACCACATACTTAGCAGTTTAAAAACAATTCAAATTTATTAACTCACAGTCTGTAGGTCAAAAGCCTGAGTAGAGAGAAGCTTAGCTGTTTCCTGTGCTTCAAGTCTCACAAGGTTGAAATCAAAGATATGTGTTCCCTTCTGGAAGGAGTGCGAGGCACACTATTTGTTTTGTTGGAAGAATCCAGTTCCTCATGGTTATAGGACTGAGGCCCCTATTTCCTTTCCTATTGTCAGCGGGGGTGGCCTGTATCTCCTAGAGGCCTCCCTTCAGTCCTTGAATCTTGTCATGCAGCCATGTCTCTGCTTCTTGTCTTCTGCAGCATCTTTTTGACTGACTTGCTTTGTTCTTCTAATTTCAAGGGCTAAAGCAATTAGGTTGGGCCCATATGAATAATCCAGGATTATCTCCCTCTTTTAAGGTTCATAACCTTAATCATATCTGCAAAGTCTCTTTTGCCATGTAACATAAGATATTCACAAGTCCTGGAGAATAAGGAATGTAAGTCTTTGAGGGGGATGTTATTCTGCCTACCACATCGATAAATTTGTAAATGTTTTTATCCTAGGTTCTATTTTTGTGAAGCTTAAACAGGAAGTTATTCTATACCTTTTTGGACCCAAACTTTTTCTGGGAAAATTATCCCAGTCTGCTCTCTGAGGACTTGGGTCTTTTCCTTTAGCAGATTATTATTTTTAAAAAATATTTTATTGATTTTTTTTACAGAGAGAAAAGAGAGGGATAGAAAGTTAGAAACATTGATCAGCTGTCTCTTCTATGGGGATGTGCCCACAGCCAAGATACATGCCTTTGACCGGAATTGAACCTGGGACCTTTCAGTCCACAGGCTAACTCTGTATCCACTGAGCTAAACCAATTAGGGCCCTTTAACAGATTCTTAAGCCCCAACTATTCTTTCTGATCTGGAAATAATTAAACATCTCTTTGACATCCTTTCTTCAAGAGCAACTAGACCTGGGTCCATCTCCTTTTCCCATTTATAGTCATCTAAGCAGCTCCCCAAGACCTCACCCTCTTCTCCTAGGTGAGTTTCTTGCTTTCTTCCTGCTATCTTTCATTATTGTGTGCTTGTCAAAGCATATTTTACAGCTAATTCAATCTCTTGTTTTTATGAGCAAATACGATTTTTAGAGACACTGTTCCAGTCACAGTTCTTTCTTTAAAACTTTATTGTTGAGATTGTTAAAGATGTCTCTTTTCCTCCCAGTTGATTCTCTCCACCCAGTTCCTGCTCCACCCAAGCCTTTGCCACCCTATTGTCTGTGTCCATAGGTAATGCATATAAGTTTATAAGATCTTTGTTTAATTCTTCCCACCTCCACTCATCTTCTCTCTGAGATTCATCAGTCTGTTCCATTTCCATGCCTCTGATTCTATTTTATGCACCAGTTTATTCTGTTCATTAGATTTCTTATTCATTTGATTTTTAGATTCAATTGTTGATAGGTATGTATTTGTTGCCATTTTGTTGTTCATATTATTTATTTATTTTTTTCCTCTTCCTCTATTTGAAGAATACCCTTCAACATTTCATATAAATAATGGCTTGATGGTGATGAACTCATTTAGCCTTATTTTTTGTTGTTATTTGTGAAGCATTTTATCTGACCTTCAATTCTAAATAATAGCTTTGCTGGGTAAAGTAATCTTGGTTGTAGGTCCTTGCTATTCACCACTTTGAATATTTCTTGCCACTACCTTCTGTCCTGCATAGTTTCTGTTGAGAAATCAGCAGACAGTCATATGGGCATTCCCTTCTAAGTAACTGAGTTTTTCTTGCTGTTTTTAAGATTCTCTCTTTTTCTTTAGCCCTTGGCATTTTAATTACAATGTGTCCTGGTGTGGGCCTCTTTGGGTTCCTCTTGTTTGGGAGTCTGTGCTTCATGGATTTCTAAGTCTATATTTTTCACCAGGTAGGGGAATTTTTCTGTCATTATTTCTTCAAATAGGTCTTCAATATCTTGCTCTCTCTCTTCTTCTGGCACTCTCATAATTCAACTGTTGGTATGTTTGAAGTTGTCCCAGAGGCTCCTTACACTATCTTCATATTTTTAATTCTTATTTCTTTTTGTTCTTCTAATTGGGTGTTTTTTTTCTTATTCATATTTCAAATCATTGATTTGATTATCAGAATCCTCTACTCTACTGCTAAATCCCTCTCTATTCTTCTTCTTTTTAAAAAAATATATTTTCTTGATTTTTTTACAGAGCGGAAGGGAGAGGGATAGAAAGTCAGAAACATCGATGAGAGAGAAACATCGATCAGCTGCCTCTTGCATGCCCCCTACTGGGGATGTGCCCACAGCTAAGGTACATGCCCTTGACTAGAATCGAACCCGGGACCTTTCAGTCCACAGTCCGATGCTCTATCCACTGAGCCAAACCGGTTTTGTCCCTCTCTATTATTCTTTATTTCAGACAGTGTATGCTTAATTTCTGACTGTTCCTTTACACTGTGTTTGGCATTCTCACTAAGATCCTTGAAGGTCTCACTAAGTCCCTTGCAGATTTGTAGAAGATTATTGAGTAACCTTATAACTGTGGTTTTGAACTCTATAGCCAGTAGTTTGCTTTCTTCAATTTCTTTAATTTGTAGCATGTTTTTTTGTCTCTGAATTTTGGCTACTTCCTTGTATTTGTTTCTATGTATTGGGTAGAGCTGCTATGTCTCCTTGAGTTGGTAGAGTGGCCTTGGGGAGTAGGTGTCCTATAAGGCCCAATGGTTCAGCCTCCCCAGTAACCTGAGCTGGGAGCACTAAGTACACCCATTTGTGGGCTGTGAGCACAGTCTTGTTGTAGCTGAGATTTGATTGCTGTTAGGTCAGTGAGAGGAACTGACCTCCAGGCCAATTTGCTGTGAGAACCAGCTGTGATATGGTGGGAGAGCTGTTATGCAGGAGATACCCCTGTGGAACAGGACTTGTTTCATTGGGGCTTTGGTGCTCACTGAGTCTGCCCCTTGAGTGTGTTGCTTATGGGTGTGTAGAGTTGTAATCTGGTATGGTCTCACATTGATCACTGGGTACACAGGCTCTTGGGTCTCTAGGGAGGTGCAAAGTTAGCCATTGCATGGGGCCACTCAGCAGGAGCTACAGAGAGATCTGCAGGTTTGGAAGTGCCCAGAGGAGGCTCAGCTATGAAGCAAGGTAGGCCAGTTCTGGTGCCGGGTCTTGAGTCTTTTATTGATAGGTTTGGGGTTTCCTGACCCAGCTGCAGCTTGTTTGAGATTTTCAAGGACAGGTCATTCAAATGCAAAAGCCACTGCAGGCAGCTTGAGTGGGCTTGTAAATTGGATGAGGTGGAATCTTAGGGAATCACCAGGGCAGAGCTAACAGAAATGGCTGTCAGACAGCCCTGAGACTGGGGAGGTCCCAGCACAGGAACAATGATCCCTGCGAAAACCTCTGTCTGGGAGAAAGCTGCCCCCAAGTTTCTGTCCCAATGCCAGACAAATGTGTCCCCCAGAGCTTGGAAGCTGGAGCTCAGAGGAAGCAGGACCTTATAAGTACAGTTCATAGTGCTGGCCTTCTAAGAGGAACAGCTGGGTCTCCAGCAGCCTCTGTGTTACTGAGCTCCAAGCCACACTGGTTTTCACAGCTGGAAGTTACAGGGACTTCTTTTCCTAGCTTTGGGAAGCTGGGCTGGGAGTCTGTTGTGGGACTGGGACCCCTTGCTCCTCTGGTCAGCCTCCACAGAGATGATCTCCCTCCTGATTTAAAAAGTGGCTCACATGGATATTGGACCAGCTAGTTCAGCACTTCCATACCTTTTATCAGTTTCAGAGCGCTTTATTCTTTATTTCTCTGATTGTAAAACTTCCATTCAGCCAGCTTTCCAGAAGTTCTGGATGATGGTTGTTCTGTATTTTAGTTATAATTTTGATGTGGTTGTGGGAAGCGGTGAGTATAGGCAATTACCCTATGCCACCATCTTGGTTCCAAAACCAGATACAGTTCTTTTTAAAAAAATTATATATATATATATATATATATATATATATATATATATATATATATTATTGATTTTTTACAGAAAGGAAGGGAGAGGGATAGAGAGTCAGAAACATGGATGAGAGAGAAACACCAATCATCTGCCTCCTACACACTCCCCACTGGGTATGTGCCCGCAACCATGGTACATGCCCCTGACTGGAATCGAACCTGGGACCCTTCAGTCTACAGGCCAATGCTCCATCCACGGAGCCAAACCAATCAGGGTGATACAGTTCTTTTTAATTGCCTTCTTAGCTGTTGTAATTTTAATAATTTTCTTGAGTTATTTCTCTTTCAACTGGACAAGATGACATATTTCCTAATAATAAGATCACATGGTCTTGGATTATATAATTAACAAATTAGAGCCAATCTGAAATGATTGTTGTGTGTGTGTGTGTGTGTGTGTGTGGTGTTTTCTAGCCTCCTGACAACCATAATGAATATACTTAATAAATATAAGAATTTTGCCTTTTATCTCTCAGCAAAGCTACAATGAGCTGCTGGGACCCACCATGTTAGAATCTTATTTAACTCTTTCTAAACTACTAAACTTTAAAGCCATCTTCCCTATCACATCAGAAACCACAATATCCAAGTATTATCTTGATATTCATATAATAAGTAGTAATGTTCCTGTGTTTCAAGTTTTTGTGTGTTTTATTTCACTAGTGGTTTGGCCAATATTTAACCTACCTCTTAACCCCATGAGTCCAGAACCGATCAAGACACAGATAAGGGAGCTGACAGGTAGATATCAAAGTATCAGCTTTGTAACAGGTGAAAACTGGATTGGAGACTGTAGTGTAGATGTACTGTCAACCTGGGCTTTCTAACATACCTCCCCTGACTTAACCTTCTAGGGAGTGGCACATCCAGACAATAGCAAGTTAGCATTATTAGTTTCCTATAGGATGGAGAACAGCCTAGAGAGTTCCCTCTCTGTTGGCAAGATCCAAAATAGAAAACCCAAAACATGCTAAGTTAAGCAAACTCAGTTCTTTTCCCAGATACATTTATTAGGTAAGCCATTCCTCTTCTTGTAAGGGAAGTGAATACTGAGGGAGCAGAGAGACAGCAGGGAAACATGAGGCAAGAGGAATAAGGATGTCTCCTCTTGCCCACCAATTTATAGACAATGTTCTTTATTTTCCCCCTTACCCCATGTAAGTCACTGAAAATAGATACCAAGAGTATATGAGAGGGATTCCCCTATTCACCTGCCATAGATACCACACCTCCTGTTACAATCTCTTCTGAGCAGATGCCTTGTAGTTCCTGCACAGATTTCTACTCTCACCAAAGAATTTTTCCTTGGAAGATATAATGATTGCCAGTCTTTTCCCTGGGGGCATATAACTCTCCCTACATCCTAAGCAGTCAGCATACATTAATGGTGTTGTGTATAGGTAAGCTTAACTATTGGGTCAAATTTGCTCCGATTTCTCCCGAGATATCTCCTTTTAAGACAGTGCTGTCTCTCATAATAGTCTCAGGGATGAGGCCTCTGGGTTACCTTGCTCTTTTAGGCTTTTAGTTCTCCGCTGGGAGGAATACGAAGTCCCACCCAGCACGCTGTTCAGAGATGGAGAACAGTGTGTGTGGAAGAGGCGGGTGCTTTGACATATATATTAATTGCTCTCCTTTCTTTCATTGCCTCATTCCCTGATTCCCCCTTTCTTTTTCTCAATGGGTCAGGAATAAAAGCTCTGTCACCCTGCCTAGGGATATAATGATCTAAAACACCTCCATGGAGCTTTAATTATTTAATGGGATTTGGTCTGTCCTATTTTTGCCTGTATTTTATACACAGAAAAGTGTCCCTGTAATATCCAGTCATGAATGGTGACCAGCTATCTCTTATCCAGCATTATTATCATTTTACTCAGGTCTGACTTAAAACTAAAACCAAAATTGAAATATTCTATAGCCACCTCTTAATTTGACTCATTGAAACTGGTGATGGGAAGATATTGATCAGGCTTCCAGTGTAAAAGGATCCCATATACAGATACTCCCCACTATTCAAATCTCACTGTCCAAATATTTACTTTATATACTTGCAACAACTTTACTCATAATTCCCTCTTTGAACTGAAAAACCTATATGAAGATGTTTGTGTACTAGCAAAATCATTTTCACTGGAAAGGACTCAGGAGAGAAGATAAAATATGCTACATTTTAGATATTATTCCAATAGAATAACAACATGTGTGCTTGTGTTGTTCAGCAAGTTTCTATTGCTATTGGTTTTACTACTTTTTCCTTGAGAGTTCAATATTAAGTTTCCCTGTGGTTGCCTCAGTAAAGAGCATGTGGCTAAATTCGATAACAAGTGCTACTACTTTTATTTGAAGTGATAGGGATAGTTGATCAGCAGTTGAAATACTCTACTCAGATATAGACTTAGAACAAGCAGTTAGTAAATATTTGAAATAATCTAACCAGGAGGGCCCTCTGGAGAGGCACCTGTTACTAGTACTGTATCTATCTCCATCTCATCAGCAATAGTGGGTGTGCTAATAATAGCATATGAGATATTGAAATGATTTTCATTGGTGAAATGAGATTGTTCAGGATATATGGTTGGTTAGCAATATTGCTCAGGCACCTCTGACTTGCATAAAAAGAGACTAAATGTCCAGTGAACCAAGCAGTCTTGATCAGTGGTTCTTGAGTAGGAGTTATTTCCCAATTTGGCAATGTCAACATCTTTGGTTGTCTCAGTTAGAAGGATGGGCTGTAACTGATATCTGGTCGGGAGAAGCTAGAGATGTTGCTGAAAATTCTGTAATCCTCATCCCCCTAAACAAAGAATTATCTGCTCCAAAATATTGGTAGTGTCAAAGTTGAAAAACCGTAGCCTAGACCCTTCAGGTTGGTGTCCTAGGCCTAGGACTCAACTTGTTCACATGTGTAGCAATTAACAGAGGAATCTTTTGTTTCTGACTAAAAATTTAGATGTCAGCTGATGCTAGAATGTTGCTTAAATTCCCTCCAATGAACCTTTTATGGAAGGTGCTAGAGTTCCGGAGAGGTCAGAGAACTGGGACTTAAGTATTTTGTGCATGTTTGCTATTATATGTTTGCACATGTTGCAGAATTCAGTATGAGACTTACTCTCACTGAGATAGAATACTTGATATGGGTCAAGAGATTTTGAAAGCAAAGGCCTATTGGTTTTACCTATCTCTTATTATTAGAGACTGCTTTTATTTATCAAAAATAATCTAATAATGGTATATTACTAATTTTGCTTAGATTAGTGCCCAAAAGGCAAGGTACAGATTCAACCTCCTATCACATTAACTACCTAGTACCTTAGGAGCTACCTACATGCTTAAATATTTGTGTATACATTCAATAGCTTATACTGGGGTTGGCAAAGGCAGGTTTATAGTTGTACATATGGAAAAAGACATGCAAGTTATGATTACTACAATAGCTTTATTAACTCTGTGTTTTGTGTACTCACCACTGTAAACCCACTTTTGCCCAACCCTGTATTAAGCACCTTATCTATACCAGTCACTGTTATAGTTGCTATGGATTATATTAGAAACTAAAGGCCCGGTGCACGAAATTCGTGCACGGGGGGTTGAGGGATGTCCCCAGCCCAGCCTGCACCCTCTCTAATTTGGGACCCCTCGAGGGATGTCCGACTGCCTACTTAGGCCTGATCCCGGTAGGATTGGGCCTAAATGGGCAGTCAGATATCCTTTTCACAATCCAGGACTGCTGACTCCAAACTGCTCACCTGCCTGCCTCCCTGATTGTCCCTAACCGCGTCTGCCTGCCAGCCTGATCACCCCCTAACCACTATCCTGCCAGCATAATGGATGTCTAATTGCTCCCCTGCCAGCCTGTTTGCCCCCAACTTCCCTTCTCTGCTGGCCTGGTCACCCCTAACTGCCCTCCCCTGCAGGCTTGATTGCCCCCAACTGCCCTTCCTTGCAGGCCTAGTCCCTCACAACTGCCCTCCCCTGCTGGCCTGATGGCCCACAACTGCCCTTTCTTGCAGGCCTGGAACCTCCCATTGTCCTCCCCTGCTGGCCATCTTGTGGTGGCCATCTTGTGTCCACATGGGAACAGGATCTTTGACCACATTGGGGCAGCCCTCTTGTGTGTTGGAGTGATTATTAATCTGCATATTACTCTTTTATTAGATAGGATAGAGGCCTAGTGCATGGGTGGGGACCAGCTGCTTTGCCCTGAAGGGTGCTCTGGATCAGGGTGGGGGTTCCCTTGGGGCATGGGGTGGACTTGGCGAGGGGCCTATGATGGTTTGCAGGCTGGCCGCACCCCCCAGCGACCAAAGAGGAGGCCCTGGGATCTGGGATTAATTTATGTTCTACAATTGAAACTTTGTAGCCTGGAGTGGAGCCAAGCCTGCTCGCTCAGTGGCAATAGGCATTTCTGTTTGAAACTTTGTAGCCTAGAGTGGAGGCCTAGGCTAGGGCTGCAGAAGTTTGGCTTCCTCCATCACCCCAGCAACCTTAGCCTCTGCTCTCTCCAGCTCTGTGGCTGCTGCCATTTCTATTGGGATTATATATCTTCTACAATTGAAACTTTGTAGCATTGAGTGGAGGCCTAGACCGACAACTGCAGGTGGAAAGCTTGGCTTCCTCTATTGCCAGGAAAACCCAAGCCTCTCTCCTGCTCTCAGTGGTGGTAGCCATCTTGGTTGGGGTTTATTTGCATAATTTGCTCCTGATTGGCTGGTGGGAGTGGCTGTGGGCATGGCTTGATTGGAGGTACGGTCAATTTGCATATTACTCTTTTATTATACACGCTATGTCTAAGTTCCAATTAGGCAGCTCATATTAATGCAAATGAGTGGATCTAAATAAATGTAAGAGTAGGGGGTCACATGCTATTGTCAATTTTACATACCAAATATATTTTACCTGCAGAATAAATTTTTTCCTACATTTTTATGAAAATCTTTGCATATAAAATATCTGGAATAATCACTCATAAGATAGTGATTATTCTGAAAATCATTGCCATATGCAATGAAAGTAATATATAATTTTTGATAAAGATTCTTGGTTATTTTATTTTATTATTATTTTTAAATATATTTTATTAATTTTTACAGAGAGGCAGAGAGAGGGATAGAAAGTCAGAAACATTGATAAGAGAGGAACATCGACCAGCTGCCTCCTGCACACCTTGTACTGGGGATGTGCCCACAACCAAGGTTCATGCCCTTGACCAGAATTGAACCCGGGACCCTTCAGTCCGCAGGCCAATGCTTTATCCACTGAGCCAAACCGGTTTCGGCAACTCTTGGTTATTTTAAATTATAGACTGACCTTCCTCCCTTATGTGCATAAATAAGCCCCTCTCCACTTTTACAAATCAACATTAGAGTGTTTTTCATACTACCTCATGTTTATACACACTTTTGTTTTGTTCTGCTAAACTGTGAACTATTTCAAGGTAAGAATAGCACATTTCCAGTACTTATCAAAGAACCTGGCACAGAGTTATGTTTATGGGACTGTTGAATGAACAAACTATCATCACTTATTCCTACACCCAGAAAAGACACATATTATTTGTATTTATGGTTTATACGTATTGTTTAATGTTATATAATTTTAAAATGGAGAGAGAACACAAAGTACCATGGTTGTCCACTTGAGAAAGCCTGGCTGCTTAGTAGTAGATGGCACTTATTATCTTGATGAGTACATCATCCTACATCTTGTAGAGTCACTCTGAGAGTGGATGTGCAAGCCACAAATGTGATGGTCTCCTTAACTAGACTCATAGACTGATGTACAGAGTATAAATGCTAATGTACTAATATTCACACGTGTTGGCATGATCAGAGTATTCTTGATCTGTAGGCACATCCATTTGGACTCGGAATCAGAGCATTGAGATTTAGATACACATTTCTTTAGTCTGGTGCATCCATCTCCCTGGAAGCAGAGCATTTTCATGGGCTTGTAGTGCTCCAAGTGAGGCTGGCTAAATGGAGGTTGGCTGGGCACTCCACGTTTTTGCTGCTTCAATTTTCACTTTTGATAATTTCATGACAGAACAATACTGCTAGTTCTTATCAACTCCACCAATTTATGATGAATACATTCTTTCTTTAGGGATATTATTATATTCGTTCAGATTCATTTTTGTCTTTTTGACCAGAGATCTCTCAACTATTATCCATTGACTATAAATCCCAATGGAGATTGTTACACTGTAGCTTCTATGAATCACACTATTATCTGTATTTCCCTGCCATCCTCCTTCCTTTCCTTAATCCTTCTCCCTCTCCTTTCCTTCTTTCCTTCCTTCCTTCCATATTCTTTCTTCTTTTTTGTCTCTCAAAATTAGATCTAATCATGCTAAATAAAAAAATTATAATTATAATTGTGAAAGGATCAACATTCACTATGTTAAATTTTTACTTAATTTTTGTTGAATACCATTAAAACTTAAATAATGTTAAGAATAAAGAATTAAGTTCCAATGTTCTCTGAAAGGTTTTTGTAATTTTAATTAGATATTCAGATATGACATATTAGAAGAGATGAGTTAAAATTAAAAATGTAGACAACAGATAATACAATAAAGAGGTCATATAGGTTTTCATTTTTAAGAACCTTGCTGTGATATTGTTTTCTGAACAGAAAATGAGAAGTAATAATAGCTTCTGCAGAAGGCTAGATTTCCAGCACTTGAAAGGCATTCTAAACATTCAGAATTTAAAATTTAAGAGAAAGAATCTATAACTTCAGGGACTGTTTTACCTGTGAGGGAAAAATCAATTGACAGGATTGCTTTGAAGTGTGCTAAAGGTCAAAGATAGAGATCCATTATCCACCTCCCTAGATTTAAAAATGGCTCTACAGAGCTGGAGGAAAAGTTCATGTCTGCTTTATTTGTTTCACACCTCTCTTTCCCTCTTTTATTTTGTAGTGAACAGATGATAACGAGGAAATGATTCAAACTTGCTTACTTGCAAATAGACATATTCTACAAAGCTTTGCTTTGATTAAGGATAGTTAATAGCAAAGCTGCACTAACAATTTTTTTATCCTTGAAATTCCAAAGTGATTCAATCAAAAACACATTCTGTTAAAACACAATCTCCCAATATGTTGAGCATTCATTTGACTTTCTTATTTGTGACTCAGATATTACTCAATGTCACATCAAGTTGTTTTCTCCCTCATGATAAAAATCTTTAGTTGTGTGGTTTACTGAATAAATTTGTCCATGTAATGTATTTAATTTCCACAAAAAAACAAATCCAATGCTTATATAATGGGTGTATTAGATAATTTTTAAAAATGTACATCCTTATGATTCAGAAATTTCCAACTGAATCCCAGACAAATATGACATGATATAACATCAAGGGTTGGAGGGGGAAAGTCAGGAGGCTCAACTTGACATGCCACTGATTTGCCTCCCCCCATCCCAGTTTCATCTATAAATGGCAAATTATGCACTTGATTTATCTTCTTAAAGAACTGCTTCTAGCATTAATTTAATTAGTATATAGAAAACCTGATTATATATACACTAGAGGCCCAGTGCACGAATTTTTGGACAGGTGGGGTCCGGCCAGCCCAGCCCCACCTGCCAGGAAGAGGAGACAGCAGGAGGTTGACCAGCCAGCCTGCCCTGATTAGCCAGGGTGATTAAGACCGGGTGAGCTGGGGGGAGGTGCTGCAGGTGATTGACTGGTGGGCTCTGCCCTCAGTTGGGGTGAGGGGGTCAATCAGGGTTCAGTGACCAGGGAAGGGGTTGTGGGCCAATCGAGGTGGTGAAGGCCCATTGGGGGTGGGGCCAGGTGGGGGAGAGGCTGCAGAAAGTTGGCCAGCCTGCCCCACCTCCTATTGGGATAAGGGGCAATCAGGGGAAGGACTGACAATGGTGCGGGGCTGTGGGCTGATCAGGGTTGTGGGGGATCCATCAGGGGTGGGGCCAGTCAGTGGTAGGGACTGCAGAAGGTTGGCCAGATGGCCTCACCCCTAGATCAGGCCAGTTCACTGGCTGCAGGGGCGGCACAATGACTGGTCGTTCTGGCTGTTACAGTGTTCATGTCACTGGCTTTTAAAAAAAAAAATTTTAATCTTTATTGTTCAGTTTATTAATTACATTGTTCCCCCTTTTTTTCCCCCTATAGTTCTCCATCACCTGGTACCTATCCCACCCTCCGCCCTCCCCCCTCTCCCCCACTGTCCTCTCCCATAGGTGCATAATTTTTGTCCAGTCTCTTGCTGCACCTCCCACACCTCTTTTCTCCCCAAGAGTTGTCAGTCCATTCCCTCTCTATGCCCATGATTCTGTTACATTCACCAGTTTATCCTGTTCATCAGATTTTTAATTCACTTGATTTTTAGATTCATTTGTTGATGTGTATTTGTTGTTCATAATTTTTATTTTTACTTTTTCTTCTTCCTCTTCTTAAAGAATATCTTTCAGCATTTCATATAATATTGGTTTGGTGGTGATGAATTCCTTTAGTTTTTTCTTATCTGCGAAGCACTTTATCTGACCTTCAATTCTGAATGATAGCTTTGCTGGATAGAGTAATCTTGGTTGTAGATTCTTGCTATTCACCACTTTGAATATTTCTTGCCACTCCCAGTCTGGCCTGCATCGTTTCTGTTGAGAAATCTGCTGACAATCATATGGGTGCTCTCTTGTAGGTAACTAACTGTTTTTCTCTTGCTGCTTTTAATATTCTCTCTTTGTCTTTTGCTCTTGGCATTTTAATTATGATGTGCCTTGGTGTGGTCCTCCTAGGGCTCCTATATATTGGGGTTCGGAGTGCTTCTTGGACTCCTAAGTCAATTTCTTTCACCAGGTGTGGGAAGTTTTCGGTCACTATTTCTTCAAATAGGTTTTCATTGTCTTGCTCTCTCTCTTTTTCTGGTACCCCTATAATTCGGATGTTGGTATGCTTGAGGTTGTCCCAGAGGCCCCTTACACTATCTTCAATTTTTTTGATTCTTTTGGTTTCTTGCTTTTCCAGCTGAGTGGATTTTACCTCTTTGTATTTCAAATTTTTAACTTGGTTCTTACGGTCCTGTAGAGTACTTTTAGGTCTTTGTATAATATTTTTATTTCAGTCAGTGTATGCTTAATTTCTAGTTGGTCCTTTTTCATTTCCTCGTAGGTCTTGTTCATTTCCTCAGAGGTCTTGTTCATTTCCTCATACGTCTTGTTCATTTTTTTTAAGGTCTCAGCCTTTTCTAGGAGCCTCTTGAAAAACCTTATAACTGTGGTTTTGAACTCTAGGTCCCGTCGTTTTTTTTTCCCTCCATTTCTTTCACATCTGATTTCTTTCCATGTCTCTTCATGGTGACTGCTTTCCCGAGTTGATTGATTAGCTTTGTTTGGTAGATGTCCTCTAAGGGACAGTGGCTCAGCCTCCCCAGTTACCTGAGGTGGATATGGGTTGCACAGTCTTGTTGAAGTTAAGCATAGATTATTGTTGTTAGCACTAGAAGGGTTTGCCCTCCAGGCCAATTGGCTGTGAGGTTCAGCTGTACTCAGATTGGATGGGCTGAGTTTCTGGGCTGAGCAGGCAGCGTCAGCTCAGCCCTATGCGGCACCTGGGACTCTGGGCCAGGTGGCAATGGCTGCCAGCACCTTTGAGAGAGAGGTGCTGCCGAGCTCCACCCGCTGCCAGCCAATTCTGCCTCTCCCCAAATGAGTCTACACACCCAATGTCTCACCTAGGGTTGTAAAACAATGCAGTCTGGTGGTTTCCTGAAGGAGAGAGTAAGTCACAAGTCCTCTCTGCGTGGTCACGCAGCTGTGCTGTTCCCAAGTTCATGTGCACTTTGCACAAGCTCACCCTCTCCATAAGCTTGCAGACCCTTGCAGCGCCCGAGTTTGAGCATGCCTCCCCACTGTCCAGTTTTTACCCTGTATGATTGTGGGTTCCTTGGACTTCGCCCGGAGCTGGGGAATTAGTGCAGTGGGACGTCTTTGTCTCCCCTGTTCGAGAAAACCGGCCGGGTTTGCCTATCTGCTGGCATGCTCACGGCTCCAAACCTCTCTCCGCATGTATCTTCAATTCTGTCTTCTGCTGCTGCTCCTCTGAGTCACAGTGTTCTATCTTCACTATTATTTGTGGAATTTTCACTCAGCCAGCTTTCCGGTGATTCTGGATGATGTTTGTTCTTTCGTTAAGTTGTAGTTTTGAAACTGCTGTGTATGGCAGCAAGATAGGTGTTTACCTATGCCACCATCTTGGTACCTCCTCCGGTCACTGGCTTTTTATATATATATATATAGATAAAATATCTTTAGAGTTACTTGTGTAGTAGTGAAAAAATGTAGGATAATTTTAGTTTTAATTACAGAAATAATTATGAGTATACTTTGAAGATGAATGGTTTCTGTCCTGTACATGGTACAAGAGTGAAGATAATGAAGAAGATTTAGGCTAGCATAGAAGTATTCAAGGGCTCCCTTATACTGTACATTGGAAGGACACTTACCTGAAGTAACAAAATTCAGGCCAAGGAAACCCTTGTCTTAAGTCATTGTCTTGAGGAACAGGATCATAGCTCCACTATCTTCAGAATAAATGTGAAATGAAATACCTGTCCTTGCTTACAGTTCTCAGTGCCCCAGTAATGCTGACTGCTTTCTTACCTACAGGCTTTTGCTTAATTGTTCTCTTTGCCTGGAACACTTTGTCCCTATTTAACTTTTTACTGCACTAGTTCCCACTCATTGTGTCAGCTTAAGTGCCTCTCCCTTTGTGAAAGGCTTGGTCCCCCAAAGCTGGGTTAGGTGGCCTTTCATTGTGCTCTAGTAGTACTTTGTTTTTAGCTCTGTGGTAATGCTGTATATACTAAATTGTAATTGACAGTTTACTTGTTCACACATAACTAGACTTCTGGGTAGGAGACGCAACACTGTATCTTTTTTAATGGTGTAGTTTAGTACTTGGAACACAGAATGTGTCTGATAGACATTCATTGAATGATCAATGCATAAATAAACAAATGTCAGTGTAAACCAGTTGTTTTAACTGGGTGCTTGATCTTGCCTTCCAGGGGATTTTTGGTAATGTCTGTAGACATTTTGATAGCTAATATTTGCTATATTTTATGCTATATCACCTGGTAAGTAAATTTAGGGATGCTGCTAAAGATTCTACAATGCCCAGGTCAGACCCCCATAACAAAGGGTCATCTAGTACAAAATATCAATAATATCAGTGTGAGAAACAAAATATAAATAGTACTGTGCTTATTGTAATAGGAAACAGAATATAAATAGTACTATGCTTATTGTAACAGGAAATACAAGGGTGGTCTCATGGGTAAGAAGTAGAAAAAAAGAGGGTAGCAAAAGAAAATGACTTACATGTTTGGAAGCAGTTCAAGCTTAGGTACAAAGAGAAGTGTTCAGAACAAAGGTCATCGGGAGCAATGGGTACCAGTCTTCCTCTGTTGGTGATGCCAAGTGTGATGGGCTGAATAGAGGAGGTAAAAAGGTTGAGATTTAGATATACTTATTTTCTTATCTCTTCTAGTTACTGCTCTTTTGTATTGCCTTAATTTACTCCTACTGCCCATTGGATATTTGCTACTCAATTTTGAGGTTTTTAAAAAATATATTTTCTTTGAATATGACAGATTGTACACTGTGAAGGAAAACTGAAAATGAATTCCCTATAATTTGTAGGAAGAAGATTGGAGACAGAACCTGAAGTGCTTCCAATGTAGAGACAGAGAAAACATTGTCTTTCTGTCTTATTAGAAGTAGAGACACATTATTTCAAAAGATCTCTATAATATCCTCCTTTGATCACATTTTATTTATAGTTAGCATAGTAAGACTATTTTTCTATATATACATCTGAAATGCATTCAAAATTTAAATCAAATTAGCCTTCAAAATTATATTCGGTATAACAAAAATGAAACCATTAGCAAACAAGAAAATGTTTGGAATATTAAACAAGGACAGATGATATTTAATTGGCTTTGCAATTTATGGTGTATTATTCTGATTAATAATCAGACTTGCTGTATCTATGGAAACGAGAGAAAAATTACTTCTGCTTCTAACAAATATACAAAGATGAGAAATATTTTGCTTCTCTGAATAATCAGTGCAGATGTGGCCCCCATTGTTAACCTGTGTTATTATCTATTTTACCATGCGAAAAGCAAAATCATGTGGGTAGGGATCAAAAGATGTAAGATTCAGAAAATGAACTGAAGTTTCCTTAAAGAATATAAATTAATTGGGAGTTTTAAATTGCTTTCTAAATCAGGAAATAAAAAATATCCAAAGCTAGAAGGTTTTGAAGTAAATCTGTGATTTGATTCATGTATATGACCATTCTCTGTACATTTTGTCGGTGAATTTTAGTGGAAAATTTCTAAGATTAAGAACATTGAAGAATAAATATTAACCAAAATAAAAATGATATGCCAATAACTTTTAAATGAGATGTCTTTGTGGCATCGTGACATCATGAATCTGGTTTTCATCAGGATCTATAGTTTGATCATATTTCCTGGAAGATATTAATACTCTTCATGTGATTTTCATGATTAAAGGCTAAATGGGATTTACAAGACATTTTGGGCTAAAATGCAATACCTACTACCCATATCCACCTTCCACTCTACTGAAGTTGAAAGATTGCTCTTTCTTTATTTAGGTTTAAAATTTCAGAATCTGTTTTATGTAGTTTTTCCAAAAAACTAAGAAGTTGAAGAACCTTACTGTTTGTTTACATCAGTTTTTTCTTTATTTCTTTATTTTTTATTTTGTTGAGCCAGTTCAAATACAAAGCTTTTTCCATCTCACCTTTCTCAGTGAATGGATGGAATCTGCTCTGTTTGAGTGGTAATGATTGGGTTTGGCTCTCTTCCTGTGGTTAAGACCAATTGAGGCACATGTTCTGGGTGAGCCTTCAAGCAAGTGCTCAGCCTGGCTGCTGCTGAGAGGTGAGTCTCAACTGCAAAGGTCCATAGGAGACTCCCATCACTTCTGAGGGCAGGCAGCTGTGAGAGTAGAGTTTATTCTGGAGAAGCCTCTGTGTCTGCCTCAGCACATCCTGTAGATGCCCTTTAGATGGCAAGCATTGAATAGCTATTTGAGACATTAAAGGCCTGAGAAGGTGGTAAAAGGCACCATTTGCCTCACTTAACACACATTTTCTCACCCTACAACTCACAACCCCTGGCCAAGGGAATATTATTTTCCTTTTTTTAAAAGACAAGGGAGCAATTTGCCCAAAGTTACACATACAATCAGTGGTGGAGCTACAGTTCAAACTGGGATCTCACTGACTCCAGCAGTGTCGTGTTCTCTCTCTCTAACTCCTTGTGGCTTTGGCAAATTCTCCAGAGGTGCCTTTTAAACCAAAATAGGAAGCAACATTGGTCAGATTTTCTAGTCAGATCACACAGTACCGGTTTTTCTAACCTAGCAATCAAAGGTTAAAGGATTTAATAATATTCTAGAATCTCTTAGTTGGAATCTTGACCCAATTCTATTGTTACTTTGAATTCTAAACTTTAAATCGTCTCACTTTTGACTTTACTATGCAAAAATTCATCATCCCAATCTGCTATCTCATATAGGAATTCTGTGGGACACTTAATGGGTGATTTTAAAATTTTTGCTATGAAACATTACATGATGAAGGCAAAAGACCACCACTGACTGGGAACATAATATAGCAGGAATACATCAATAGTTTTTGCCATCATTAATCTCAAAGAAACGTTATACTAGACAAAGTTAAAAAGGTGAAGAAAACTTTTCCTCAAGACTATTGCAAGGGCAAAGAGATTGAACTTGACTGAAACAAAGGGCTGGAGAGTCTTTAAAAAACCAGGCCGGAGGGAGTCATAGACCACCTGTCTCTGCCAACTGGTTTCACCCAAAGGAAGAGTAAGCTTTCTGGCATCTTCCTGGCAGAAGGAAGTTTACAGCTTGGAATAAGGTACCTCATTGGCTTCTATCTTCCCACAGAGACTGGGAGGAAGAGTGCTATTTTCCTTGACCAATATATTTGGAAACAATGACTCTCAGGGCTTTGAGAAAAACATTCCTGCCCCCAACCTCCCTCTCCCCCTTCCCCCGCCTCTCATAAAACTAGCAAAAGTCTTCTAAGGAGATCTGTATACGTTTCAAAGGGAACAGAAAGTTTTCTAAAGTTAAGTGCTCTAAGAAAAGGGACTATAGTTAGAAACAAACCTATCTAAAGTTCAGTCAAGCTGAAGGGAACATCAAGGACATCTTGGTCGTTAGCAATAAAGCTTTGACTGAAGCCTAGAATTAGCATTATATTTGTGATATATATACTATGATTATTTGGGAACTGGCATTACTTGTCTTCCGAAGATCTATGCGCTCTGAGTAATTACATTGCTTTTAAGCCTGCATATGAACAAACAAAATCCAGATATTTCAGATAAACACTAAACCAGATTTCTACAATAGTTATAATAACTCAATCTAAGTGGTCAATTTGCATGTATTATTCTGATAATTTCCTCAATTATTAAATTTTCTTTGACTATAGCGATTTTTCTGTTCTCCCTCAATTCTTATTAAATGTGTTATAGCTGAGTCATATAATGTTAGCTGTTGCAAGAGGAATAGCCTTTGTTATTAAAAACAAAATCCTGAGCCTCCATGGGTTTGGCCACTAGGAGATCATCTTGCAAGAGCAGATAAACAGGCAGCTGCTTCTTTGTTCTCTTGAATTTATCCTGGTCTTAGAATTCTTTTATTCTAATCAATCCCACTATTATCAAACCATTTTTCAGGGTTATTCCACAGTACTTTTAAAGGTCTGATTCAAACTCAAAAAGGAACCCCATCATCATTTAGTTGTCTTTATTACAGTTTCCACAGCATGGAATTTTCAAATATTCCCCAAACACAAAACCATAATAAAAAAAATACAAGCACAGAGAGGATATGAAGCATAAAAACAATCTGGCTTCCATAGGATAGGTTTCTGATACTTCGGTAAATAGTTCTTTTCCCAAGTCCTATAACCTCCGCCCAGTATCCTGTCAATACGTCTCTCACAACTGGGTCTCTCACAACTGGGTCTCTCTCCTCTCAGTCCATCTCAAGCTCCTCACTTGCATTCTGTGATACAGACCCTAGCTCCACTAGGGCATCTTTTCCCTGTAGACATTGACACTTTTAAACTTCTTTATCTGTCCCTATAGCCTTAGTCATTCTTGCGTGACCACTCCTTTATCACTTCTTAGTGTTCAGGACTCCTATAAAATGAATTAATTTACTGTTTACATAGTGTTTTTAGTATTATTCTAAAATTCACCTTTACCATTATTATTTAGTTCTGAATCTAGTCTCCTTGTTAGACCCGAGTTTCCTGGAGGCAGGGACTGTCTTAGTGACCAGCTACGTTTAGCATAGACACAAGCATGTAGCAGGCACTCAGTAGCTTTTTGTTCAATTACATTGATCAATTTTTATGTCCCTTTGCAAAGGATAGCCACATCTTCATTCTAGCTGACAACTTTGAAGATTCTCGTCCAGGACCTTGCTTTATAGTTCTAATTCTGTGAAACAGCCCATCCAACTGGATTTTGATCTTGTTGTTACCAGCAGAAGCCATAAAGTGAAATTTTGGGGTGTAAGTTGTAGGTTAGAGTGGAGGGAGCAGATAGGTAAGTTTACTTTATTTTAATATTATACTTAGATCTCTTAAAATCGTATTACACAAGAAAGCTGTTCACTTTGGTGCATAATTCAATCATTAATTCAGATCAAAAGAAAAGTTAGCTGGAGGTATTCACACCCAATAAAAATCTTGTGCAAAGGCTCTTCGCTTGCAGAACATCTTTGCTTACTTAGTGCTGCCCATTTTTGAGCCAACAAAACCCTTTTGCCTGCTGACTGAGTCTACAAATCCTTCCCTTGGGTATCCATGAGGCCATTTGAGGTTTTTATTCTATTCTGTTCTTATCTGAGTCTATTATCTAAGAATTAAACCTATGAGAATACTCCAGCAATCCTTACTTTTCCTTTGCCAGGTCTTTGTAGGGAGAATGGAATGGTCTTCACTAACTGAGTTTGTGTAACCACCATCAAAACAATTATTTCCCCCAGGAACTAAAATTTGCTTTGGTATAATCAAAATTAGCTAGTGGGTACATCCTTGTTACTAAATTTTGTCTAATTTTCTCTTATTGTCATCAGACTGTTTGTAAAGAAAATTATCACTGTATATGTAGTCTATTGGCATGGTAATCTTACTGCATATTACCTGACATTGTAACCAATACTGAACACAGTAGGAACAAGGTAAGATACTCAAACTGGGAGAATAAGATTGATCAAGAGATAGAAAAGATGCACATCAATTTTACAATTGGGCAATCATTTTTGCAAGAGATATAATTTACATGGAACAATGGGGAAAAAGAGAAGTTTAAATAGTCTAGGAATAAGCTGAGTGAATGTTTAATTACTCCAAAAAAGATAAACAGTGAAGTTATATAAGACCAGGGCTTTTGTTGAGTAGGTGTTAGGCAAAGAATGTTTATAAAGGCTGTAAGAAGTTCATCTTTGTTAAAAACCTCTTGGGTTTTAGTAATACTCTTTTATTGAAAACCTTACTATACATTATTCCTGCTAGTTACAATGGCACTGAGTACATTAAAAGTGGCTTGGTTGAGACATAGTCTTTCATTAAGTTTATAGTGAAAGCTTTCCTTTGACCCTAATATAGGCTAAATTATGTTTCCCCAAATTCATATATTAAAGTCCCACCCCAGTATCTCAACATGTGATTCTATTTGGAGATAGGTCTTTAAAGTCATTAAGTGACTTTAATAAAGTTATTATATGAATTTAATAAAGCCATTAGGGTGGGCTCTCATCCAGTATGACTGGCATCTTTACAAGAAGAGGAAATCTGGATACATACACAGAGGGAAGAACATGTGGGGAAAGATGGCTATCTACAGGCCAACGAGACAGGCCGCAGAAGAAATCAACCGTATCAAGACCTTGATCTTGGACTTCCAGCTAGAGAATTGTGAGAAAGGAAATTCTGTTGTTCAAGCCAACCACCGGCCTGTGGTACTGGCAGCCCTAACAAACCGCTATAATCCTCAAGACTAGACTCCTGTAGCCTCTGAACAATGAATCCCCCACTTTGACTTCATGATGGGAAAAATAGTTTATTAATATTTTTACGTTATTTATAAGAAAGAAAGATTTTATATCAAATTTCAAATTAGAGGCTCCTCAGCATTTTAAGACATAATTGCAATTCACTGCAGCTGGCTAGATTAGTTACATCCCTAATAAAAGTGCAATGTGTATTTGTTTCCCAGGGTTACTGTAACAAGGGACAAACCGGTGGCTTGAAACAACATAAATTTATTATCTCACAGTTCTGGAGGCTGAAAGCCCCAAATCAAGGTGTTAGCAGGGCCATGCTCCCTCTGAAACTTAAAATCCTTCCTTGCCTCTGCCGGCGATCTTTGTGTTCCTTGACGTGTAGCAGCTGGGTAACGCCAATCTGTGCCTCCATCAATGGCATTCTCCCTGTGTCTGTCTGTATCTCTTTTTCCTCTTATAAGGACACTAAACATATTGGATTAAGGGTTGATCCTACTCTGGTATGACCTCATCTTAACTTAATTATTTACATCTGCTATCTCTCTATTTTAAAATAAGACCACTCTCTGAGGTCCTGAAGGTTAAGACACCAACATATCTTTTAGGGTGACACAATTCAACCCAGAGAGATACTTTGGTATATGGTCAATTTCTTATTACAGGAAGGGTAGATTTGGTAAATTCAAATGGGTAATTTGTTTATTGTTAGCAATAAAAGGAGTAGTTATATATAGTTTGTTTGCAGATGCTGTTAGCCTGAACGGACTGGAAATAGAGTCTGTATACTTATCTGCATTTAATGAAATCATATTGCTTATGGTCAGTCATTAATTAGATATGTGCTGATAGTACTGCTAGGAATAAGGTTTGCCAGACATTTTCTCATTACTTAGTCTTCTCATGGAATTAATGCCCTCCCTGTTCATTCTATTTCTAGAGTCATCACTGTTTTCTTAAAATCATACTGGTATATGTCACTGCATTATAATTTATGTGAAATCCATACTTTATATTGAAGCGCTCATTCCTCCTTTTCTGAACATACCAGGTACTTGCTTCCACATATGAAGGAAAACTGTCATTTTTTTCTTCTGAAATTACTTTCTTTTCAGACTTAGACCAACAATGACAGTAAACTAGTAAGTGACTATGAATACTAATGGCTGCTACAGACCATGCTACTTGTGGGAGAACTAATAACGTCTGTGATCCTTTGCTGAGGAAATCTGCATTAGTTGCGTTACTTACTAATTTTCAGGAGTTTGTATCCCTCCTTCACTATGAGCCACTTGAAAGCAGGAACTGAATTTTATTGCAGAGCACCTAACTCATTTATTGAAAACTTATGTGCCTGGCACTATTCAAAAGAAATCTTCTCTCAATTTATAGATGAGCAGATGGAGGCCTAGAGGTTATGTAATGAGTGAAATATTGCGCAGCAAGCGAATAGCAGACAGAATTTGAATCCAGGGAGTCTGATCTCCGGGATTGGGGTCACCTCCATTCAGTAGTTTTGCCTTCCTACATAAACGGCCAACCAGTAAATATTCCTTAAAGCCATGGCAAGATGTTTATTTGGGTGTAATTAGGCCCACTGTTTCCCCTTGATACTTCACCAAGTCAGAAAGAAGCATCTGTGACCTTGCAAAATTGTTTTTAGGTTACTTATTTCACTCAAAGTAAAAATATTTCTCCCATTTGTGGGATTAGATAACTTAGTGCCTTTTAAAAAAGGAAAGGGGAAATTTCATTGCCTGGAAGTTGATTTTATAAATTTTATTTTTGAGGCCTGAGCAGAACTTCAAATTCTTTCTTTACTAGATTAAAAAAGTATAAAATAGTACTTAGTTGTTGCAACAAGACCACAATTTGGGATCTAAAGAGACTAATAATATCTCCAACTCTTCCACTGGCCCTGAAGTAACCATGCTAATATCCCACTGTGTATCCTCCCACATTCCTTTCCAAAATAGAGCAAAACATATACATTTCTTCAACTTGCTGTCTTCATTGAACAGAAATGTCATAAGTTCATTTCTAAATATGTAATTTATTTTAAAGGTCACTAATTTTCCATTGTATAAATGCACTGATTCAACCATTCCTGTAGTGATGGGCATTGGGGTTATTTCCAGCTGCTCGGCCACCTTTGCCATGAAATAATAAGCTTATGAAAAACTAGAGTCCCGGTGCACAAAATTTGTGCACTCAGTGGGGGGATGGGTCCCCTAGCCTGGTCTGTGCCCTTTCACAATGCAGGAGCCCCGCGATTGATTGCCCCAAAGATGTAGGCCCCGCCAATCCCTCTGGGACTCCTTGATGAATTGCCCCAAAGAGGTAGGCCGGAGCCGAGGATCCTGCCTCTGCAACCACATGGATCTGGGATGCAGGACACCTAGGACCCCCAGGCAAGCCTCACCATGCAGAGCTGAGGGACACTCCCAGGAAGGCTTTGCCATGTGGAACTGAGGGACCCTTACGCAGGCCTTGCCATGTAGAGCCAGGGGACTCCCAGGCAGGCCTTGCTTGTAGAGCTGAGGGACCCCCAGGCAGGCCTCACTGGATCCCCAAGCAGGCCTCACTCAGAGCTGGGTGACCCACCTCCTCCCAGCTCCATATAGCCAGGAGGAGGCGGGATTACCAGGCAGGCTCCATGTTATGCACACAGCATCAAGCCAAGCCCTGCCACCTGCATGTGCCTGCTGTGTGGGCAGCCATCTTGTGAGGGTGTGAGGGCATCACAGCTTGATGACCACTTAAGCTTTTATTAGTAAGGATACATGTTCATAGGGACTTTATTCATAACAGCCAGAAAGTAGAAAAAGAGCCAGAGTCTATACACATTTGAATAAACATCCTCATATATAAAAATCACGACCCCTGCGGCCCCCAGCACCACCATGGCTGGGCTTGGGGCCAGGTTTGTGGCTGAGATCATGGCCTCTAGTGCTGCCATTGCTGGGCTTAAGGCTGGGTTTGTGGCTGCAATTGCCACACCCAGCGCAGCCATGGCTGGGGTTGGGGCCGGATTTGAGGCTGCATTCGTGACCCCTGTGGCTCCCAGTGTCGCCATTGCAGGGCTTGGGGCCAGGTTTATGGCTGTGATCACCATACCCACAGCCCCCAGCACCGCCATGGCCAGCTTGGGGCGGAGTGGGCCCGCCTGCCATCTTGGTTGGGGGTTAATTTGCATATTGCTCCTATTGGTTGGTAGCGTAGTGAAGGTACGGTCAATTTGCATGTTTCTCTTTTTATTAGATAGGATGAGTCTGTTGGTCAAAGTAACATGGATATTTTTAAATAGATGTTGCCAGATTACATTACCCAAACTTACTAATTTAAACTTCTATAATATAGAATTTTCTTTTTGAAAGACAGACAATATTGCCTTTTTGATATGTTGAAAACTGTTAAGTCTCTGTTGCAATTTTTTTTTACTGTTTAAAGTATTACAAATAGTAGTATATATGTCTCCTTTTCCCCCCATTGAACTCCCCACAGTCTCTCCCATCCTCTGGTGCATGCACTCACTCTGCATCTTTTTAAAAGGTATCCTAGGTGCAGAATGAAACTCATGAGAAACTAGAAAAGTAGTATTTTTTTTTTTTGGCTGGATGTATCTGGACTTAGCACTACTGTTTTGGGTTTGCTTGTTTGTTTGTTTTTTTAAATTAATTAATTAATTAAGTTTAAATTATTTTCTGTTGAAAGTATTATATACATCTCCTTTTTCCCCATTGACCTCTCCCTGGCCGCTCCTGCCTCCCTCTCATACCTCCCCCAGCACATGTCCCTGCCCCAATTTTAGATAAATTCTTCCTCATTGGATCATTTAAAATAAATTGAATAAATCATCACACTTCACATGTTTATTCTAGTGTGCATTTCCAAAGAATAATAACAAACTTTTATATAATAACAATCTGGTATAATAACTAAGATGATTAGCTATTCCCTAATTTTATATGTTACTCATTTATAAACAAATACTACCAGAGAGACAGAGGAAGAGAGAAACAACTGAAGTGTCCTTGATAGGTGACTGGATAAAGAAAATGTGGTACATATATGTTTTTTTGTCTCCACTTTGTAACCAGGTTCTAACTAATACTTTTTCTGGCAGTGAAATGTAAGCAGAAGTGCTGTGTCACTGCATGGGACTTTGAAAAGTTTCCTTAAAGAGAAGGAGTATTACCTTCTCTGCTATCACCCTACTGCCTGGGAGGCCACAGGACAGGTGGAGGTGAAGTAGGCATCTTAGACCCTGAGGATAAGGGTCACATACAGGCCTGGTGGAACAGGGAGCTGGAAGCTATGTCAGATAAGTATGATTTTTTCTATTTTCCAATTTTCCAAGTTGAAATTAATAATTAGTCCCCTAAAACATTTTTTCTTGGTTTTTGCATGTTTCAAACCTGTGCAAGTTAAGGCATCAACTGTATTTGCTTTAGAAACACTCTTAAAGCCATTTTATTTATTGTGGCATGCAAGAAAGCCCAGGAGATACCAGCTTTTGACATCTCCCAATATGGTAGTATTTCATGTCTAAATGAGTAAAGATTTTATTTTTCACAACTATTTGACCCTTAGTTTGGCTGTGTAACATCCCAGGTTTCTCATGAAGACACCACAAAGGTAAATAAGTAGTACTCCTGCAAAACCTCCTTCCCCTTCTGGAAAATTACTTTAGAATAGCAGGCAGAGATATCAAGCACAAATATGTATTGACTGACAAGAAAATGAAGTTTCTTAGTCATCCTGTTAAATAATTCCGATTGGAACCAAACCTTTTGTGGCAGTCGGGTAATTTTCTTACTAATTTCCTAATTCTTTACTTCTCGTGCTAAAGTTGTAGCAAATTGCTATAAAACAGCATCGGTGGAAGTGATTCAGAATACCAGGCTGCTAAATTTGGTAATAATAGAAAAGGATGTTTCGGCATTTTAAAGAAAACATTATAATTAATCACTAATTAATTAATTAACTAGCGAAGCTAGGTTCTCCCATGGCTTTTAATGCTTCAAATTACTCACCCTAAATTATGATTATGTAAGAAACAAAATTTATAAAATTATTATGTATTATTTTTATGTTACAAAGCAAGAATAAATGCTAAATCAAATTTAGGTATTCACAAAAATAAATACAAAATTCAGTTGATTGAACTTGTTATGCAAAGGTCAAGTTTATAAAAAAAAATTTGTATAACAGTATTAGTATTTAGAAGAGATGAAAAGCAAGTCCATAACTGGTAGATGGTCTTAGACTGTTAAGAAAGGAAGGAGAGTCTTGGAAAATATAATCGCTAGTATCAGCTTCCCAGATTTATTAAAATATAAATTTTCAGACTTGAAGGCATGTTATCAACCTAAATACCTCACACTGAAGCTTCATCCATCATGCTAGAAATCATAACTTGAATAACCAAAAAGAAATATTTAAAATGTAAAGCCCATAACATAAAGCACACACACAAAAAAAGTAAGGCCCATAATTCACCTCTTATTTCCAGTATCATAGCATTTATACATAGCAAATAGCAATATACTATAAATAGTATATTTTATTATTATATAAAAATAATATGTATTTGGATTTTTTTCATGTTGTTTAAGGGAGAATAACTAGAATAGCAAATCAGAATTTGACTGTTATGACATTTGAAGCATCAGATATTTTTTCAACAGAACAATCTCCCTTATAAATTGGGAATTTCTTATCACTAGGAGCTGTTAGACATATAAAAGGCACATGGCTGTTAAGTATGATCTTTGATGATGTGCTTTTTATGCACATTTTATCAATCAATACAAGAATCTCTGTCATTTTTTTATTATCCCTTTTTGTCACCAACTTGCAGTCTCAATGCTATTGTATTTACTGCTTCTCTCCCCATACATGCTACCTTGTAGTCTTTCTTATGTTCTAGATTCTATACTCACCCCTAACTGCACCAAGGGCAAAACTATTCTCTCTTTTTAAAATGTAGATTTGATTTGCTTGTTTTTACAACATCTCAGTGGAATTATTCAAAATGTATTCTTTTGTGTCTGGCTTTTGCCCAATGATATTTATGAGATTCATTCAAATGTTTTTTTGTGTGGCTGAATGTTACTCATTCTAATCACTATATAGGGTTTCACTGTGTGACTGCTAGTATTCTACACTTCATCCATTGTGTTGTTGGTGGACGAAACGGGCCACGTGCTGACCTGACAAGCTCAGGGGAGGCCTGCATGGCGGTCTTGCAAACTCAGAGACCTAAAGTAACCTCAAGGATGGTCTCAAATTAAACTTTAACTAAAAGCAGTTATGGTGGGTAGTTACTTCCTAGGCCAGTATATTTACTGACAAGGTCAACCTTTACTTTAACGAGCCTATCTGTCTTTTTGCATCAATGGTAATTTATCTTTGAAGTGTCTGAGTAACTTACAACTTTCCTTCTTTGGAGCCCCTGGGGCACAACCAAACGTGCTGAGCACCTGGACAGATACCACAAATTCCTTCATTATCATGTTAATTGTTCCTGTACCCACCTAAGTATGTGTGCATCATTTTAGTTTTTATCCAATCCCAGGGGTTTCCCTGCTTTGTTTTATCCCACCTCTTTAATCTATCACCAATGAATTTCATGTAAGCCATCTATGTCCCTCCTTTGATTGCAATGTATAAATACAGATGTAACCCGTCATTCTCCGGAGCATTATCGCAATTTGTTGAGGTTCTGCTTCCAGGCATATGTGCATATGTTGACAGTTTGGCTCAAATAAACTCACAAAAATTCTTTACAGATTTCAATGGTTTTTATGTTAACATGTTGATGGGAATTTGGATAGTTTGAAGCTAATGAATAATGCTGTAATGCTCATTCTATTAACATTTATTTATTTTCTGTTTTGTTAAACATATGTATGCATTTCCATCAGAAATATATTTAGGAGTAGCTTGCTTAGTCATGCGTTATAAGCATGTTCAACTTCAGCAGATACTGCAAAATATTTTTCCAAAGTGGTTTTATCCAGTTTACAGTCTCACCAGCAATGTCTGAGAATTCTCATTGCTTCATTTCTTTGGCAACATTTACTATTGTCAGTATTTGTAATTTTAGCTAATGGATATTTTGTAGTCAGAATGACCTTTTTAAAAAATATATTTTTATTGATTTCAGAAAGAGAAAGGGAGAGAGAGAGAGAGAAACATCAATGATGAGAGAGAATCATTGCCTGACTGGCTGCTGCCTAGGAATGGGAACTGTGGCCTCCTGGCAAATGGGTCGACACTCACAACACCAGCCTGGCGGAACAGCCTTCGTAAGACCATAAATAGGGTTACATCCCTTCTTTCCTTAAATAGCCCTTTAATGGCTTCTGATTTTACCTAGAATAAAATCCAAACTTCTTATCATGGCTTAGAGACTTCTGCATGATCTAGCCCCCTGCTATCTCTGATTTCATTTTATATCATAATTTTTCTTATGTTCTAGATTCTATACTCACAGACTTTATTTCCATTCTTTGAAAATTATAAGCTCTTTCTTTTTTATATTTTATTTTTATGTTACAGTTTGCATTTAACACTATTTTGTATTTTTTCCTAGGTGTACAGCACAGCAGATAGACTTTCATATAGTTACAAAGTGATCCTCTGTTTTTCTTTTTCTTTTTTTTTAATATATTTTATTGATTTTTTACAGAGAGGAAGGAAGAGAGATAGACAGTTAGAAACATCGATGAGAGAGAAACATTGATCAGCTGCCTCTTGCACACCCCCTACTGGGCATGTGCCCATAGCCAAGGTACATGCCTTTGACCGGAATCGAACCTGGGATCTTTCAGTCCGCAGGCTGATGCTCTATCCACTGAGCCAAACCAGTTTTGGCACAAAGTGATCCTCTGATAATTGAAGTATCCATCTGGTACCATACACATAATTATTACAATATTGTTGACTATACTAGTGGCCAGGTGCATGGATTCATGCACACTGAGAGGAAATTAACTAGAAGAAATATTTTAATATCACTATTAACCCTTTCTGTATAATAGAAGTATCAAAGATGAAAGAAAATTAATAAAACAAATATAAAAATAATATATAAATTGATTAATAAATAAACAATAACAACAAAGACATGATATAAAAACAACACTGATAAAAACAATGACTGATAAATTGATTGAACTTATTCTAATATCTCCCTGTATACCACATTAAGAGTAAAAACATTCCAGAGAGCTTGACTAATTTCCCTTGTGATGAAGTTTAACTTTAACGTCATATGCTCTTGGAACTCAAGAGAAAGGAACATATAACTGACTATGTCCGAAAATGGGTTCAGGTAGGAATATTCCTACTCTGTCGCCCTTGTGATTTATTAATAGCATTGCAAATGCTGGCATCACAGGAAACTGTCTTTGAATTAATTTAAATGGGAGGCCAGTGTTAGATGAGGATAGTGTGTCAATAGTTGGCCTTCAGACATATTCTGTTGACTACACTGCTTTCTTTCAGCTTCAGAATGTCAACAAAACAACCAAATTCAGTGATCGACAATAACAGATTGAAACATATGCGTGCGATTGGCACCAGTGAGAGCTGTATATGTAAGATGCATACGCGAGTCAACATCTATTTTTAAATTGCCAGTGTGCGTCAAATGTACTTGCCGACAGTCAGTTGGACGGTCGGTCGGATGTACATACAGTAGGTCACTTAGCCTTTTATCTACAACTAAAGGCCCAGTGCACAAAATTCGTGCAAGGGGGCGTGGAGGATGTCCCTTAGCTCAGCCTGCACCCTCTCCAATCTGGGACCCCTCAAGGGATGTCCGACTGCCCGTCTGACATCCTTCTCAAAATCCAAGACTGCTGGCTCCAAAATGCTCGCCTGCCTGCCTCCCTGATTGCCCCTAACTGCTTCTGCCTGACAGCCTGATCACCTGCAAACCACTACCCTGCCAGCCTAGTTGATGTCTAACTGTTCCTCTGCCAGCCTGTTTTCCCCCAACTTCCCTCCTCTGCCAGGCTGGACACCCCTAACTGCCCTCCCCTGCAGGCCAGATTGCCCCCATCTGCCCTCCCTTGCAGGCCTGGTCCCTCCCCTGCCCTCCCCTGCTGGCCTGATCACACTCAGCTGCCCTCTCTTGCAGGCCTGGAACCTCCCAATGGCCCTCCCCTGCTGGCCATCTTGTGGTGGCCATCTTGTGTCCACATGGGGGCAGGATCTTTGACCACATCGGGGCAGCCCTCTTGCGTATTGGAGTGATAGTCAATCTTCCAATTACTCTTTTATTAGATAGGATAGAGTCCTGGTGCACAGGTGGGGACCAGCTGGTTTGCCCTGAAGGGTGTCTTGAATTAGGGTGGGGGATCCCTTGGGTTGAGGGCAGCCTGGACGAGGGGCCTGTGGAGGTTTGCAGGCCAGCCACGTCCTTCAGTGACCCAAGCAGAGGCCCTGGGATCTGGGATTAATCTACGTCTACAATTGAAACTTTGTAGCCTGGAGCGAAGACAAACCTTGTGCTTACTCTGTGGCGGCAGCCATTTCTGTTTGAAACTTTGTAGCCTAGAGTGGAGGCCTAGGCCAGCAATGGCAGGCAGAAAGCTTAGCTTCCTCTGTTGCTAGGGAAACCCAAGCCTCTGTCCTCTCCAATTCAGTGGCTGCCAACATTTCTGTATCTTTTTATAATTGAAACTTTGTAGCATTGAATGGAGGCCTAGGCAGGCAACAGCAGGTGGAAAGCTTGGCTTCCATTGTTGCCAGGGAAATGCAAGCCTTCCTTCAGCTCTCAGTGGTGGCAGCCATCTTGGTTGGGGTTTATTTGCATAACCTGCTCCTGATTGGCTGGTGAGCGTGGCTTGTGGGTGTAGCGAAGGCATGGTCAAATTTGCATATTACTCTTTTATTAGATAGGATAATAAAAGTATAATATTCAAATCGACCAATGGCAGAACAGCAGAATGACTGTCTGGATGACCATGCTATGATATGCACTGATGCCAGGCCAGCCAAGGAAGGTGCAATCTGATTGGTCAGGGGAGGGGAGCCCACACCATCACCCATGATCATCCCACAAAGGGAGGCCCAGGCTACCTGGCAGGTGATGCTACAGTGGGTGGGTAGGGCCTTCCTCTGCAGAGCAATTAATCACAGGGCTCCAGGACTATGAGAGGGTGCAAGCTGGGCTGAGGGACTCCTTCCCCACAGTGCATAAATTTTATGCAATGGGTCTCTACTATATATAGAATCTAGTATATATAGAAGAAGATTCCCTATGCTTTACCTTACATCCCTGTGATTATTCTGTAGCTACAAATTAGTACTTCTTAATTTCTTTACTTTTTTCACTCCCTTTTCCTCTTGTCTTCATGACTTATAGATCATCTCTGTTCCTATAAATTTCAAACTATTTCTTACTTTAGAACCAATAAGCTCATTTTTATCCCAGGTCTTTATTTATTCAGCTTAAGATTTCAATTCTAATGTTATAAATGTGTTTTTTTTAGAGCTGATCATTTAGGTAGAAATAAGGGACCAGACATTGTTTAAAAAACTCACCTTGATTAGGGTAGAGTATCAAAATTTGGAAACAGTGAGACTTTCAAAATCACTATTGTTTCTTCCCTTTAGAATTAGGCTCAGGATTTTCTGTCAGCAATGATCAAGGAGGAAAGAAAACTCTCTTCAACAGCTTTTTGAAGTTACTGGGATCAAAGAAGTGTTGACATTAATTGAAGCCCACTTTCTGATCTGCAAAAATTTATTTTCCAAATAAACATAGGAGGATGAGTGCATTTTCCTTTGTGAACAATAACTGTGTACATACTATACACTATGATTTATTGAGAAATGAAAAGCACATCTGTCATTTTTAGAAATGCTTTTCTTCAGGATGACTTTTATAAATCATTCCCATCATGCACTATAAAAGAATCATTGGCTGTTTCACTTTTAATTCATCAGTGTTTTGAAATTTTAATTGATTATGTATTTTTTGAAAGGAAGAGATTGACATGATCTTGTTTTACGTGTATTTAAGGCAATTATTACTCTAGTATTTATTATGGTAGAGCATAATAATTAATGGTGATTGTGAAAGCTTTAATGTTTGTTATTTTGTATTATTAAAATCTAGTTTAGAGTTAAGTAGGGAAATAGAGTGGCAATTAATACAAATGTTAAGTGAGCATATTAGATAGACAGTTTTGGAAAGACTAATATGTTCTTTTTGAGGCAACAAATATTAATAAAATCTAAGTCATAAAACTAATATGTGTTAGATTATATCATAATTTTAATCTTTGTAGCTTTGTTTAGTATATTTGCCTCATAAAAACAAGTTGTCAAGTCCAGCCAGGTGGCTCAGCGACTGAGCATCACCCTAGGACCCAAGACGTCACTGGTTTGATTCTCGGTCAGGACATATGTCCGGGTTGCAGGTTTGATCCCCAGTAGGGGATGTGCAGGATGCAGCCCATCAATGATGTTCCTCTCTCATTGATGTTTCTGTCTTTATCCCTTCCTCTTACTTTCTCTCAAGAAAAATATATTTTTAAAAAAGTTGTCAAACTGTTTCATGTTTCTATGCAAACTCTTCACATCTAGTGAGAATGAATTAACAGAAGGATACTGACCTTGTCCCTTTAAAATTTATGAGAAAGAACATTTTTACAAAATTATATAAACATTAATGGTAAATAAACTTTAGCTAAAAATAAAGAACATAAAAATATGACAAAAAGAAGAGTGTTGGGAAAAACAGGGATATCTAAAACCCATTTTGTACTCACTAATCAAACTTCAAAGCAACAGAATGATAAAAACAATGTAAAAACTTAATGTTTTGTGGCTATGGCAGTTAAGAATTCAATAGAAATCTTGTAATGATTGCTACTGACTGCCAATCATTTCAGTAGTTGATAATGAAGCCTTTTAAAGATTTGCTTAAGCTCTCGAGGAACTAAGATGGTGGCATAGGTGAGCACCTATCTAGCTGTCCACGCAACAATTCTGAAACTACAACTTAACAACGGAACAAACAACGTCCAGAATCACCAGAGAGCTGGCTGAGGGAAAATTCCGTACATAAAAGTAGAGGCGGGATGCAGCGGTGACTTGGGAGCAGCGGTGTGCAGCTTTGAGGTTCGGAGCGCGAGAGAGCGGTGAGGGATGGGCGGCAGACAGCAAGCCTGGCTGGTTTTCTCCAGCGAGGAGGGCGGAAGTCTCCCACAGCACCGACCCCCCCCCCACCCCCCCCCAGTTCCAGGCAAGCTCCCTGGTCGGGGAAAGGCTGAGGTCTGTGTGTTTGGGGAGAGTGCACGAGTAAATTGGAGTGCGCAACCGGGCAGAGAACGCAGGCAGAGAATGCGCCACTCACTTGCTTGGAGACCACCATACTGCTTTGTTTTACACCCCTGAGTGAGACTTTGACTGTGCAGACTCATTTAGGCAGAGGCAGAGTTGTCTGGCAACGGGGAGACCAGCAGTGGATTTACATTGCCACCCAACACCGAGACCCGTGAACCACACAGATAAGCTGACTCCGCAAGCCCCATAGACCTGAAGCGGGGGGCCAGGAAGGGCGGACCTAAGCCTGACACTGCACGCCCATTAGATGCTGAAGCTGTGCGCCAAGTAGGGCAGAGCTAAGGCTGACCCTGCGCGCTGCAAAGGAAGCTGAGCCACTGTTCCTTAGAGGATACCTATCACACACCGCTAAGGGACCAACTCAGGAAAGCAACCACAATGCAGAGAAAAGGAAAGAACTCAGCTGTGAAAGAAATGGAGGAAAAAAGACGATTAGACATAGAGTTTAAAACCACAGTAATTAGGTTTATGAAGAAGCTACTAGATAAGGCCGAGAAAATTAATGAGAACTATGCTGAAATAAATAACACCTACAAAGAAATGAACAACGCCTACAAGGATATGAAAAAAGACCAACTAGAAATTAAGCATATACTGACTGAAACAAAAAATATTATACAAAGACCTAAAAGCAGTCCAGACAACCGCAAAAACCAAGTCAAAGATCTGAAATACAAACAAGCAAAATCCACTCAGCTGGAAAAGTAAGAAGCCAAAAGAGTCCAAAAAATTGAAGATAGTATAAGGGGCCTCTGGGACAACCTCAAGCATACCAACATCAGAATTATTGGGGTGCCAGAAAAAGAGAGAGAGCAAGATAATGAAAACCTACTAGAAGAAATAGTGACTGAAAACTTCCCCCACCTGGTGAAAGAAATAGACTTGAAAACCCAAGAAGTGCACAGAACCCCAAAATATAGGAATCTAAAGAGGACCACACCAAGGCACATCATAATTAAAATGCCAAGAGCAAAAGATAAAGAGAGAATATTAAAAGCAGCAAGAGAAAAACAGTTAGTTACCTATAAGGGAGCACCCATACGATTGTCAGCGGATTTCTCAACAGAAACGATGCAGGCCAGATGGGAGTGGCAAGAAATATTCAAAGTAATGAACAGCAAGAATCTACAACCAAGATTGCTCTATCCAGCAAAGCTATCATTCAGAATTGAAGGTCAGATAAAGTGCTTCACAGATAAGAAAAAGCTAAAGGAGTTCATCACCGCCAAACCAACACTATATGAAATGCTGAAAGGTATTCTTTAAGAAGAGGAAGAAGAAAAAGGTAAAAATGTACATTACGAACAACAAGTACACATCTATCAACAAATGAATCTAAAAATCAAGTGAATTAACAACCTGATGATCAGGATAAAATGAGGAATAGAACAAAATCATGGACATAGAGAGGGAATGGACTGATAATGCTTGGTGAGAAAAAGGATGTGGGAAGTACAGCAAGAGACTAGACAAAAATCATGCAACTATGGGAGAGGACAGAGGGTGGGGGGAGGTAAGGGCGTAGAGTGGAATGGGTACTGGGTGGAGGGAAGCTATTGGGGGGAAATGTAATTAATAAACTGAACAATAAAGGTAAAATAAAATTAAAAAAATAAAGATTTGCTTAAGCTATGGATGTTAATCTGGAAATATACTACAAAACAAACAAACAAACAAACAAAAACACACCGTTTCCTGAATCCTCTAGTGTATAGAAAGTTTAGACACATTATTTAGACCAATCAAAATACAATGACTACCAGAACAATCTAGAGATGACAGTGCTGAGAAATTATTATTCTCAGAAAATAATATAAAAACTTAGAAAGTCAGTGACTAGAATTTTTAATATTCTGAAGTAATAAATATTTTTGATAAAATTTTGTTCATTCTTATATGCCAGATGTGCTTTCCATAATGGTGATATTGGGCTTGTTCTAATGCTCTGCTTATAGTTAAAATATATTCCACTGTACCACCGGTATTTATTTATTCATTAATGATATGCATGTACTAATAGTTCTAATATTATAATTCCTAGATCTACTATATTAAGTATCTAGTAATTAAGTATATTAAGCAATAACCAGAAAAATGGAAATTTCAAAAGGCTGAAATAAAGATGGTAATCAGTAATATTTTAAAATGTCAGTTGCTAATTATAATGGCTTCCTAAAATCATTAGATAATATTTTAAGAAATAAAGTGAGGGCAATACATTAATCACAAATGATAGTTAATGTAAATCCATCATATAAGTAGTCTTCCTAATTTAAACTTTTGAAATGGCTGATGAGATTGCCATTGCTTTCAGTTCCTAATGTGAATACTGAAGAACACTACTTTATTTTTTTAATATATATTTTTTATTGATTTCAGAGAGGAAGGGAAATTGGAGAGAGAGATAGAAACATCAATGATGAGAGAATATCATTGATTGGCTGCCTCCTGCACACCCCCTCCTGGGGACTGAGCCTGCAAACCGAGCATCTTCCCTTGATCAGAATTAAATCCTGGACCCTTAAATCTGCAGGCTGATGCTCTATCCACTGAGCCAAACCAGCTAGGGTGAAGAGTACTTCTTAGTAGAAGTGTTAGCTGTTTCTATTTCTTATTATTTGCTCATGCTTGCTTTATTATTAGGCCATCTTCAATCTTTAATGTATTTACAGGACTATTTTTAAGCCACTTAAGCATTTTCTAAGAATAAATTTAGTTAACACAGTATAGGATAATCTGTAAATTAACTGTTTACAAGTAAACTTGTAAGAATCACAGTATCCTGGCTGTTCACAGTATCCTGAGGGTCTGAATTTTCTCTCTCAACATCTGAATAGCCAAATTATCTTCTAGATCTTAGCTCACTGTCATGCTTTCTTTTCATTATGGTCTTCTGTGGGAAACCTTCAAGATGGTTTAAATATATATTTATTTCCTAAGTTTCCTCTTGTTCTGTATTTGTAGTTACTATTACAAATAATCTAAGCACAGTCAGTTCTTTTTTTTAAATTTAAAGTAATAGCTATTTTATAGTTGGAAAGGATTTTATAGCTAACAATATCAATATCCTCACTTTTTATTATTTATTTCCTTCAAATAAGTTAGTTTTTATTCTTATACATCTTTAACTATCCAATGCATCTATCTCCTGGTTATTTACCTGAGAGAGTGCCTTGTTTTTAAGTAAAAATATGCTATACTGGGAGAATATTAACTTAATAAGATTCCTGGTAACCAATATGACATTTTAAATATATTTTTGAGAATATATTTTAGCAAAGAATTTCTCAGTGCAAAGTATATGCATTCTCAATACATTCTTAACTGATGAAGAAACGTTATGTGATTTTAAAAATAGTCATGTTTTTTCCATTGCACTATAACATAGTAGACATGATTTTTAAAACAATTGGATAATTTGCATGAAAAATGGTTATTTGCATACCTCATAATTTACTAGTTATGGCAGGTGGCCTCCACATGGGTTAGAAATAATTTATTTTTACTGTAGTCCTTGGATTCTTGATTCCATTATCTTATTTCTATTATCAAATGCTCTGAGCATGTTGACAAAACCATTTGGATGATGTAATGAACCCTGGTAGCATGGGAATTTATTATTCTGGATTGAAGAGAATCTCTACAGAAACCTTTTTTAGGTTAAAGTTCTGTGTCAGCTGAAAGCTCTAAAATGAGGGAAATGATTACTATGAGCCACTGAAACTAAATCTGCCATATGAGTCATTGCCCAGCTGTAATGTCAGATAAGAAATTACATTTGTTCACACCTCTTCTCTTCACATTTGTTATGAACCAGAAAGCATTGACAAGACTTTACTGTTTTAATAGTTCAAGGGTTTCTTGGTTTATACTTTTGAATAAATATCTTGAAATCCTAACAGGATATATACGAGACTGAACATTCCTTGCAAGAAATTCCTTTCAAATTTTATGATGAATTATGACTAATGAAACACTGAATTTATTTTGCCAAGTTATAATCTGAAGCCAGATTTTTTTAAATGAAGTGGCAGGAAAAAGAATTTTTCTAAGGCAGCTATCCAACATTAAAAGATGATGCCTTGGAAAGTAATAATAATGACATAAAATAATGATAATAATGTCAATTACTTATTGAGGGTTTACTATGTGCCGAGCTTATACGTGTATATTTCATTTGTAAACTCTATGAGTTAAGTTGTAAAAAAATATCTCTGTTATACATATGAAGATTCTGAAACTCTGAGAAAAAGTTAAATAACTTGCTAAAATTCACACATTGAAAGTAGCGGAATAAGAATTCAAATGTAGTTCTGCTTAATTCCAGAGCCCACACTCTTAACCACCTCAGTAGGTACATCATCCCTAGAGATGTTGAAGTCTAGTTTAGAAGATCGCTTGGCAAAGATATGCAAAAAAAGGTTTCCAACATCAGCTAGATGGTTGAACAAAGTAAATTAAAACTTTGGAATCCTGAGAATCTGTGATTCTATGTTTATATCAGTAAGAAATGTATTTTTATGTACCTTTGAATTTCAGAAGGAGAATCGTGACTAGAGTTTCATCAAAGATGGATTTAAAATCAGTTTTAATTTAAAACACTAACAAGGAATGTGAAATAGTTTAGAAAATTCGGTTCCAAAACAAATGTTCTCTTAAGTTGTGGGTTAAATTTAGTCAAAGAAAAGGGTGCAATTTCTTTGAGAGATGCCTTGTTGTATCTCATCTAAATGTTGGAGGACTTCTCCATTGGTTTACCTGCTTGAGACTCATCTCAATATGCCATTTATCCCTGTGTATGTCAGTCAACACAGAACACCTTAGGTTTTCTGGTTACTCCATTTTTAGCAAAATCCTGATATCCATGACCACATGCATTGTCCCTTTGCTTCTTGCTCTAGTGGAAACTGGCCTCTCCCATGAGAGCACTCCATTCTGGGGGTCTTCTCAGGTGGCAGCTTCTTTTTATTTACTAGTCTAATCTGTATATAGCTAGACCTGAGGTTCAGGGCAGACATTCTTTTTGTCCCTTATTGCAGATCATTCTTTTTTAAATCTTCTCTAGAACTCTTTTCCTTAACCCCTATGTATCTATGATTTTTGTTCCTGGCTCACCATCACTTTCTTTAATATTGTGCCATTATTGCTAAAGACGAAACCTCCAATATTTCTTTTCTCCAATGTTCTATTCTCCACACTGCCACAGTGTGTCTTTGGCGTCAATGTGCCTGTATCATTGTCAAAAGACTTCTCCCTCTCATCCCACTCTGTCTTCTCTCCCCCATTCCTTCCCACCCCCAGCTGCTATCACTTCATCACAGACCATGCAATTTATACTTTATTATGTTTGTTTTTAATTGTTGTTTCTCACATCTAGAATTAATTCTTCAAGATAAGAGATTTTTAAAGGAAATATTGGCTAGTTACATTTCAAATCAGCCTTTTTCTTTCGTGGGCATGGAGGTAGACTATATTTCCCATCCACCTTAGCTCTCTGGTATATCCTTGCACCTTGTTTCTGACAAATGGAGTGTAAATGAAATGATGTGCACCATCTTGAGGTCCAAACACATATTCTCTCTCCTCCCCCATCTGCTGTGTGAATACTCCACAGAATAGAGGAGTAGGGGAGTCACAAAATAGAAATAACTGGATTCCTGAATCACCACCTAATGGCTGCTCATCAAGTGCACCCATCGATTTCTTACTGACATAGAAGTGAAATTGTATTGTATTAAACCTTAAAAATTATTGGGTTATTTGTTATAGCGGCTAGCCTACTCTGAATCACATAAAACTATAGTCCAAACACCTAGAATTGTGACTGGGGCATAGTAATTTTTCATTAACAGGCATGTTTTCCCTTTTTTCTTTAATATAATGGAATTAAAGATCTCAAGGTCACTAGTGCTTGACAAACCAATATTTCAGAACTAGTGAAAGATTAAGATTAACAATGCATAGAGCTTGGTTGGAACTGCTATGAATTCCAGTGATCTGTGCAAAAAAAAGTACTTGGCCAGAGCATGATATCCTTAGAAAATAGGGTCTTTCTCTAGTTATAACATCAGAACAGAAAGGCTAGTGAAATACTATGTGAATTAATCTATTCCAAGTTAAGCCTGAAAATTAAGTACTTATTTATGTTAGAGTGTTTATAACCTTTGCTCAGGACACTTTTTGCTGGATGGGGTGAAGACTGAAATTCAACTGGTTACTCATCATTCTCGTTACCTTTTTTATTTATAGTAAGAGTTTTCTAGAAGGCTGGACAGAGTTAAAGTCCTTATGTTAGTGCTATTACAATTATCTTGGATATTTAAAGTCAGAAATACACTGAGTGGCCAGATTACTCAGTGTATATCCTATAAAATAAAAGGCTAATATGCAAATTGTCCCCTTGACCAAGAGTTCTATCAGCAGGCAGGCCGGCCAACTGCCCATGTTCTCTCCCCATGCCCAGGCTGGCCAGACCCCACCCATGTGCGAATTCATGTACCAGGCCTCTAATATATATATGTACTGAGTGGCCAGATTATTATGTGTTCAGAGATCATAATAATCTGGCCACTCAGTATATATTCCTTCTTTAGGAATCTCCAATCTTTTCCAGACCTTTAAAAGAATGTTTTATTTTTCTTCAGAGATGAATGAAAAATCTGATGACTTTGTATGAATATGAATGTACAAATAATACATTTCCTGGGAAAAGCTAAGCTTGATATAAAGATAAAACTTAAATTCAGAAAAATCTAACTTTCTGCCTGATTTTATGTGTATATCAATTTACGTTAACCAAATGTTATTATTTGCACAAATGAAATTATATAACACAGACAGACAACCAGTTAATAACTCTGCCCATAAGTAGCATAAAAATCACACAAATATTTCAAGAAACACTATTTCACTGAAATAACATGATGAAGAGAAATAATTCATGCTCTGAACACTATTTTATGTATTTTATGTCTACTTAGATTGGAACAGAGTTCCTCAGTTTTGCCCTTACCTATAGTGAGTGATTTGTAACAATAATATAATCTAGGTTTAAAAAAAAGCAGTCTTAAATTTTCTATTTAAGTACACAATTTGATCATGTTGAGAGACATTTCCCAGAGATCTGCAAATTATATTTTGATTTCTTAATTCACTCTTTTCTTCTGCCAAATGCCATACATTCTATTATAATACCATGTTGCTGATTATATTACCATTAATTTCTGATTTATGTGTAACATGACTTTTAAATATCTTGTGCTCTTTCAAAATTAGTTAAATTGCATCTTTTTGTAATATTAGTAATATTTGCAATTTTAAAGAGGCAAAATTTGAATGAGTAGAAATAGCTCTGGTTTGCAAGTTAAAGTAGAAGACTTTCTTATAGGAAGCTTCAATAGGAGTCATATTTGATGTTCATTATATTTTTTTCAAGATTTTTCTTGAGAAGGCTATTCAAAGTATATTTCTAACACTTTTTGAAACACCTTTTCCATAAAATAGATTTTTTTGAGGTATTATGAAATCTTGATGATTCAAAGATTCAAAACTTCTATAATCCTTCTATAGTGTATTATATTTGAGAACTTCAAACTAGTTTATAAATATTAATTTCTTTTATAATGGATATTAGTATACAGTTACCTTCACTGTATTTTATAATCTGTATAAGCTGAGTTTAAAAATCTTAAACACATCTCTGTTTCCTGTTAGCCTTGTAAATTATGATTTTGGAAGATGTTTAGTTGGTTATCCATATGGAACATTCTTCCAGGAGTGTTCTGCAAACATTTAGAGAACATGCACTGGTCAGTTTTTCCATTGTGGAGTTGCTGTTTGACCTTAACGTGACCTATCTGAGGGAACCCAGAACCATATGAAGAATCTGGTTTTAAGTGGGGAAAACATCTGTGCTAGTCTTGTATGAACTAGGAAAGTACTAAAGAGGCTTTGCCATAGGTGAGAAAAGTTTAGTCACTAGGACAAAGAACCTTACCCACAAATAAATGTAGAAATTCTTAATTTGGGGAATACTCTAGCGCCCTTATTAAAAAACATCCTTAAGAATTCAAGGAGAACAGCATCTACTTCCTTGGTCTGTATGTGTTTTGAATAAATTCTGAAGTGCATCTTTGACCTCAGCACAGTTTATTGGGAACAATTGGAAGGCACAGATTTGGGTCCACACCCCTCTAATCTGCCTTCCAAATTCCTTCTTGCATTTTGCTTGCTTGTATCCTGTGCGTTTTGACTTGGCATTTCAGCATTTCTCACTGATCCTATTTTAAAAATTAAGCTTGCCGTTGTTTTGGCTTAGGTACTTTAAAAACAAAAATGGAAAAACAATGACTATTCAGGAGTTCTTGGGAAAGGAGGCAAAGCCAGCTGTTTCCTGTTAATAAAAGTTGAATCTAGAACGTAGGTTTCTTTAGGCTTTGGTCTTGCTTTTGTCTACTATCTTCTCTGATGTCTGAGCAAATAGCCTGCCAACTTAGATGAGAATAACAGTAAATTCCCTTTCCAAATTTCACGCAAGTCTCTGGGAGAAGTGCAAAGTTGGGAAAGGAGATCTTTATTTGTGGTAGGTGTTACATGGCACAGAAGCCTGATCCTAAAAGTAACTGTGGTATTTGTTTTAGGGCAAACCATTTCTATTTCTACATCCTTCTCTCAGTCCCTGTGTCCCTGATCCCCAGATACTGCTGTGATAAATTAAATGCTATTTAATTTTCTTGACGGTCCCTCTTCTCAAAACTTGCTTGTCCTATGTACTAACCTCTCAGAGGACTGGAACTAATTAGTTGATTAACTAATGCATGTGAAGGTGCTAAAAACTAACTGATAAATGTACTAGTTTTTAAATAAAGGCACCGTTGGTGCCTTTATTCTAATCATAGAAATTTCTGATTCTGTGACAGGACATTTCTCTAGTTTTTTTTTTTTTTGGCCAGAGGGGGCCTTCTTATAGCTGCGAAAGCACATCACATAGCAACAGCCTATACTTGCATATGTAGGAATATAGACGTATTTTTCCACAAGGTTTACCTATGTATTGTTTACTTTCTATGTAATCTGAAGAGGATGCTAAGTGTTTGCATTATCTATTTTATTTTATTTTTAAAAAATATATTTTATTGAGTTTTTACAGAGAGGAAGGAAGAGAGGGCTAGAAAGTTAGAAACATTAATGAGAGACAAACATTGATCAGCTGCCTCTTGCACAACCCCTACTGGGGATGTGCCTGCAGCCAGGGTACATGCCCTTGACCAGAATTGAACCTGGGACCTTTCAATCCACAGACTGATGCTCTATCCACTGAGCCAAACTGGTTTCGGCTGCATTATATATTTTAATTAGCACTTACTGGGTACTATTGGTTAAGTAGGCCTGATGGATTAAAAAAACAGTATATATATATGCCTAAGTCAGTGATTGGCAAACTGTGGCTCATGAACCACATGCAGCTCTTTGGCCCCTTGAGTATGTCTCTTCCACAAAATACCACGGCCTGGACAAGTCTATTTTGAAGAAGTGACATTAAAAGAAGTTTACGTTTAAAAAATTTGGCTCTCAAAAGAAATTTCAATCGTTGTACTATTGATATTTGACTCTTGTTGACTAATGAGTTTGCTGACCGTTGGCCTAAGTGACTGATCGTTAATTATGATGCGCACTGACATCCCATTGTCAGCTCAGTGCACAGGCATGGAAACATGGAGCAGACTAATGAATCTTAGAAGGAAGGGAGAAAGGGGGAGGGTGCGAAGACATTAACCAAAGATCTTATATGCATACTAGAGGCCAAGTGCACAGATTCATGCACTGGTAGGGTCCCTCGACTGGCCTGTGGGGATTGGGCTGAAAACCAGCAGTCTGACATCCCCTGAGGGGTCTTGGATTGTGAGAGGGCACAGGCTAGGCCGAGGGACAAATCCGTGCACAGGGCCTCTAGTATCAAATAAATTCTGATGTTCTTGATTATTTATTTCTTGCCTGGAGTCTGTTCATTAAGCAGATGGCCTGTGCTCAAAGTCAAAGGCAGGAAGAATTAAGATGGAAGATTAAATTGTATCGACCTTAGTTGATTTCCTGTTACTTGATTTACTTCTCTGTTTTTGGAGGAGAGATTCATTTTGGGAAATGATGGTCCTACTAAACGAATATGGACAGCAAGAAAGTGCTAGATTACAAAGGGCAGGCTGAAACTTATAATAGGAGCTGACAATGGGATGGAAAACCAACACTCAAGACAAACAAATGCCTCTTTCAATATTTTGCAAATGCAATCACTGACTAAGGCCATTTCTGAAGCCTCCTTTGTTAAGCCCTATGTTAACACATTGCAGATGGGTCATGAGAATTTTTGCTTCATATTACAGTGTTTTACAAAGATATTAACTTGTAAGAACGTGTAATAAATAACTTCAAAATGCAATGGGTATTTAATTTTAAAGCTTGCCTTTAACATTTATAAAATATTTTTTGTACTTCTTCAGTAGAAACTTACCTGGCCACTGGGTAAAGCTAGCAATAAAACTACTGGTCCATAGTGTGTTCACTATTTATTCCCAATAATACCTGATAATATGCATGCAATTTTCATTCTTTCTCTTCAGTATTATCTCAGATATGTTCTTTTTTATTATTTAAAGTATTACATATGTTTCATTTTTTCCCAATTAACCCCCACCCTGCCACTCCCTTCCCTCAGGACAAGCCCCTCCCCGACCCTACTGTCCATGTCCATTGGTTATGCTAATGTGCATGTATACAAGTCCTTTGGTTGATCTCTTACCTTGCCCCTCCCCTGCCTTCTCTCTATTCAGTGTTTCTTAGTCTCTGGATCTATTTTTGTTCAACAGTTTATGTTTTTCATTATATCCCACATATGAGTGAGATCATGTGATATTTATCTTTCTCTGACTGGCTTATTTCACTACACATAATGCTCTCCAGGTCCATCCATGCTGTTGCAAATGATAAAAGTTCCTTCTTTTTTATAGCAGCATAGTATTCCATTGTGTAGATGTACCACAGTTTTTAAATCCATTCATCTGCTGATGGGCACTTAGGCTGTTTCCACATCCTAGCTACGACACAGAGATGCATATGTCCTTTCTGATGGATGTTTCTGGTTTCTTGAAATATATTCCAAAAAGCAGGGTTACTGGGTTGAATGGGAGTTCCATTTTTAATTTTTTGAGGACTCTCCATATTGTTTTCCACGTGGCTGCACCAGTCTCTATTCCCAGCAGCAGTGCACAAAGGTTCCCCTTTCTCCACATCCTCTCCAGCACTTGCCCTTTATTGATTTGTTGATGATAGTCATTCTGGCAGGTGTGAGATGGTACCTCATTGTTTTGATTTGCATCTGTCAGATGATTAGTGACGTTGAGCTTGTTTTCATATGTCTCTCGGCCTTCTGTATGTCCTCTTTTGAAATGTCCATTCAGGTCTTTTGCCCATTTTTGATTGGATTGTTTATCTTCCTTTTGTTAAGTTGTATGAGTTCCCTTATCTGATATAACATTGGCAAATATGTTCTCCCATGCAGTGGGCTTTTTGCTGTTTTGTTGATGGTTTCTTTTGCAGTGCAGAGGCTTTTTATTTTGATGTGGTCCCATTTATTTATTTTCTCCTTAGTTTCCATTGTCCTAGGATATGGCTTTGACATGTCTAATATTTTGCTGTCTATGGAATCTTCTAAGATTTTTATGGTTTCCCGTCTTACATTTAAGTCCTTTAACCATTTTGAATTTATTTTTGTGTATGGTAAGTTGGTGATCTAGTTTCATTGTTTTGCATGTATCTGACCAATTTTCCCAGCATCATTTATTGAAGAGACTGTCTTGATTCCATTGTATGCTCTTGCCTCCTTTGTCAAATATTAATTGAGCATAATGGCTTGTGTTGATTTCTGGGTTCTCTGTTCTGTTCCATTGGTCTATATGTCTATTCCTGTGCCAGTACCCGGCAGTTTTAAGAACTGTGGCTTATTGTGATCCCTCCAACTTTGTTCTTCTCTCTCAGGATTGCTGTGGCTATTTGGGGTCTTTTTTTTGTTCATTTGTTTTTATTCCAGATGAATTCTTGAAGAGTTTGTTCTTGGTCTGTGAAATATGCTATTGGTATTTTAATGGGGATTACATTGAATCTATAAATTACTTTGGGTAGTATTGTGCTCTAAAAGGTTACTTACTTATTTCTAGCCCTTCTCCTATATCTTTTAAAGTAGAAGTCACCAAACTAGTTTGGTCTCTGTCACTCATTAATTACATTATGTAATTACACTAACAGCTGGCATAAACAGGTCTTTGTATAAATACCACCAACTCTTGGGAAGAACATAAATCACAGTGCAGAGCAGAAACCTAGACCCCAGGAAGAGAGACTACCAGCTCTGAGCTTTCACTGTGCTGTTGGACATCAGTCAGTATGTCTTACAGAGGAATGGAAAGCTTTTATGAATCTAACTCTGTTAACAGAAGTTAGGTAAATAACTTCCACTACAAACTATGATATTTGAGTCATAAGGCAACTTTATGAACCTGAGGTTGAATGACATAACCCAACCTACCAGCTAATCAGTCACATTTAGGACATGAAATCACATCTTCTGACTTCTTTTGTGGGAATCTTTTCACTATAATATTTATATCCATTAGGGTTTAGTCAGGAACATAGAAAGCATTCTAGATATTTCAAATGGAACAAATTTATGAGAAGGAACCTGGTTACATCCCCTGGTTACAGGGAAGAGTGGAACACCCCAAAAGCAATTTCGGAGAAGGACTATCATTCCTAGGGCTTGATGTTTTATTTGAGTCCATGTGATGGGGCCTAGGACCAGGAGAGGGCTGCCTGGCAGAAGCTGGGCCCACAGAGATTGGGAGGTAAAGCCAAGGAGAAGGTGCAGCCATGATCAGAGAAGCCCAACAAGGCAGAGAGACAAGGAGAAATACCTGACGTCTTCCTTCGTCCTGTCCTTCATTCTTTTACCTGTGCATCTCCTCCCTTTTCCATTTCTTACTTTTTGGGAAAACAGATATATAATAATCCCAATGGTCTTACTCAGGAAAATAAGTAGCTATATATTAAGAAAAAATATGATATGTCTAATAACTTATCTCTAAAGGGACATATTTAAAGGGTAAAAAGAAGCAAATTCCCAGTAAAATGGGTACTTAATTATTGGTAAAATAATAAATATTATATCATTCACAACAGCCAAGATATAAAAACAACCCAAGTGCCTACTGATGGGTATATATATATGCATTTGTCTATATATGTATATATATACACATATATACACAATGGAATATTTTTTTAGCCATAAAATGAAGAAAAATATTGTTATCATGGTTGGCAATTATGCTAAGTAAAATTAAGTCAAACAAAGAAAGAGAAATATTATATCATCTCACTTATATGTGGAATCTTAAAAAGCCAAACTCATAGGCACTGAGAGTAGATTGGGGCTGGGTGCGAGGGAAAGGAGGACATGTTGTTCAAAGCTGCAAACTTCTAGTTGTAAGATAAATAAGTTCTTGGGGGAAGAGTATTACATGAACAGTAAGCGATAAGATTAGACAAGCCCATCGTATCACTTACTTTGTTTTATCCTCATAATACCTTTTATTGAAGTTCCACATCTTTCTTTCCCCATCACAGAAAAGAGAAAGAAATAAAGAGGGAGAATAACCAGAAAGAGGTGAAAGGTGATGGGAAGGCAAGGGGACTCAACAGAGAGACAAAAGTGTAGAGAACCAAGAAGGCACAAACACCATAGGCAGAAAAGCAAGGCTAGTAACTGCAATCTAAGTTAAAACAGTGAAACAATACTATGCATGCAGCATTTTAATGGTTATTCTCCCCATTTAAATGAGAGGAAAGAGGTTTGGAGGATGCATAGGAAAGAATATATCAAAGAACTCCTCCATTTACCGCATCATTTTCCCTTAAGATGACCTCGCTTTCTTGCCACTGGAGCAAGTACCACAGATGTTTAATCCTCTGAGTTGATGCCATGTCCCCAATCTAATGTTTTCATGAATATTTTACACAATTTTTTAAAGAGGTAAACTCATCTAGATTCAATGGTTTACGTGTGGACAGCAAAAGAAAGCATAAACAGAAAAAGGGAGTGTATCTTCCTATAGAAGAGAAGATTCTTAAAACTTAACAATGAATAGAGGAGAGGAACCAGACAGCTGTATTGTGCTTCAATTCTTCTTGTTTACTAGTACTGTCATGGTTAGTACCTGTCAGGGTTAGTTGATTCTCTAGAAATACACTCTGTTTCGATATTGTTAGTGTCTTTTCAGCACCCAGCCCTGGTTTCTAATTATGATCCTGTAATTGTTTGTCACCTCTTTCCCCATTTGGAAAAGCTTATATTTTGATAGTTCTGTAACATAATACAGGCCACTGATTGTTAATAAGGTCAGGATGAGGAACACGGAGACCACCATTTAAGTAATTTACACCAGAGGCACCAAATATCATGACAGAATTCAGGATGTGGTGGGAGACTGGCAGGTGGGGAGGGAGGGACAGAGGGAACTTGGCAGGACCCACGTGTGTCATCTCCTCAGTTTAGAAGCCCATATGGTGCTTCCTAATGCTCCGCTCAATTGCCATATAGTTTTAGTCTACATCATATTAAAAATATACTTTATTAAGAGCATTTTCATAAATTACAAATCTCATGTCATGCTTCACAAGATTTTTCAGTGTCTTGAATTTCTTATAGACTGATCCTGAAAGATAAATTGTTACATCTACTTTTTAAATGAAACCATGAACTCATTTCTGAAAGATGTTTCCATTATTTAAGAATTACTAATTAAAATTTCAAATCCTATGGTCTGATTAAAATAAGTTTTAAGAGCAATTTTAATGTTGTGAAGGTAATAAAATAAAACAAAGTATAATAACACCTTCCTCACTCCTAACTCCCAAACTCCCTAAACCCTATTATCCATAAAGGAGGTGTGCCCCTCTTCCTTTTGCAGCTTGATGTCAAAGGTCTATGAACTATTAAACCCCAGGGATAAATAAACCAAAATAAATAACAGTTTTGACCTTCAGAACCTTGTCATCTGGTTTATTTGATGAGATACTGGGACAGGAGTAAGTTGTAGTGGCTCACAACAATGGTCAGTGATATATCAGGGACTAATCTTAAAGTTAGTAGAGTATCATGCTACTTGGAATTAATTATACCGATCTGTAAATTCTACTTAATTTTTAGGGCAATTTTTAGAAAACACAAACATATTTAAAGGGAACTAAACTTTGTTTTTTATAATCTTATTGATATTTTTATATTTGAGTTATTTACATTGTCAACATTTCATATATAGTTTGGTTACAGATCATGATTTGGGTGGTCTTCAGTATTTACATCGACTGTGGGCCACCTGTCCTCTGATGGCTATCCTCCCTACTACCTACTGCTTCCTGGGTTTGTAATTTAAGGGAAAGAGAACAGCTGCCTTGAACAGACTCACTCAGAACACACTCACAAAACACACACTCCTACAAAAGTCAAAGGGTAAAAGAGATATAGAAGTAATGCACATCAACGGTAATGCTTACAATTATACTCACCCTCTGATTTCTTTTATCGTTGCCCTGTAAGTTCTGGCGTTTGGATCTGGAGACATGTGCTTATTGTCATTATCATATTTCCTCCTAAAAGATAAATAAATGACTTTGGCAGAGAATTCAAAACAAATGTGAAAATTGAGAATCATCCAAGTTATTATCTTGACAATTGGCTTTTGTACACTAGTTGGACATCTTCAAGAACCAAAGGTTTATCATCCATTGACGTAAATCCATGGTGTGGAAATTCTAAAGATATGCCATGGAACTAATATTTCTATTCCCAAAATAGGTATTGTTATTTTACTGCCCAATAGAATAATGAATATGCTATCTAGAATAAAAATGAGATTCATAAAAAATTGTAAATTCTAAAAAATGCTATATAATAAAAGCATAGTACGTAAATTGTCCCTTTGACTGGGGTTGTCTGGGAGTTCAATCAGGGGGCAGGGCCAGCTGGGGGAAAAGAGGGAGTACCCTGCCAGCAGCCAGTAGTCACTAGGGACCCTACCAGTGCATGAATTTCATGCACTGTGCCTCTAGTAAAATAATAAAACAATATCACAAGAAAATATTTGGAATACATCAGATACTGTTCAATTTATTCTGTTTGAACAAATGAGACTTGTTGGCAAAACAAATATTTTGCTTAATAGACAGTAAAAAAGAATACATTAAGTTTTTTAATTAGGTCATCATTATAGCAAACAAGTAACAAAATTTGAAAAAAAATTGCATGGAATAAATACACTTAAACTATATTTAGTTTTTCTTTCTTGATTTAAAAGTTATGTCAGGGTTATAATTTGGACCAAAAATTAGTTTCACCCAGCAAGTAACTAGCATGATCCTCAGTAAAAATTTGTTAAAAAATATACATATGTGGAAGCAGATGCTAATATAATTCTGGTTGAGAGAAAGAATGGCTAACAGATTATATGGTATATGTAGCATTTATATCGACCTTACAAAAGAGTTTAATTCATATAGAATGTTATATATTTTTATACATTTCTAAGGATTATTTTTAACTCCAAATTTACTTGGTAGAAGTTAAAAAAATTTGGTGTTTTCTCTGGTGTTAAAAAGTAATTTGTCCTGAAAGCACACAAATAGATACATCTGTCAAATAAAGAATCAAAGTGCATCAAGTTTTTGTTAAATCCAGCATAGTTTTAAAAAATATATATATTTTATTGATTTTTTACAGAGAGGAAGGGAGAGGGAGAGGTAGAAACACTGATCAGCTGCCCCATGCACAATTCCTACTAGAGATGTGCCCACAACCAAGGTACATGTCCTTGACCAGAACTGAACCTGGGACCTTTCAGTCCTCAGGCCGATGCTCTATCCACTGAGCCAAACTGGTTAGGGCTTTTTTTTTTTTTAATCATAGAATATATGTTAACATATTTTGAAATATTTAAGGTTGAGTTTTTAACTTTACATTTTGCCTGAAATTACATAGGTTTAGATATTATAACATGATAAGCTTGTTTCAAAAAGGCAGTACTTGATTATATTATTTTAAAATAAGCTAATAAGAACAAAATATTTTATAATTACATAAATTATTAAACAAGGTTAATTTTTAGTAAATGTTTCTAAATGCCCAATAAAAACCTCTCAAACTGATTTTAATTTTGATGCTTAGGATTTGGAACTGACAGGCTTTTTATTATGTTGGGGAAAGAATTTTAATATCCAGGCACAGCCTTAAGCCAGTCATTTCCTGCTTTACTCACATAAAACTTCATTTACAATAGTTAATTTGGGATTTTAAAATTTAATATTTCCCTTTCTAACATGCAAAGCTAATTAAGTAAGAAACAGATTTGTCTATAAATATTTGACTAAGTAACAAAATACTTACAAATTTTCTTCTATGTTCATTTTATTAGTACTCTATTATCAGTTAAATTGATTAAACATGGTCAGTTTGGAATGGTTTAAAAGTAATTTAGATGTGTAATTGTTTATCATAGACATTATTAGAAGTTGAGCATCACAAGAACAGTCTAAGATTAGGAGGGAGGTTTTTCCTATCTCCCTTTAGTATTGTAATGATAGCTCCCATTTATCGAATCTTTCCTTCAGCCATGGACCTTGGTGGCAAAACTACATGTATTATGTCTCTGAAACTGCATGACAATCCAGTGAAGTCAGTTCTGGGACTAGTGATTGATACTTTATGGCTGAGGAAACTGGAAATATAGTTTCTCCAAGGTCACTGAGTTGTTAAGTGGTGAGGCTGGGAATAGATCCAGGCATATATTTACCTTTTTTGGGTTCTTATTTAGAGATGAAGAAATGAAATATAGAAAGCTTTAAGTGTTTAGATCACTAGCAAGGAGCAGGGCCAGAAGCTGAGCTCAGTTACTGTGAATACAAATCCAATGCTCACTCTCCTCTACCACCATGCTGTGCCAAATTCTTGTAAAAATCTTCATAAATCTAAATTGTTCACTTAAATCATGTGGGGTTAGCAATGGCTTTCAGTATGTCTAGATAAGAAGTTGCTATATATATTTAGAACTGGATTTACCCTCTTAGATATGCATAAATCTTATTTCTGTGATTTTTAAATTTAGATAATTGCTACAATTATATTAAGGGTTTTAGGTAATGATGAAAGCAGTTGTTTTTTCTCACATGGGATAAGAATAAGTATACAATAAATAATGAATATTCAGTAATGCTGCTTCTGAGCCGGGGGGTCGTGTGCATATATATTAACATACAGTAAAGCAAGTATGTATTTCTTGTCAATGTGAATTCAGAATATAAATAAATACACAAGTACATTCCTTGTATTCATGGAAACTACTTTAGTGGATAATCATATTTTAACACATCTGTGCACATGTGAAAAAATGTAAAATGTGTAAGTCAATATATTTCATTAGTTTTGAATATGAAGAATATGGCATTACTTACACCAAAAAATACTTTAAAAATGTAAAATATGGAAACTTTGATAAGCTTTACACTATTTTTAAAAGAACTATTTGTTATATATCAGTGTGGCCAATTTAATGACTTGGCTAGGTTTTGAAGTGGGAGAGATTAGTCTCTTGCAAAACAACCTCCCTTTTGGAATCTCTTGTCTTTCTTTTCATGTACCAAAAAGCTCTCATGCGCTCTTCTGATCTCTGGATTATTTTAAGAAATTATTTGATGTCAGTAATTTATCCCTTTATGGAACTGTAGGTCAATGTCTTACTTCTCTGAGAGTTATTTGCATTTTAATATTTTTGAGTAATGCTAAAATAAAAAGCCTTCTCTCATTATAATTTTAAGAATTATCTAGTATGTGAGGGGACATATTTGGAGGGAGGATATACTTCTTAAAACTGACCATGGAACCAACAGATCATTTGATAGATGTTTTCACATGTTTATTTGCATGCATATACGCAAAACCAATGGACACAGACAGTAGGGGGATGAGGGCATGTGCTAAGGGATGGGAGTGGCTGGGAAGAGGTCAATAGGGAAAAAGGAGACATATGTAGTACTTTAAACAATAAAGAATTCAAATAAAAATGCATTTAATTGTCATTAAATGTCCATTGTATTGAAACTACAGTTAGGCTATTCATGCTAATCTATATAATGAACTTGGCAACATAGTCTAATATGTGTTCAATAGTGGAGTTACACAATGTTTTTATTTTTCTTGCCAAATGAATACTGTAGTATGAGCCATGATGCATATTAAAAACTAGTGGCCCAGTGCATGAAATTCGTGTATGGGGGTTTAGGGGAGGGTGTCACTCAGTCCGGCCTGCATCCTCTCCAATCTGGGTCCCCTCAGGGGATAACTGGCAGTCAGATATCCCTCTCACAATCCAGAACTGCTGGCTCCTAACCACTTGCCTGCCTGCCTGATTGCCCCTAACTACTTCTGCCTGCCAACCTGATTGTCCCTAACTGCTTCCCTGCTGGCTTGATTGCCCCTAACCACCTCTGCCTCGGCCCAGCATCTGGGACCCAGGATTCCCTCCTCTAGCTGACCAAAGGCATCTGGGATCCAGGCTTCCCTCCCTCTGGTCAGTCATAGGCACCCAGGCTGGCTGCAGCCTAAGGGGATGTGGGCAGGTGGCATCACCTGGGCTGCAGCCGAAAGTGCTGACACCTGGGACCATGGGGTGGGTGGCTGCAGGTGCTTGTGCCTGGACCGCAGGCAGGCAGCTTCTTTGTCTTCCCTGGGCTGACTTCTCTGGCTATCTGTGGCCTGAGATCATGGGACAGGCGGCTTCTTTGTCTCCTGGGCTGCAGCTAGCCTCAGGTGCTGGGGCCCGGTTTCTCCATCTCCCTCAGGACGTGGGGTGGGCAGCTTCTGTGGCTGGCTGCAGCCTGGGATCATGGGGGTAGGCAGCTTCTTGTTCTCCCTGGCTGAAGCCAGCCTCAGGTGCTGCTACCTGATTTCTGTGACCCCTGCAGGCCCTGAGCAGCAGGGGGATGGGGCTGCCACAATGTTTTCAGGTTAATTTGCATACCCATTCTGATTGGCTGGTAGCATAGTAGAGTGACGGTAATTTGCATGTTTCTCTTTTATTAGTGTAGATTATGGCTTTTTCTAGCTGACAAATAGTGAATCAAATAATCTCACAAATAGCTTTAAGTTAAGAAAGAAATATTGTTTTTATTTTATTGGTTTGAAAGGGAGCAGAGTCATGCTACAAAATGCTCCATTTGGGGTAGAACATTTTGGTTATAGTGTATGAAGCAAATAATAATAGAGATGAGTTCAATCAAAAAGAAGCAAAACAGCCTGAGTGCCCATCAGCAGATCAATGGATTAAAAAACAAAAACTATGGTACATCTACATAATGGAATACTATGCTGCAGTAAAAAGAAGGAGTTCTTACCATTTGCAACAGCATGGATGGAACTGGAGAGCATTATGCTAAGTGAAATACGCCAGTCAGAGAAAGACAAATATCACATGATCTCACTCATTTTGGAATATAATGAACAACATAAACTGATGAACAAAAATAGATTCAGAGACAGAGAAACATTGATCAGACCATTAAACCTCAGAGGGAAGGTAGGGGTGGGTGGGTAGGAGTAAGGGGGAGAGATCAATCAAAGGACTTGTATGCATGCATATAAGCCTAACTAATGGACAAAGATAACAGGGGTGTGAGGGCATGAGGGGGGCGGTAAGGGGGATAATGGAGGAATAAGGACACATATGTAACACCATAATCAATAAATAAAATTTAAAAAGAAGCAAAAAATATTGTAGAAGGATAAAAATCTAAAATTCTCTGAATTAATGGTTCATGAAAAACAAAATGCATGCTAATATCTTTTTAAAAAATTAAAGATATATCTTTATTGATTTCAGAGAGGAAGGAAGAGAAAGAGAGAGAGAAAAACATCAATGATGAGAGAGAATCATTGATTGGCTCCCTACTGGGGATCGAGCCTGCAACCTGGGGATGTGCCCTGACAAGGTATGAACCTTCTGGTTCATGAGTAGACGCTCAACCACAGAGCCACATTTGCCAGTGATTTGCCAGTGATCACTGTATGTTTAAGCAACAAGAAAACAGGAGCAAAATCAGTGAAAGAGAGAATACTAGGGAAGAAGTTATCCACAAGGGTGCTTTTAATGCACAAGTAAGAACCCATCACTCGCTCAAAGTCCCCCAAGAGTTTCCCATTCATTTATAACAAAATCTCCCATACTTTCGGGGCCCCCAGGGCTCTGCAGATATATGATTCTTGCCATCTATCCAACCACTTGTCCTCTAGCTTACATCTCTCCAGCAACACATCTCTCTACTGGTTGTCCAGTAAGCAAAGCAGCCCCAACCTATTGCCCCTGCTTGAAACTTTCTTTCTATGGATATGTACATGGCTTCTTCATTTTTTCATATATTTCATTTTCATTCTCTACCCAAATGTTACAGCCTTGGGGAAGCCATCCCTGAATATCAATGTCAAACATAACCCACTCCTATTCCCCACTTTTCCTTTATACTGTGTTTTTTCCAGTTGCCATGGCTGCATACACAATTATATCAAAACCCAGTTGCTTAAAACAACAATAATCACTTATTATCTCTCACAGTTTCTGTGTGTCAGGAATTTGAGAGTGGTCCAGCTGGGCAGTTCTGGCTTGGGTCTCCTATGAGTTGCGATCAGACAGCTGGGGCTGGGGCCTCTCAGTCTTCATTGACTGCCTGGCACCTGTTCTGGGTTCTGAAACAGCCGGGGCTCTTCAGTCATCTTTCTGTTTCTCTGTAGCATCTCTTCAACATGGTGGCTTCAGTGTAGTCAGAACTCTTAAATGGTGCCTGAAGGCTCCAAAAGGAGAGAGAGAGAGAGAGAGAGAGAGAGAGAGAGAGAGAGAGAGAGAGAGAGAGAGAGAGAAAAAAAGAAAGAGAGAAAAAGAGAAAGAGAGAGAGAGAGAGAGGATTTATAACCTAGCCTTGGGAACCCAGGCAATGCCACTTCTGCTGTATCATTGTATATGTTTGGGAAGTTACAGAGGTTTACCTAGCTTCAAGAGAGGAGGGGGATATAAGCCCTTTCTGCTGGTGGAGAACTGTCAATATGACATTGTAAAAAGAATATGTTGGATGCAAAATATATATTCTCCAACGTTTGGAAAATAAAATCTGTCACATTACTTTACTCTTTCTCCAAAGCACTTTATGTATTGCCTGTTTCCCTCACTAGAATATAAGCCCTACCAAGGCAGAACTCAACTATCTTCTTTGCTGCTGGTCAATCTTCTTTGCCACCAGAATCGATGATTGGAATATAGCCAGAAGGACCAGGGTGTGGCAGTGGAAGTAACACAGAAGTGACATAAACCATAAGCAACAGAGTGAGATGCTCCATGTGAAGAACCTGGAGCTGAGGAAGTTTGAGGGGATCATGTATCAGGCATGGAGGAGGCTCAGAAAAAGAGGAACTTGACAAAGCCAAAATCCAGAATATTCTGACAGAGAATGACCAATTTACCAGCACACCTGAAGTCCATGAAAAAGTCTCTGACCTCTTCAAGTGGTTTAAGACCCAGAAGAAAGTGATCTGAGGCTATTGTTCAAATGAAGACTCGCTGAAGAAGTGTGTTGAGGATTACATAGTAATAACAAAGGAAGACCAGAGATACCAAGCAATGAAGGGTCATGCAGAAGAGAAACAGCTGGTAAACAAAGAGCTCACCCAGGTCCTGAGCAAGGTCGAAGTGGAGGCCTTGGCCTTCCAGGTGAGCCTGAGGAAAGATCAGATGTGCATCCATTGGTTGGAGAAGACCATTGAGCAGAAGACTAAAGAAAATGATGAACTGACCAGAATCTCTGATGATCTCACTTCCAAGATGGAAAGGATCTGACGTGAAAGTTCCTGGTTAATGTCCATCTTTCCTTTCTGCATGACTCTTTATTAAAATAATTCATGTTCTTCTATCTTAACCTCAACTCATTTTTAAACTAGATTGCTTTAAAAATAATACTAAAAACTTAAGATTATAAGCTTAGGAGTAGCATACTTCTAGATTTAAATTCTGAATTTTTCATGTATTAGCTGGAGGGCTTAATCTCTCTGAGCTCAGTTTCCTCGTTTATAAAATGGGTACAAAAATTGAAATACTGGTATTGATGTAAGACAGACAGACAATGTTTGCCTGAAAAAAGCACTAGAATGTAATACCTATGTAATTTTAAATATAAAATGTACCAAAATCTTATTAGTAAAACTGCAGGACTTACATAATAGACAGATGGAGCAAAAAAAAAAAAAACCAAAAAAAAAAACAAACAAAAAACAAAACAAAAAAACCAAACAAACAAAAAAAAACACAGATGCTCCAGAGACAAATACAAGTATATATATAAAAATATTATTTGATAAAGGCCAAAATACAAAGCAATGAGGGCAGAAGGAAAATTTTAGTAAATTGTTTCAGACTATGGGTGAAATCTTTGGGAAAAATTAGCTATATGTATACTTTTCATATAAATACAGGTAAATTCCTTATAATATTAGAGCATTAAATAAACAAGGTAAAACTGTATATTATCAGAATAAAATAAAAGTCAATAGCATGGGATACTGACTTAAGGTAAAACCTCAAATGCAAAAGAGCAATAGCAGAACCATAAAGAAGAGGTAGACAGATTCAACTACATAAAATACTAGGTCTCAAAGAATATTAGGTCTACTAGTAAATGATATAAAAATGTAATAAAAAGTAAGTTACAAATGGCAAACAAGAAAAATATTTGCATCATTTGTGATAGGCTGAACACTAACATATATAAAGAACATTTATATATCTATAATAAAAATTGTAAACCACATAAGAGAAAAATAAGCAAAAAGTAGAGCAAGGAATTTCTTAAAGTGTTACAAAGAGCCAATAAAAGAAAATTAACATAAGAAATCTCATGAATAATACATTTAAGTAAAATACACATTTTTTGCTTATCGATTGGTGAATAATCTGAAAGAAAAAGATATAATAGCCATTATTAATGTGCCCTGAGATTGGAAAATTCATATATTGCCGATGAGGGCATTAGAGAAAAATCTTAAGAAACCTATACTGCATTTATAAACTTGACACATCATTTATAATAATAAAAGCATAATGTGCTAATTAGACAAGACATCCTTCCTTCTGAACAAAGCCGCAGTGGGCAGGGGACCATGGCAGAGGCAGCAGAGGTCCCCCAGCCATGGTGGCGGTAGGTGGGAGCTGGAGCCAAGGTCCTTGCATCAATTTTGAGCATTGGGCTTCTAGTCCTATCTAAAAAATAGAGAGTAATATGCAAATTAGCCACCACTCTGCTATACCCACAAGCCACACCCACAAGCCAATCAGGAGTGAGTATGCAACTTAACCCCAACCAAGATGGCCGTGGCCACAGAGAGAGCAGGAGGGAGGCTTGGGTTTTCCTGGTGATGGAGGAAGCCAAGCTTTCCACACACTCTGGCCAGCCTAGGCCTCCACTCAATGCTACAGTTTCAATTATAGAAGGTAAATAAATCCCAACAGAAATGGCTGTGGCCTTGGGGCGAGCATAAGACTTGGCTCCGCTCCAGGCTATAAAGGTTAAATTGTAGAAGATAAATAAATCCCAGATAGCAGGGCCTCACTTGGGTCACTGGGGGGCATGGCAAACCACCACAGGCCCCTCTCCCAGGCTGCCCCACACCCCAAGGGAATCCCCACCCTGATCTGGGACACCCTTCAGAGCAAACTAGCCAGCCCGGCCCCCACCCATGCACCAGGCCTCTATCCTATCTAATAAAAGAGTTATTTGCAGATTGACCATCACTCCAACACACAAGATGGCTGCTGCCATGTGGTCAAATATCCTGCCCCCATGTGGACACAAAATGGCACCACAAGATGGCTGGCAGGAAAGGGCAGTTGGTGGGGACCCAGGCCTGCAGGGGAGGGCTGTTAGAGGTGACCAGGCCTTCAGAGGAGGGCAGTTAGGGGTGATCAGGCCTGCAGGGGAGGGCAGTTAGGGGCAAACCGGCTGGCCTGGGGAGCAGTTAGGTATCAATCAGGCTGGCAGGGGAGTGGTTAGGGTGTGATCAGACTGGCAGGCAGAAGCAGATAGGGGCAATCAAGAAGGCAGGCAGGCAAGCAGTTGGGACCCAGCAATTCTGGATTATGAGAGGGCTGTCCGATTGCCAGTGGGATTGGGCCTAAATGGGCAACTGGACACCCCTTGAGGGGTCCCATATTGGAGAGGGTGCAGGCTGGGCTGAGGGACACCCCCCCCCCCCCATCCTGTGCATGAATTTTGTGCATCGGGCCTCTAGTCATATATAATAAAAGCCAAATATGCAAACCGACTAAATGGCAAAATGACCGGTCACTATGATGCACACTGACCACCAGAGGGCAGATGCTCAATGCAGGAGCTGCCCCCAGCCCACAGGCCTCAGGCCAGCCAAGGCAGATGCCAGTGGGGTTCCCCCAATTGCCCCACTGGTCACTTAACAGATCAGCCCTGATCACTGGCCAGGCCTAGGAACCCTACCCATGCACAAATTTTGTGCACTGGGCTTCTAGTATTTCTATATGCACTTGTTCTTAAGAAATAGAGATGCAGACAAGCACTGATGCACAAATATATTCATTAGAATAAAATTACTTATAATAGAATGAAAATTGGAAAAATAATTAGGGATGGGTTAAATCATGGTACGTAAATGATGGTATAAAAGGCAGCAGTTAGATACATTTTGAACAAAAGTTAAGGGAATGAAGAAATGTTCATCATAAAATTTTAAAAGAATAAAAGACTATACAATTTTCTAAACCTTTATATCATAATCTAATTTTTAGTGGTTATTTTCTCTCAGAGGTAATGGAGTTTTGGGTAACCCCATACTCAGGGGTTATGGGTAACTTTCATTTTTTACTTTGTATTTTTCAGTATTATTTCAAATTCTTTATAATAACTATATATATATTTACATTTAGGGAATGTTCAAAATGGCTGCCTTTCATATCCTGTTAAGTACTAGTAAAATTATGAAAGGCACGTGCAGTTGGTCTTAAATATATAAATAAAAAATATTTATTCTTAAATAATTTTAAACAAAAGTAAAAACAAAGTCTGAAAAAGAATTGTAGTCTCATTGGCAAGCAATGGACAACATGAGAAAGGTCAGAGGCAGCATATGATAAGAGCAGCAGTTGAGATGAGTTGCTTGGGAGGGTTCTAACAGCAGGTAGAGAAAAGTGACTCAGACTAGGTAGTGGTAGAAAGAATGACCAGAAGGGACTGATACTGACTTATTACCAGGGATAAAACTGAAAGTACTTGGAGACTGGGAAGGAACATAGACAAGTGGAGCCAAGAATTCAATTTTTTTCTGAATATAAAAAATACACACAACTATTACATAGATTTTAAAATAATACAGGAAGATACAAAAAAATAAATAAAAATGGAAGTGCCAGTTTATAGAAACATGGATATTTGGAGGAAAAGCTTGTTTGAAAGAGAAGATAAGTTAATTTTTAAACCTGAGTCAAGTTTGTGCCAATAGGATATTAAAGATATAGTTAAATATCTCCCTTAGTTTTTATTATGTAATATATGAATATAGTAAAAAAATCAAATAGGAAAGTAAGGTACACATTAATATCAAATCTCCTACTAAATTTCCTATAACTATCATAAGTCTTCACTAGTAAGTAACCTACTCTTCACTAGTAACCACCTTTAATCATTTTCATTTTTATTTATGATCATGATCACTTCTGTATTTGTAGAGCTCAAATGTAGATATCTTGATCTATCAACCTCAAAAACGACTTCATGTTTTCATACTCTGAAAGGCCAGAAATTTGTCCTCTTTTTCTAATTTTTTAAGTTGGATTATTATTTTTGGTTCCTGTTGATAACAATAATAACATATTATACTTACACTTATTTAAGAAGTTTACACTTAAACATTCATATCTTTTAAATTTATTTTAATTTTTTTAATCCTCATTGGAGAATATTTTTTCCCATTGATTTTTAGAAAGAGTAGAAGGGAGGGAGGAAGAGAAAGAGAGAAACATTGATTTGAGAAAGACATATTAATTGGTTGCCTCCCACTCATGCCCCAACAGCAGTGAGGGATTAAACCTGCAATCTAGGTACTTGCCCATGACAGTTCCAAGATTTTTGTGCAATCGTTACCATAACCCAGTTTTAGAACATTTCATCACCCTGATAAAATTCTTCATATCCATTTGTAGTTAATCACCTGTTCTACTCCTAGCTCCAAATAACTACTAATCTATTTTCTGCATGTATAAATTTGCCTTTTTTGGTCTTTTCACTTAGAAAAATGGTTTTAAGATTTATACATGTTGAGCATATATTAATATTTCATTCTTTTTTATTGCTAGACTATAGGCCCCGTGTACGAAATTCATGCATGGGTAGGGTCCCTGCTGGCAATCAAGGCCGATTGGGGTCTTCCTTCCCCTGGCTGCCGGCCAGGGCCTTCCTTTGTTCTGCACTGCCCCCTGATGGTCAGCTCACATCATAGTGAGCAGCCGAACTCCCAAGGGGACAATTTGCACATTAGTCTTTTATTATATAGGGTAGTATTCAATTGTCTTGATTTATCACATTTTGTTAGTTATTCATCAGTTGATAGATATTTGAGCTGTTTCCATTTTTTGACTATTATGAATAATTTTGCCATGAACATTTGTGTGCAGGTCTTTGTATGGATTTACATCTTTAATTTTTCTTGGGTAGATACCTAGCAAATTTACTTCTGTGTTTTCTAAACCAGTCTGTTCAAAAGAAAATATATCAATATTTGAGAGCATCTGGAGTTTATTTTTCTTTTAAAAAAAAATTCTTTATTGTGGAGAGTATTGCAGATGTTCCCCTCCCTGCTTGCCTCTTCCACCTCATTCCCATCCCTCTCCAGGCCTTCACCACCCTATTGTCTGTGTCCATAGATATGCATACATGTATATCAATTCATTGGTTAATCTCTTCCTGCACCCCCACCCCCAAGATTCCTCTGTTCCATGTTTCCATGCCTCTGTTCTATTTTATTTATCAGTTTATTTTTTTCGTTGGATTCCTTGTTTATTTTGATTTTTATGTTCAATTGTTTATAGATATGTATTTATTGCCATTTTTTGTTCACATTTTTTATCTTTTTCTTCTTCTTACTGCTTTTCTGTTGCTGCTTTTAAGATTCTCTTTGTTTTTAACCTTTTGCATTTTAATTACAATGTGTTTTGATGTGGTTCTCTTTGCATTCCTCGTTTGGGATTCTCTGCACTTCCTGGACTTGTAAGTCTATTTCTTTCACCAAGTAGGGGAAGTTTTCTGTTATTATTTATTCAAGTAGGTTTCCAATGTATTGCTCTCTTTCTTCTCCTCTAGCACTCCAATAACGCAAATGTTAGTATGCTTAACATTGTCCCAGAGCTCTTTACACTTACCTTCATATTTTTGTATTTTTTTCTCTTTGCTCTTCTGATTGGGTGTTTTTTGCTTCCTCATATTCTAAATCATTAATTTGATTCTCAAAATACTCTACTGTTGAATCCCTACATATTATTCTTTATTTCAGTTAGTATACGCTTCATTTCTGACTGGTCCTTTTCGTGTCTTTGAAAACAGCTTGGGTGGGGCTGCAAATTGGACAGGGCGGGGTCTCAGAGAATCACCAGGAGGGAGAAAACGGTGTGAGTCAGGCTGATGGAAACTCAGATAAGGCTGTCAGGCAGCTTTGTGATGGGAGAGGTCTCAGCTTAGGAACGATGACCCCTGCCAGCACCCCTGTCTGGGATAAAGTTGTCTCTGAATTCTTGTTCCAATGTCACACAATCCAGTTTCTCCCCACCACTTCCCCACCCCACCCACCCAAAGCTGTTGTCCCAGCGCGTGGCTCAGAGTGAGTGAGTCCCTGTAAATTTGTGCACCGGCCCTTTAAGAGGAACTGCCTGTGTCTCCAGCAGCCTCCATGTCACTCAGCCACAATCCCAGCTTGTTTTTATAGCCTGGAGTTACAGGGACTTCTCTTCCCATATTATAACATATTCAATTGATGAGAGAGAAACATCGATCAGCAGCCTCTTGCATACCCCTTACTGGGGATGTGCCTGCAACCAAGGTACATGCCCTTGACCAAATCGAACCCGAGACCTCTCAGTCCATAGGCCAACGCTCTATCCACTAAGCCAAACCGGTTTTGACAAGAAATAAATTTCTGAGGTTTATAAGCCACCCACTCTACTGTATTTTGTTACAGCAGCCAAAATAGACTAAAATATTTCCTTTAGACATGTAAGATAGTATTTTAGAATATGTGCATCTTCAATTATTCTAGATATTGGTTAATTGCTTTCCGAAGTGATTTTGCCAATACTTACCCAACAGGAAATAAAATACCTATTGCTCCACATCCTTCCCAGCATCTGGTATTGTCAGATCTTTATTTGCCCCCAAATTCTGGGGAATGAAAGAGCATGTCTACATGGTCCCTTTTAAATTTCACTAAATACTAGTAATTTTTGAACACGTATTATGCTTAATTTCTATTTACGTTTCTGCTTTAGTGTTCTTGTTCATAGTTTTATCCATTTACTAACTTGCTTGTGTTTGTCTAATGGATTACCAGGTGTTATTTTTATGTTTTGGGTATGACACCTGTGTTGGTTATGTGCATCGCAAATAATTTTTTAAAATCTTTTTGGAGATATGAGTACTCCCTCTGGGGGTAAATGACGTGTAAGTTTAATAAAGACAATGCTTCCCTCTGAAGAAAAGGTCTGGCATGCTTATCTTTATGGGAACCCACCATAAAAATCCAGGTTCCCTAAGCTGAGGAGTTCTCTTTCATAATGCAATTCATTGTGTGTGCAGGTGTTATCTGCCTGTCTTCCCATCACCTAGTGGGAACTGGAGCTCAAAGAACCTGCACAAAAATGCCAGTGCTCTGGCTGTTGATTTTGGTGTGAGTAATAAGTACAATTCTTTGTCCATGACCCAAGAACCGTGACATTTCTGAGATTTCACCATTCATGCAGCTATCATTATTTGCACCGCAGTATTATTGGTAATCTGGCTCATGTTGAGCGCTTGAAATTTCATGGCATACTTAGAAAATCATCTGTGGCCTGAAAGAGATTATAACCTGAAGGACTTTGGTATCGTGGCTCATAAAATAGCAATGATGGAATACTTGCTTTTTATGGAGATTTTCCACTGTGATTCATTTTTTGAGGGCAGGATTCAGGTATTTGTTGACCATCTCATTAAAGAAAAATCGGGTGTGTATTCAGTGAAGGAAGCTAGCGTTATAAATGAAAGCTCAGTGAAGTCGTAAACGGGGCTTTCAGAGCAAGGACTAAGTTATTTTCTGACAACTCCGGTAAAAGTTCATAGGTGTTCGGTTGGGATTGTGTAAAGCTGCTGCTAGCTAAAGACATTCATTTCAGACCAAATTGAGGAAAAAGCTTGTTGCAGGAAGGGAAACTGAAGCTTCGCTTGACTTAACACCCACTCCCACCTTCGATTTTTAGAAACTGTTTATTTTCTGTCGGCCTTATTTCCATCTCATGTTTAAGAGCCTGTAGAAGAGCTCAAGACCATTCGGGGATCGTCCTCACGGTCCCATGGCCCGAGCTGCGGGGGCTGCAGACCGCTCTGAGTGGCCGCGGGGCATTCTGGTCTTCAGTGCAAAACCTCTGAGCTGGTGCAGACAGCACCTGTGCCTGCAGACCAGGCTGGACGCTCAGGGTGAGCAGCGGGGACCCCGGGAGCGGCAGCAGCCCACTCACCCTGACATTCCTCCTGGTCACAGCTTTTACTGCAGGGGCCTGCTCTTTCTTTCCAGTCTCTGCAGGGTCCCTGTAGAAGGAAGATGGGGCGTGCCCTCTCGCGGGTGCTCATGGGAGATTGTGGTACTCAGGTGCAGAACCCCCCAGGCAAGCTTGCGCCATCTCACATGGTGTGTGACCTCCCTTGTCGGGAAGGCGATGTCCACGTAGCGCAGGGGGTCTGTGTTACTCTGAGCCCTGGGAGGCGGGCTAACGGCCTCCTCTGCGATAGACTGGTGGTTACAGCCATGGGGCCAAGCGCCGCAGAAGCCAGGGCCCCCAGAACGCTGCCTGAGCCTGAGGTTCCAGGAGCAAAGCAGCAGCAATAGGAGGGTCTCCAGGGGCAGCAGCACGCTTCAGCCCAGCTCGCGGGCCAGTATTTCTGCAGAATTTGATATCAGCCGGGTTTTCAATGACACGAGCTGCCAGCAAAAGATTCACCCAAGTTCTCTTCTGATTTATGAGGTAATGACCTTTTGCAGAGGACTGCTCCATTTGGAAGTCAGCGTTGGTGCTACTTAAGTAGGTTTGTGCTGCAAAAAAACTAGGGTCATCCTGCTCCTTAATTTGCAGGACATCAAGGGCCCCGGGCCTTGTGGAAATGTGTGGGACCCTTGCTGGTAGCACGGAAAAGCTAGCCACTTCTAATTTGTAATCATAAGACACTTTTATACAGTTTTGCAAAGATGCCTTTTGCATATATGTTTTTACTTTGACTACTAAAGAGACATAGTAACTTGATATTGGAATGTTACTTGCCACTTAAAGCAAAGTGCCTATTTTAAAGAACTGCTTTAAGTCTGGGAAATGTGTCTGTTCCTCAGTTTTCTCAACTAACTGTTAAATGGAACTATTACCTTCATGGGCTTTATGTAAGAATTAAAAAAAGCAATACTGTTAGGTACTGGGAACAGTATCTGACACATAGTAAGCACTCAATAAGCTAGCTATATTGTTATGGAATATTTGCTTTTTATAGAGATTTTCTATCTTCTATCTATGGATAGCTCTACCTTAAATCTCGAGGTAACAGACAAGTTTTCTTGCAGGGAGGAAGAAAACTGTGTCTGGGTTTCCAAACAAACAAGAAGAAATATTGCTTTTAAATATATTTTCCTAACAGCTTGTAGATAGCCGTGTCTGTTATGGAGCTTAAGGCTGTGCTTGTTTCTAAGAAAGCTTGCCTTGTGTTGAAAGCTTGGCAGATAACTCAGTTCTGATTCTGTTTATGTCCATTTTCTCTCAGTTTTCTTCCAAAATGCACAAGCAGCATATAATCAATTTCTCTTTCTCTCCCTCTCTCTCTCCCTCTCCCTCTCCCCCCCCCCCTCTCCACACACACACATGCACACACACACTCACATTCCCTTCAACACGCACATACAAGCATATGCACTAGTTTCATTTAATTTTTTTAATCCCCAAAGGATTCACGGAGCTGGCTGTGTGCAACTGCTGTGTTTTCCACTAAATTGGCAGTTCCCTACTGTCTGGAGTTGCTAGGAGAAGGTGAATAGGCATGACTGTAGCAGCGATAACAACCTGTGGAGCTCTGCGGTCTGTCTTCTGTAAGGCGCTGTGTGCTATTTCTCATTGTTGTCGGTAATGCGCGTTGCGTTTTTGTGAGAGCGTGAATCATTTTCAACTGTTGGTTCCAGGTCAATTAAGAGACAAAAACCTTGGCATTTAAAACAGGCACTTTTTTTTTCTTCTCCGGGTGGTGCTGCTGATACTGATTCCTGCCATCTGTTTTCTTATTACATCCTGCCCTCCTTCCATTGGCAGAGAGGAATTCAGCTTCTTCTGGTGCGCTCAAGTCATTCACGTTTCTCTTGTGCATAAGAGATCTGGTAAACTGTAGGCATTCTGATGTGTCTCAGTGCACGGAGCAGTAACAAACGAGCTGCTTTTAGGGAGATCTGGAGAGCTCAGTCGGGTCAGTGGTACAGCCGCAGGCTCCCATGTGCGGATTGTTTCTGTGAGGTCAGAGGATCTGTTTATACTGCTGTCTGCTTTTGGGGGCGGGGGTGGTGGGGGTGGTGGGGATGTGGTGAGCAGTGGATATGCCTGTCAAAGTCAGTAGCAATTCTGGCAGAGGCTGCCTTCAGCTTTGTAAGCTATGTTTTGATAGATAAGAGATGCAACTGTATAACTGAGATCTGTAGTGGACTGAGGAATGCTTGTTCTAGCTGCTGACACTGACTGTGACTGTATTGCCTTAGGAGTATCATCATGGGGTCTACTGCTACAGAAATTGAAGAATTGGAAAACACCACTTTTAAATATCTCATAGGAGAACACACCGAAATAATGTGGCAACGCCTGAAAGGAATGTGAGTAAGCTCTTTGCTTGGTTCTGTGTTTTTATTTCTCACCCCCAAATTTGACTATTAACATGACTCATTGTTGGTACTATCTGACTTTGTGGACTAGTGTTTCCTTCAGAGAGATTTCCCTTAAAAAAGAAAACGTGCCAGTCTCAGTGAACAACCTGCCTGAAAGATAAACATTTTTTTTTTGCACCTGTATGTTTTATGTGAAGTAAGGCAACTCCCTGAGAAAAATTATTCACTTCGCTGTTATACTCCGTGGCTTCTTTTATACTTCTGAATGTGTTGTTTAGATATGCAGAAAAGTATCAGGAAACCTGCTTGCCAAGGCACTTACAGAAATAAAAATTTTATTGGGTAGAGAGATTATTACTGGTACTTGTTTCTCTGTGATTACCTTTTGAAAACACAAGGAGAGGATTAATATGATAATTAACTGGAGAGTTTGGTTTTAAATTAAACATTTCACATTTTGTGAGAGTACAGAAGAGCTCATAAGATAAAATAGAGCTTAGTGAGGTGAGTCAAGAGATGTGTTTATGCTAAACATGAAATGTAAGAAACTGAGACAAACTTTAATTGAAATTCTCGTCACCTTGCTATTTAAATGACATTTAAATGTTTTGCCCTATAATTATAATTATGCTATAATTCCTGTTTAGTGTTCTAGCACATTATGTTTGTATGCTTTATTTTAATTATAATTTAAGTATTAGATTTAAAAATTGGATAAAGATGTGTATGTGAATATTTACAAACAGCTACTTAGCGTTCTTGCATATTTCAAATGAAAATATATTTGCTTTTCTATGATAATAGTTGAAGGAATCCTATACCATGTGAAATGGAGATTTTCTAGTATTCATGTCTAATGCTGTGTTTATATACTATTTCATAAAATGCAAAATCTTAGTAAGCTAAGTGTCTCTGTATTGATATCTTAAAAGAAAAATTATATCAAACTTTGTTTAGAGGTAAAATACCCTCCGCTTTTCTCCATTTGAATGTACTTAATGATATTTATATAGTTAAATAATCTTGCCGGCATATTTTCTCACACTTGAAGTAATACATGGCATTACAGTGCACTGGTATAACAGCACAGTAATAGTGCAAACAACATTTAACAGAGACTAACTTTTAAAAAGGAAGCCATCTTTACATCATTTGAATAAATTTGATAAATATGTTTCCAAGAACCATTGAAGATTTAGAAATTACAGCTTTTGGTTGTTCTCTAGGTAAACAAAAACAATAACTTAAACATTGGCAGTCATCAGATGATTTGTGTCCTAACCTAATGAGTGGATGGACATCTGTATGGGACAAATTTTATCCCATATTACAAGCTATTTTAGACTTTCTTCCCTTTTAGTAGAATAGGATGTGTTTAGTTTATATTTGTTTAGTATAAACAAATGGTAGTGGTTTATATATATATGTCTGTAAGAAATTTGAAAAGTGACTTTGTGTTTACCTAACATTTTAGTGCAAAGTTAACTGACTTTTACTTTATCAATTGACCCCAAAGGTGAAGCTGTTATTCTGTTCAGGAGAGGGTGATATAGTAAACAGCAGAGCTTCTTGGTTTGATATTCAACACTTATGTAGGATATACTAATATGTGTACATACTAAGTAAATTTTGAGTTGTGTTCACATAGAGCCACTGAATTGGCCATTTAGGGGAAAGTTACTGATAACTAAGTCTTTTTAAAAAATACATATTTTTTTACTTCAGAGAGGTCTAGAAAGGGAGAGAGAGATAGATACATCAATGATGGGAAAGAGTCATGTATTGGCTGCCTCCTGCACGCCCCACACTGGAGATCCAGCTGCATGTGCCCTGGCTGAGAACTGAACTGTGACCTCCTGGTTCATAGGTCAAGGCTCAGCCACTGAGCCATGCCAACTGGGCTGATAATTAGGTTTGAAAAAAATTATTACTAAACTGGTTGAAATGACTGATCATTTTTACATGAAAGAAAGAAGAAATTTACATTTTGATACTATTACTTTAACTTGTACTTTGACTTAAGGCATTTCTAGTATTCTAGGATTACAGTTGTCAAAACAAGTAGCTCTAAATCTCAAATCTGCATGACTAATGACAACCAAATTGTATAATTATGGTTTTTTTTGTGTAGTCTACATTCGAAATAGTGATATGAGGGACTCCCTGCTGAAACTACGTTGCCTATTTAACAAAATTGCTAATGCTAGAATTCCACTTTTAAGTATTGGCAATTAAAAATCTTGTTATTCGAGAAAGCTATGAAAAAATTTTGCAATGACCAGAGAATCTACATCTAACACCTGAGGTTCAGCATGACTCTGCATTTTTAAGCATGTACAGCAACGATTTAGCACTGATTTTTGGCCCATTGACCCTGTGTCCAGCCACACTGTTGGGCCTGGGCACACCTACCAACTCTACCCTTGTAATGACTGAACGGCACACACTGCTTCTGTAAGGTGACATCCTTCCGATACTTGGTGCCTTTTCCAGTATGCATACCCTGGATGGCCTGGGAGATTTCAAGTGTGCTCTTAAAGTGAACAGGGAGATTTGAATCTCTTGGTTTGCATGATTTTGGGGGGGTTTTCTGGGTGAAAAGTAAACCATTTTCAGAGGCCACTTCTGGCTGCTTTCTGGAAGAGCCATGTTTGCTTTTGGATCCCCAACACTTTGTACAGTACCTGGCACATGGGAGAAAATGCAATAGATACGTTAAAACCAGTCAACGGATGAATGAAATTCTTAATCTTATAATGGCTCCAACTACAAATTTAGAAGATCAGAGAGGCTGCCAAAATAGAGCCTAAAGCTAGGTTGCAGGAATGAAGATAGAGTCACAGCTAGAATAGGGAGAGAGAAGATGGAAGTAGTGATTGCTTATAATCTACTAACTGTCAGAACCTTCCAGATATAACATATTTGTATTCTTATTTACTTTTTCAACAATTTCAAGAGGCAAGTATTCTAAGTTGATTAAATAGTATGCGGTGGAACTTGGATTTTAGAGACACACCTGCTTCCAAAACAAAAGGTCACTAGAAAAGGATCTACACTGATGCTTCTTAAAACTTAGTACAGGGTAGGCAGACTATTTGTCCCCATCAGACATGTCTGACTGCTCATTTAGGCCCGGTCCCAGTAGGATCAGGTCTAAATGGGTAGTCGGACATCTTTCTCACAATCCAGGACTGCTGGCTCCCAACTGCTTGCCTGCCTGCCTTCCTGATTGCTCTTAATCTCTTCTGCCTGCCAGCCTGATCACCCCCTGGCTGCCAGAGTTTTAGAGCATGGAGGGATGAATAGGTGGGCCACAGGTGATCTTTAGGGCAATGAAACTGTTCTGTCTGATACTACATTAATGGTACATTTGTCAAGACCATAAGATGTTCAACACAAAGAATGAACCCTAATATAAACTGCAGATTGTATTTTTGTTAATAATGTGTCAATAAAGGCTCATCAATTGTAATAAATGTATCACATTAATTTAAGATGCTAATAATAAAAGAAGCTTTAATGTGGTGTGGCCAGGCCTTGGAGTGGCTGATGCAGGGCCGGACCCCCTGTTAGATCTGGGGTGGCTATCAGGACCCCAGCCACTGCCCCAAGTTTGCCGGGGCCAGGCCTCGAGGCGGCTGGCATGGGGAAGGACCTCCCACTGGGTCCGTGGCAGCCATCGGGACCCCCATTGCTGCCACAGGTGTGCCGAGGTCAGACCTTGGGGCAGTGGTGCGGGTCCAGACCCCCTGCTGGCTCTGGGGTTTGCGATTGGACCCCTGCCAATTCAGTGGCCACCTTGGCCTGCTGGCACCTTGGGGGCCCGCTTCTCACGCTGCCCCTTGCCTCATGCACACCTTGGCCCTGTCCCGCGCTCCTGATTGGCTGGTAGTGTAGCGAAGGTATGGTCAAATTTGCTTTTATTATATAGGATTATATAAGATATTCTATCTAACAAAAGAATAATAAGCAAATTGACCGTACATCTGTTACATCGATAGGCCATGCCCATCAGCCAATCAGAAGGAGTATGCAAATTAACCTAACCAAGATGGCTGTGGCAATAGAGGGGGCAGTAGGCTTAGGTTTCCCTGACAATGGAGGAAGCCAAGCTTCCCTGCACACTCTGGTGGGCCCTGGTCTCAATTCAAGGCTACAAGGTTTCAATTATAGAAGATAAATAAATCTGAACAAGAATGGCAGTAGCCATAGAGTGAACAGGAGGCTTGGGTTCCCCAGACAATGGAGGAAGCCAAGTTCCTGGCTGGCTCAGGCCTCCACTGAAGGCTACAAAGTTTCAATTATAGAAAACAAATAAATCCCAGATCAGGGCCTCCACTTGGGTTGCTGGGGGGCATGACCAGCCTGAAAACCACCACAAGCCCATTGCCCAGTTCACCACACAACCCAAGGGAATCCCCACCCTGATCTAGGACATCCTTCAGGGCAAACCAACTGGCCCTCCCCTGTGCACCAGGCCTCTATACTATCTAATAAAATAGTAATATGCAGATTGACTGTCACTTCAACACACAGGATAGCTGCCCTCATGTGGTCAAAGATGGCTGCCTTCATGTGGACACAAGATGGCCACCACAAAATGGCCAGCAGGGAAGGGCAGTTGGGAGGGATCAGGCCAGCAGGGGAGGGTAGTTGTGAGTGATCAAGCCTGCAGGGGAGGGCAGTTAGGAGTGACCAGGCTGGCAGAGAAGGGAAGTTGGGGCAACTGGGCCTGCAGGGCAGGGCAGTTAAGGGTGACCAGGCCTGCAGGGGAGGGCAGTTAGGGACAATCAGGCTGTCAAGGGAGCAGTTAGGCATCAATCGGGTTGTCAGGGGTGTGGTTACAGGGTTATCAGGGTGCCAGGCAGAAGCGGTTAGGGGCAATCAGGAAGGCAGGCAGGCGAGCAGTTTGGAGCCAGCTATCTTGGATTGTGACAGGGATGTCTGACTGCCCATTTAGGCCTGATCCTACTAGGGTGATTGGGCCTGCAGGGAACGGCAGTTGGGGGGACCTAGGCTTGCAGGGGAGAGCCGTTGGGAGGGAGGGATCTGGCCTGCAGAGGAGGGCAGTTAGGGGTGACCAGCCTGCAGGGGAGGGCTGTCAGACATCCCTTGAGGGGTCCCAGATTGGAGAGGTTGCAGGCTGGGCTGATGGACACACCCTCTGTGCACAAATTTCACGCACCAGGCCTCTAGTGTGTGTGTGTGTATACACACACATACTATATAATAAAGAGGTAATATGAAAATTGACCATCACTCCAATACACAAGATGGACACCCCCACATGGTTAAAGATGGCCACCCCCAATGTGGACACAAGATGGCTGCCACAAGATGGCTAGCAGAGGAGGGCAGTTGTGAGTGATCAGGCCTGCAGGGGAGGGCAGTTGGAGGTGATCAGGCCTGCAGTAGAGGACAGTTGGGGGTGACCAAGCCAGCAGGGGAGGCCAGTTGGGGGTGACCAGGCCAGGAGGGGAGGTCAGTTGGAGATGACCAGGCCTGCAGAGGAGGACAGTTATGGGCAATCAGGCTGGCAAATGGAGGGCAGTTAGGGGTGACCAGGCCTGCAGGGGAGGGCAGTTAGGGGCAAGTGGGCAGGCAGGGGAGCAATGAGATGTCAATCAGACTGGCAGTAGAGTGGTTAGGGAGTGATCAGGCTGGCAGGCAGAAGCGGTTAGGGGCAATTAGGCAGGCAGGCAGGCAAGTGGTTCAGAGCCAGCAGTCCTGGATTGTGAGAGGAATGTCTCAGATTGGAGAGGGTGCAGGCTGGTCAGGGGTGTGGTTATCTTGGAGCCAGCTATCTTGGATTGTGACAGGGATGTCTGATTGCCCATTTAGGCCTGATCCTACTGGGGTGACTGGGCCTGCAGGGAAGGGGAGTTGGGGGGACCTAGGCTTGCAGAGGAGAGCCGTTGGGAGGAAGGGATCTGGCCTCCCAAATCCTGTGCATGAATTTCATGCACCGGGCCTCTGGTATGTATGTATGTGAATGAAATTTAGGTCTCTATAACCATGTGTTATTCAGCTTGGAAATCATTTTTTAGGTCTTTCCTTATCACCATTTTGATTTCTTCATTAACTTATTACTTATTGCCAGTAAGATATATAAACCTTAATATGAATCTTGGTCAACATAACATTATGTTGTGGTTTATAGAATAGGTGTTGTTGAGGCAAAAAAACCTTAGAGATTAAGATATTAAACTTTATAATCAGGTATTTTCTGATACCATCTGTCTTTTAGCTGAATGATCATGAAAATCTATTGACCTTTCTAAACTTCACTTTCCTTATTTGTACAATCAGTGATTTCATTTATCATTTATTCACTCCTTCAACAAATACCCACTAATTGTAAACTATGTCAAGCACAATTTTATGCACTAGAGCTTACATTCTAGTAGAGAAAACACACAAGAAAAAAGTAAATTATAAATAATAAGTTAACATGGTGTGAGAAGTGACCTGAATAAAATGCACTAGGTGATGTGATCAGGAGTTACTTGGGGGAAGGTATTTTAGATAGTCAGGAATGATTTATCTAGGAAGGTGACTTTTCAGCTGATACATAAACAAAATTTGATACCTATCTTTAGGAACTTGGGGTGAGTTCCTAAGACACCACTAATGCAAGTTCAGAATTAAGTGAGGGGATGATTTAGGAGTTCACTCGATAGAGATCAAAATGTCAACTTTACTGAAGACTGAACTTGTATTGGACAATCAGGTTTTGTTATATAGCTCAATAGACTAGAACACCTCTGAATTCAACTTTCTTTCCAAAGCTGTAAACCTTCCTGGCAGGGGACAAAATCTCCCCTCCTAAACTTGCCTCATGGCCTCCAGGAGATGAAACTGTGCTTTCTTTAAGCAAAAAATCCCGTCCTTACCCCCTGAAAAAGACAAATGACACCACCATGTTTGATTCCTTTCCCATGATTCACCAACCAAACATTTCTCTCCTCCTTTGTTAAAGAATGTGAAAGTGGCAAAGAAACTTTCCAATGTAAAGTCCTTCCATTTATAATGAAGCGTTAGGATCTGGGAACCTAAACATTGCCCAAAGCAAGATCATGAAAATGAAATAAAATAATGTATATAAGAAATATAGCATGGCACACAGAAAGCTCTCCAAACATTTTAATTATTAATACCCCTGTAATCTTATTCATTCTTGTGTATTTCAGTTCTGCTGTTTAACAGCTATATGATCTTCTCCAAGTTGATTAATGCTTTTGTTTTTTTAGCTGAAAAATGGGAATATCATTAACTATCTCAGAGTTATTGAGAAGATTAAATAAATTAATGTTTGCAAACTGATTACAACAGTGTTCCAAATTCAAGACATTCTAGCTGTTATCATTTTTAATATTATTATATGTAAAACAATACTTTATTTTTTTAGGTAATTTTCTTGTCAGAATCAGTGGAAAGAATAGGGTTGTCAAGATGAGAAGAGTTTCTCTTAGATCAATGGAAGTGGTCTCACCAAATCCCCAGGTTCCTCTTCACCAGAACAGAGGATTGACATTCCCATGGGAGGGAGTTGTGTAGGAGAGAGAGCTGAAGAGAAGAAATGGGATGGCCTCGAGCAATTCACTGATAGAAAAATTGCCTGGGTGGATTCACACCTTTAGTTCAGCATCGTGCAGTGGCCTTGGAATGAAATTTAGGTCTCTATAACCATGTGTGATTCAGCTTGGAAATCACTATTTAGGTCTTTCCTTATCACAGTCTGTGTCTGGTTGACAAGGGAGTTTACTTCCAAATAATTACTATAGTCCCATAATTTTCCTTTCACCCATTCATTTTAGAATATATGAAATTACCATTATGTTATTAGGTTGTGTTCTTTATTCTAGCATTTTAATAATCTACTCAAATGTATATATTTGAACAAGTCTAAGTCACATGCATAAGGACTGTGCTATAAACATTTTAGATATGAAAGTATTCTTCATTAACATAATTAAACAGATGACAGTATTAAAGGCTCATGAGAATCATCATCTTCCAAATATCAGGTCTGAGCATGAATCTGGCACAAATAACTGTTTATTGTTAAGAAAATAAATGAAAATGACAATAGGTCAACAGAGACATATAAATGAAACATTATGACCATTTTGATTTCTTCGTTAACTTATTACTTTTTGAAGTTGTTGAAAGAGATATATTTTATAAAATACTTAAATATATATTTTAAAAAATTATGCTCAGAAAAGGATCACTACAGGTAATTTCTGAAAATTTTTTACATTTATAGCTATTCCAATAATTTTATTAGTCATAAAAATGTTCTAAAATCTCTAATGTCTGATTAGAGTATGAAGTCGACAGGGCAAGAAAACAGAGGTCAACCTTGAACACTGAATAAGTGTGGAGAATCAAAGGATTCTTGGAACTTTGTTCATTAGTCGGGTCCTTGATTACTTAGAAGAAAATAAAAATGGACTTATTAGAAAAGCAACAATATGCTGACTTTGATCCACTTAAAACTGGACTTTCTAAAGTCTTGGTTCAAAATGAATTGCATTTGGAGCAAGCTAAGGAAAAAAACCAAACAAGTTGAGCATCAGTCAGATTTTTATTAACTTAAAAAATTTTAAATCACCTCACAATTGAATCATAGTAGTAATCAGACTTTATAGCATTTTTTTGTGCTTTATAATTTCTAAAAGATTTTTCTTTTGATTTGTATGGTTCAGCACAATTAACCCCATTTTTCTTTTCTGATGAGAAAACTGAGCCTCAGAGACATTCAATGGCTGGCCAGTTAGTAAGGGGAGGGCCATATTGTTAGGCCCATATCTATTCCATTAAACACTGACAGATAATTCCATTTAACAGTCAGGGCTCACTAAAAAGCCTGACCTTTCAGGAGTTAAAAACTGTTCTCTTGTGTTGATTATTCAAGATCCCGCCATCTGCTTGCCTAGTTCTGCATCCTCAGAGCTGAATACCAAGGGGAGTTATCACTTGGTGTGTGCTTTAGATGTCAGAAACTCTCCAGCTTTATTTCTCTCCTTTTCTAGATACCGACTACCACTACGCCTTGAATTAATTTATTTAAGCAATGATTAAGCTGATATTTGAAAGTGAATTAGACTTTTCCTAAACCCTCATGTTGTTTTAGAGGTTGGAGCCTTACAAAATTATTATTATTATTATTATTATTTTTTGCCTTTGATATCCCGAACAACAGAACACACTGCACAGTAGAAACATCTGGGTGTCTGTCCTGGAGATTGTTATTTCTGATAAAAATAGAGGCAGGGATTCTAATGGAAATTAGGTATGAGAAACTGGCTGGGGTGGTTCAGTTGGTGAGCGTGTCATCTGGTCGTGGCTTCAGTTCCTAGTTGGGGCATGTAGAGGAGGCGGCTGACTGACGCTTCCCTCTCCCTCTCGCCCCCTCTCCCTTTCCCTCTTCTAGAATCAATGAAAAACATATCCTTGGGTGAGGAGTGAAAAAAACAAAAACAACCAACTAGGTATTTTATTCTTGCTAAGCTGCCTCTTCTCTTCTTGTTGTAAAGAATTTTAATAATGCAATAAGGTTCTTTTTTGAAGTAAAGTGAGCAGAGTCTTTTCTCACTTTTTTAAATTAAAAGTAATCTAAATGTATTTAATTGGACTTTATTTCCCACAGAGAATGCAAACTATTTAAAGGCACACAGCATTTTTCTTTTTTTCATGTGCATTTGAGATGGTTATAAGATGAGTTAAGGAGCTTCTTTTTAACTTTTAGAACTCATTTAAAATATATTTTATTGATTTTTTTACAGTGAGGAAGGGAGAGGGACAGAAAGCTAGAAACATTGATCAGCTGCCTCCTGCACACCCCTACTGAGATGTGCCTGCAACCAAGGTACATGCTCTTGATCAGAATGGAACCTGGGACCCGTCAGTCCCCAGGCCAACGCTCCATCCACTGAGCCAAACCGGTCAGGGCAATTTTGGAACTCTTAAAAAATCTCCAAGACCTCCTACTGGTTCCAATATGAAAAAGTGTTTTTATATGTGTGACCCTCTTGATATTTCACCCCCCAGCAAATCTCTGTCTGTTTTAATATTTCAAGTTTTCCAAAGAGCAGTCTGTTTTCCAAGAAAATTTCCATGCTATCATTTACTATTGCAGTCTATCTCAGTTTGTTCATGACTTCCTGTGTCCACTATTGGATTATCCCTCTGGCACAGAATCGGAGCCTGTCTTTGGCCAATGGGATCTTAGCAAATGTGATGCAAGCAAAGACTTGTAAGGGTGTATGCATTGGAGTTTACTTTCTCTTGCTGCTCTTTGGGACTCTCATATCAGCTTGGAAAGAAGCCTAGTCAAGCCAACTGGAGAATGAGCATGTGGAGCAGATGTTATGGTTCACCACTGCAGCTGGGGCTCCACTAGACCATCCAGACCATCAACAACCAGACATGTCAGTGACGTCATCCTGGAATATTGAACATCCTCAAACTCATGAGGAAATAATAAATGTTCATTGTTTTTGGCTACTAAATTATGAGATGGTTTGTTGCACAAAAAAGTCAACTGAAATACTATCAAAAATTTAGTCTTTAAGTTTTTCCTACTAACACTCTGCTTCTTTTTGTCTCATCATCTTCCATCATTTAATTCTTTGACCCAATCAAAAATTTATATTTGAGAGATAAAAATTAAGGTCCTTATTTTCAGAAAGTCCAATAAAATTCTTCTCCATATTATTTCCATTTGCAATAATATTTCTTCCAATAAATGACCCCTCAGTGGCCTGTATATTAAAGTTGTGTTGTTCTATTTCCCACCAAATAGAAGAGAAATATAGAATAAGGTAAATAAACTACATTCATGCATAAGAAGAGGTGGTTCGGAGCCTGTTACCCTGGCAACAGACCTTGGAGAGGCCAGGGCTGCCTACACATCCTGTTACCCTGACAACAGGTCATTCAGGGCATGGGAAGGCCCAGTTCCCACTCATTTAGGCCTCTTCTTGAAAACCACAAAGAAAAAGAAAGTGATTTTGCATCTAGTTCCCCCCACCTACATATTTCTTCTAGTATCTGAATTACTTTAGTGGTATTTCCAGATGTAGGAGAGGATAAGAAACTGACCTCATAAATGCGGAAATATTTGCTGTTTTTTTGATTGGGTTAAAGAAGTAAATGATGGGGGAAAAGGGAGAGAAGGAATCAAAGTCGCAGGAAGAATCAATCATGGGAACCAGAGAAGCGGCATATGAGTAATGTGGCCGCCAAGAACGGATTTTGGATGTGTGTCACTCAGCCACACTGGTTAGGCTTGGTTCATCTGAGAAGGTCACATAGGATAAATGGTTGCTATTGGGTTAGTTTCATTTTTTAAAGCTGATCATGTATAACCAAACATCATAAGAAGATGTAGTGTTATAATTTTTGTTAACTTAATTTTTAATTCGGTACAAACTTCCTTCTTTTTCATTCTTTTTATTTTATTTTTATTTTTAAAATATATTTTATTGATGTTTTACAGAGAGGAAGGGAGAGGGAGAGAAAGTTAGACACATCGCTGAGAGAGAAACATCAATCAGCTGCCTCCTGTACACCCCTTACTGGGGGGTGTGCCCGCAACCAAGGTACCAGAATCGAACCTGGGACCCTTGACTCCACAGGCCAACGCTCTAGACACTGAGGCAAACCAGTTAGGGTCTTCTTTTTCATTCTTATTCAGCTTTTATTTTCTTTTATCATTTATTTTTTCTTACCATATAGAGTAGAAAAAGCAATCTGATCAAATTATTTTTTTCCTTCGTTCTTTGTTCCTTAAACAATTGGGTTGATTATACAAAATAAACATACTTTACATGTATTTTTTTGAGATATATATTGCTATGTAGTCATAACTTATGGTTTATATAAAATAGTTGTCTATTTAAAACTGGCAAATGCCATTAGTTTTGTTATAACGAATTTCTACTAATTTTCCTGTGAATTAAAATAAAATCTTAGTTGACTCCTCTGGTTTCAAATGTAGGATTCTAAACTAGAATTCTTATTGGTGAAGGGAAAAGGTTATTCTCTCACAAAACAGGAAAAGGGGTTTGTGGAGAACAGATTTTGAAATTAAATTGAGTGAGAAAGAAAGTGTAGGCTGACGAAGCAGAGTATCTCGGGGAGACTCTAACCATGTAAAGGCTGCATTTCTGAAAGACAGGTGGGGAAGTTGGAGCCTAATCAGAATATCATTAGAGTCAGAAGCATTCATAATCATCTGAGCCTAAATTAGGTGACTCTTCTAAGTACTCTAAATACACTTCATATATTATTGTTATTGTCCATTTAATTGTTCTGCCCTCTAGGAAGTCCTTCTTTCAAGTTCTGAGGTGAAAGAAAGGAAGAGTTGGAATTCACTTCCTTATTACTGTGTCCTCAGTGGCTAGCATAGTACATTGCATGAAGTAAGAGCTTAAAAATATTTCAGTATAACAAAAACCAGTAATCAGACAACATGCAACAACTTTACATTTGAATCATATAGCCCAGTGGTTGGCAAACTCATTAGTCAACAGAGCCAAATATCAACAGTACGATTGAAATTTCTTTTGAGGGCCAAAATTTTTAAACTTAAACTTCTTCTAATACCACTTCTTCAAAATTAGACTTTCCCAGGCTGTGATATTTTGTGAAAGAGCCAAACTCAAGGGGCCAAAGAGCCGCATGTGGCTTGCAAGCCACAGTTTGCTGACCACGGTATATCCAGTAAAGCTATAACTGTTCAATAGCAACATTAATTCAGACTGGAAGGTCAAGTAAGTTTATAGAGGATATTTAAGCAGCTTCTGGAGAAAGGAAGTGAATGAGGTATCCAAACTTGACCAGTAGAGATTATTGGGGATGTGACTCTCACAGACAAAAATAAAAAACATCCACCCCACCCCCAAACAAAAACAAAAGGCAAACTTTGTCATATGGAATTTAGAATCCCAGAGGATTGTTGGGGAGATAAAAATAATGCAATCATCATCAGTCTGTTCCATGTTTCTATGCCTCTGGTTCTATTTTATTCATCAGTTTATTGTGTTCATTAGATTCCACATATGAGTAAGATCATGTGATATTTGTCTTTCTCTGACTGGCTTATTTCGTTTAGCATAATCATCTCCAGGTCCCTCCATGCTGTCCCAAAGTGTAATAGACCCTTCTTTTTTTTTTTATAGCTGCCTAGTATTCCATTGTATAAATGTACCACTGCTGTTTTATCCACCCATCTACTGATGGGCACTTGGGCTGTTTACAGATTGTACCTATTGTAATTAATAATGCTATGAATGTAGGGGTGCATATATTCTTTTTGATTGGTGTTTCAGGATTCTTAGAATATATTCATAGAAATGGGATCAGTGGGTCAAATGACAGTTCCATTTTAAATTTTTTGAGAAAACTCCACACTGTTTTCCATAGTGGCTACACCAGTTTGCATTCCAAACAGCAGTTATACTAGGGTTCTGTTTACTTCACATCCTTGCCAGCACTTATTGATTTATTAATGGTAGCCATTCTGGCAGGTGTGAGGTGGTACTTCTTTGTCATTTTTAAAAAATATATTTTATTGATTTTTTACAGAGTGGAAGGGAGAAGGATAGAAAGTCAGAAACATCGATGAGAGAGAAACATCAATCAGCTGCCTCCTGCACACCCCCTACTGGAAATGTGCCCGCAGCCAAGGTACATGCCCTTGACCGGAATCGAACCCAGGACCCTTCAGTCCGCAGTCCGATGCTCTATCCACTGAGTCAAACCGGTTTCGGCTTCTTTGTCATTTTAATTTGCATCTCTTTGATTAGTGATGTTGGGCATTTTTCATATGTCTCTTGGCCATCTGTATGTCCTCTGATGATTTGCAGAGGAAGGGTGAAGGAGGTGTGGGAAGACATTAACCAAAGAATTCATAAGCATACTAGAGGCCCAGTGCATGAAATTCGTGCATGGGTAGGGTTCCTAGGACTGGCCAGTGATCAGGGCCAATTGGGGCCTTCCACCTGCTGGCTGGGGCCTTTCTTCCCTGCTGCTGGCTGCCAGCCTGGGCCTCCCTTTGTCCCATGCCGCCCCCTGGTGATCAGTGCACATCATAGTGAGCATTCGAACTCCCAGTCTCCTGGTTGAACTCCCAAGGGGACACTTTGCATATTAGCCATATATATATATATATATATATATATATATATATATATATATATGTATATATATAAACACAGACAATAGGGTGGTGAAGACTTGGGGCAAGTCTATGAGATTACGAAAAACGTTGACACCAAGTAACTACATGAGGGGGAAGAGACAGAGGATATTCCAACACTGACAGAGACTGAGCTGCCTACTCTAGGATTCTAATTTTCTAAGTTCTATACCATTTGTCTAGGACAACTCAAAGTTCTGTTTCATTATGCAGTTGAATAGTGAGGGTTATGCTGAGAATATCTTTGTGATTAGTAAATATTCTGGCCTCACGTGGCCTTGTGGCCCAGGGAGCTCTTGGTGAGGGAAGACTGCCATGTGTCCTATGTGAGTTAATTGCCTGCTGATGTTTCCAAACTGCACTGAGTAAGACAGAAGGAGATAAGCTGACCAAAACTGGGGACAATCAGACTAAATATATTAGCTTCCAGCCTATAGTTTTTCTACCACTGAATTAAAGACTCATCCTCCCTTTGCACAGATCCAATGTGAGTCAGCAATTTTAAATTTCTGAGTTATTTTTACCTGACATTCAAGTCCAAAGTGTGTGAGGAGCCTTGAACTAAAGTCATCATTTTCAAACTGTCATTTAATATTTTTGCTCTCTGAATTCATTCTGTCAGGTGAATCATATTTTCAATTAGGGAGGAATATTTGAAAAATGTGCATAAAAAAGATGCTTGTCTAAGAGATAAGCAATCTATTCATAATGGAGTTAGATTAAGGGGCAATCATGTGCTTAATGACGGGGAATGTTCCAAAATGAAATTCACAATCAAAATATTAATATCCAGTTCAAAGGATTAAAATATTCCTGGCATTAGTATCTAAAAACTTTGTTTTATATACTTTCCCTCTTATTTTATACTAGAGGCCCAGTGTATGACAATTTGTGCACTTGGGGGGTGGTCCCTCAGCCCGATCTGCCCCTTCTCCCAGGCCAGGAGCCCTCAGGGGATGTTCTACTGATGGCTTAGACCCTCTCCACTCTCCATGGAGAGCAGGCCTAAGCTGCAGTCTGACCTCCCTCTGTGGGAGGTGACCGAGCTGATTAGGGGAAGGCTCCCTCTCATCACGCTGCTGTTGCTGCCACTGCCGGCTGTCATGACTGCTGGCCCTCCTTGGCCTTCCCAGCTGTTGTGGCTTTGTCTGGAAGGATGTGCAGAAGATGTTCGGTCTATCCATTCTAATTAGCATATTACCTTTTTATTACTGTAGATAAGCCATTTTAACTATTTTCTTGATTTTTGTTTTTACCACAAATTGTTTTAGTTTTCTAAATAAAAAGTTGTTAAATGCAATTCTAAAAATTAGTTTATTTTCACTATCATATTTCTTTGATTTCGAAATTGATACTAAGTTAGATAAGGTTCACTTTGTATCATTCAAAAAGTTGCTTGATATACAAGAAATAAGATGGAACCACTTTAAATCCCTTTGGAATTAGAAACATGTTGCCAAGTAATCTTAAAGTAAAAGAAGTATTTAAGCTCAGAAATAGGCAATTAAAAGTACTCTCCTTGATAAGTTCCGATTTTTTTTGTTAAGTATTTGTCTTATGGGTATAAAAGCAAGCGCTAATTTGCACAACATGAGTGACACTATGGTAATCGTAGTCATTGATTAGCACTGTCTTAACATTGAGAGTCATTCAGAAATAAAGTAGGTTTCAGTTATTAAAGCCATACTGATACCTGAAAAAATAATTCAGTTACTTCAAGCATAGCACTAATATTATTTAATTAAGCAATTCAGTTGGCTTATTAATACAGTTTCATTTATTTGTTCATTCAATGACTATTCATCACTGGGCACAGAAAACACTCTAGCATCGTTCTAGGCACCAGGGATACAATAATAACAGTGCAGTCACGATCCCTACTTTTATAAGTTACATTTTGATGGTGAGGATGAATGATAAGCAAAATATATATATATATATATATATTAAAAGCAAACGGGGTAAGGCAACAAAGTGCCTGGGACGTTCAAAGTACTATTTTGGAAGTCGTCGAGAAAGGGCTTTCTGTGACAATGGCTTGTATAGAGGGACCTTAATGAAGTGAGGAATGCCTTACACCAAGGCCTGAAATAAGGGCATCACAGATCGAGGGAAGCAAGGGCACACCCCTGAGGCAGGGTAAATGTGGCAGGCGGGAAAAAAACAAGGCCAGGAGACTGGAGCACAGTGGGTAAGGGGAAGGTGGAAGTACTGAGTGCCTAGAGAAGTCAGATCATCTAAGATCCAACAGGCCATGATAAAAAATTAACATTTATCCTTAGCCTGGTGGGGAGCCTTTGGAACTTTGAAGCAGCAAAATGGAGGATCTGACTTATATTTTAAGAAGACTTATATGACTGAACAGACCAGAATGGTGCTTATCAGGGGTTGCAAGGTTGGGGAAACGGAAGATGTTAGTTAAAGGATACAAACTTCCAATGATGAGATGAACAAATTTGGGAATCTCTATGTAGGCATAGTGATTCACTATGTAGGCATAGTGATTAAAATTTAAAGTACTGTTTCGTATACTAGAATATTGCTAAGAGAATAAATATTAAATGTTCTCACCACAAAAAAGAAATGGTAACTATGGGGCAGGATGGAAGCGGAAGCTAATACTAAGCTTTGTAATTTATAAATGTATCAAATCAACGTGTTGTACATCTTAAACAAAAAGTAAAAAAAGAAGACTTCTCTGGCCATTTTTCAGAGGCTAATATTGAGGAGGGAGAGTGAGAAAAATAAAATTGGAAGTAGGATGATGTGCAGGGAGGCTGTGGAGTGTACAGGAGAAGATTTGATAGCTTTGGTAACACTGGTGCTTATAAAGATAAGTATTCAGATATAGGACATATTTAAAATTAGAACTAATAGGACTCACAGATGAATTGGATTTGGGAGCATAAAAATTGAAAAGCATGAATCAGGGTGCATTGTTTTATTTCATGTGTCTGTGTGCATTATCCTGAACAACTGGGTATACAGTCCTTTATCTGAAACCCTTGGGCCCAAATGGACAGAAAGAGAGAGAAAGAGGGAGAGGAAGAGAGAGAGGGAGAGGGAGAGGGAGAGGGAGAGGGAAAGGGAGAGGGAGAGGGAGAAGGAGAGGGAGAGGGAGAGGGAGAGGGAGAGGGAGAGAGGAGAAAGAGAAGAATCTGAGAATCTTGAATATATATATATATATTTGGCAATTATTTTGAGTAACTACTACAAATGTGTGTGTGTGTGTGTGTGTGTGTGTGTGTGTGTGTGTGTGTGTGTGAGAGAGAGAGAGAGAGAGAGAGAGAGAGAGGGAGAGAGAGAATCTGAAAATCTTGAGTAGGTGAAAGGTAAGGGCTGCTTAAATGTAGAGAATGGATCTAGGAATAGGGACAGCTCATCTATGGTAGCAGGCGGGAAGCAGAATATTAGGTGAAAACTTGAAGAGGGTCCCTTCTGGTTACTTTTATTTTCTCAGTGAAATGAAATTAGAGGCTATTTGCGGACTGTGAAGAAGGGAGAGAGAAGTGGAGATTTGAGAAGATGTGAAACAACGGTCACCCGGGAGAGGAGCTGCCTAAGGAAATTCGGTGTAATTGGTGGGCAGTACCCAGCATCCACTTGCAATCACGTATTTAAAGTGAGATCCATCTGCATCTTCTGCACCCCTGACTGCTGTTTTTCCTGCTGATTCCAGTGAAGCTGCTTCCATTCGAGCTGAGAGCAGATGCAGAACTGGATTAACAGGATTAATACTTTGCCAGGAAATATAAGCATGATGGGTGAAGAAGGGGTAAATGGGCTTGAGGGCCTCTTTAAGGTTTAAGGTAAGGGAAGAGATGAGAACAAGGCAGGAGGATGGATAACTCAGGGACAGTGAAAAAGGGAATAAGGTAAACAGATTGGCAGTAGAGAAGGGGATAATCCATTTCTGGAATTCGGTGCTAGAATCAGTGACCTTTTGTTCTTCTTAAAGACAGAATTATAAAATAAACACATGTGTAGACAAGCTAATACAAAAAAACCCTCCACAATTTGTGAAACCAATGTCATAAGTTTTATTTTTCCTCTTTGTAGCAGCCCCCTGTGAACTCCTTTACATTTCATTCCCAGGCTTTCTCTCCAAAACAGAAGAGGCTGTTAGGAGTGTGGCCACTCCTGCAATGAAAACAAAGCTGGCAGATCTAATTTTAGAATGCTTTTCCTTGACAACAGCTTTTTAAGTATTGCCTACACAATAAAAGTAGTCTCCAGAAATTAATTAGACTAATTAAAGAAATTCAAATCCCGTTGACACTCGGACCTTTCACAGTATCATGAGAACACAAAATAGGGCTTGCCCTGCACCTTTCTGGGTGACTGTTTTACTGTTTGTAGTGTTGATGGCACATTGCAGTGTATGCGTGGATAGCAACAGACCAAGGAAGCAGTAATGGCCTGCTGTAAAACATGGATTTACCACACAGATACAGAGATTGCTTTACTGCATAAGGGTTCTTCCTCTGTTTACATTCATAGTAGCTTTAGTTGACCTAAATAATTCAGACTTAAATTTTTTCTTAGGAGCCAAACCATTTTGTAAGTCTTCACATGCTCAGCAGGAAATTAATTGTCCCTCTATTTGATGATTCTAATACCAAGAGTGGAGTGAAGCTTGCCTTAGTTGAAAGTTTATAATAAAACAGTTGCACACACATAGATAACTGCATGTTCACATGAAATAATATTTAATTATGCACTTTGGTATATTTGTAAATTCCATTCAGTAATCTATACTAATAAAAGGGTAATATGCTAATTCACAGGGTCGATCAGACATCTTCCAGACATCTGACTTCCTTCTGGACAGTTAGGGGGCAACCAGGCCAGCAGGGGAGCAGTTAAGGAGCAATCAGGCCAGCAGGGGGGCAGTTAAGGGGTGACTAAGCCAGCAGGGGGGCATTTAGGGGGCAACCAGGCCGGCAGGGGACCAGTTAGGGGGTGATCAGGTCGGCAAGCAGAGGCAGTTAGGGGTTATCAGGCAGGCAGGCAAGCGATCCTGGATTGCGAGAGGGATATCCAACTACCGGTTTAGGCCCCATTCCGCAGGGCCGGGCAGAGGGACCACCACCCCATCCCCGTGCACAAATTTTGTGCACTGGTCCTCTAGTACATATAATATTGTGCTGAGAAGTAAAAGTCATTGTTTCTTTTAATTTTTATCATAGTTTCATGATATATGGAATTCAGTGGGTCATAATACTAAACAATTATATGACTTCAGTCACTTGTGGTCACTTGTAGTTAGATTTTATATCTGCTAGATTCAGGAAACTGAATCGTCTGCTTTTGTGCCATAAACTAATTTGAGGATGATTATATCTGAGTTATCTGAATATTTAAAAATGATTCTTCTGAACTTCCTATTTGATAATGCAGGGCTGATTTTACTGGAAGTTTGGTACCAGCTTGCTTATCCTAAATTAATACTTGCAATTGAGTCCTTGGTGGGATGTTACCATACATAATGCTTTGTATTTCAGAGTTGGTTAAATTGAATTTCCTACTGAACTCTCAGTGATCTTCTCTTCAGATTACCCTCCTTTTTAGGATTGACCTACATATGACCTGATATTGCATTACTCCTGTTCATTCTGCCATTTAAGCTGTATTTGAATGTATGAAATTGCTAGTCATATCCTTGACGGGGTCTTTAAAGAAATAGAAATTTGTGTTTTTTTGTTATTAATCCTGTACATTATATTACACTTTTACTTTAAAAAATTTTCATTTTTTATTAAAGTAATAATCTTTGAATTCTTTCTTGCTGTAAATCATCCATATTTTAAAATAATAATTTTAGTTTTTTTCTTGATTTATTATTTTAATCAGATCTATTGACTTCACATAACAGTGGATAAATATTTAGCACTCAGATCAAACTCTAATCACGTTCCTCTTGATTTACCCTGCCCTCATCTTTCTGCTGTAGTTCTATTACATTGCCAGTGAATCAGTATTCAGTGTTTATAGTATTACTAGGGCCCCAGTGCACAAAATTTGCGCACTGGGGGGTGGGTGATCCCTTAGCCCAAGAATGTGGGCTCCTCACACATACTGGGAGCCCTCAGGGGATGTCTTATTGACTCCTCACCCAGCTATTGCCCTGCTCGGCTCTGCCCCGGCCTTAGCCCCGGCTGCCAATGACCACCCGGCCCCGGGCTTTTGCTGCCAGCCATCTCAGCTCCATACCCCCTGCCTCAGCCTTAGCCCTGACTGGCTCCACCCCAGCTCCTGATTGGCTAGTGGGTGTGGCTTTATAGGAGGTGTGATCAACTTGCATATTACTCTTTTATTAGATAGGATGACTGAATTGTCCAAACTTTTGAGCCAATAAATTAAATATATTTCCTGTGGAGTACAACCCCCTTGTTTTTTCCTGGAAATAATAAATATCTCATTTAATTGTTAATTTGTTGGTCTTGATTACTACATATATATCACTAATTCTTTCCAAATTCACAAAAAAAATTATAAAACTTTTTAAATATAGTTTCTACATTTACAAGCATGCCATGAGATTTTTTTGAGCCTGTAGGTCTCTCCAAGCCTGAGGCACAGCTATCCCTGGGGACTGCTCTTTGGTTTCATTCTGGAAAATCCCTTCAAAGCTCTCAAGAGTTGTGACTTGTTTCCCATTCCTTCTTGGTTTACTCTCAATTAGGGGATGCACTTTGCTAATAGCTCTTGAAATAGGGACTTGAGAAATACATTCGTTTAAAGTATATTCATATATGAAAATATGTTTATTCTTTTTTGGTATAGCTTGATTGGTTCTGAAATAATAAAATATGTTTTCTCAGAATTTTGAAAGTATTGCTTCATTAAGTTTTAGCTGTTGGTATTGCTGCCAGAAGTTTGATGCCATTTAGCTCTGCTCTTTTAGTGATGTTCTTCCCAATCCCCATAAACCAGAAATTCCTTTTTATTTCTCTTTTTTTGGAAATTTCATGATAATAACATTGGTGAGTTCTGTTCTGTCAAGTGGATTTTTAAATCTGGAAATGGACACCCTTCAGTTTGGGGAAATTTTATTTTATAATTTGATAACTTTCTTCCTTCCACTTTCTTTTTTCTGGGCTTTTATACTGCCCCTTCTGGATTAAAACTCTAATTCTCTTATATTCCCTTTCTGCTTGTCCATTTTTGCCTTTTAAAAAATATCCCACACTTTAACATCTTTAGACCTCTCCAATACTTTCTAAACCTGACTTCATTCTTATTTGTATGACTTCATTCATTAGTAATGCATATAAAACACTTTTTATAACTCTGAAGTTCATTTTTGTTAGTTAACAATTTTCATTTTTCTACAGAATTGCTGTTTCCTGTGTTTGTTTCAGTCCATCTTTATGTTAAAGACTTTCCTCAAAGTAGCTCTCAGCTCACTTTTGAAAAAGAGACTGAAAGCTGACTGATGGTCAGTATGAGTGGACATTGTTGACTTGTGCACTTCATAATAGGGTAGGAGGTACTCAGCCACCTAATTAGGTGATTCTAAAATGCCAGTATCCATAGGTCTTTTCTCTGGAGCTATTTCTTTTCTAAATTGGAAAATAATCTCATCTTTGGTCTAGGGCAGTGGCTGGCAAACTCATTAGTCAACAGAGCCAAATATCAACAGTACAACGATTGAAATTTCTTTTGAGAGCTGAAAACAGACTTCTGCGCATGGGCCATAAAGTTTCAATTGCATTGTATGTATGCGCTCACACGTGATATTTTGTGGAAGAGCCACACGTGGCTCATGAGCCACAGTTTGCTGACCACTGGTCTAAGGTGTAAATTCTTGTTGCCCTGAAGTGAGTGAGGAAAATGTAAGGTTCGAGGTGCAGGAAACAGGAGTCGGAGACCAAGGCATGTTAAAAGAGGAAGTTTATTCCACACTAATGAGCAAGATAGAAACACCAGGATTAGAGAAGGAGGAGGAGGACCCAACTGGGCTGACTTGCTGAGAGAGAGAGGATAGTAGCACATGCAGTGGTGGACATGCCTTTTGAGGGAATGAACAGGAAGGGGTGGGGCCCAGGGCATAACAGGAAGGAGTGGGGCCTAGGGCACTCGGCATTTGCTAATTGGTAGTTGAATGTCTTTGGGCTGTCCTGGCGCAGATGCGGGTTATGTCATACTCTGCCCACCAGTTGGGGGAAGGGAGGATCTACCATTCCAGGCTTTTGGTGATATTAAAAAAAAAATTGAGAGTCTGGGCAAGGTCAGGGGGTGAAGGTCTGTTTTCCGTAGCTACTTCCTGCTGAAAGGGGGCATCGTCAGGGGCATCTACCCGGGCTCTCAAGGATTCTGGTGACACAGGTGTCTCTAGGTTCTGAATTCAAGGCCAGATAGATCTCTCCCACCTTCTGGTTGGTGAACGCCTGCAATCTGTTTGGCAAAAAACTAGTGAAATAGTGCATGAGACGGGGCCAAAGAGCAAAATTGAAGGAATAGATACCAGTGGGCCTAATGATGGGAGGAGCCATGGGGTAAATGAGCGAAAAACAGGAGTGTTTTCCGTGCTGAATGAGGGGTGCAGCAGCATGATTTCCCCAAGGGACTGGTTGGTGAAGTCTCAAGAATGATCCTGTTGAGTCACTTGGAAGGTAAAAGCTGGTCTTGAGGCTGCTACAATGTCACTTGTCTGGTTTTGCTGCTTTTCTGGGCCTGGAGCTGAAAAACAACCTGAGGGTAAGGACCAGCATCCCAGTCATTGAGCCAAAGCTACAGATGGGGAACCCGAGGGATAGCAGGGGAAGTCTCCTCTACCTCCTGGGGTCCAGATGGAGGCCAAAAGGCTGGAGAACCAACGGGGGAGGGGAGGCAGAAACATCTGACTGTCTCTACAGGTTTGGAACCCCTCCTGGAGGGGTCCGGAAGACAGTCTCTGGTGTGGGCTGCAATTTATGGACAGAGATGCTGGAAAAGTGACTGCCAGGCATCAGCATGGGCTGGGACTTACCGCTGATGCTGCCAAGCCCGGGCGAGGAGCCTGAGGGTCCTGAGCCACGAGGAGAGAAGAGGGGGTCACCCCGGATTGTGAACAGTCAAATGGGATGCTCATACTCTCCTGGATTTCAGCACCAAATGTAAGGTTTGAGGTGCAGGAAACGGGAGTCGGAGACCAAGGCATGTTAAAAGAGGAAGATTATTCTGCACTAACGAGTGAGATGGAAAAACAAGGATTAGAGAAGAAGGAGGAGAACCCAGCCAGCCTGACTCGCTGAGAGAGAGAACAGCAACACCTGCAGCAGTGAACACACCTTTTGAGGGGAGGAACAGGAAGGGGTGGGGCCCAGGCTGGAAAGGGAAGGGGAGGGGCCCAGGGCACTCAGCATGTGCTGATTGGTGGTTGAATATCTCCGGGCTGTCCTGGAGCAGACGCAGGTTGTGTCATATTCTGTCCACCAGTTGGGGGAAGGGAGGATCTATCAGAAAGGAGTTCAAATGCTGGAATACATTGCAAAAGAGAGTCCAGAAAGCCCTCGTGCTGACTAAGAGTTTATGTAAGTCCGTGGGAGATCTTCGTTATGTACGGCAGAGAATGTTTTGGGTAATTGTTAAGGTTTTTGTTCTGTTTGTTCCTAGTGGTGGAGTTTTATTGTTGGATACTCTTGAGGCTGCTGTGATAAGATGAGATTACCACAGAGTAGATCTTTTACACATTAAAGAATTGTGGTTGAAAAGCCTGCTGGTCCCCTGCTCCTTGGCCACAACCACAATAGAACATGTGCATTGCACTGCCTGGCACTCATTCTGAGCCTGGAAATTGTCTGTGTAATTCCCCACACAATTAAGTATCTGACTAACAAAGGCAGCACTAATGCCCTTTGGGCATTTGGATATCTCTTGTCACAGATTTTCTCTCAGAATCATACTTAATTTAAAAACATTTTTTATTGGATTAATAATAAAATTCACTTAGCATTATTTTGAAGTATAATAATAAACAACAGTTTGTGATTCACAAAAGCACACAATAGGAACATTTATTCTTCCCTAATGAATCTCATTCACAAGATAAATGTTTTCCACTTGATCCATGCTCTATTTTAAGATCATATGGGCAAAAGTTCTAATCTATGTGATGATTTTTTTAACACTAAATCATTTACATCAGTAGATTAAACTGTTAAACTCAGAATTTTAGAAAGCTTAATAACATCCTATAGAAATTTTATGTGAGGTTTAGATTTGATAGTGAAAAAGTATACACAGATCTTTATTTATCTATCATCAATCCATTCAATCATTCACAAAGTCACTCAGTAAAATGTACTGAACTCCTATCATGTGTGTAGCTTGATGCTTGCTTTTTAGATGAATAGAAAGAGGAATAGTTGTAAACCTCAGTATTCTTAAAAGCTAACAAGACATTAGTATGAACAATTACATAAACAATTAGATATTCATATATTTATCTATTTGTAATGCATGTTAAATATTTATATGTGTAAACACATAAATATATTTACATACACATAATCATGGTGTGCATACAACTTGGTGTGTGACTTTGTTTTTATTAGATTTTATTAAATGCTGATATATTTTCTTTATATATTGTTTTAAATGGTAACATAAAGTTTACCTTGCTGTTTCTCTACTGCTGAACAATTATGTTTATAATTTAGAGCTTTTATATAGATAACACTAGAAAACATCTTTCCATATTTTATATTTTTCCTTAGAACATATTTCTAGAAGTAGGTGTTCTGATAAAATTTAAATTTTAAGTGACCAACTTTCCAATCACCTCCTCTTATTTTCAAGCCCACTTCTTCTAACACCTCAACTCCAGTAGTTTCTCCACCTTCTGGGGTTTTCAATTCACAGTCCTTTTACACGGTCTCTCTCATTCCCTTTGCTCCTCTCATATGCTCACATTCCCTTAACAGACTTTCGATACAATGGTCCATTAAAAAATTGTTGTTGTTGTTGTTAATCTTTACCTGAGAATATTTTTCCATTGATTTTTAGAGAGAGTGACAGGGAGAGGGAGAGACAGAGAGAGAAACATTGATATGAGAGAGACATATCGATTGGTTTCCTACCCTAAAATGCCTTGACCAGGACTGGGGATTGAGCCTGCAAACCAAGGTACATGCCTTTGAACAGAATCAAATCTGGGACCTTCATTTTGCAGGCCAACACTCTATCCACTGAGCCAAACGACTAGGACGCAATGGCCCATTTTTATGTCCTTTGCTTGCATGCTCATTCACTCCCTGTCCTTTTTGTATATACACTTCCAGAAAAATCCTACTCCTGGTTAAATTCCTCTCTGACCATTTCATGTGTGCACTCGTGCAACTGATTGCGTCTGGAGAAGAACTCACCACTATACTGACCGCTATTTTTCTTTTTAAATTTATCTTTATTATTGAAAGTATTACAGATGTACCCCTTTTCCCCATTAACCCCTTTTAGCCTGCACCCACCCCCACCTCAGGTATTCATCACACTATTACTTTCAATGCATGACTAGGAACCTCAAGTATTGTCCCCAGACCTACTACATTCCCTATGGCTATTCTAGTCTTCTCCTCCAAACTCAGATACTTCTCTTCTCTTTGCTTCCTACTTCAGTGGGCAAAGGGATTACTAACAAGCGCCCTCCCCTACCATGTCTACGAACACACATGTCTCTCCCATCCATACTCTGCCTTCCCTCTGTTACAATGAGCAACTGTTCTGTTAGTGCTCTTGTCAAAAGTCACCTCCCCACCTCCACCCCCCACCCATACACTAAAGTCATCCAACTTCTGCTTGAATACCTCCCTTCACGAGGAGCCACTAGCATTCTGACGAAGTTCAGGTCATCTTTTCGGATAGCTCTAATATTTGACTCTTAACTCTGAAATGCAAAAACAAAACAAAACAAACAAAACACCAAAAACAAAAAATGAAAAACTTCCTAAATATTGAATAGATAAAAAAGAAGGAAAACAACACCCCCCCCCCAAATACTGAAAATATTTTATCCTAACTATAGAAAAGGGAAAGAATTTCCACTAACTCAAAATGGTAAGGGCTGATTTGATCCTTATGGAGAAACACCGAGGAATGAATGGCATGGACGTCTCTGTCCTCGTGGAGGAAGGGCCTAGTTTAAAGAAAAGCTCAAACATCACCGATTATGGGAAAGCTAGTGGGTGAGGAGGGCCTAGAATGCAAGCAAAATGGCTGTGTGGGAGAAGGCACAGAAAAGCATTTATATTGCCTTACAGTCCAATCTCTTCTCTGTTTTAGATTTTGTCTCTGCAGAGCCAAACTAGGGTGGGTCAGAATGAGCAAGTCTCATATTACTGATAGGCAGCACCTCTGTGGTGGATAAGAGTGACTTTAGAATCGGGTGAACCTGTCGGTGAGTTGGCTCCTTGGTGAAGCTGAGTGACCGAAAAAAGCTAGTTTCTCATCTATAAGTGGGGCTAGAATAACGGGGATTTTTATACACAATAAAAAAAGCCACATATCCCAAGCATTAAATCCGTAATTGACACTTAGTAAGCATTTGATAAATGTTTATTATTTATTCACTAATTTAATTCAACAGACATTTACTTAATGCTTTCTACATGTCAGATACTGTGCTAGATGATGGGAACATAGCAGTAAACACACACATTTTGGTTTCTATGGAGATTATATGCTAGTCGAAAAAGTCTGATAGATATTCACACGAATGTATAATCACATGAGAGACCATGGTAAGTGCTATTATAATTTCAATAATAAGGGATATGTATTTCTTGAGATCTAGAAATAAAACTTATTTTCTATACTTGTCCATAATTATATTATTAAACTCCTCCATCCCCTTTGACAGAATAGCCTTATTTCAAATCTTCTCAGTCCTGTTTTATTGTTAAATTAATACCTTTTGTTTCTTTAAGACTTGGTCCTCTTTATTTCATATCCAGTTTAAAACTCTTCCCACCCATCCCACCCTAAGTGCACGAGTGGAAGGGCTGACTTTTAAAGTGTCCTGAAATGACTCCAAAATTCAGGTGATGGCTCTAGCAGAGAAGGAGGGGAGGCAGTGCAGCATCCTCTCAAAGGCCACCTCCTTCTTCCCATCAACCATTCTTTTATCTTAGGAGGTGTGTGTGTGTGTGTGTGTGTGTGTGTGTATTTTTAAGAAAGCCCTTCAGAGAGGTGGCTATCTCTATCAGGATCTCTCTGAATTCTGAATATGTATGTGTTTTTTTCAGTTACGGTTTACATTCAGTATTTATTATTTGTATTAGTTTCAGGAATTTAGCCTGAGTATGTTTTTATACTTAGTGCTTTTCTTCCCAGCTGTGGCCTTCAGTCAGCCCGTGCAGTTAACAGAACCTGGCACCATTGTGTCTTCAGTGTTATGTAAAATGAATGTTACTTTACCATACACATGTTGGAGTAGATTTTTGCTGTTGGAACAGAATATTATGTTGGATTCTCTTTGGTGGAAAATTGTTAGTTTTTTTCATAACTAAACTTTTATTTTGCCCTTAGCTCTCATACCTGTAAATACTGTTGAAGATTAAGCTAGTAAAAATCTTTGTTTCTGGGAGTTTTTTTCCTTCAGCCTAACAGTTCTGAATGTTTAATTGCAGTCATTCCTTGTAAATAAGAGGGGAAAATACTCTACACTATGATTTTTTTTCTTTTTATTAAATGTACTGGGGTAGCATTGGATAATAAGATTATGTAGGTCTACACTATGATTAAAAAAAAACAGTTCTCCGTTTGAAGCAGATGCGGTAGAATCATTTTCACCAGCTAATTACAATAGGACAGAATTCATATTTAGTCAATGCCATTAATTTTCTATAGGTTACATTGCCTTTTATTCCTATGTGCTAAGGAATTAAGTGACTTTTGCAATATAGCCTTTTATAAGGACTTATGATAATTAAATACAAACAAGAAATTGTGATACAAGATGTGATATATATGACAATATTTACTATTTCTAGCACATATGATTATACTTTAGTAAGTATTTATTAAATGAATTAAGAGTATAAATAAAACTGAAATGTGCTATATATTTATTTTCTCTTAAACTCTTTTCACAGTATTTAGTATGTGCCAATGTGCACATTAATGTATCTTCTTCTCTTGGGATAGATTTAAATGAGTCATATGTCCTAAGCTTGCCTGTTTTCTTCCCTCAGTCCCTGCCTCCTTCCCTTCCTACTTCCTTCCTTCTTTCCCTGTTGTTCTTTATGAAGAAAAAGGTAAAATTATATCTGTGAGCTGACACTAATGATTGTGTTAGGTAGAGTTTGAATTAGGGCTTTCACATTTCAACACAATATGTGCAGCCCACCTTTATCTAAGAATTGTTATCATTGTCGGAGAACCAAGATGGCGGCATAGGTAAAACACCTATCTTGCTGTCATACACAGCAATTTTAAAACTACAACTTAACGAAAGAACAAACACTGTCCAGAATCACCAGAAAGCTGGCTGAGTGAAAAGTCCACAAATAAAAGTGAAGCTAAGACACTATGACTCAGAGGAGCGGCTGAGGACAACATTGAAGATACGCGTGGAGAGAGGTTTGGAGCGTGCGCCAGCAGATGGGGTGGGTGGCTAAAAGCCGGCCAGTTTTCTCAAACGGGGAGAGAAAGACGTCCCACTGGACTGATTCTTCAGCTCTGAGTGAAGTCCAGGGAACCCACTATCACACGGGGTAAAAACTGGACAGTGGGAGGGCATGCCAAAGCTTGGGTGCTGCAGGGGTCTGCCGGCTTGTGGAGAAGGCAAGCTTGTGCGTGACCTTGGGAACAGCGCAGCTGCCTGACCTAGTAGAGAGCACTCGCAACTTGCTCTCTCATTCGGAAAACCATCAGACTGCTTTGTTTTACGACCCTGGGTGAGACATTGGGTGTGCAGACTCATTTGGGGAGAGTCTGAATTCCCCGGCAGCTGGTGGAGCTCCACAGCAGCTCTCTCTCAGAGGTGCTGGCGGCCATTGCCCCCGGCACAGAGTCCCTGGGGCCACACAGGGCGGAGCTAATGCTGTCTGCTTGGTCCAGAGACTCCGCCCATCCAACCTGAGCACAGCTGAGCTTCACATTCAATTGGCCTGGAGGTCAACCCCTCCAAGTGCTAACAATGATTAACCTGAGCTTAACTTCAGCAAGACTGTGCAACCCATATCCACCTCAGGTAACTGGGGAGGCTGAGCCACTGTCCCTAGTAGGGCATCTACCACACAAAGCTAATTGACCAACTCAGGGAAGCAGCCACCATGCAGAGACATGGAAAGAAATCAGATGTGAAAGAAATGGAGAAAAAAAACGACTGGACATGGAATTCAAAACCACGGTTATAGGGCTTCTCAAGAGGCTCCTACAAAAGGTTAAGACCTATAAGAAAATAAGCAAGACCGACAAGGAAATGAATGAGTCCTACAAGGAAATGAACGAGACCCTCAAGGATATGAACAAGACCTACAAGGAAATAATCAAGACCAACGTGGAAATGATCAAGACCAACGTGGAAATGAATGAGACCCTCAAGGATATGAAGGAGACTCTCAAGGATATGAAAAAGGACCAACCAGAAATTAAGCATACACTGACTGAAATAAAAAATATTATACAAAGACCTAAAAGTGCTCTGGAGCACCCCAAGAACCAAGTTAAAGATTTAAAATACAGAGAGGTAAAATCCACTCAGCTGAAAAAGCAAGAAACCAAAAGAATCCAAAAAATTCAAGCTAGTGTAAGGGGCCTCTGGGACAACCTCAAGCATACCAACATCCGAATTATAGGGGTGCCAGAAAAAGAGAGAGAGCAAGACAATGAAAACCTATTTGAAGAAATAGTGACCGAAAACTTCCCACACCTGGTGAAAGAAATTGACTTAGGAGTCCAAGAAGTGCACCGAACCCCAATATATAGGAACCCTAAGAGGACCACACCAAGGCACATCATAATTAAAATGCCAAGAGTAAAAGACAAAGAGAGAATATTAAAAGCAGCAAGAGAAAAACAGATGGTTACCTATAAGGGAGCACTCATACGATTGTCAGTGGATTTCTCAACAGAAACGATGCAGGCCAGACGGGAGTGGCAAGAAATACTCAAAGTGATGAATAGCAAGAATCTGCAACCAAGATTACTCTATCCAGCAAAGCTACCATGCAGAATTGAAGGTCAGATAAAGTGCTTCGCAGATAAGAAAAAGCTAAAGGAGTTCATCACCACCAAACCAATATTATATGAAATGCTGAAAGATATTCTTTAAGAAGAGGAAGAAGAAAAAGATAGAAGTGTAAATTAGGAACAACAAATACACATCTATCAACAAATGAATCTAAAAATCAAGTGAATTAATAAGCTGATGAACAGGATAAACTGGTGAATGTAACAGAATCACGGACATAGAGAGGGAATGGACTGACAACTCTTGGTGAGAAAGGGGTGTGGGAAGTGCAGCAAGAGACTGGACAAAAATCATGCAACTATGGGAGAGGACAGTGGAGGGGGGTGAGGGCGGATGGTGGGATGGGTACCAGGTGGAGGGGAACTATGGGGGGAGAGGGAACAATGTAATTAATAAACTGAACAATAAAGATAAAAAATAAATAAAAATAAAAAGGTAAAAAAAAAGAATTTTTATCATTGTCAGTGTGGTAAGTTGTCAACATAACTACCTTTTGGATGAACATTCAAATGGGGAATATATATAAAGATAAGCATATTCTTCCATGCATTTCTACGATTGCCTTCAATTACTGTTTTTTTTAAAAAATAGAAGTAAAATTTACTTTTCATGCTTTTAGTTTATCTATGAAAATTCTAATACCTTCTTTTTTAGTGAGTCTAATAAACATAATCTGAAGTGATTATTCCTTACTAGAATTATCATTGACATCTTTTTGAGTTTGAAGTACATAAGACTTTTATTCTTCTTCCTCATTTCTATCTAAATGGGATCAATAGGAGGTAATATATATGCACATGTATGTATGTATTTATGTACAATATGTGTGTATGTATGTGGTTTCAGTAATTTTAAGTTAGAGGAATCTTCATCAATTAAATATACTTGTTTCGGAGTAAGATGACACATATTTTCTGTTATAAAATAATAAAACAAGACAGGAGTCATAATCAGACATTGTGACTTTATAATTTTAGTTTGAACAAGAGAAGGTTATGGCAGTCAAGTCCCCAAAGGCCAAAAGAGGTCCTTTCTGAAAGGTATTGCTTGAGCTGAGTGCTGGAAATTAGAATTTAACTGCTTCACAAAATTGGCTGTAGGGGAATGGAGCTGGCTCTACAGTTTCTACAAAATAAACCAACCCTTGATAAAAGGCTCAAGTACAAAGGAAACAGCATTTCTTCCACACCCAGGATGCCGTTTCAGTTATGACACTTCCCTGCCTGCCTGACAGACTTTCAAAAGACAATAAACAAAGTGGAAAAATGGAGAAGAGTCTGATATTTCTGGGAGCAATTATAAAGTTGGGTCATTTGGTCATTTTCCTTTCAAGTGCCATTTTTACTATGAAAACATGTTATACACTGGATTTGAAGAGTGATTCTCAATCTGGTTTTTATGTGTTAAACTTTTTGATGTTTAGCTTTAAAAATAATTGCGTCTTTTTGCTTCATATCCCGCCTAGTTGTAAGAATTGAGCATCTTTTGAAATGAGTGGAAATTTGTTGTTTCTCTAATAACTGTCTATACTAGAAGGAAATTATATCAGTGGAAAATGGGTACTCACTTTCTAAGTATCTTTGCTATTTGATTGAAAGGATACTTGAGCACCCTCCAAAAGCATCCTGCAGTACTTAATGGATTTATAAAAATCAAGTGGTTTCACAATCTCAAAATGATTTGTCACAATTCTTTCCCACTCCACACACACACACACACATACACATACACACACACGTATGCTCTCTCTCTCTATCTCCCCCCCCCACTCTCCATAATTTCTTAGATTCTCTTTATTCAGGAAAGCCCATAAACGTCTTCTTATAAATACAGTCTTCAATCTGAGATAGAATGTTCTTAAACTGTTGCAGATAGATGCTCATCCTCCTCTATTTTTTAAAAAAATTCTATTAAAAAGAAAATGTTAAGGTCTCTGACTACCCATTTCTGGCAGCAAAACTCTCTGAAGAATCAAATATAAAAACCGGTGGTTTTGGAATGACTATTGAGAATTCCAAGAGGTGAGAAATTCTTCTAGTCTCCATAATACCAGTAACCTGAAGAAAACATGGGCCATTTTGGGAGTTCTGGATCCTGGGTGTGGTGTGGTATAAAGTGACCAGATTGGGATGAAGAGGAGAGCTTCAGTAGAGTTAGCGTGGACGTCAGTGTGGCTCTGAACTCCCATTCACTTATTTATGCCTTTTCACATTTCTGTGTATGTATATGCTAATATATTACTATATATTATTTATATATTTGATACCTTTCAAGTATATACTTCTAGAGCCTTGGTCATTTGAATGTGATTAGGAACTCAACTCCAATGAGAATTATAGAATACAGATATGAAGTTATTTGTAAATTAAATTTGTCAGGACAAGCACTTGCATATGGTGATTCTTGTATTTTCGGCATTATTGTTTTCAGAAACTGGTACATCAGACAGTGCCAGCTGTAGCTATCGGTATTTCCCTCCTTTAAAGATACATAATTATTTTTACAAATGTAAGCAATTCTTATATTTTGTGCTTTGCATCTTTTTATACATAGTAAAAACCTAGCAGTTCACATACTATATTTCTCTGATTAATAAACTAATTTCTAAAGTATGACCCTTTGAAAATTTGAAAAAAACACACACAACAAATCATTAGAAGAGATGAGCCTGACTTGACCTTAACCAGTTTTGTATTTAATCACACTGCGGGAGATTTTCATTTCCCTGGTAATGTTGTTTATTTTATTAGAACTTATTTTTGAGAGCTAGCTCGTTGTTATTGGTATATTGTTTCCTGCCGTGAGCCTACAAATTCACTGTCATGGGAAATGCTTAGTGGTTAGCCTCCAGGCTAGCAGATGCGCCTGTACTGAGGTGGAGTCATAAATGGGCCAGTCCTGAATTCCACTCAAGGAAGCTCTGATAGCTTGTTTCTCCAACTGGAAACTTTCTGGCTCAACTTGGCATTTGTGTCTCCATTCCTTCCATTTTTGTTCCTTTTGTCCATTCCATTATTCTCTCCAGTTAGTAAAGTTTTGTTGGTAAACCTCTTGAAGATTCATATCTTTCATTTCCTTTGATGCAGAAAAAAAGAAGACGGTTGGCAGCAGGAGTAATTAAAGGTAATGCGAATGATATTAATGATGACAATAATGAACAAAGCCAATATTTATTTATCTTACCATGTGCCAGGCACAGTGTTCACAAATGTATGTCTAAATTATCTTACTAAATTATCTGACAGCAAGGCTTTAAGGTAAAAGTAATTTTAGCTAACATATTTTATGTGGTGATCAGTATTTAAATCTTTTACATGATTTGTTTAAGTTGGTTTAATTTAGTGTGGCATAATGCCTGAAGTCTAAACATTTAAAAAATTTTAAATACTGCATATACTATATAGTTGTCAAAATCTACTATGAGTCCATTTAATTATAAGGGCAATTTTATAAAGGAATTACTATTGTCAAGTCTGTTAAATAAATATGGAAATGATTTACAAGAGAATTATCCAAGTTCAAAATACTGGTCTATGGAAAAACCAGCATTTACAGTCAGGTCCTTTTTACATCAGATTTTATGAATAGTTGCACTTTATGATCCTGCTCTGTAATAAAAATAAAAATGAAAATGCCAAAGAGTGAGTGTTGAGTGCCTCTCAGTTACTGCGGAAAACAGACCTGTATAATATAAAAACCAGACAGACGCACTTCATCCTTTCAGCTACAATTGCCGTGGGCAATAAACATCAAAACACTCCTTTGCTGAAGGAGTGGGGAAGAGGTCATGAGGGGAAGGAAGGTTTTTCTTTATTTTTCTCACTATTAATGTTGAATGGATCTTTGGTTGAGGTTTCACTTTTTTGGAGCGGGGGGCTAAGTTGATGATCTTTTCATTTGCTTTTTGGGGGGCAGGTTATGTATTTCCTTGTTCAGTCTTGGCAGGGACATTTCCACATTTTGGTATGTTATCGTTTTGTGATAAATTTCATTTACAGGATTACTACCAGGCCTGACAGACTAGTATTCTAAGAAGCTCTTGAAAGGATTCCTGGTGTGTGTGTGTGTGTGTGTGTGTGTGTGTGTGTGTGTGTGTGTGTGTTCCTGTAGATAGCAGGATAATTCTATCAGCTTCCAATAGTTATTGATTTTAAATATAAAATTATATTTGAAAATACAGAGAATTAACTTCAAATTTGTGGATTAGAGGAAAAGCACACTGCTTTAGTATGTCTTGTGTCCTCAGTGTTCCCAGAGGGAATTAAAGAGTCTGAACTAGATGATATCTAAAGTACCTTTTCATACTAACACCCGCCATCAAATGTGTGCATAGAGTATGACAGCTCTAGTGTATACAGCCTTTAAATTAAAAAAATCATTTAGACTTCAGCTACTAAACTGCACTAAATTAAACGAATATAGAACTTTGCTGAAAGGAACTGTACATTAATACACTTGCTGGTAGATGAAAATTGGCTGGCATGCGCAGCCATTAGCAGTGGTTGATAGTGTTTTGGGATGTAATGTGGAAAGAATAGAGAGCTGTTTTGGAAGGCCTTTGAAGTTTTTTTTTTTTCAGTTCTAAACATCTGAGATTCTTTAGAATTTTTATAGCCAAACAGTCCATAATTTTTGCTGGGTGGTAAATCACATGGTTAACAGTAATGGAGTTTCAGGGTACCTGTAAATCAGACTTCAAAAAGGGAAACCTGTAGGTTGAAAGGCATAATTCACAGGTAACTCAAAATTCCCTATCTTTAAAGGCTGCTTTCAATATGAGAAATAAAAATGACATAAATTATGAGATTAAGCAAATTACATTGTTTTAAACATTTTAATTTGATCCTTATGCTCCAACAGGATTCCAATGGTTTAAAATAAGAAAGGAAGAAAGTCATGTTACTGAGCACACCCAATATGCCAAGCATGACTGTAAGGAGCTTGAAATATTAGGGAAGCCAAGGACTTGTATCATTAGAAGAAGGTTCACTGAGCTCATATGTAGTGCTAAAATGTGCCAGTGTAGCTTAGAGTCATGTGACGTGCCTCTGGATCTGGGGAAACAGCTGTGACACCCAGGGCCTTGGAGAAAGAACTTCACAATCTGGAAGATACAGCCAGAGCTTCAAGAAAAGCTTGTGTTCTAGCCTCATCATGTCAAAAAGCTGTCCAGGGTCAATGCTAATCAGCAAATACCCTTAGAACAGAACACGAACAGAGCTCTGAAGCACAAGGTTGTCTAAACAGTTTGGAAAAGATTCAAAGAGAAAAGTTGATATTCATTCATCCATTCATCAATCTCTTATCTACAATGCATAAAAGCATAGTAGGAAAGATATCCTGGTCATAAGAAAGTATAGGTAAGGTTTGTGGTTTTTCAGAGAAAGAGAGAGTAGAGGCATCAGGGAAAATATAATTGAACAGATGGCCTTTGAGTTGGGAAGAATAGATCTGTTGTCAGTGGAAATTAGGTTCTTACATGGGCTTGTGAGGAAAGACTTAATGGACCCAATGCACAAAAGATTGTGGTGTGGCAAGATAATTTATTTGTGATGCAAAATCAGAGGAGTTCCACTTCTGTATTCCCAAATATCTCATCTTCTTCCATCCTGCCTTGGAAAAGTTCAACTTTGTCTTCGTCAAGGCCAAGACAAAATCCAGGGCGTGTTTCCTGTTACAGCTTAGACCTCTGGAGCCCATTTGGTCTACTGCTGTCCCCAATAGCTACTAGACCATATGGTTGAGTTCTCCTGGGTGAGCCAACAGATGAGTGTTACAGGGTGGGCAATAGAGGGCATATTACTACACGGGATGAGTGCAGGTTATCATGAGAGTGAGAGAGAGAGGGCAGAGGAGAAGAGAGGAGAGGAGAGGAGGAGAGAAGAAGAAGGAGGAAGGGAGGGAGAGGTTGGGGGGGGAGAGAAAGAGAGAGAGAGAGAGAGAGAGAGAGAGAGAGAGAGAGAGGGAGGGAGAGAGAGAGAGAGAGAGAGAGAGAGAGAGAAATAAGAGAGAAAGAAAAAGAAGAATTTTTAAAATTTTGCCTGATTTATATTATCTTGGGCTTTAGAACAACCAGGAGCTTTTTCAAAATAACCAGTCAACCTCTGAAGCTTCGGAGGGCTTCTGATTGGTCCATTGCCCTGACCAATGATCCCTTTCCCAGGTTAGATTGACAGGCCTTTATGGTAAAGCACCTCCCTCGTGCCATTTTCACTTCTGTTGCACAAGTTTTTACCTCCCCATGCTCTCCTTCACTCCCCCCCCCCTCCCCACACAATCCTGTAGGGGAGGGCAGCTGCTTCCTATATGGTGGAAAGGAGGGTTAACAGTTTTAGCTTCCAGGTGAAACAAATATCCTCATGCTCCTTAGCTGACCATGCTTAACAATGTCTGACTCCCTTGCTTCCTTCTTATCATTATTTACCTAAGCAAGGTAACCATACAACTATCCAAAGAAGCAGTGAGATTTGGAGCTTATATAATAAGAGCGTCTATAATAGAGGCAGGGGAGGGAATACACATACATATATGAAAACCGTGGTTTAGGAACTCTGGTAGAATAAAAATTCCTCAAGGTAAACACTTTTCGAAAGGTTGTCCTTTAAACTTATGAATTTTAAGTGTAATTCTAATTTTATATATATTAAAATTAAAAATAAGTTATTTTGTGCTGATTGACTATGTATTAGGCACTTAAGTGTAACATATATAATTTCATTTAAAAAGCACAAAAACCCCATGAGGTGATCATAACTATTATCACTTCTTTGCAGATGAGGAAATAGAAGCTTAAATATTTCAAATAACTTTCAAAAAATAATGCATCTTATTAGAAGAGGAGCTGGGATTCTAACCAAAATAGGCCATTTCAGAGATTTCATGCTCTTTATACCAGAGAGGGTATCATTTAAAGGTACATAAAAGTGACATTTAATCATTTGAACTAAACATTTCATGTGATGCAGGTCAGGTAAACATTTAAGATATTGTAAGATATTCTGAGGAAAGCATTGCTAACCATTTTACTTTTTAATTAATTTATTGATGATTTTATATTAAAGTGTTAATAATAAAAGCTGAGATGACATAAATATGATGCTATGACTACCATTTAAATTCAAATGAATTAAAAAACATACTCGTATTTTTATTTGGCATATTTGCATTTTAAGTAGGATTACACATGAACTTTTATCTTGCACATTAACATTTTAAATATTGAATATTCATGGCTCAGCGTGCTATCACTTCTATTATAACTAATTGCCTAACAAGGTTGGATGAATTTTGTTTTGATGCTAAAGGCCCTTGACCACATTGAAAATTTTAAAATATCAAGTCATGATTGAGGGTCAAAGAAAATACTCTTAAGAGGCAAGTAAAGTTTTATGCCAGCAAACTAATCTTTAAACCAGCCCAAGTATTTTTGCGCTGCAATAATGGAAAAAACAATATTGGGCAGGAATGAAACAGGAAATGTTTTAATTATTATTGCCCTAAGCAGAAACTAACATAAGTAATGATATTAAAGCTATACACTATTTCGCCTCTCAGTATTGCCAAAACAGTTGGAATATATTCGTGTGCTATGAATTTTTCCTCTTTTGTATTGTTTTCTCACTGAAGCTAATTTGATTTTTATTGGTGCAAAATATTTTCCTTTGAACTCCCAGATCAACTCCCTAAAACAATATTTATAGGTTTCAATTCTCCTGAAGGGAATCACCAACATTCGTGGACCTTAGAAAAAATAATCTTGCTTAGAAACAAAACAATGTCATTTGAGGCTATGTCAGATGGGTAATGGAATGCTTATTTTGAGAAGATGGCTTAGGGCAAACTATTTACTCGAAGTGATTTTATACTGTTGTTTTTATACCAATAAAAAGCAGGTTTTAGGCCATTCTATCAACCTGTTGAGATTTTAATATTTAGAAGGAAGTTCCTTTATATTTCCTCATTGTCATTTGCAAATATTCATATTCCTATATCTTCTGTAAATGGTCTTAAGAAGTTAAACTCCATTGTTTTTAGTCTGTGTTAGCCTTAAGTGCTAAGAGAAATGCAATCACTTTCCAGCATACATAAACTCATTTAATCACACTGACGTCTCAACCATCACATTATGCATTTCCAAACACAATTATAGTGTGGCCCAACAGAATCTAAAATTCCATTTTCCACAGCCAATAAAAACAATTTTTGGCTCAGGTCCAAAGTATGCCAAGTTTAACTTGTGTATCTCAAGACTGTTTTAGCATACTAAACCCCAAAGGGTTAGCTATCTTTTCCATTCTTTTTTTCCTTGTTCTATTCAAAAAGGAGAATAAGAATTCTAAATTAAATACTAAGACATTATCTAGGAAAGAAATAGCTATATAAATTACATTTGCATGTATGTATATCTGGATAGATGATAGGTAGCTAAACTTTTTTATTTTATTTTATTTTTTTTATTTTTATTTTTTAGTACAGAACGGTATATAGAAGTCAAAGTCTTGGTGCTAAGTATGCCTATTTCTACTGAACTGTCATGACTTACAGATCTGAGCAAACAGAACAAGGGAATAATAGATTTCACCCCAAACTTGTAAGTAGCATTTTGCAAAAGTATGCTATAGGTATGTATTTAGTCATTGCCAACCTACTTTATATAAGGCAGTGTTAATGAAATTTATGAAATACAGAGATGAGTGATTTCCTCAATGCCAAATGAGGTAGATAAGTTATAGTTGATGGTGTACCAAAAGAAGTAAAAGCTGCAATGAAGCTGTAAATGCCTTAGAAGTGGAAGTGAGAGTCCTTAACAGTGAGAGAAGGAATGTCTCTCTCTCAGACTTTTCCCCAGGAAAGGCTTTCAGAAACAAGTGAGTTATCCACACTGAAGGCTGAATGGTAAGCAGGAAATGACTGGGGAACGAATTTGAAGAAAGTATATTAGAAACTGTAATTTCTGAAGAGATAACGTTATGATCTGGGTAAACTAAGAGTAATACAGTATAGCTGTATGCTGCTTTGTATGTCTATGTGGTAGGTGAGTGACTGGGGAGATTTTGAAAGCTATATCAAAATTTATAATATATATGATATATGAAACTTTAAGGTTATATTAAATTTACATTAAAATTATATTAAATTTTTAAATTATAATTAAATTTACATTAAATTATATTTAACAGTTTAATCATCTTGAAGGCATTTGGGAGCCATTGAAAGAGTTTAAGCAAATGGGAATTTTACCTTTAACTCATTGTCAGAGGTAATATATACATAAATAAGTATTATCCAAGACAGAAGGTTTTATATAAACTAGAAAAGTCAGAGAAACAATGTTCTATGAGCCAAGAATTGGAAGATAATTTTCACTTGAATGGCTTAAGGAAACCTCTGTGAAGAGAGAACATTTTGGTTGGGCTTCCAACTCAGCCAGGGTTGTAGATTACTCATTTTATTTATAACTGATTGTTTGATCTTTAAATCATTGTGAACATAAACAATACATATGTAATCTTCCAAAGTTTTCGACCTTGCCTCTGAAAAATGGTATCATGATAGTTTTGATAGAGCAAGTTTTATTGTAAAATTTATTGTAAGCTACAAAACTTAAAAATAATGCCCATTTTCACATTAAAATTAAGACTCAATCATACATTGACTTTTCAGTGTCTAATATTTCAATATAATTTCAAATTTAAAGTTGTAACAAACTTTTAGGAGATACTTTTTATTTTAACATAATTTTAAAGAAAAATAGTGAAAGGAGCTCTAAGCACAATTGTTTGTTTTACTCCACTTATTTTTTCTCTCATTCTCTCTATCCATATATCTGTAATTAAACATGCACATACATATTGTTATTATATATATTATTAAGTACAGTAAAGTTAAATGCATGTTGTACTTATTTATTAATTAAATATAATTGTATTAATTTCAGAGAGGGAGAGAGAAATAGAAACATCAATGATGAAAGAGAACTATTGATCGGCGGCCTCCTGCATGCCCCATACTGGGATTGAGCCTGCAATCCAGGCATGTTCCCTGACAGAGAATTGAATTGTGATCTTCTGGTTCATAGGTCGACACTCAACCACTGAATCATACTGGCTGGGCTAGATAATGTTAATTTATTTTCCAAAAGAGTATTATTTTTACCTGAATTATCTTTATTTAATGATGGATAATATGTAAAGTATTTTTTTTTGCATGAATAGAGGCACATATAAGCATTTACTAGAATTAAATGGGAATATATAATACCTGCATATAGTTAGGAAGAATAGATAGCTGAATATATGGTATGCTTTATAAGGCACCTATATCTAAATAGCACCTAATCAATTTACCATAATTACTTTTAACTTTAGAGTTTTTGATCATTATATCCTGGAATGTATTAGCAATTATCATCTGCTAATACATTACCAGATTTGATTTCTTTGTCAGGTAATCTGGCTCACAATAAAATTTTAAAACAATGGAGCATAACAGTTAAGTGTTTACAAATATCAGGATGAGAAGAAAACACATAGAACACTGTCTCTAGGTGTTTGCTGCAGTTTAAGACTTGAATATCCAGAAATTAAAAGGGGAAAACTGGGATCTTGGAAGTGAAACCTGTAAGAAAGATAGAGAGTCAAGAGATAGACTCTGGCTCCTGTAAATAAAAATAACCATGAAAAAGGTTATCCAAATGAATGCCACGCTGAAGAAGACATTGGCAACTTTGTCTTGATCTTTTTTTAAGATTTATATCTCTGTTGAGTTCCCACACATGTCTCCCTAAAGGAAACATTCCTTGGACATTTGAAATCAAGGCATTAAATTAGGAAAACAAACCAAACCAAACCAAAACCAAAACCAAAACATTTTCTTGAAGCATACTGTTGTCATGTAAACAGATAGTTTTCTTTCTGCAGCCCCAAACATTTACCCAGCTAACCTGTATCTCCCTTTTATATTTCTTCCATAGGCAGCATTAACTGAAGTGAGTTTGGTCTACCTAATTAGAAAAATTCCCAACCTCTATGATTTTCTTGGTTTCAGAACTTTTGTCTTACCGACCATATAATTGTTCCAGTACAGAAATTGCTTTCATCAGGTCACTGGTAGCTTCTATATTTCCAGCATTAATGAAAACATTTGTTATTTTTCTTCTTAATTGTTTTACTCCTTTGACACCAGTGACACCTTTCTCCTAATACTCTTTTTACTTTTGTTGTAGTACAACTTTCTCTCCTGACTCTCCAGTCTCTCAGACATCTTTACTGGATACTATTCCCTGCTCAAACCAACTCTGAGCAATACCATCCCCATTCAAAGTTTTATAATTATGTAGTAACTAGAGGCCTGGTTTCTAGGCCTGGCCGGCAATCTGGGCCAATATGTGGGGCGACTGGTGGGGTAATGGAGGGGGGGAGGGACCCACTGGCACCCACCATGGCCAGCCTGACGCTGTCTGCTTGCCAGCCCTACCCCCTGCCACCACTGATGGTTGCCTCCCTCTGTGGAGTGACTAGTGGGATAATCAGGAAGCCCCTACTGGCACCTGCCTTGGCTGGCCTGAGGCCTGTGGGCTGTGGGAAGCTCCTGCATTGAGCATCTGCCCCCTGATGGTCGCAACCAGTCATTCAGTTGGTCTTTCCCCTGTTTGGTCAATTTGCATATTAGGCTTTTATTATATAAGGTAGGATATCTCCCCTCCAGAGACACAATATATCTCTATAACTGACTTCTTTCTTTCCTCGCATAATTTGAAAACCTAGTTGCCCATGAAACATCTCCACTTGGGCCATCCTTTGTTGCTGCAAACTCACCGTGCCCCACTAATGACGTTTTGATCACACTTTAAAAAACAATTTTATTATTATTATTTTTTTATTATCCAGGTCTTCCAAGATGGTGGTGGTGGTATATCATCCACCTAGATATTAAACCAGAAATGAAAGTATTGTCACAATCTTTTTCTTTTTATTCAGTATATCCAATTATTCACTAAGCCCTATGATTTATATGTGTTAGTACCTTGAATAGCCTCTCTCTTTTCTAATTAATGACTTTGCCTTGCTTCAGCCCACTTTCATCTTTCTCCAAGATTACTCTAACAGATCATTTATTGATATTCCTGCACCAAGACTTATTCTTTTTTAAAAAAATTATATATATATATATTAATTTCAGAGAGGGAGGGAGAGGGATAGAAAGATAGAGACATCAGTAATGAGAGAGAATCATTGATTGGCTGCCTCATGTAAGTCCCCTACTGGGGGGAGGGTATCGAGCTTGCAACCTGGGCATGTGCCCTTGGCCAGAATCAAACCTGGGACCCTTTAGTCCACAGGCTGGTGCTCTATCCACAGAGCCAAACCAGTGGGGCAAGACTTCAGAGCCAAACCAGCTAGGGCAAAACTTCCACACTTTTATCAGTGAGATCTTCTAAAACTGCAAATATGAAGGTGCCATTTCCCTGACTATAGCTACCAGTGATTATTCATTGCCTAATGGGCTGAGCCTAAGCTCACTGTATGGCACATATGATCTGGCCTTTGTCAAATTTTCCAGCTTTATCTCATGCCACTCTCCTCACTCATATCAAGGTGACTTCCAGTTCCTGAACCCTATGGTGTTTCATGCTTTTGTGTTATTTCCATTTTCCTTTGGCCTTTCTTAACTTATTATTTCCAGCAAACAGTTAGCCCTGATGAACTTCTAATCACTGGATAAACCTTGTTTAAACAGAGTAATTTCCTCTATGAGTCTTCTTTTTTCCTCCCTCTGAACTTCTTTTGTTTCTTTTTATTTATTTCATAATTCCACTTATTGAATTGTATTAAAATTACTTTTAAAAGTAGATTATTTATTTCCTTTCATACTTGAGCTTCTTTAGGAGAGGGCCTTCCTGTGTCTTAATAATCTTTGTACTTTTTAATGTGTGGGTATATTCTTTGTCATACTGACCAGTGAAATTAAGTCATGTTATGTTTAAAGGAAATATATAAGGCAAAATTTTATCTAGTATATTTTCCCATTGGATATGCATTAGCAATGGCTACATTTGAGACCAAACATCACTCCTGAATAAGCCCAATGCAGCCAATTTCCCCTTCATTGTTGGAACAGATTGTTGTTTCTTTGTTTTTATACCAGGTAAAGAAGTTAATATAAGAAAAGCCTCTATCCCTAAACACAGGCAACATTGAACAAGATAAAATTCTAATGTTACAATAAGTTCTTAGGGATGGAGGGCAAGTAAACAGAGGATTTATTTCCTCCAGCTCAGGGAGTAAGCCATTTTTAAGAGGAAAAGCAAGAATAATTCTGCAGTGGTTGGGAGGGTGAATAACTTGACCTTGAAGGTCTGTGATTCTATTTATAACAAATCAGTCATTACCTCAAGGTCAAAAAACATTGAAACAATCTGTACATTCAAAACAGCAGGAATGTTGTATTTTCAAAACAACTGAGGAAAGTGAGTTCAGAATCTTCACACATTTAAGAAGGTTGGATTCAGGCAGAAGGTGGGATGGGCACTAGGTGGAGGGGAGCTATGGGGGGGAAAGGAGGGAATAATGTAATTAATAAACTGAACAATAAAGATTAAAATATAAAAAAAGAAGGTTGGAATCAGTAATGAAATTTGGAGCCCAAAACTGGGGGAAAAAAATCGTTTATGAAACAGGAGCAAAGGAAGAAAGTGCAAACAAAAGCTTAAAATTGTGAGGAACTGAGGAAGGGAATTGAAGTGAATTATATCAGACTAGAGGCCCAGTGCATGAAATTGGTGCACAGGGTTGGGGTGGGGTGTCCTCAGCCCAGCCTGCACCCTCTGCAACCTGGACCCCTTGAGGGATGTCTGACTGCACATTTAGGCCCGATCCTACCGGGATCAGTGGGACATCCTTCTCACAATCCAGGACTGCTGCCTCCAAACTGCTCACCTGCCTGCCTCCCTGATTGCCCCTAACCACTTTTGCCTGCCAGCCTGATCATCCCCTAACCACTACCCTACCAGCCTAATTGATGTCTAACTGCTCCCCTGCCAGCCTGTTGGCCCCCAACTTATCTCCTCTGCCGGCCTGGCCACCCTTATCTGTCTTCCCCTGCAGGTTTGATCATCCCCAACTGCCCTCCCTTGCAGGCCTGGACCCTCCCATTTGCCCTCCCCTGCTGGCCTGATTGTCCACAACTTCCCTCCCTTGCAGGCCTGGAACCTCCAACAGCCCTTCCCTGATGGCCATATTGTGGTGGCCATCTTGTGTCCACATGGGGGCAGGATCTTTGACCACATTGGGGCAGCCATCTTGTGTGTTGGAATGATGGTCAATCTGCATATACTCTTTTATTAGATAGGACAGAGGCCTGGTGCATGGGTGGGGGCCAGCTGGTTTGCCCTGAAGAGTGTCCTGGATCAGGGTGGGGGTTTCCTTGGGGCTTGGGGCAGCCTGGGCAAGGGGCCTATGGTGGTTTGCAGGCTGGCCTCGCCCCCCAGTGACCCAAGTGGAGGCCCTGGGATCTGGGATTAATTTATGTTCTACAATTGAAACTTTGTAGCCTGGAGTGGAGCCAAGCCTTCTGCTTGCTCTTTGGCCATAGTCATTTCTGTTTGGGTTTATTTAAATTTTATAATTGAAACTTTGTAGCCTAGAGTTGAGGCCTAGGTGCTAGAGCTGCAGAAGCTTGGCTTCCTCCATTGCCGGGGCAACCCTAGCCTCTGCTCTCTTCAGCTCTGTGGCTGCCGCCATTTCTGTTGGGATTATGTATCTTCTATAATTGAAACTTTGTAGCATTGAGCGGAGGCCTAGGCCAGCAACGGCAGGCGGAAATCTTGGCTTCCTCCATTGCCAGGGAAACCCAAGCCTCCCTCCTGCTCTCAGTGGTGCAGCCATCTTGGTTGGGGTTTATTTGCTTCTGATTGGTTTGTGGGTGTGGCTTGTGGGTATAGCAAAGGTATGGTCAATTTGCATGTTACTTTTTTATTAGATAGGATGGCCCCAGTCATGGGTGGTACTAGCATTTTACTTCATGAGCTATGGGGGAAAGCAGAGGTGGGCCCAGATTCTTCTTTGTAATTCCCAGTTGTTCAATACTAGCTGTCTCTAAAATAGAGATACTAATTGTTGTCAGGAGAATTCAATGCAGTAGGGTTTGTGGAGTACTCAGCTGTGCCTGGCACATAGTATCTGCTCAGGAAATGGCATAAGTTACTAGTATTATCCTTGTAGTGGAATATGGGAGGTAGGTAATCTCATAGGCAACTCTGAGCTTTACAAATCCATCCAGCTGTCTTTTCTGTGAAGATGAGTATTTCATAATGTGATTTTAAAAGGGAATAGACAATTTTAATTAAACTTTTTTAATGGCATGGGTTTCGGTGGGTATTATTTTAAAGAGGTAATTATAGTATAGACACACACCTCAGTGCTGGAGATCCATTCTGTATTTTTTTTGAAAAATATAGTTTATTGATTTTTTTTTTACAGAGAGGAAGGGAGAGGGATAGAAAGTAAGAGACATCAATGAGAGAGAAACATCGTTCAGCTGCCTCTTGCACACTCCCTACCGGGATTGTGCCCGCAGCCAAGGTACATGCCCTTGACCGGAATCGAACCTGGGACCTTCCAGTCCGCAGGCTGATGCTCTATCCATTGAGCCAAACTGGTTTCAGCTCATTCCGTATTTTTAAGATCTAACCTTAGCTTCATTTACATGTTTATTTTGACATGATTTTTTTTCTGGGGTTTCTCAGCAATGTTTTAACCAAAAATTTTGTTTATCCGCTTTTATTTGATGAAGATTATACATCAAACAAGTGGTAAAGTTTAAAGCGTCCATATTTCATCTGCTTTTTTTTTCTTTTTGGTTCCCTGATCTGTAAATGGTTGAGTCTTCTATTGTGAGAATTATCTAAATCAATGTGTCACAAATCAAGTTTGAATTGTTAGAACTCAACCTAATTCAAATGATCATAAAATTATATTTTAAAAAATATTGTCCATCAGGATTCCTTTTTCCTAAGGCTGCTATTAAAACTAAGATTATGATCACAGAGAGGCAGTGTTAGTAAGACAAATATCTTTGTATCAAATAGAACTGAATTCAAATCCTATTATTGTAACATACAAGATGTATATACTTTGGCAAATTACAGAATTTTTCTCTGGTCTGGTTACATTGAATGTGATGTGAAGGTCAGAGGACCTACCTTCCAAGTGTGTTATGTAGAATTAACTGAAATATAAACTACTGTACCTAACATGTAGCAGATGACTAATAAATACATGTCGACTCTCTTGCTCCCACACCTTCCACTGGGCCAGCTGGAGAAAGGAAAAGATGAGGGAAGATTGCCATTGACCTCAGAGAGGGGATGGAAGTTTATAATGTTAAAAAAGGTGCAGAATTTCTAAAAGAGACTGATTTCCATTATTCTGTTAGGGATTGGGCCTTGTGTCAGATGATGCAGTAGATAACGTGTCTGGTGTTGGGCTTGGGAAAACTTTCATTGATTGGTTTAAATCCTGTATAAAATTTAGAGTTTTAACTAAATGAATGTACAAATTATGGTAACTATCGAATATGATAGAAGAGTTGATGTAAATGATATATTTATATGAAAAATAAGATAGTAACAAGGATAAACTTAGAATGACAAGGATAGAGCAATCATTTCAAAGGATATGGAGTAGGGAAAAGTCAGTAGATGCAGAAAGAAAAGCTGAAGCTAAAATGAGACATGAATGGATGTAAGGGCACAAATAAATGTTTGTATTTATTATTTATGCTAACAACTCATTTTTTATTTTAAAAAGGTAACAGAGGTAGTGACTCATTTCTATACGTTTAGTCATTATGCAGAACCTATCACCCATACTACGGAAAGCTTGGCAAACTGAATAGCTGCTGCCATTCACAGTCAGAGTGAGTCATGATTATCTCTATCGCTGTCTAATTCTAAAAGTTCAGAGAGTCAATAGGTTAGTATTTAGGAATTTTCCATTTACTGACATTGATTCAATTCATTCTTGATGGTAGTTCTGCACATTTATTCATAGGCATTACTGGAAGCTTAAGAAAGACTTAAAAAAGAACAACAAAACCAACTACTAATTGAATTTAGAGTCATGTTGAAACCAAGCTTAAAATATGGAAGAAAGCTGGTAAGGATGACTCAGTGCTGAAGCTAAGTTAATGATTTAGTGATGGGATTCAGAGCTGGGTTTCGGAGCTGGGTTTCAGAGCTGCAGAGAAACTAAATGAGTCTCAGCATGCAACTAACTACCTTTGGACAACTTTCCACTGACTAAAGAATTGCGGATGAGAACATTTTTGGCATGTTTTGGGAATAATGGAAACCTCTGAACCACATTTCTTTTTCTCCCCCATTTTATTGAATTTATTGTGGTGACACTGGTTAACAAAATCATACAGGTTTTGAGGTGCACAGTTCCATAACATATCATCCATATACTGTATTGTGTGTTCGCCACCCCAAGTCAAGTCTCACCATTTATCACCCCTATACCCTCCTCCACTCTCCCATATCCCTCACCTCCCCCCACCAAAACCCCCACACTGTGGTCTGTGCCCATGAGTTTTTTTCTTTTTTTCTCAATCTCTCCACAACCTCCAGCCCCCTTAGCCCTGCTGTCTCTCACCCCGACTACTGTCAGCCTGCTTTCCATGGGTCTATCTTTATTTTGCTCGATAGTTTATTTTGTTCATTAGATTCCACATATGAGTGAAATCTTATGGTACTTGTCTTTCTCTGACTGGCTTATTTCACACCGCATAATGCTCACCAGATCAATCCATGTTGTTGCAAAGGGTAAGATCTCCTTCCTTAAAAAAATCCCTGCAATGTCATATTGATTACTTTTTCTAACCACAACCTCTCTTCTTATGTGATGGTGTGAGCCTGTAACTCTGCAGGCTGATGTGGCAGACACCACAGCACACTGCTTCAGCCACAGCGTGCCCTCCAAAACGTGTTGTTGCTGGGGGCTCAGGGCTGATGCACTCTGCTTGCCCTTCCTCTTAGCCTGCTTACTGAATATCTAGTCATCCTTCAAGCCCCTGTTCAACCATCTCTTTCTTAGTCCTCTGACTTCGGAAATTTTATATTAAGGAGGTCTCTTTTTTGCAATGTTTACTTAACTACCCACTATGCAAAAGCCATTTCCTTTTATAGTAGATTTGTATGTTGCTCAATTACCCCATTCAATTGAGCTGTGATGGGTGGGTGTTTGGCTAAGAGAATCTGTTTTAAATGATTTCCTTTGTTGTTATTGTTGATGTTTTCAAAGAATGTCACACTCATTCCAAGGAAGTTGTTTGCCAGCACTGATGGCTGTCAGAACTTGTAGGAGTGTTAATTGGAGCCAAACTTTAACTGACCTGCCTTCTACACTTCAGTGACAAAGAGGAATGTCTCTTACTTTGTGCAGTAAAAAGCTCAACTCTGATACATGGCTGAAGGGTTAGCCAGTTTAAGGAATAATTTTTCATTGCTATTTAAAGCTATAAACCCAGTCTTTTTTTTTATTCATTCACTTAAGAAAATAAAAATTCTGTTATATTTTATTATTGAATAAGTGGCAAATAAACTTTAAGGCTGATACATAAGACAAGATAACCTAGTTTAAAACCATTAACTGGGTAGAATTTGCTTTTTTGCCTGTAAGGGAGAAAGATTTTTGATCAAATTGAAAACCATTTAAAAAGTGATTCTCAGTTGCATTGTCAGTTTTAATATTCCCATTGTACTTATCCTCAGATATGTAGAATTCTTGATTTGAAGTGCAATGATAAATATTTCAAGATGAAGCACATACATAAGTATTAGGAAATGTTTGGAAACATTGCAAGGTATTAGTGAGAGTCTATTTTTAGGTTTTTACAGACAAACATATGAGGAAAAATATATTATCAGTATAATTTGACTAGGTTTATTTTTAAAGCCAAGAAGAGAGAGATGTTCTGATCTTTTCCTCAGTTACTGCATTGAGCAGAATGGGTTTATTCACTGACTGAACAAATACATTTGTAAATAAATTACGCCTGTTATGAGACACAGATTATAATATTTGCTCTGCGGGAGACGACCACAGTGTTGTAGGTATATGAAATTCAGATGGAGTTGTTAGAGGACTCACTTCACTTAGGAGATGAAACTGCAGCTGAAGCCTGAGAAATGAGCAACAGGAAGAGCATTTAGATTAGAGGGAACAGTATATTCAGAAGTGGCAAAAAAGCTTGTGAAATATTTGAGGAACAAAATACCAGCATGTCTAGTGAGGAATGAGCCTACTAGTCAGGGTTTTGAGATAGGGGTATAGGAAGGTGAGAACCAAATAAGGCAGCATGTTAATATTGTGTATAGTTTAATCACTATGTACCCACTGAAAAAAATGAGTAAGAAGGCTTCATAAAATAATAGGTATAATGTGCTTTTTTTTTTTTCTTCTCCATTTTGATGAATATGATCTTACCTTTTCCCAGTCAGCCATAGGCATCTAACTGCTTCATGCATGGCAGGGCATAAGATTAATGTCATCATAGATAAAAGTAAAGACAAATAAGAAGTGTGGCTTTGCATACCTAAATAAAACTTTGAGCCCCTAGTGAGACCATGTTTCTGAAGACCAGACTTTGTGTACATAAAAAAGTGTTTCCCAGATTCCTGAAGCTCTACCTAACTTATATGATCCAGGCTAATAGATTTGAATACTGAATTTAATAAACTATAAAGGGTGCCCAGGAGGTACAGAGAAGATGGGGAAAGCATACCTCTTCTTCCTTGGTGAACTCTTCTTCCCTGGTGAAGTGTAGAAAAAGGGATCCCAGATAAAATGTACTTTATGCCAAAAATGGACAAAGTTTTTTGACCTGTTACTTCTGAGCTGAAATTCCAAACTTAGGGAGCATGTTTGGTTGAAAGTATAAGCTTAAAGCAAAGGATTTTCCCCAGTGATTTAGTGAGTCAGCTACAGCAGAATAAAAATGGTGGAATGGTGTAGGCAGTTCCAAGCCTTCTTCGGTGCCTGGGTGGGATAGATTTTTTACTTCTAGTGGGGAATTCAGATGTCAGCTGATATGGGGCTAGTATATCTGTCATAAGCTTACTATGCCCATGGCCAGGGGTTAGGGAAGTCAAAAGGTTAACCGCTTTGGTGGAGAGCCAGATGAAAGATGTAACTAAGACTTCAAGTGTCCTGCAGCATCAGTGAGGGCTGATGTTGGGCTCCATCAGAAAGGGGTGGTCCCAGTTCCCAGACTGAGCCAACTGAACACATCTGGCACAGATTTCAGCAGTAATGTGTACAGGGAGCCAAATGACCAAAAGACAAGGGACATTGTTGCAGAGACCAGAGAAAACAAAGAAGAGAGCAGGTACCTGCAAGTTTGGGTTTGAGGCCACTTCTCTTCTGCCACTCTAGAATCATAGAAGCCCACCTTCTATAAACTCAGTGCCTTCTTGAAACAAACAAACAAACAAACAAACAAACAGTAATTTGGAGGAAACATGAGAGGCTGAACAATTGTCAGATATGACTGAGATTTTAGAAAAAGAATACACAAAAAGATGATGTGGCATGTGAGGGAGGAAAATTTTTACTTCTACTCTTTTAGGTTCCTTAGCTGGTCTAAGAATCAAATTAACATAAAGCGGAATAACAGGAGAGAACAAATGTAATTTTGCACATATGGGGACTACATAAGAATATTAAATCTATAGGTAGTCAGGCAAATGAAGCTTATATGCCAGTTCTGATCTAAAGAGGTAGGGGGTAGGAGCCTAGGGTTTCAGAGAAGAGAAAAACAATTCACAGGAATATGGCACGAGTAAATGTTTCATAAACAAATGTTTGACATGCCATGCAGAGACAATGGGACACAGGACTTTAACCAGTCAGGCTCCTTTGCCTACTACATTTGGCTCATATTCTTTGTGGTTATCTCTGGTGATAGATCTCTTCCAGGAATAGGCTCTCTAGTAAATTAATTTTAGGCAGTTAAGGGGGATGTAAGAAGAAAAAATTCTGAATCTTTGGCTCTTTAAAAAGAATCAACCTAAAATAATCCTCATACCAAGAAGATACATTTTAGGGGGGCAAAATTTGCTCCCCAACAATAACTTTGGTCATTCATTCAATAAATATGATTGGGTGTCTCTTTTGCACAGGGACTACAACAGACACGAATTCCTGTCTTGCTGTAGCTTACATGCCAGTGTGAGTAGTCCCAAGTTGAAGCTGTAGGGGGAAAACAGCTTAGTTAGAAAAAAATAAAGTTCTACAATTTATTTTCACATCTGAATAGTAGCTTGTTATATTTTTAGTCTCAAAACAGTGAGCTTAAAATGTATTCTGGTGGTATGGATGACCTTGTTGTGGTTAAGAAAAACTAAAATGACTACAGAGTTTATTCTTGCTTGGACACTAAATTTAAATAACTTGACATTTTTTCATGGTGCCAGTCATAAAGTCATAAAAATTCAGAGCTGAAAAGGATCTTAGAGGTCATTTGGCCCAACATCTTAGTTTGATTTTTAAGGAAACAAATGGGCAGAGAGTTGAAAATTGCTGCTAGAGCTGGGATTTAATTGCTTGTTCCTTGTCATTAGTCCAGGGCTTTTTGTAATAGAACAGAATTTCCATTCAGATCTTAGTTAGAAATATTCATTGATTATTTCACCTCCATATAAGTAGGCCCTTTCTAAGGCTGGCTTTGGGGACATACCTACGATGAAATGATATGTAAGTAGAGTTGAAGATTAGAAGAATAGATACTCATTAGGGTGGCTAGTTGCTTCTCCTTCATGGACTAGGGAATATAGTCCAGAAGAGCCCAAGTGACCTTGGTAGCATGCTGCCCGACAACAAGACAACATATTAAGTAGAGGGTAAAAGCTTAGGCTCAAGAATGAGACACCTGGGTTCAAAGTCTAGCTCTACCACTTATGAACTAACTTTGTAATCACTTGTGAAATGTGTAGCAGAAAATTTGTTTAAAAATGGAGAAAATACTGAAGGTTGTGACTGACTAGCCTTGAAAGGATAGATCAGATTTAAGTTATCTTTTAAACAATGCTACTCTCATTCATGTATATGTAATAGTTTCTGACCCAGTGGTAAAAGGATAGACTTACGGTTGGTCCATCAGAAATAGTTCACACCCTGCCGTTCATCTCACGGTAGAGTTGACCAAGTAGCATTTCCCTTTATTGATGCAATATGTATAGCTATGTAAACAAATTATGGCAATGCCTATATTTTACAGTTTTGGGTTTCATCAAGGTACTTTCTGGGAGAGTATTACGTGTACGTCATCTTTCACATATAATGTGTCAAAAAAAAGAGTGAGAACTACTGAACTAGAGTTTAGGTGTAGGAGAGTTTCTAATCATACACAGTGCTTGCTCTTCTCTTGGTGAAATGTGGAGAGGCAAGAGAGAAAGAAGCAAAAATGTTTACAAAATTTTAAATTATATCATATGTATGTAATGATAAAACCTAAAATACTATTTGATCCTATTTTTCTACATTTTCTTCCCACTTCCCCACTTAATTTAAAACCCATTTAAATTATAACCTGTGGTATTGTATTTAATGAGATAATATCGGAACAAAAGAGCATACACTTTGTCTCAGACATATTTTCCTAGACATATGTGGTAAAATGATAGCTTGTACAGTCATTTTTCAGTTCTTGGGCTGGCATATTACATGATTTTTACACCTTTGCATGTGTTTTTGGCACTTATCTTATCTAATAAAAGAATAATATGCAAATTTAACCATACCTTCACCACACTCACAAGCCACACCCACAACCCGGCCCACCAGCCAATCAGGAGCAGATTATGCAAATAAACCCCAACAAAGATGGCTGCCACCACTGAGGCAGGAGGAAGGCTTGGGTTTCCCTGGCAACAGAGGAAACCAAGCTTTCTGTCTGCCATTGCCTGACTAGGCCTCCACTCAATGTTACAAAGTTTCAGTTATAAAAGATATAGAAATGGCAGCAGCCACTGAGCTGGGGAGAACAGAGGCTTGGGTTTCCCTGGCAATGGAGAAAGCCAAGCTTTCCACCTGCCGTTGCTGGCCTAGGCCTCCATCCTAGGCTACAGTGTTTCAAACAGAAATGGCTGCTGCCCTGGAGTGAGCAGAAAGCTTGGCTCTGCTCCAGGCTACAAAGTTTCAATTGTAGACATAGATTAATCCCAGATCCCAGGGCCTCCTCTTGGGTCGCTGGGGGGTGTGGCCAGCTTGCAAACCTCCACAGGCCCTTCGCCCAGGCCACCCCTCATCCCAAGGGACCCTCCACCCTGATCTGGGACACTCTTCAGGGCAAACCAGCTGGCCTCCACCCATGCACCAGGCCTCTATCCTATCTAATAAAAGAGTAATTTGCAGATTGACCATCACTCCAACACAAGAGGGCTGCCTCCATGTGGTCAAAGATCCTGCCCTGATGTGGACACAAGATGGCCACCACAAGATGGCCAGCAGGGGAGGGCAGTTAGGGGTGATCAGGCAGGAAGAGGAGGGAAGTTGGGGGCAAACAGGCTGGCAGGGGAGTAGTTAGACATCAATTAGGTTGGCAGAGTAGTGGTTAGTGGGTGATCATGCTGGCAGGCAGAAGTGGTTAGGGGCAATCAGGGAGGCAGGCAGGTGATCAGTTTGGAACCAGCAGTCCTGGATTGTGAGAAGGATGTCTGATTGCCCGTTTAGGCCCGATCCTAGGATTGGGCCTAAACAGGCAGTCGGACATCCCTTGAGGGGTCCCAGAGTGGAGAGGGTGCAGGCTGGGCTAAGGGACATCCCCTGCCCCCTGTGCATGAATTTTGTGCACCAGGCCTCTAGTCCAATATAATAAAAGGGTAATATGTAAATAGACCAAAAGGCAGAACAACCAACCAAACAATCAAAGCATAATATGCTAATGATATGCTAAGCATGCTCAACTGCTTGCTATGACATGCACTGACCACCAGGGAGCAGACAGTCAACTGTTGCTATGACATGCACTGACAACCAAGGGGCAGATGCTCCAACTGGTAGGTTAGCTTGCTGCTGGGGTCTGGCTGATCAGGACTGAGTGAGATGGGATGGACATGCCCTGGAGCCTTCCCACAGTCCCTCCCCAGCCCAGTTGTGCACCGGTGGCGTCCCTCACCCTAGTCTGTGCCCTCTCGCAATCTGGGACCCCTCAGGGGATGTTGGAGAGCCGGTTTCAACCTTATTCTCAGGCCATTCCCTTTGAGATGGTGCCAGACGCAGGGCTCATAGCTGGCGATTGATTGTGTGCAAGCCCATGGCAGGCACAGTGGGGCTGGGGTGAGCGGGAGTGGCAGGTAGGAGCTGCAGGACTACAGTTTCTGCCCGATCCCTGAAGGCAACCCAGAGGGACCCCACCTATGCACACATTCTGTTAATTTAAGGAGTATTTTTTTATAATTTAAGCAACCATAGTTGAGATTCTTTCATTTTATTGGGTTTCCCTGGCAACAGAGGAAACCAAGCTTTCTGTCTGCCATTGCCTGACTAGGCCTCCACTCAATGTTACAAAGTTTCAATTATAAAAGCTATAGAAATAGTTGAATAAGGCAAACTTTTTATCAATATTAAATTTAAATGGTCTTTGAGAGAAAGCTAATAAAAACAATTAGGAAATGTGTTTTTTCTTTGTGCCAACTGAATATTTAACATACTGGTATTTTCTCATGGCTCTTTAGGTTCTAAGATTGGGTTTAAATTCAGTGCTTGTTGTAAATGGGAATTTAAGCTTTCTACCTTAAGTCTTAGGAGCAAAAAGAATATAAACCTAATACAATCAAAGATGTTATGGATTTCCTGTAATTAATTGAGGTTCTGCCACTGATAATTAGGCCTCGAACCTCAAGTTGGATTGCTTACTTTCATGTCATTTGAACTGTACCTTGGCTAGATGTTTACTAGTATTTGTCTTGAGTTCCTTCTATCATATTAATGAAGAAAGCACCCCACTTTTCTAATTCAAAAGTAGACAAAATGAAATTTAATTTTAAAAAGTTGTTGGGCTTATTATTCTCTTGGCTTGTCCCTCCCTCACTTAATATAACTTAATAGTAATATAGATAAAGCATGAGTCCAGCAATTGAATGCCAGCCATGAATGCAAAGCTGCTTTCAGAAGACCTGTGAAGCATGTTGTTACTAATATACCTTATTATACAAAGAGAACTAAAGCATCTGGTTATAACAAAGCATCTTCCCCAAAGGTCTGAGTATCAGTTTGCATATAGATGGTCTCCAGATTTAACATCATGTCAATTGATGTCAACACACATGTCAATTCCTGATTGGATGCTTATTGATGGTGAGGAGAACATTATACATCATTATGTAAATATGGAATATCTACATAAATATAATATAAAGTTGTCTTCTATTTTATTTATAACTTTCTTATTGATAACTTTGTATAATGTTTTTTTTTAAAATATCAGTCATCTTTATCTTCATGATAGTTCCTTTGCTAGAAGTAAACTAACCATATTTTGAAATAGTACTTTAGTAGTACTATTAAAGCTTGAAAGGAAGATAAAATTCAATTAATATTATAACTTCATTTTACAAACAAGGAAACTGGGGCTCATATAGGTCAAGAAATTTTCCCACAATGGCCCAGTATGTTTATGATGGAACTAGCACTGGAACCCATTTATTTTATTTTTAGTTCAGAGATCTGTCAGGCTGATTTCATTTGAAAAATGAAAGAAAAGGTATATATTAGAACTGCTAAAATGTGATTTTTATTAACTTTATTTAATATTTTGTTAATTTATTCTCCTCATTTTTCTTTCTTCTGGGAGAGAAGTTCTTGTTCCTGTGGGATTAGAGAGTACTAACTACAGATTAAGATCCTATTGATCATATCTCCCCTCCATGATATTTGGTTCTTATTTTTATTAATCATTTAACTAAAGGCATGTGTGTTTCTCAGGTATTTCACCATTTATTACATGTATAATTAAAAAAAACATTTAATCATGCTTTGGGTTGGTTTATTTTATTACATACCAAACCTCTGGCCTGGAATCTCATGACACTATTGATTGAGTAGAAATTTTGTTAGTGGTTCAAATACAGGACTGTCTCCAAAATAAGTTATATTAAAATATGACGATTTGCCTTATCTGTAACTAGAACAAGAGTTCCTACAGTGTGAGCCCAAGTCTTCCAAATAAAACATTTTTAATGTCATTTATTTTCAGCTGTCCACAGCTCTCTCTCTCATATCTACTTTCCTTTCTTTTTATTTTTATAAATGCAAATTTGATCATATAATGTAAAAACCTTAGGTTCTTAGGGAGTTTGGGGGACTTTAAAAAGTTTGTGTGCATATGTGTGTTTTTCCATATCTTTTTTGTAGTGTTGCCTCTTAGCTGGAAAGCCACATTTGAGTACAATTATCTGGGTACAATGTCACTGTTAGAATTGAGCAATATGTGTGTGTTTTTTTAAACTTTTGTAGCTCTGGCCAGCTTCACATGGCCTTCTATCAGTTGAAATGGCATCTCTGACTTCAGCCAAGTGTAGGTTATTAGGTTACGAATGCCAAAAATGATGAGTCGTGCCATACTTTATGCAGTGTTAGTAAAAGCAAGATTGTAAAATAATTATCATCTCTTTTGAAGCAGAGCCAGCCACACAGCCCGAGCCCTTCTTTCTTCATTAATTTGTATAGCAGTCCTTATTTTAACAGAACAAACTTTCGGAGGGTACTCACATGGGACTGCTGAACCAGCTGTACAACTTTTATTTTGAAGAAAAAAGTTGAGCCTCAGAACAGGCTGTTTTAAAGACAGGGAGGGACTTAGCTTTTTCGGAGCTTGACCAGCATGTGCAAGGAGTGCTCTCATGGCTGCGATAACTTAGGGGGCTCCTACCTGGGTGCCACCGGGGCTGGAAGTTTTCTGTTTGTTTTGTTCCGTTTCTGAGGGTTCCGTGCACTTCTCTTGCCTGTAGCAGAGTGACTCTCGGAGGCTTTTGCACACCCTGCTCTGTGGGGGAGTGCCCCAACGTGCCTGTCTTATGTGGCCTCTATGGACACACTGCTCAGCTGGCAGAGAACAGGGAAGTTTTCTCCCAGCACCCAAAAAGAGAAAGAGGAAACTACTTTTTCCTTCTGGCTCCTTGCAGCACAATAGATCAGGATAAGCTTCCCCATTCCCTCCCTGGATTTCTGGAGTGGTTTCCAGGAAGAAGTTTAACATTCACCTTTAAATGGATGACCATGTCACAATCAGGAAGAAGCATCTCCAAAGACCCATCTTTAGGTAAGTAATGCTACCTCCCAGGTGGCTCAGGGCTATCAGGAGAAATTATTTTTCTCCTTAATTTTTTTTAACTTGGGAATTCTGGCACTAAGCTACCGCAAAGCAATAGAGTATGTCTAACGTGTAACTTCATGCATACCCAAGGAGTCCTTCTGTTTTCTTAAACTGTGTACAAGCTCTTATCAACTCAAAATATATTTAAAAACATATTAGCTATTCAAGCACACAAGAGAATAACATTGGAAAAAAACTTTTGAAACATTATGCAATCCTCACTGTTTCTAATGGTTGCTCAGCCCTCTAAATGGGAAATATTGTGCTTGGTTCTCTCATCTGATTCCACTCAGAGGTTTTAATGCTGCCAGTGCTGTAACTTTTTGCAGTAATGTGTGGGGAGACAAATTTGAACTTGATAGCTACCATTCAAGAGTGCACATTTTACAGTGAATCCGGGAGTATTTGTAGAGCAGTTGAGGAAACAGTAGAGCAAGGAGAGAAACTTTACACTGCGGTGGAATCTATGGCTAGGATAGATACAGTCTAATGGACTGAGTTAAAGTTTTATTTTGTGAGGAGGGACACTTTCTGAGAAGGCAGCAAGTTCTGCATTGACTCTTTAACGCTTGGTTCCTTACCTGTTATGTGCTTTAGAATTCAGCATTGTGAATTAAGAATTTTAAAGGAGATAGGCAATGAGCACACAAATTCTGCCTCTTAAAACAAGATTAAAAAGCAAGTTAATTCTATATCAATGTTGTGCTTTCCCCAAAATAATATCTTAAACGTAGCAGAGATACTACAAGTTAACAATATTAAATGCTAGTCAAGTTGCAGTCACTGGCTTTGATCTGGAGTTAAACACAGGATAATAGAAGTTTATGGATAGAATTCCTAGCATTCTGTGGTTGTTATATAATGAAGAAAAGGGGGCCTGGAGGAATATAATTATATAAAATGCGGCCATTTTATGTGTTTATTAAGCATTAGTATAGTATTATTAATAGCAACAATATGTTTATTACTGCTTAAAACAAAATTCTTGCTCAAGTTCATTTATAACCTTCACTTGAAGATAAATTATATTGAAATCTATACATGAGGGTTTAATATCATAATCTGTTTCTACTTAAATATGCATTTGTAAATTTTATACAGCAATGGCGGTAGTAACCAAAAATTCAAAATGACCCCCAGAATGGGTGTCCATCTGCCATATTTCCTGAAAAGTTGTCCCAGTTCTATTTTATTAACTTCTAATTCCTTCTTAGGGCTTGTATGAATTCAAAAAGACATGACAAGTGCCCAGATGATTCCAAATTCAGTTCCACCAAGGTCCCACTCAGAGCGGGCACCTGCAGAACTCTAGGAAAGCAACATTATGTCGGATAAAATCAGACCCTCTTAGCCAGCATCTTAATATATTTCCCCACTGGGGAGCTGTTGGGATGAGCAGGTGGTCCTTCATCCTTATTAGGTCCTGATGAATTATAGGCTTGGGTGCCATTTACTGGGAAACTGCAACTTAACTGTATTGCTGTTCTTTTTCATATAAAAACAGATCCCTTTTGGAAGCTGAGATTTTTGCCCAGACAATTAGGGTAAAGTTTGGCAAATTCAGATGATTGCTTCATGATCCTGGTGAGTTAGAAGAGAAAGTAGCTACTAAACAGGACATACTTTCACCCAAGCAGTTGTTTCAAGCAAGTGTAGAAACAGTCCTTGACTGAAAACAGGTTAAGGTCAGATGTGGGGCTGGTTGGTCTGCCACCATATTGACCACTGGCTTGACTTTGATAGGGTCTGATTGTGATGAAGAAAAAGGAGGTGGGGACTATTTTAAAGGATTCGAATGACTAGGTACAATTCTTCAGAGACAGTTTTGGGCTGTTCTTCAGTAATAAATGGCATGGGCTTTCCGATAGCTAGTTGTACTTTGGGGCAAGTTGGGAAGTGGCTTAAGCTTGCCTTTGGCATCTTTGGCCCTTATTCCATGCCTCACATTGCCAGCCTCCTCTCCCAGGACTCTTGTCCCCTTGGGCTCCCCAGACTGTCTAGCCTTTTACACTGAGACATCGTTCTCAGGCCTGCCTTCTGGTCAGAAACCCATGGACCTGTTTATATCCCATGTACTTCTCACCATGTACTTGTTTATACCCCACTTCCTAAGGGCTTTGCACGTTAGTCCTCCATCCACTTGGTAAGCAAATCTCTAACAGCCTGTTTTGTATGTGCTAGCTATCAGTTTAACAGAAATTTTGCGAAAATACTATCTTGGCTATTTATAAATAAGTCATTTAAAATATCAGTCATTAAGAAAGATCAGTCAAGAAAAAAATTTGGAAAATATCTGACATGTTGACACCATTCAGATTTCTAAATACAGGCTACTTTCACCTGCAGCTGAACCCACGGCTTTAATTCAATTCACCTGGCCTTCTCTGATCGGTGACAAGTGTCAAGAATCTGGGCTATGATACTGGGGAGGTTAGATACGAGGAAGAAAAACGAACTGTAGTTGCCCTCCGGTGACATTTATTCTAGTATATACCTAGGTCACTGTGGCACAGGCAGATGATGGGTGCCGAAAAGGAGGTAGCGATGTCTTGGGAAATAGTAATGGAAGAGTCATATTTCAGTGATGACTAAGTGAATTGAGAGAGATAAAAGTAAGATTTTTAAAATTTTAATTTTGAGACTGAATGAATATCAAGCTTTCATTAGCATAATTTCCCTAAATGTCATACAGTGAAACTCATCCTTTAAATGTTAAAAAGTTAGTTGAGAGGTTTTAGAATACATGGTGAATATTGAAATTCCATGGCTGGATACGATACTGGGAAGACTAGGAGGGATTTTACATGTTACTTAGATTGTCCTCCCTACAATGGTGATTCCAAAATCATCTCACCAGTTAGGATGTCAAACCTACATTTGTAGAAATTTTAATATATATTTTTACACCAGGTGTGTGAAGCCAGGAACCAAGTCAGGTTTCCGTGACGGCCAAGGCGGGAGTTGATGTGATCTTTCCCGTGCATGATCCTGGGGAACTTTGGGATCAGTGACACCACTCAGCCCTGAGCATACGGAATAGTGCATTGACCACCCTTTGCGATTCTGTCTGCAGACATTCTTGCAGCTCAGACTGGCATAGAAAAAAGATGATCCCCTATACTCAAGAGAAACACTTCAGGTTTTATAATTTTCCAGGAAGGAACCACTATCACACAATGTATATTAATATGTTTTAAACAATATTGAGTTTGCTTTTCACTTAGAAAATAAAATTATATAGATCCTTAAAATCCAAGATGTTAATCACGCTTGATATTGGAGGCCTCTAATACAGACACATTCCTTTAGACTTTAAAAATGCTTTTTTCTGTGTTACTACAGAGTTTTATTTCTGGTAATCATGATTTATCTATTTATATAAATAGATTCAACAATTTACAGCATTCTTCAAGTGAAGTACCTTTATAGAACTTCCATAAAGCAATTGCTGAAGACACTTTGATATTCTTGCATATTCATAGCGCTTAGTGAACTTTTAACATTCCCATGGGGATAGATCAACCTTCCACTTAAAACAAGAAATATCTCTTTCTCCTAATAAAATTGCATCAGTGAAAAAATCTCCTATCTGAATTTCACTGCCATAAAGAATTTAAGTCTGGGTTTTTGTTATAATTATCTCCTCCTATTTGAGTTGATATTTTATCAAATTCTGTTATAGGGGCATCATTTTCTGTTCATTGCATAAAATTCTTTCTGGAGGTAGGTAGGGGAAAAGGAATTTAAAAAATAAATTGGAACTTTTCTTACACGTTAAACCATATTTAGTGTTCTTTGGAACAACAGCCTTTTGAACCTCTCCAGGGTTCAAAAGTGGACATGTTATTTTTGTGGTGACTTTCCACTAGAAGCTGCACTAAAAAGCCACAAATGAAATCATGCACATAACCCTTCACCAGCTCTGGATTTGAGGTCTGGTCCGTGTGTCCAGGATCCGAGACAGTGCAAGTCCAACGGCTGCCAGGGCTCAAGAAAGATGAAAATCATGTCATCTTCACAGCAGTCAGAACGTGCTGTTTTGTCTCTTTATGCCTTTAAAGAAGTTTTATTTTTACAAGTATCTGTTAGCAGAGGAATTCTGAGTGTGTTTTTGGCAGGCGTACCCTCTTCACATAGAGATGCAGAAAGCAGTGGGATGAAATAAAAAAGCCTAGGAAAAGAAAGGCGTATCTTGATTTGGTTTGTGGACCTCATAGGGGTGGTCCGTAACCTTATTGCTGTGTCTGCATTCTCATTTTGGGGTTGTGATCTATGCTTTCTAGAGGAAAATTATAAAATACCAATTGCATATTTGAAGTCTTACACCTTTTGAAGTGAATCATTTTTATTTATTCTCACATTTAAGTTCAATGTATTAACATCAGTGTCAAAGCTAAACCAGAAGTTGCTAATGTGCAGGGGCGATAGCACATTTCAGATGTTCACATATCAATGGGTAAGGTAGAACACCTGACTGACTTGGCTAACGTAGAGTAATTTTCTAGGCAAGGTGTTTTGATAGTATTCAATTATTCAGATGTTCAGACCTTTTTCTTTCAGTGTTTTGAGAACAATAAAAAAGCATAAACAAAATATAAAATGTAAAGTCACTTCAAAATTTAAAGAAATTATAATATGTTATTGGACATTGGTATTTTTGTCTCATAAAGATTTAAAGATTTAGGACATTCTTTGAATTAAGCCCCCTTTTTTAACACCTTTCTCTCACCAAAAAACATGTACTTTAGACAAATATATTTAGAACATAGTCATCAGAATGAAAAGTAATTACATAAAAAAATTACATTTGAGATGATGAAGTAGTATAATGTATTAAACATCTTTTCTTTTTTATGCAATGAATTGCTCACAGGAAAAAGTGCAGTGTAAATAAAATCTGAAATATAATGCCAACTGTGCTTATAAAAAATAATACCAGTTTTTGGCTCTAAGGTAAAAGTGATTGAGAATTTGTTTATTAATAAAAGAGAGAAGGAAAAGAAAATGAATTTATCTGCAAAGGTTACATACATAGTCACATACCAGGTATGTAGTGTGTGTGTTTTTAAGAAAATATAAATGATGCTTTTTATGTAAAGGACAATTAATTGATAGAAAAAAGAATTATATTTAAGTTGTCCCCATTTGCTAAAAAATGGAAAATACTTCTAGAACATAGACATAGTGAAATGAATTTAAAGTGAACGATACTATCAGATACAATGCTAATTAGAAGGAATATATGTTTTATAACAGATGTTTATTAAAATTAACCTTCTTGTTATCTAGGTCAAGATGTTATTGCTGCTGGTCAAGAGTCATTCATTGCATGACATAAAGCAAGAAACAGACACATATTGATCTTTAAAATAGATTACAAAGATCAAAGGAAAACAACAAACACATATGAATGTAAGGCATATGGTAATGTTTAACATGAAAGAAATGACCAGAAATTGCTATAACTTTTTTCCCCAGTTGTGTGAAGAATAGCTCTAATTTTTAAGTGCCCATTACAAACAGATAAGGTATAATTTGATATATTTTTAAAGTCAGGCAGTAAATAATTTACTCCTACTGGTATTAATTCACCCATCACAAATTTAAGTTATGTCCAATAAATTATCACCACCAGCAGCAGTAGCAGTTGGTATTAATAGTAAGGACTGCTATTCATCAAAACCTTAGTATATTTTTTTAGTTATGTTCCATACGTATAATCTTCAGAGCAACTCCATGAGGAAGTAGTAATTCCACAATTAATAATTTTTTTCTTATCGGTCCAGGAATAGGAACTAGATTAAAATACAGGGAAGTGTCTCTAACTCAGTAGCTATGCACATCTTATTTTGTAAATTAGGGAAGGTCAGTTATCTTGGACATTAGTATGATTTAGAATGGCATTTCAAAGGTTTGTAATGTTTGAAATCAGCAAAATCAAGACTATGCAAGGAAGATGTTCTACTGAAAATAATTTAATGGTTTATACAACCTGGAAAATTTTATATTTGAAACAATAGCCTGTTACATAAAGTGTTTAGGTAGAAAGCAATGTAAAATAATAAAAATAAGGTTAAAGATGACCCATAGGTTTATAGAGATGGAATAAAGTTAAAGAAGTCTGCAGTATTTATAAACCCGGTCTCTTCAATTCTGTCACTAGACATGACGTAATTTTGTTAGTTCTCATGGGAAAGCTTCAGTTTATTTATGTGTTTGATTAAGGCCACTTGAACATGAGATCTAATTGAGGAAAATCCAACATTTCCTGAATTGGGGCTGCTGGAAGTGTACAGGGCAAGTCACAGTGCATTTGAAAGAACAGATGCTCAAGCTTCCAGATTTGTTATCTTTGTAACATCCCACGCCTGCTCAATTGAAGCCATATTTTTTGTTATGAAGAAGCATTAATTCTGAGTCAAATTGGTGTCCATTTTTAGTGTTTTGGTGGCTACAGCCTTTAGGATCTTGGGATGTTAATTTTAGAAGTTTATTAATTAAAAACGGGCATTTAAATATTAATCATATATCGATTAACCAATTATTTATAGGCATCACACTTCACGGACTTTAAAAATAAAAATCTTCACTTCAGCTTTAAAAACGTTGATACTGAATTTGACATTTTTAAGGATCAAAGAGCTTAGAGCAAATTATATAGACCACTGGTAATGCAAAACAGTAGGACTGTTTCCATGAGGCAATTTTTGAGTCCTAATTGAGGAAGGAATGGAAAATCCCATTAAGTCAAGTCACTTGTAAATTATATTATTAAATTAAAATTTGGATTATAGTAGGGGCATGTGACAATCTGGGACCATCTGGTTGTGAGATATCTTCTCTAATGAAGGTTCTAACTATTCCAGTGGTGATGTCTTTGTGAAGCAGCAGCAGCAGCAGCAGCAACAACAACAATAACAACAACAACAACACACACACACACACACACACACACACACACACACACACACACACAGGAAAAGAAAAACAAAAAAGAGACTTGCTAATTTCTGTGGCATTAATTAACCATTTGTTGCTTAGTCCAGTTGCCTCCAATTATTTTTCATTCTGAGATCCCCTATCATTTTTTTTCTGCTTTTTTGACACTTCATTCTAATTACTTGAGAAAGGGGAGCAATTCTCCCTCAAAATTGTAATATTTCTGAGGCTAAATATTGCATTCGTCATTGTGTTTTCCGTAACTTTTGGCAGAATGTGTGTCAGGTGCATGCATTTACCCAGTCTTCAAACTTAAATGCCTACAGGGACCAGGTCAATATTGTAAATATGTGAAGTAGTAATCCTGGGAACTGTGGTAAATGGGAAACTCAAAGCATTTAGTTATACTTTTCTTTCAACATATAACAAACATTTTTTATTTTAACAATTTTAAAATATACAGTTCAGTGACATTAAGTAAATTCACATTGTTGTGCAATCATCTCCACCATCCATCTCCAGAACTCTTTTCATCTTGCAAAACTGAAACTTTATATCCATTAAAACACTTACTCCATATTTGTTTCACCTTTAGCCCCTGGTAATCACTGCTCCATTTTTAAAATCTATTATCTATCTATCTATCTATCTATCTATCATCTATCTATCACTTATCTTAATCATCTTTCATACTTCCCTCAGGTTTGTCAATCATAATATTTTGTCATATTTCACATTTTTAAAAAATAACTCATTCTGGAAATCCCCACATATATCATCCTGCTCTCATTTCTATTTATCCTTCTCTAACAATTCTCCAGAATTTAGTGTTTATCTTCCCACATAAGTTTTTACTACCCTGCTCTATTTTCTGTTTCTATGGTTTTGACTACTCTGAGTACCTCTTAAATATCAGTCCATTTGGGTTACTATAACAAAATACCATAGACTAGGAAGCTTATAAATAACAAATTTATTTCTCAAAGTGCTGGAAATCTGAGATCAAGAACCCAAGTCGTGTAACCAAGGTTTGCCTACACCAGCCAACCCATGATCTGGCCACAGTTGAGAAAGCCCACTGAGATGAACAAAGTTTGGCACAGATCACAGAACCACTCAGCTGATTTATAAACTCATGTTGTTTTAAGCCATTATGTTTTAGGGAGATTTATAAACAGCTATAGTTGGTATAATTGTCTTCAGTATTTGAAAGGCAGTCCTGTGAAAGACAGTTTGTATCCTTCTCATTCCTACTCCACTAAGAGAGGAAAAAAATGTTGTATTGATTGGAAGACAGAGTTCTGGTGAGACCTGGCTTCCTGGTTCATAAGTGGCTCTTTCTGTTGTGTCCTCATATAGTAGAAAGGCCAGGGAACGCTCTGGGGTCTCTTTGATAAGAGCACTAATCCCACTTATAAGGGCTCCACCCTAATGACCTAATCATCTTCCAACGGCTCTATCTCCAAATACCATCACATTTGTATATTGTATTATATGATCACCACCTGGAGTTAAGTCTAGTTTCACATATTTAAAACCACTGAAAGACTAAACAAAATCCAGCTTAGTTGGTCCATGTAGTGGCCACCCTCCATTTTCAGCATGAATCATGGCCAGTAAATTTGACTGAAATTCCTGGCAGCATCATCCAAAAGGATTACTAGAGGGATGGGTACTTGGTTCTTATTCCTAATATTAAAGAATAAAAAACGAACCACACAACATATTCTACAGCACATTTGTACTGAATATAATTTTGTAGTGGTAAAGGAATAGATGAATAAGTATATAATTGTTGAATGAATAAAATGCATTGATATTACCTCCAAATTGAATAATTCCAGAATCAGGGAATGCAATGACTATGGCCTGTTCCAACTTTGAACAACTATGACTTGTTATAAAGTACTTTCTTAAATGGAACTCTGTCTTCCAATCAATACAACATTTTTTTTCTCTCTTAGTGGAATAGGAATGAGAAGGATACAAACTGTCTTTCACAGGACTGCCTTTCAAATACTGAAGACAATTATACCAACTATAGCTGTTTATAAATCTCCCTAAAACATAATGGCTTAAAACAACATGAGTTTATAGATCAGCTGAGTGGTTCTGTGATCTGTGCCAAACTTTGTTCATCTCAGTGGGCTTTCTCAACTATGGCCAGATCATGGGTTGGCTGGTGTAGGCAAACCTTGGTTACATGACTTGGGTTTCTTCCATGTATAATAGATCCTTGGGTTATATCAGAGATCTGTTCCTATGGTGTGGTATAATACGATTTTCACTGTAAGTTGGAACCCACCTTAATAAGCACTTATTTTACTCACATGGAGCACATACACAACAGTAATGAAGTAAAACAGTGAAAACAAAATTAAAAAAAAGATAACAATTCCTGACCTTTACTTGTGGTAAATCCTGATATATAAAAAGCCAGGGGCCATCATGACTGAAACAACCGGATGGACAACCGAACAGGAGGCTGCGTGGGGCCACAAGGCCAGCAGAGGAGTTAGTGAGGGACAGCCAAACAACTGTATAGCAGGCTGCATGGAGACAGTTGGGGGCAACCAGGCCAGCAGGGGGCAGTGAGGGGTGACCAGGCTGGCAGGTAGGGACAGTAAGGGGCAACCAGGCCAGCATGGGGGACAGTTGGGGGTGACCAGGCCAGCAGGGGGGGAAGTAAGGGGGAATCAGGCTGGTAGACAGAGGCAGTTAGGGATGATCAGGCTGGCAGGTTAGCAGTTAGGAGCCAGCAATCTGGATTGGGCAGGGTGCAAACTGGGCTGAGGGGACCCCCCCCCCCCTGCATGAATTTAATGCATCAGGCCTCTAGTAACATAAAGCAATATGTACATATGTCGAAATGACAGAACTTTTTATTTCATCTTATAAATAAATGGGAGATGGTGCCATAACCACAAAATGATGTACGTTGAGTCTGATGTAACCCGAGGACTGCCTGTAAGCCTTCTAGCAAGCAAACTTGGACATGTTCTCAGGATAACAACAGGAATCTCAAACAGGAAGCAGAACTCACACTTTTTTCAAGGTTCTGATTGAGTCTGAATGAGTCAAGTTGCTACTGTTCCATTGAAAAAATAAAAAAGTCACATGTCAAATCCAGGGTTGATATAGGAGGGCATTCCTAATAGGAAGCATATACAATAGGATCTACTGATTCAGTTAATGCTTTCTGAAAGCTCTTATGCTTTTTCTGATTCTTCTTTCCTAGCTCATTCAGTCATTGAAGAGACAGTATGTAATCTGAATTTTATTTCATGTTAAAGATATCTGGGTGGCAGTGAGTATAGGAAAAACACCTATTAACAGAATAGTGAAGGTCTGCAGATTGACCTTCATGTGGCCCATGGGTCACACGTGGCTCACCTGACTCTGGGCTTATAGCACACCTGAGATTCCGGGTGTAAACACATTTTAAAAAGTTTTTAAGTTAAAAAAAGTTTCACCTAATTGCCTAAAACATCAGCTATTACACTCATAACAATCTCTCAAATTTTCCCATTTCCTCTATAGATTGGATGTATAACAAGTGTCATGATAAGAGACTTGAGAAAATTAGTTATTTTAATGGAAGCTGAATATAATTAATTATATAATTTTAGGTAATTCAATTTCAGTTCCACTAAACTAAAACATGGAAAGGAGGTCTTGAAAATAGTATATTAAAATAATGTTTCTTTATGCATCGAAATCATATTTGAGTCTCATCTATTATGTGTATTCTCTGGAATTCATTATCTTTTAAATTATTTATTTTTAGTGGGATAAACTTATGATAGTTTCCTATTACTGAACCCTCCCAAAGATTATTAGAATGAGTAAATGTTTTCATAAAAGCCACAAATTACTTAATTTCTATTTTAAGTCAGTGGTTCACAAAATGAATCTGTTTGCTATTGACATTAGAATTGCAGTTTATAAATCAAAACAAAACAAAACAAAACAAAATAAAACAAGCTTCTGAAGACCTAAACTCAGAAATTTTGATTTCATGGGCCCAGGAGTGAGAAGCTTTGATATATTTCTACATGCTAGCCAGTTTATGTCCAGTCAGAGCTAGGTTTGGGAGCTACTTTCTTGAATGATAAAATTTGCATGCAATAAGAGTGGAAGAGCAAAGTAATTTGGAAAAACTTTTATAAGATTAGCATTATCATTGGAAATATGTCATTTTTTCTTTTATTTCATTCAAACATATATGTGGGTCCAGGGGACTTATGAATTAGAAAGGGATTAAGTTTCTCCTCTAAAACATTTTAAATCCCCCTTTTTAGGAAGTAGGTTTAAAAACTAAGAGATAAACTACTATGAACTCCAAAGCAGTGGTTGTTGACATTGACTGTGTTTTATAATCACTGGGGGTTTTATGGTAGTTGTATATAAAAATCACTGGATGACACACAGGAATTAAACATTTTTTTTTAACTCTTTAGATAGTTTCTAATTGTACAGCCAAGTTTGAGAACTATTACCCTAGTATGAAGCACATATGAATTATAGTGATAGACAAGGGAGAAATATTTGGGGACGAACATTGCAAGTTGCAAGTGATTTTGACAGGAAGTTGAAAAAGAAGAAAAGAACATCAAGAAGATGGAAGAGAAGTGCATAAGACGTTTGAGAGCTAGAGAAAATTTGTTGGCCAGCACAGAACTGAGCTTCTGTATGTGGAGGGAGGGACGTGTGGCTGAAAATTTGGTTACGGGTGATGAGTCAAGGGCCATACTACATTTATGTTGTGAACATGGACTATCACCTATCTGGACTGTTGCTAAAACTGACAAATCTGATAATCTGAACCCTTGAGCTCAATGTTTCTAAAATACTACTTCATCATAGAACATCATTCCCCTGAGATACTCTGAACAAAAGCATTAAGTATGTTTGGGAAATACTGCCTGTCACATTCACTCTCCTCTTAGAGATAAGAAAGCATATCAGAATTTTTGCAGTAAAACTTAAGTTTCCCAAAAACATATTCTATTTCTACATAATGCTTATTAGTGTCTCCAGAAATTAGTGTTCCAATGTACACATTCTTGTTCTGATAAATTTTCCCAAAATATTCCTCTCTTAGTTTTCTGAAATTCACTTTGCTTCATCTAGTTTGTCTGCTCGATCCTTCCTCCCTCTCTCCCTCCTTCCCTCCCTCCATCCTTCCCTTCCTCCCTTTCTCCCTTCCTCTTTCCCATCCCTTATTTATCTGCTAGATAGTCTGACCTCAAGAAATTTTTTCTTGGTTGACACTTTTCATGTATACTTGGAGAAGCTCAGCAAAGTTGTCTAGTTAACAGAATATTATGTTCTAAAATTCCTAATAACTGAGTCATATATTACATGTCAAATCTATGTACGGTCACCAAAGTGAATCATATGACCCAGAGAACGCATGATAATTTACTTTGGTCAGTTAAAGGTCCTATTACATAACTGTAATGGTATGAGGTTAAAAGAGCAAAATAAATATTTAAAAAATATTGAGAAATGATGAACAATGTCACTTTATTTAAACAGTAGAGGTAAATTAAAAAATAACAGATGGGAGTTATCTGTGGATTATCACACTCAGGTATCAGGGTACACACAAGTTTGGCAGCATTTTACCATGTTTCTGTGCCTTTTTCCTTGTTCCTTCCTGAAGAGATTTTTTTTAAAAAGCATTTATCCTTAAGTTTATACTGAGTGAAAATCAGGCCATTCAAAATCTGCAAATAATGTCATTTTGAATAATGATGGCTTATGCTTGTGTAGAATCTCAGAGCTAGGGTTTTGAAGAAAAAATTACCTCTGTTATACTATTTGTTTACATGATATTCTTATGAATAAAAAGAAAACTAAATAGACCTCCATTTCACAGTGAAGAAAGTGAAGCTCAAGGGGTCGCAGCAAGTCAGAGGGAGAAGTGTGGAAGTGTACTGACATTAAGAACAATACTATTAAGTGTGGCTTGCCATTATGGATTGCATCTTTGTAACAAATAATATTAGAACTTAATGAGTATTCAAGGTCAGCCATATGATCCTGCTTTGAGGTAACTAGCCAAGGAAGTGATCTGAATCACCTTAAAATATTTTTTAGCTACTGAGAATTATTTAATACCCATATTTAATATCCATGAAAAGTTTCTCTTCTGGCGGTGAAGCAAGGGGGTGGGGTGGATAGGACTGAACAAAGTAAATTATCATGTGTTTTCTGGGTCATGTGATTACTATACATAGATTTGACATGTAATATATTACTCAGTTACTAGGAATTTTAGAACATAAAATACTGACTCCAGAAGGAATAAAGAAAGAGGAGGGAAAAAAAAAGATAAAGGCAGTAGCTTTGAAAGTGTTTCTAAACAGAAGTGATTTGTTGCTACCATAATATAAATAGCATTTTCCTAAGCAACAGCTGAAGGAAGTGGCTTTAGGTTGTGCAAGACTAGAACTAGATTTCATTATGACTTCATTATGATTTAATTAATAGAAATTATTAATATATAATTTTACAGTAGTCTCTTATTAATCTTTCTTTAGAATTATTTTTATTGATTTCAGAGAGGAAGGGAGAGGAAGAGGTAGAAACATCAATGGTGACAGAGAATCATAATGGATTGGCTGACTCCTGCATGTCCCACACTGGGGATCGAGCCGACAACTGGGCATGGGCCTGACCTGGAATTGAATCATCACCTCCCGGTTCATAGGTCGATGCTCAACCACTGAGTTACACTGGTTGGGCCTATTAATATTTTTAAAGTCTTTGCTTTCTGTAACTTTCTTAATACTCAAAATGTGTGAAATGTCTTGTTTTGATAGTGTTTTATTTTAATGTACTCAAGACCATTCCTGAGTGTCATAAAACTTCCACATTGTATTATTTATTTATTTTTAAATTTCTTTATTGATTAAGATATTATATATGTGTCCTCATCCCCCATTACCCCTTCCAACCTCCCCCCCCCCACCACTCACGCCATCACCCCCCTGGTGTCTGTGTCCACTGATTAGGCTTATATGCATGCATACAAGTCCTTTGGTTGATCTCTTCCCTTTACCCCCACCCTCCCTTACCTTCCCTCTGAGGTTTGACAATCGATGCTTCTCTGTCTCTGGATCTGTTTTTGTTCATCAGTTTATGTTGTTCATTATATTCCATAAATGAGTGAGAGCATGTGATACTTATCTTTCTTTGACTGGCTTATTTCACTTAGCATAATGCTCTCCAGTTCCACTCATGCTCTAATTTGAAGCAGCCACCTTTTCCTTCTTCTTCTTCTTCTTAAAGAATACCTTTCAGCATTTCATATAATACTGGTTTGGTGTTGATGAACTCCTTTAGCTTTTTCTTATCTGCAAAGCACTTTATCTGACCTTCAATTTTGAATGATAGCTTTGCTGGGTAGTGTAATCTTGGTTGTAGGTTCTTGCTATTCATCACTTTGAAAATTTCTTGCCACTCCCACCTGGCCTGCATAGTTTCTGTTGAGAAATCAGCTGACAATCATATGGGTGCTCCTTTTTAGGTAATTAAGTGTTTTTCTCTTGCTGCTTTTAATATTCTTTCTTTGTCTTTTGCTCTTGGTATTTTAATTATGATGTGTCTTGGTGTGGTCCTCTTTGGATTCCTTTTGTTTGGGGTTCTGTGCGCTTCCTGGACTTGTAAGTCTATTTCTTTCACCAGGTGGGGGAAGTTTTCAGTCATTATGTCTTCAAATATGTTTTCAGTATCTTGATCTCTCTCTTCTTTTGGCATCCCCATAATTCTGATGTTGGTATGCTTGAAGTTGTCCCAGAGACTTCTTACACTATCTTCAGATTTTTGGATTCTTTTTTCATTTTTCTTTTCTGGTTGAGTGTTTTTGGCCTCTTGGTATTTCAAATCTTTTGACTTGATTCTTGCATTCCTATAGTCTGCTGTTGGATCTTTGTATAATATTTTTTTTCAGTTAATGTATGTTTAATTTCTAGTTGGTCCTTTTTCATATTCTCAAGGATCTTGCTGAATTTATCGACCTTTTCTAGGTACCTCTTGAAAAACCTTAAAACCGTGGTTTTGAACTCTATTTCTAGTTGTTTGTTTTCCTCCATTTATTTCATTTGTGATCTTCTTCTTTGTATCCAAATTTTCGCTGCTTCCCTGAGTTGGTAGGGTAGCTTTGTGTGCTAGGTGTCTTGGCCTCCCCTGTTACCTGAGGTAGACACTCTTGGTGCACCCCTTTGTGGACTGTGTGTAAAGCCTTGTTGCAGTTAAGTCTTGATTGTTGTTGGTATCACTGGGAGGAATTGACCTCCAGGCCAGTTGGCTGTGAGGATCAGCTGTGTCTACACTGGGAGACAGCCTTATGTGACAAGACTTGCAAATTTGCCAACCTTGGATGGGGCAGAGTTTCAGGGTGGGGTGGAGTTTCAGGGTGGAGCTGACAGCCTTGACTTCCAGTCAGCCCCAGCCCACAAGATTCCTCGGTCTATGTGTCTGCAGGCAATTGCTGCAAGCAACTCTGAGAGAAAGGCACCTTCGAGTTTCGCCCACTGCCAAACAGTCCAGTCTCTCCCCCAATGAATCCGGATTCCCAGGTTTTTACCCAGCACTGGGTTTCCGTGCAGTCAGAACTGGGTTTCAGTGCCATCTGGAGCTCCTGTCTCCCTCTAGCTAGATCACGCTAGCGACACAGTCAACAGTCCACCCTTTCTGTGAGCACTCACGTGCAACTCTGGAGCTCTGCTTTTGGCTATTCCCCTGAGATTCCACCTCACAATCCAGATTCCCCCCATAAGGGTCTGGGTACCCTGTGTCTTCCCAGAACTGGGGCTCAGTGCAGTTGGAACTAGGGGTCAGCGCAGTCTGGACCTTTTGTCTTCTTCCCGCTAGAGCACACCTGCCAGGCACTAAGACACCCCATCCTCTCCCGCTCGTCCTCTCAGCACGTGTGCGTGTCTCTGTACCTCAGGCTTTGCAACTGCTCTGATTCTCTGTGTGCATTTCTATTTCCTTCTAGTTGTAGAATTTCCAGTCAGCCAGCTTTCCTGTGGTTCTGGATGGTGTCCATTTTGTCTTTTAGTTGTATTCTTGCAATTGTTGTGCACGGCGGCAGCCTAGGTGTTTACCAATGCCGCCATCTTGGTTTCTCTCCTCCATATTTTGTTATTTTAAAATATTTTACTTTATTGTGATTTTTTTCTGAAATAACATATTAAAAATATAATTTTAGAGGGAAAATAAATTCCACATTCTATTTGACAATCAACATAATGACCTTACAAGGCTATTCTTTCTCCATTAAGAATGAATCTATATATATAAAATCCTAAGCAACTGGCCGATCCATAGCTATGATGTACACTGACCATCAGGGGCAGACACTCAATGCAGGAGCTGCTGAGCTGCGGTGACCTGGCAGCTGCAGTTCTCAGGTGACACACCTGGAATCAGAGCAGAGGGAGCCCAATTCTGGAGTGTGTAACCTGAGAACTGCCCTCTTGCAATCTGGGACTCCTCAGGGGATGTCAGAGAGCCAGTTTTGGCCTGATCCCTGCAGGCCAGGCTGAGGGACCCCACAGTGCACAAATCCTTGTACTTATATGAAATATATATATGATATATATAATTTTTGTGGTACAGGGTAGAAAAGATACAATTTATTTAAAATACATTTCAAGAGTAGATGCATTATTTCTTGATATTTGATTATTTAAAAGATGAAAAGAAAAAAAAACTTTCTGACTATATTTTGAAGAGCTAAACAGTTGTACCAAAGACCATTAACCTAAACCTTATGTAAAAATTCTTATTAATTCTGCATACCAGTTTCTAGACAAACCCATGTGGAATTTGAGCTGCTATAGTTAAATAATTATAATTGGTGTGTATAATCTGGACAATTTTTTCCTCTTTTTCTCTCTTCTACCTATCAACCCATTGTTTCCCCTTCTTCCTATTAGCCCAGTTGGCTCTTTAACCCCATTCATCCATTTAATGGAGACTATGTCAACACTGTGATGGTGAGGACCCTTACATCTAGTCTTTAATTTGTGTTTCTTATAGATGTCTAAATAAAAATATGATTGTTGTTCTCTCTCATTCTCTGCTCTTTTATTTCTCCCCCCCCCTCCTGCCAGATACCAGAATCTAGCATTTCCTGTGTGAGAACTATTTACTATATACTCAGGAAACTAATAGTTATGTCAATTAGTATTTTATCCTGAGGAGTTCTACCAGCAACTGTAAATATTAGGACATTTAAGACCACTTTAGGACTATGCGTTTAAATCTCATCAAACAATAGCTTTAAGGCTTCCAGGTGGAGTAGTGGTTCTAGATTTTTTCATAAAGATTGGGATGCCACAGCGAGGGTTTGGGATTCCATATTTAAGACTTGTCCTAGACTAGAATGCATAGGTAGTCTCTCCATAGCTTATTGAGTAACTTGGAGATTCTTATTCTAAAATAAGTTTCCCTTAATTTTTCTACTCTTTCAACTCATAATTGGATCTCTCTTATTTCCATTCATTATGGTGTAGACTGTCTGCTGTTCCCATATCTTCCCATTAAGTTTTCCAGTCCCTGTTAAAACCAGTTCTTGTAATCCTGACTATCTTCTCCTTTAGGAGATTCCTAAATTTACATTTGCATATCTCAATTTTATCTTTAGTGACAATTTAAATTTATTTCTATCTCTTAGAAATGTTCACCTGGATGACCTCTTATATCTGATACTAAACTATCCCCAAGAAATTTATTATAACACATACTTACTCTATAAAAGTAAGTTCAGGAGCATATGTACTCATGTTTTCAAAGTGTTTCTTGCAACACTAATGTTCATAAGATTTAATAGTTTTATACACACACACACACACACACACACACACACACCTTACACAATTTTCCAGAACTTTATTATGTTTATGTTAAATAATTAAGAGGAAAATATGATATTTAGTGTTTCCTAAATTGGCAATGGAATCCTCTTTGTGTTGAATAGCTGAAAACCTACCAAAGTTTTCAGTAAATTGTTGTTTGAGAATGTTTCTTAGACGCACCACCTAGCCTAGCTACTTTGAGTCTGGTTATTAATAGCTACTAAGAAAAGTATAAAATGTTTCCCTATACTTCTACTCCTCTGGTCATTTAGACATAAAGTCTCAGTTATTTTTGATGCCTTTCTACTTCTTCCTTAACAAAACCAGTTCAAGGTCTTTTAATTATATCCTTTAAAATGTACCTATTTCTCTCTTTTTTTAAACTTCAAAACCTTTTTCCCTCTCGTCTAAAATTTTATGATATTTTTCAAATTTATTTTCTATCCACAGCCCACATCCACAGTTTCTTGTTTCTAGTTATCATATTAGTCTTTAGAGCTTTGTTGTGGTTATGTCACTCTCTTCTTTCATAAGTGGCAAAGTAATCTTCATTTTCAACCAAGTGACATCGATTCTTCTAGCGCTCCATGCACTTTATACCTACTTTCTATTTACCTCATCTTCTTTCTCCTTTCACAGATCCTATGCTACAGTCATGCTGAATGACTCATTTTCCCCTAAGACCTGTCTATCCTTCCTTCTTGAGTCTATGTTCCCTCTGCTCTCTCGGTTTCGATCTTCCATCTCACGTCTGAACTTGCTCTCTGTCCTCATCCATGCTTCAAGTCCTAATTCAAATGCTACTGTATTCATAAAGTGTTCCCCAATTCTTCAGCAAAAATAAGCTTCTCTTGGGCTTTAATGCTAGTACACTTTGTTTTTTCCTAACTATATTTCTGAGCATAATTGCCAGAAATTGGTATGATTTTTTATTATTTTGTACATATTCTACTCTTCTTCTTATGAATTTATTGATGTTTAAGGCATTGTTATGTTTATAGAATTGTACAACAATCAATCATCTAGTATAATTCTCTTACGTCATAGATAAATAAATAAAAAATTTTAAAACATTAAATATTTTGACCATGTTTTCACAGATAGTAGCAAAGTCAGTGTTCCCAATCCAGTGTTCTTTCTAGCCCAGTTTATACTTGTAGCTCATGTTAGTAAGACCTAATGTGAATCTCACCTAAATTATATCTAATTGTAAGAATTACACTAGAATATGAGCATTAGTATCCCCATATTACAGATAAAGAAATTGAAGTACAATGAGTTTTAATAACTTGCCTAAGTAGAAGAGTTTGGAGGCAAAGCCAGGTCAACTAGACTGCAAAGCCTATGCTTTAGGGGAGGAATGAGGAACTGTTAGTCTGCCAATGGCCATTTGAATATATATAAATTCATGGGCTGAACAACATAAAAATTAGCTTCTATAATTGTTCAAACATTTAATTAACTCACTCCTAATGCCTTGGCAGAGTCAGACCAAATGTTCTTGGGCCTTATTCAACCTGCAGGCTGGACAATCCCCACCCCTGCTCTAGGTTCAAAGATTGAGTGATTAAAGAGGGCTGTTTAGGTTAGGGTGGGAGTTAGGAGTAGTTATCTTGGAACCTGAATTGCATTACCATCTATGGACCACATTTTAAATTGAGTATATTTAGTTATCAGGTAACGCAAATGAAAATCTCAATGCAATGCGATTATGTACTTTCTGAAAAGGCTAAATGCAAAAAATAAAAATAAAAAAAAATCCAGGACTAGTGAGGGCTTAAAGCAGGATTTCTCAGTCTTGATGCTATTGACATTTTGGACCAAATGATTCTTTATTGCACGGGACTACATTATATAATATTGAGCAGCATCCCTGGCCTCTACTCACATGATAGTACTAACATCTCCCCAGTCATGGTGTGCAAATATGTTTCCAGGCAGTGACAAATATTTCTTGGGTTATAAAATTACACTCAATTGAGAATATACTGATTTAGAGGAAACAAAACCCTTATACATGGTGGTGGGACTGAAAATAAGTACACAGTATATAAAAGCCCAACATATGTAGTGTACCCAGAAATTTCACTCCTAGGTTTGTATACCCAAGAGAACTGCAGACACATCATTTACTTATAAGATGCTCTTAGAAGCACTATTCATGATACTCTCAAACAAACAAGCAAAAAAAAAAAAAAAACCCGTTAAAAAAATCACTGACAGAAGAAGGGGTAAATAATTGTGTGGACCACTTTAAAGCAACGAGAAAGAATGAAATACAAATACATGTAACACTATGGACAAATATCACAAAAATAATATGGAAGTAAAGAAGCCAGGCACAAAGGGATATATATTATATGATTCCATTACTTAAGGTTCAGGAACAGGCAAAACTTATACAGGTATTAAAAGTCAGGAAAGTGGTTACCTTTGGATCCCTTTGAAAGTTGTATGAGGGAAGCTCCTGGGTGGAGGTAACCTTTTTAAAAAAAAAATCTGGTTTCTGATTGCATGTGTGTATTTGCAAAAATTCATCAAGCTAACATGTATGATTTGTATAATTTTCACTATGAATATTATACTTCAATTAAAAGGCAAAAAACTAGAGCAGCTCCTATTTGGGAGAAGATACTCAGCATTCCATATTAATTGACAGGAAATGAAACTTCAGGAAAAACCCAGTAGTGGTGAGAGTGACTTTGTGAATGGCTCCAGTGTGGCTTGGGTAACCAGTGAAAGAATGAACAATAGTTCTCCTCTGTGCCCTGTCAATAGGAACCTGTCAACGAAATACGAAATACATGTGGAGGACAATTGGAAAGTACTGGGCATACATTTAATTTTCAAATCCCCCATGTTTACCCACATATCTTACGAGTTTTATTATTCTACAGTGTGAATGAAAGTGAGCATACCACCTCATGAAATAGATTTTGAGAAATGAAAATACTCTTCACAGGACGATATAGACTGTGTGAGCCCAGTTATCTTAGTCTATTACATAGCCATATATAAATTGTACTGCAATTTTGTATGTTCATTTGAGAGGTACTCCCACATTTATATTTATTTATTTATTTATAAAATATATTTTATTGATTTTTTACAGAGAGGAAGAGAGAGAGATAGAAAGTTAGAAACATCAATGAGAGAGAAACATCGATCAGCTGCCTCCTGCACACTCCCTACTGGGGATGTGCCCGCAATCAAGTATGTACCTTTGACCGGAATCGAACCCAGGACCTTTCAGTCTGCAAGCTGATGCTCTATCCACTGAGCCAGACTGATTTGGGCCCCACATTTATATTTAGATGGATAATAATTATTATTAGAGTTAAGAACAATTCATATAAACATAAAGGTTTTCTTTAAAATGAGTTACACTTATTCATAATTTTTAACTATGAGTGCATATTAAAATGATAAATTAGTTGAACTGTTCATTATAAAATTTTGAATTTCTTCACAAATTTACTCTTATAAAGTATAAATTTGGGAACCATTCATTAGAAGATATCTTGAAAAATATCTTTCTGAAGCTGAAAGAAAGCAGAAAAACATATTTGCTATTTTGAACTCTAATGTTCTTACTGTTGATTGTGACTTGGCTATTTAATGACCTAATTTAAAAGTCCATTGTAAAGGAAGAGACATCATATTTCACTTATTTTAATGTTTTTACCAAGAGATCATATGGCTTGTGTAATTTTAATTATTCTGACCACTGTAGTTAAATGAGATCAAGAAGACTGGAAGTTCATCAATATAAAGGGGTTTTTGACTCCTTTTACCTTTGAGGGAAGCTCCTGGGTGGAGGTAACCTTTGAGGTAACCCAGTGGGCCTCCCATTAGTTCTGTTGCCATGAATGGGAGGGTAAGTGAAGATGTATCCACAAACCTCTCAGGAAGTGAGGACAGGCTATTTCTTTTAACTTCCATTCAGAAGGTTTGTAGATATACCCTTAAGTTGATGATTTGCTAAATGGGAGTGACAGAGACCCACATAAAGACTCCAGGGACCCTTCTCTGGAGGGGGGACAGGCAGTTGAAGGAAAGCACTGGAAGCAGTCATGTTCTGCCCTTGGGTATCCTGAGAAATTGGAGATTGGCACCTGCTCTGGTACCCAGTATGCCTGTCCAGATATGTAGCCTGCCAGCTCAGGATTCTTTCCCTGTGAGCTAGGACATGCTGCTGTTGGCCTCTGCCCGCCTCTTTAGGTGGCATTGCCCAAGGCCAGTACCTCTGCCATCTCGGGATCATAATTCATGCTGGCTACAACTATCACCTTGTTGCCTTTAGTGTAAAAAGCCACAAACTTAAGCTACTCCAGATTGCCCTGGATGATGATATGGTGGAAGCCTTATCTGTACCCTGTGGGGCAGGCAGGTCGGTGGGTGCCCACCAGGCAATTGGGTGGAGCTTCACAGGATCAAGCCCTAACTCTTCCCTGACCCCCCCACCCCCAATCCTGGAAAGTATGTTCTGTGTCCAAAAAATTGGGATTGAGTTTGGGATTGTATCTCTAGCATCAGCATTGTGGCTTTTACATAATAAGTGTTAGATAAGATTTGTCAAATGAATGAATAATATCAGTGATTTTGGTTTTTGGTTTTTGAGACTTAGGACTTATCTTACTGGTTATCTAATAGAGTTTGAACCCAATATTTGAGATTAAGCACTGAGACCATTACTCCATTTAAATGAACATTTCTAGCAGATTATTCACAATCTGGGAATGGTATTGAAGTCAGATTTAGGATACTCTTGAAGAAAGGTGTCATTGAGGAAGGGGAATATTAGATTTTAAGAAAGAAAGGTAGAAGGCTAAAGAAATTGAGGAGGAATGCCTGGCATTAGGAGCAGAGAGGAGCGTTAGAGAAGAATGGGGGAAGTCAACAGAGTCCCAGAGCAGCCCCTGACCTGTGATGAAGAGGAGCAAAGGGCTTGCCTGGAGGCAGATCTGTCTCTGCTCAGCCACCAGCTGGTGAGACAAATCACTCCACCATTCTGAGCTTCAATTTTCTCTCTGCAAGGAGGGTGAATTGGCCTCTAGTGGGTTCCACAACTCCTGAATTTTATGAACATTGCCTCTGAGAACAAGCAAAGGCCACAGAGTTGATAATCTTTGTTGATAACATTTGAGTGAGACTTTTATAAGAAAGCAGGAAGCTATGTAATAATTAAAAGGGGAAAGTGAATGTAGATCATTTATATAAAGTTTTTTTTAAGTATGGTTTTGTTTTTAGAGAGAGAAGAAGGGAGAGGGGAGTGTGAGAGAGAAACATCGAGCCTGCAACCTGGGCATGGGCCCTGTCTGGGAATTGAACTGGCAGGTGCGTGGGATAACACTAAACCCACTGAGTGACACTGGCCAGGGCTATATGAGTAGTGTTAAAGAGACTGGGCTGGTAACAGTAAATATACCTATTGTTACAAGTTTAAATGTAGTTTTTGAAAAGTCCATGTCTCACTGCAGGTAATTATTGCCCCAGGAATCTGAAATACTTAGGGGTCTGCAGCTAATGGTGGGTCCAGGACCAAAGCTAAGTGATCATCATAATAGCTGTATTAAACAAGCACCTAATATGCCAAAGTGCCTTCTAGTTTTTATTTATGTAAGGCCTGTCATGATAGTGAGAAATTTTCAGAGTTAAGAAGTTGAAAGTGAAGCTCAGAGGGGTTAGCTAACTTGTTTACGATCGCACAGCTAGTGGGCAATTCTAATGGAACATTTGTGCCTAACTTCAATGCTAGTATGTCATCTACTTTCAGTATGTGTGCTGTCAAAGCCAGCACAAATGTCATCTACTTTTCAAAGCTGCCTCCCCTACGTTTTCAGTTCTTTTCTCCCCTTAAATTGTTATTAAAATTAACCTTTATGGCATTAATGTTTAATATTTATTGAAGTATAATTGACATCATAAAATGCACACATTAAATTGTAACAAAGAAAAAGAAAAAAGATTGCACAGCGAGTTAGTAGCAGCGGCAGGATTCAAGCTTGCCTCTTTCAAGCTACTAAATCCATGTGAACTTCAAGTACATGGTATTGTCTCAAATAGCTGGGAATAAAGAGTGTGGACAATAAATAATGGGGGGAGAATTTGGGTAGCCATTGTTCCTATATTGCCAGGTAATTTTACAAGTAATTGTTTTTACATGAATTGACTGACTCAATCCCACTGGCTCACACCAGTGGGAATGCCATGTGTGGGCAGAGGGGCCGTTTTCCCTGAGGACAGGCCCAGCGGGCTGCCTTTTTCCTATGGAGGATTTGACAGCAATAACAACCAGCTAAAAGTCAGTCTGCTTTTTATTACCATCGTGTGCCAGCTACTCTAAACAATATCAGGGATAATGTACTCCTCAAGAGTCCTATTTGGTCTAATTCCTCAATAATTGCTGTGGTACTATCAAGTTTTGATTATCTACATGTTTATATACATTATGTATGTGTACCTACACACAAATAGGTTGTATTTGTAATCATAGCATATATAGCATGTGTCTATTTGTATATATTCATTATATATACCTATGTATATTACTTGTTCTTTAATAAACATTGTGGCTACAGAGCAGATACTTTGGGAGAATGTCCAGTACCTCAGTAGTCTCCTAACACATGTGGACTCAGCCACAGACATTTGTTTCAAGAGTAAGCAGTCAGCCAAGTTCTGTTTTTCATCACTTTGATATTATTTATTTCAAATATACTGTTCATATGTGTTGGAGAAAGCAAAACTATACTCAAACCAGACACAATTGAGTGACACAAATGAGTCTGAACAATTACAAACTTTGGAAAAGTATAGTACAAATGTATGCTGACTTTTCTGGTGAAGATATCTTAGTGGCATTTTTTCAACTGCAGAGGCATTTGAAAGTCATTAGAGTTACTTCAGAAGAAGTAACATTTTCTTGTAAAATGGGTTTTATAAATCTGCTAAACTTTTCTTTAATTCTTTCCCAATATATTTTTATACATCTGTTGCTTCATGTGAAGGAGACATTTTGGAAATAAAATATGCTCTTTGAATTATTCTGAGCAAAGATAGATGTAAAACTAGTGATACTGCCTACCAAAGATGAATATGTGAAGGTCAATTTTGGCAAAGTTAAAAAATATGCAGAAGTTAAGTTCAGAAACAGAAACTAATATTATTGATTAACATAATACCATGTAGATATGCTTTTGTTGTTTTTATAAATAAAATACATTAATTAAAAATCAGTCCATTACTTTTTCATTTTTCTATAGTATCCCTCATATTTATTTTAGTATTTATGTTTTTATACTGGCATACCAGCACAAGTTCAGCTAGACAAAATGTTTACTGTCTAAATTTCCTTTCTAGCCATTTGTCTTATTTCATGATTATTTCTGAGAATAACTTTTTCATACATAAAGGGAGTGTTTTAAAATGATCCACTGTGGTGTCTAACATACTAGGTATGCCAGAGGCTAAAACTAAGGGTTATTATTTGAAATATTTTTGGATGATTGTGGGAAATAGCTTTTTATTTCTTTGTCTACACCAGACTTCTGAGCATAGCAATTGATAATACATACTTCTTGAATGAAAAGACAAATGATGAATGAATAATAAACAAATGCTTAAAATAATCCATGTTTGGTCTGCTAGCATTACTGGAAGTCTACATTTTTACTGTGAGCCTAAAAACCTAAAAATAATTGACTGCTAGTAAAAACTCCTTTAAGTTTATGTTGAAAATGAAGACTACTTAAATAAATGCAGTGAACTTTAGTATGTTTAAATATTGCCCCTCTAAAAATACCCTGTAAAAGATTTTGAAATTCCAGGCCTGATTTGACCTTTTGTTTTCTCATCTATAAAATGGAGATAATAGCCGAAGCCGGTTTGGCTCAATGGATAGAGCATCGGCCTGCGGACTGAAAGGTCCCAGGTTTGATTCCGGTCAAGGGCATGTATCGTGGCTGCGGGCACATCCCCGGTGGGGGGTGTGCAAGAGGCAGCTGATCGATGTTTCTCTCCCATCGATGTTTCTGACTTTCTATCCCTCTCTCTTCCTCTCTGTGAAAAATCAATAAAATATATTAAAAATAAATAAATAAAATGGAGATGATAATAGTAGTGCCATATAGGGTTGAAGTGAAAGTAAAATGAGATTAAATGTATAGAGCACATAGCACAGTGCTCAAAATAGTCTAAGCATTTGATAAATGATAGCTATCATGATCACATAGAAACCTAACTTTTGGGGAAAATTTTGTGACCTAAAATGCATCCACAAAACTTTTCAGTTGAAAAGACAATATTTGGAAGCCAGTATTTGTTTCTTAAAAAAGTTACAGCACTAGATTTTGAGATTGTAGCTTTTGACAGAAATAAGTGAAAAACAAAAATGATGAAAATTGAAAAGAAATAAAAACCACTGGGGCCCTGATCGGTTTGGCTCAGTGGATAAAGTCCAGGTTTGATTCCGATCAAGAGCATGTACCTTAGTTGCAGGCACATCCCCAGTACAGTCTGTGCAGGAGGCAGCTGGTAGCTGTTTCTCTCTCATCACTGTTTCCAATTTTCTATCCCTCTCCCTTCCTCTCTGTAAAAAAAAAAAAAAAAAATCAATTCAAACAAATAAACCACAGTGGGAGAGAGGAACCAATCTCTGAGAAGCACATTCACAGTTTTCTAAAAGCTGAGTTTATGTCAGGACTACTTGACAAAATCGTACCTAGAATGTGTAGGCTTATGAAATGCTGAGTATCCCTGGCCTGGTGGCATCATGCAGGATTAGGCAGCAATAACTCCCTTCACTATCAGCTATGTCTTCTCATTCTCCTTATATAAGTGATGCAAGAGAAATAGAATTGTAGCTATTTACGTCTTTATTTTCCTGTTTATTATTCATTTTATCCTAGGGAAGGGCTATAACAGTGATGTGTAACCTTTTGAGGTTGGTGTGTCAAAATTCGCCAAAAAAAACGAGCATAACTCGGGTGGTGTGTCACTTCGAGAAAAAACAACAACATAATTTCACGATATTTATAATTTAACAAAAATGTATAATTATAATATATAACTATATTTAATAAACCAAAAACTAATTATTTAACTTACCTGTTCAGTGACTTCTTTGTTCATCTGTCAGTTGGTTTCTTTTGCTGGTCTTGGTATTATTTAACTTGTGTGAG